>CP073645.1:3407500-4607500 GCA_018223645.1 Jasminum sambac | reverse complement strand
ACAAACTCGAATTAATGCATCTAAGTTGATTTGTTAATAAATATGCACGATATTCATTTGCTACTTTGGATTGGAATCTAATGATATTTACGGATCAAGAGTTCCAATCTTAGCATGTAACTTGAATTTACAGATTAATTGATTCAATTGGCCAAGGTGAATGCAATAATCACATAAACTCAAAAACGGGTTTACAAACATAACAAACCAACAAATTGAAGTGGAGGAATAGGTAAAACGTTACTAAAGTGTTAGAAAAGATAATCACATGTTAATTGAACACAACGTCCCCCTCGAACTAGATAGAGAAGTCTAACTAGTCATATTTGTGGGTTTCATACTTTTTAGTGAGTGTTCGCCTTGTATCACCTCCACAATATAATAGATTATACTTCACTATCACAAATAATATACAAAAATATAGAAACAAGAAAATAAATGTTAAGAAATAAATAGAGAAGTTTAATCACTCATATATACGGGTTAAATACTTTTTAGCGAGTGTTCGCCTTGTATCACCTCCATAATATATGAAAAATTATCTTTCTCAAACATGAAAAATAAAAGAAAGAGAAAAACTAGCGAAGAAATGCTCCGCTAATCATATTCACGGCCGAAGTTTCGTCGATTGATTATTCGAACATAAATTTAAGTTTTTACTTCCGCCGGAATATGAGAAACTAAGAGTTTTCAAGCTAGAACTAAGAACAATTGATGAAGAGAATTTTATTGAGGAGAAAGTTAGAGAGAATAACTAGCTAATTCTCTCTACATTGGTTGTTTCTTTCTTCCTTACAAATGCCTCTATTTATAGGCAAAATTTCATAAGAAAATATAATAAAAAATTACACTCATGCACCATCATGGGTTTATTAAATTGTATCCACCAAATCATGATATTGAAATTGTATCATGGTGTAGGTAAGCATCTTGGTTGAATTATGCAATTGGAATTTCCTCTTTTGGATAATTTAATAGAAAGTTATGAATTTTCTATCAAAAGATGGCCCAAGGAATCCTCCATACAAAACACTCTCGGTTTTACCCATTTTTTAGCACCATAATGTCTGAATCATCTGAAGTCATGAACAGCAAAGTTGTAGCCCTCTGAGTCTGCTTTCCATAGGAACAAGAATCGGGTCAATTCAATTTTTGCAGCTCAAGTTATGGTCAAATTACTGCACTGCGCCAGTAAATCCGAGTTGCTGATTTTTTGCGTTATGACACTTTTAGTCATTTTTCTTCAAACGGTCATAACTTTAACTAGGAAACTCCGATTTGGGATTCGGAAAAAGTTTGGGAATCTTCTTTTGATGTTCTTAAATATTGGCACAAGAAAAATTATAAAAATAACTTTTCATAAAATTACATCGGAGGCCCTCCATCTTTGATTCGCTTGCATTTTGGTCTCGAGTTTCCATTTTCATTCGATTTTCATCTATTTTGACTCCTTTTGATTCTTTGTGACCCTAAACACCACAATAAAGGAAAACACATAAAACGAAACATATAACACTAATAAAACACACAAACACGTAAAATAGAATAGTTATTTAAGTGTTTTTCTAGTACTTATCAGCAAACAACGACATCTCAGTCTTAGACATCAGTCACTGAGAGGATTGCTTAAGCAAGGAATAATAACAGTTGGCTATGTAGAGCCAAAGAACAATCTGGCAGATCATTTGACGAAAGGATTGACACAAGAAATGATTGCGAAAACATCAAAAGGAATGGGATTAAGGTCTACGTAAATTGAGTTAGCTCTAATGGGAACCCTACTTATGTTGTGAAATATGAACAAAGTTCAAAGGGTACAAACAAATTAAAGTCTAACTTATGTGAGGCACTAGGTTCCTTAGTTAGGTCCCATTCATAAAATTCCTAGTGTATGAAGCCTTCTGCATGATGGAGGCTGGATGTTATTCCTTAATAATTTCAGATGTGAGAGAAAGTGAATCGCGGAATCACTTTATATGAACTTACCTATATGAATGAGAAAGTCAGGCCGCTTTCTATGAGATTTAGACCGTCTCTAGAGCATTCATGAAACTCGGGATATTACGCAAGGCCATTAGTGCGTTGGAACAAAAGAAAAACTCTTTATAGGATAGTATGTGTGGTGACTCCGGTTAAGTCATGTACAGGTCCTTGGTTCAAGATTCGTTCACCATAGCACCTAGACTAAACTTTGAGTTGCTTACACTAAGTGGAAGTTCAAAGTCAAAAGCTACTTTCACTTATGTACGATTTCCGACGATGATGCCTTTACATTTGCATGTGCATTTGCATTTGCATTTCAAAGAACTACGGTGGCTTGATCCTGAAAGGGTACGTAGGCAATCACACTAGGTGATGCGGCCATTAGACATTCATCATTTTTTCTTGCATCAAATAAATTTTGACAAAATAAAGGAGGATTGTTAGGTATTTTCTCAAAAATCATTTATTCGGTTTTTGCAAATGATTTACCGCCTCGACTTTGTTTGCCGCTTCGCGACGGGGGTCGAGGGGGCAGCGCCCCCTCGCAGGTCGCGGGGGTAGAGGGGGCAGCGCCCCCCGCGGGGGCTCGAGGGCAACGCCCCCGAAAGGTAAACAGAATTTATGGTTGTTGGATTGTTCGAAAAATTGTGTCTGTTTTAATGAACAGACACACCACTTCTTGAAAGACACACCTCTTGGAAGAGACATATCTCTTCGAAAAGACACCTCTATCCATTTGAAGTGGTGCGTCTCTTTCCAATAGGCCCGACTATGCCTATATATATGGTTTGTTTACAGTCATTTGGATATAATCCGAAACCAACGACATCACACATTCATAATCGCATTTGGCTTCATCAGTTTCTTAACCGAGTTTTTCTTCGGTTTGATCAAACGAGTCACCGTTTGAATCAAACGAAGAAATCCATTGTATCCTGATAGAGGTTTTTCTCTAAACCCGAAGTGACAAAGAAACGGGGAGAAACATCTCTTAAAAGACAGCGAGTTTTACGCGCCTTGGAGTAGTTAATTCTTCGTTATTTTCCCCCAATTCCTCAACAAAGGATTTGAACATTGTTACACGACTTCTTTTTTTTTTATTTTCAAATTTTTAATTATTAGAATAGCCAATTTTATTTTGTTGCTTTTATCAAGCTTTTTACCTACTATAAAAAGAGTCGCCTAGATAAGAGAGGGCAATTAGTTAGAACTTTTCTAATTCTCTCTATCATTAGTTCTTTTCTCTAGTTATTCTTCTTTTCTCAATCTCGAATCTCTTTTTCTAGGTCATAATTCATTATTAATTACAAGGGAATATAAATTATTTTCCCAATGTTCATTCTAGGTCCTTGATATTAGCTCAACATTATTCAATTTATCATATCGATCAACTGACCCCATTTGTTGAATTTCTTAAAATGATTATATCCAGAATTGTGACAACTGTCTTTCCTTCATATGTTCTGGTCGTTGCTACCAATATACCTTCCACCGTATGTAGGTATTGCAATTTCTATTTCCTCTCTATTTTAACATTTTGGAACTTTAGCCCTATTTCTTTTTGTTAACATGACCAAGTGAATGTCGTTGAAGTAGGAGACTTCGGGAAGACTGGAACCCTAAAGAAAAGCGAAAGATAATACAAGTATTGGGCTAATTTAGGAACTTAAGTACGTACAATCGGTAGCGCGTTTAGAAAAATACACCACAGACATATATTGAGACAAAAATAACATCATCTTATTTTTGTTGCTTCTACAATAAATACCTCACTGCCTCTTATAATATAGAAGGTGTTATGAATAATAATTGAAGAATAATTATTAGGTGTTATGAATAATTGAGAATAATGTGGTGGTTATGAATTATGAGGAATAATTTGGTGGAGGAATAATTTGGTAAAAGATGTAATTATTATATGTGAATGACTATTATACCCTTGATGAAATTATGTAATTACGATTGTGTCATTCGAAGTTTTCCTATAAATAGGGCTTCAGTTATTAATGAAATTCATTCCTGAGAATTCCTTAGAATTCATTCTCTCTAAATTCTCTCTATTGTTTCTATACTTTTATAACACGTTATCAGCACGAGTCTCTAGCCGTTTGAGTAATATGAAGGAAGTATGCTCTACAGTTGCATCTTATAGATGATCTTCTGTATCAGAAACTGGATTATTACAAATTGAAATACTCAATTTTCTACGAAATCTCTCTTCAAGCACTCAAGCATTTGTCGGTCTCATATTGGATTCGCTGCTCGCATAAAGAAACATTTTTCTTTTCACAATAGAAAAGTCATTCTGATAATCGGGCTTCACATTGAAGCATGATGAATACAAGATTGCAAAACTTGTTGTACAATCTTGTTTCTCCGCTGATTGCAATTAGAACACATGGATTTTGGAGGTGAAAAATAATTGAAGAAAAAGGTATGTATATTATTTTATAATATAATAATATATTAAACTATAACATCCGTTTTATCGAGATATAAGGAGCATACATTATCAAAATCAAATTTTATCGACTCCATTATACTCGATTTAACGAGATCTTCGATTTGACACCAATATTGATAAGGTAAACTTTCAAAAATTTGTAAATCAGTACCCCAACTTTTGAAAAAGTTACAAAATAGTCCTTGAATATTTTGATATTGATAAATTGAAGTAGAAAGGAGATAATTTTCCAATCGTAAAACATTGATAAAATATTTTTGACAATTTTACCTTTACGAATTGGAATGGACAATTTTACCCTTAAGGTAAAACCGACCTAATTTTGACGACAGTGAAAAATGGATAGAATATTCATGAAGAAATTCTAAATCCATTGATTATATAAAATGGCTTGAAGTCCATTTGAGTTAAAAGATCGGAATATTATTTTAACTCCCGAAGAGTTCAATTACATAATGTACTTATTCTAGAAGGATAAGTGTGCTCTTGTAGAAGTAATGAGTATTTGTTCTAGAAAAACAAATTTGCTCCCGTAGAAGCAGTTCAATATTTAATTCTCGCACTTTATTTACTGTAATTTAATTACTGCAATACCTCCTACTTGATGATGGGTTCAACCGTCACTAAACGGAAGGTTTTATATATTTCTGCACTTTATATGCTAAGTGATGGGTAATACCTTCTACTAAGGCATCCTACTCTGAAGAAGTAGTTAAACATTATGCAATTTAATTCTTGCTATTTAAATTCTCAGAAATTTATATTTATTACAATAATTCCCATAAGGTAGGTTCGACCACCTATTGGAGGAAATTTAATTTCTGCAATTTAAATTTACGCACTTTAGATTTCGCATATATTTCCAATGTGGTGGGTAATACTACACGATTGGTTATAACTAATCATACTCCAGAAGAAGTAGTTGATCAAATATTCTAATCCTACTCTCGAAGAAGTAGACGATGAGAATAAAATTACTTCTCCATATATACCGAATATTAATGGAGAAAATTGAGCAAGTGGTACTTGAAGTTACCATTGGATAAATAGATAAAAGTAAAATGCTCAATAGGTCCCATGTTGATAAATCAAAGAAAATAAATCGCATGGAGAGATTATATGAAGTAATCTCATCGATGATATGAGATTGTATTAATATGAGAATAAAATGCTCTTGAAGAAGCATAATCACTAGATTCTGTATTTGAATAAAGCCAATATGATATTATTATTACTCCGTAAGAAGTACAAAGCAATAAGTGGAACATATTGAGAATATTAAAGATGACAATAAACACTGAAAATATAGAAATACTGAAAAGAAAATATATATTGAACCCATAAATGAGGGATGCGTCTCGAGAGTATAAATACTCAGTAACTCTGCCACCAGAACATTCGGTTCATAATGAAAGATCCAAAGGATCTCTTTTTCGCTTGACACCGATGATCTGTGACCGATGGGTTTTGACTTCCACAGATTTTTGAACATATGATTGAATCTTGATGAGTAGATCAAAGAACTATATTAGCAGAAACAAGTATATTTCTCATTGAGCGAGAAATAAATTTATGTTCTACACTCGATCTAGAAATGCTAGCAAACCATCGAAGAAATAATTAATATTTAATAAACCTATGGGTTTGGTATGAAAATTCCCTTTGAGCAAATGACGCTATATTGAATATTTCCTCCGATGTTATAGCCGCTGGAAGAACAATAAAAGCTTCACTATTGCTCATCATGTACATCGGCGATCATGGATGGATTGTGTTTGTAGCATCAATCCAGTTGGACTAATGACATTTCTAACTCCAATTCGACATCGCCTTCCAATTCGATGAAAAGGTATTATACTTGACACTCTTATCCCCCCATAATTGTGCGGTCATCGTAAGACTCCTTAATAGTTTGTTATTAGTCCCTCCATATAGTATATTGATATTTTGTTTCCCTAACTCCCTTACAAGTTGGTCTGCCATATCCACATATTGGATATGACCTACTAGTCTGGAGCCACCAAGAACACATATAGTTTTTACCTGGCGAGGTAAAGATTGACTTACATGAGATGATTACGATATCTCCATCTCCATCTCCACCTCTATTTTTCTCTTTCAACGAATGAATGATAGATATATGAATCCCTCTATTTAAAGAAAAATTTTCAAACCAATAATTGAGTGCACTATTTACTTTTTGACAAATATGAAAGAGAAAAAATGCAGAAAAAAATTTAAGTGAAAATGACATATATCATCGGTGATAGAAAATAAACGAAAAAAATCGAAAATCGAAAAACGATATTTACAAATAAAAGAAAAATATTGATATTCTATATTACATAAATTTGTCTTACATAAATATGGAAAAATCATTATACTAAGTTATTCTACTAAATTTACAAACCTGGATTTTTAAAGTAAGTATTTCAAGACTATAAAGTGCTTGTTGATCTTTGAATTTGGCCCATAAGGCCATTAGCTCACCTTGCACGTGTCCACTAGGATGTGTCTCAAGAGCCTGTTGAATATCATCCAAAGGCTCCTTACTCAATCCATCCTTAATGAATGCTATTTTATCTTCTCGGTTTACGGACAAGTACCCCTGCATTTACATCGAGTGTCACATGTCCACCGGGAGCACACTTGTAGCATCCTCCTAATCTTTTTGCTCTCCGTTTCTTTGAAAAACTACTTTTACCCATACCAGGCATGTATTTAGAAGGAATTGAAACCTCACCAGATAATCGAACCTTTGCTTCAATCAAGTATCGGATATCTTGTGGGATACCCTTATTCATTAGCATCCTTAATCTTTCCAGCCTACATCGATAAATCCTTTTTAGGATTTTGATCTAGAGTGATGGATAGTATTTTCAAGATTTGAGAGCATATGATCCATTATAATGTATAGACCCTTGTTAGGATGAATTTTGCAATAATTTTGATGATTTATTTATAGAATAATACGACGCGTATGAAATAAGACTCCGATTTTAAATAAAGCGTAAGAGCTACGATTTCGGAATTAAATAATAGCCGGATGTGATGCGTATGAGCTGTAACTCCGTGTTTGAACAGTAGTAGATAATAATGTCACCAAAAGATGATGGAATATGTCGGTGAATTGTTTCTATGATAAATCATGTTGAGCACTATACAGATACTAGTGAAATCGATATAAGAATTTACTGAACTAGAAGTTCAATAATACTCGTTTGCAAAACCGGATTGACCATCCCGGTTTAAATAATTATTGAAATCAATATTTCAAGTGAAAAATTAAAGGAATTCTTCAATGATTGTTCTCGATAAATGATGAAATCATTACTAGCGATATTGGAAATAAATCCCAAATATATCGGAATAAAGGATGAGAAATATGGGCCCACTCATCCTCCATGTGGACTACTAGATATTATGATATGGATCCACTAGATAGTCACATGTGTATATGATTCGTAATTTACGAAATATTTGCTCACGGTATGAGCATGATTTTCCAGATTTAATGATAAAGCTAGTAAATGTATATCCCAATACTTGAATAAATCCCTGAAGGATTGAGTATGCGCATACAAGTGGGATATTATATGGCAAATTATTTAAAGTCCTCAAATAAATTGCCGATATCGAGAATAGAATGCAAGCGGTCTAAATTCCCATATTAAAATTTGAATGATGAGAACATATATGATTAAAATCATACCAACTGTATGAGTTTTGGTGTTCTAAATTTTCTCAGATGAGGGGAGTATTAAAGGTTGAAAATGATATGTGAAATACATCATGTTATATCCTCACAATTAAAATATGAACTTGAAGTTCAAAGATGTATAAAAGATGCTATGAACAATCACATATATCGCTTAAGATGCTTTGATAAGTTAGCACGCTTGTAAGCGTTGATATTATGAGATTTCCCCAAACATATATATCAAAGCAAATTATAAAAGATGGTCTTAATAACGGAGGCATATGCTCTTGAAGAGTATATAGACATAACTATATTGTGTAATCCTACAAGAGGATTGATAATGAGATATCTCGATAAGTTATGTCGATATGGGGAAAGAAATGAAATTGAAAAGTGTCGACACGATATGAAAATGTAGCGCTACATATGATCAATGATAATGAAAATATTGAGATATATTGAAGATGATAAATGGTGAATGTGAAATCCTTAACTTATGAGATGATGAGATGATGATGACTATTGCTCAAGTTTAAAGATAAGCATGGTGGTCATTATATGTTGCATGCTCATGAAAGTTAAATTACCGATCGTGGTATGTAATACCGTAAAAGAAAATTAAAGGATCGGGTGAGCTAAGCTCGTGTTTATAAGTACCCTAAAGGGGAGCTAAGCCCTGGGAATGAAATAACTTTGTTAAATGAGTATTAAATGTTAAATGATATATTTTAAGTGTTAGTTAGTTATGAAGGTTTACTTATATGTTTACATGTTTTTACTATGAATTTATATGCTTTAAATTGTGTGTTTGGAGACATGTGTTCATGGTGAATGTTTTGTAGTTGTGTAAGAAAATTGATGCACTCTAAATGAACGAAGAATATAAAACCAATGTATATGATACTCATACAAATGTATGAAAGATTTTGAAATGCTTGCAGCATACTTGTATAAAATACGTGTTGCACTCTTTTTCCCTTGACTGAGGTTTTATCCCATTGGGTTTTCCTAGCAAGGTTTTTAATGAGGCAATTTTAAAGGCGTATTCACATGAATAATGTACTCTTTTTCCTTCATTAGGGTTTTTCTCACTGGGTTTTTCCTAATAAGGTTTTAACGAGGCATATTCATGGTATATTGAGAACGATAAGAAAAATTGATACAGTGTATCTATTGGATCAAGTTATAATGGAGCTAATGCTTTAGATCCAAACGATGATGATATTGAAATCATTTACCAGAAGTAAAGATATCAGTTCTCAAGATATGAAATCAAACTGAGCAATTGTACTCTTTTTCCTTCGATCAAGTTTTTCCCACCTGGGTTTTCTTGACAAGGTTTTAACGAGGCAGCACGTGAATACTCATATGCCGCTGATAGACATCAGGGGGAGCAATGTTTTGATGAAGCAGTATATAACCACTCCAAGCTATCCTGCAATCGGTTTGGAAGTTTTTTCCCACTGGGTTTTTCTCCAAACAGGTCCAGAAGACATTTGTATTAATAGTCATTCAAGTGGGAGTGTTATGAATAATAATTGAAGAATAATTATTAGGTGTTATGAATAATTGAGAATAATGTGGTGGTTATGAATTATGAGGAATAATTTGGTGGAGGAATAATTTGGTGGAGGAATAATTTGGTAAAAGATGTAATTATTATATGTGAATGACTATTATACCCTTGATGAAATTATGTAATTACGATTGTGTCATTCGAAGTTTTCCTATAAATAGGGCTTCAGTTATTAATGAAATTCATTCCTGAGAATTCCTTAGAATTCATTCTCTCTAAATTCTCTCTATTGTTTCTATACTTTTATAACAGAAGGATTTCTTTCTTGTAAGATTGGCAACGGGTCAAGCTTAGGACAGGTCAGCCAATCCGCTAGCTGCCTCGCAAGCCTTTTTCCCGCACCATGACTCGCCATTAGCTGGGTATGTTGGGCGGCTCGGGTCAGTCTACTGTCCAGTTTGGCTTACCATTTTATTTATTTTTATTTTTATTTTATTTGTTTTTACAAAAATTAGAGACTTTCTAGTCCATTTCTATTTTCTATAGGCCTAAACTAATCGAGGCAGACCCATGACCCACAAAGGTCACAAAGCGTTTACCTATAACCGACCCGCTGACTTGTGGGTCAAAAAAGGCCTACCCCAATCGAGGCAAGCTCGTCGGATTAAGGATCAGATAGGATTTTTTGGCCATCTCTACTTCTTGGTTTTTTGTACAATTTTGAAAATATTTGAAATTGAGTATATTTTTTAGTGTTTTGAAAAATTGAAAATGACAAAGAGATCATGCTTGCAAAACTGTAAAACATGAAAAAATTTGGTGGAGGAATGTAGAAAAAGATTTGTTCCTTAACATGGTTTGTTGAAGAGCTAGACAATATTTATTAAAATCATTTTTTTTATACAATCCAGAAAACTTTGGATGACGGGGAATGGACTCGAGCACATGAATTCTTATCGTGTAATGGGAGTTCCTATCATTTCAGCTATCACTCTTTCCCTAGAATTTTTGATACAATATATGATGCATTTTACATCATGATTGTATGACATAAAAAATCGACACTTTTAAATATCATGTCTAAATTAAAAAATATAATGTGTGAATTTATGACTTGGGAATTAATTATTTTAATTAGTTTGATTTAACTGCACCATATGAGCAACATGAATACATGATGCACTTAGTTTTGACACCTTCAACCAAATTTGAATTCAATTCAATTCAACCAAATTCGAATTCAATTCAAATGCGAAGTACGGAGAGAATTTATATATGAAAATAAGTAATGGAAATTTGTATTGTACATATAGGTTTTAGAAAATATAAAGATATAATTTGTTTGCTCAAATTAACATTTTAATATGAATGAGTTTGATAACATGTGAAGGTATCAAATAAATAAAAGACATGTCTATATACGGAGGAGTAGCTAAGGGAGGCAAGACTATAGCCTGTACTCTAGTCCTACCTCCCCTAATAATCCAACAAGAAGTGTATTTTTACTTTCTTTTTTCCCAATCAATTTGTGCCCAATTGAAAATTACTAACTCATCACAGGGCTTGTTCTACCAACAATAAATTTATATTACTCGAACTACGCTTTAAATGTGTGGTTGAAAATTGAGAAAAATATATTAAAAATATAAAGTAAATATAGGAATGGTTGAAAATGATGATATAGAAAAACTAAATCTATTGTAGGGGCCTAAATCTCCAAGATGAAACCAATTGGAATTCTCCCACTTTGGGTACCGCATTCGCCCATCAAATATCTAATTCGTTGTTAGTGCTCTCATGTCATCTATGCCTTTACCTACGATTTAAGAGGCATGGTTGCAACTGAAAGTTTCAGGAACGCTTGAGCGTTCGGTACTTACAAAACGCTCGGGCTATTTTTAAGCTACATTCGACATCCGTTTTGAAATCCGAGAGGCCAAAAAATGGCCAAAAATTTTGACCGGTGGCCATGGTGTCGCCGGAAATTTTCCGAATTACTGGAGTTTCCCATTGCCATGCTTGACCTACATTTGGTCTAAGATTCAAAACGGATGTCGAATGTGGCCTAAAAATGGCACAAGCATTCCCTAAGTTACTGAATGCTCAATGTTGTTTGATCTTTCCTGATTGTTGTAGTAGATTGGAGTTAACTTTTAGGCATTTAAAATTGGGTGGGACTATTCACATCCCACCAATTTCTAAACACACCCCAAACATACTCACCTTCCCGAAAACACCCTCCCAATTTACTTTTAAAAAATTTCTTTTGTGGCCATGTTTGGTTGAACAAAAGGGAAAAAGAAAAAAAAGAAAAACTTTTCGATCAGCTTTTGCCGCCATTTACGGCAGCAATTGCTGTCAGAAATGACAGCCAAAAAAGAGGGTTTCTCCCTCGTCAATTGCTGTAATTTCTGGTAGCATTTACTGTGGCAGCTTCTTCTGTTGCCATTTTCGGCACTTGCTGCCGGAAATAACACTGGCTTCTTCTTCCTTTTTTTTTTTTTTTGAAAGTTTTTATACAAAGTTGGGAGGGTATTTTGAGAAAAGTGAATAGTTTTTGGATTGTTTAGAAATTATTGGGGTGTGAATAGTCTCACTCTTCAAAATTTTCCCCTTTTACGGCACGTTTCAGTTCCGATAATTGAAATATTATATTATGGTTTGGGTCACTGTATGCATTTATTTTGCCCTTTTAATATGTCCAAACAGATGAATTTAGTACCATTTGTAAAAGATTGAGATTTTATTTTACATATTTTATAGTTAATTAATAATCTTAAATTCGCTGCTGTGAAAGAATTGAGATGCATCTTTTTTTAAAACAGGTGGTTTTGGGTTTCCATTGTAATCAATTTAAAATATGATTTAAATGAAACAATAATTATGATGGGCTTGTGTAATCCTTTCAACTTTTGACTTTTATGCGAGTATTTTTTATAGAAATTGAAAAGTTTTTCGGATCAAAACAATATATTCAGAGCTATTTGAGAATTACAATTCTAAGTTGATTAGGATTAATAAAATCGGATTCAAAAATACAAAGTCACGACTCTTGTCTGCTACTTGTGTGATTTCTGTCAAACAATCAAAAATTGCAATTTATGAATTATCTAAGTATACTTAAGCGCCTTTCAAAAAAAAAAAAAAAAAAAGTATACGAGCAATCCCTCGATCCAAAATATACGCTCTCACTTTAATGCTCACATATCAGCATGTAAAAACGATCATATGAGGGTGGATTTCCGATACATGTCCCCTTTGATGGACATATTAAAATGACCACATGTGAATATTAGAGTGCTAGGCCCCAAATATATGTGGGGTGGTTTTTTATTTTATTTTATTTTTTTAAATTTTGATTTGATTTTATTAATTCTTTATGTTCGGTATATTTTTTACGGTGATATATTCGTACAAAATTTTACTCAGGTACAATAATTACATTTATCTCAAGTCAAATTGCAAACTAACGGTAAAATTGGATGGTTTTCGCCCTTTGGACCAAACGCATACCAAAATTTTTTTACCAATCTCGCTATGTTTTTTTTACCAATCTCGTAAAATGTTCTATTTTTTGGACTATTTGCATCAATTTTCCAAGAAATGAAAGGAAATCAAAGAATATACTAAGCAAAAAATTATTAAATGAATAAATAATACACAAAATTGAAAATATTTGAAAATATTATTATTTTAATAAGATTCTACTGAACAAATGAATAAAATAATGAAAATTTTGAAAATATTATTATTTTATTCAAGATTCCGCCAGCGGTGAAAAAAATGACCTACATGTGCAAAAGTTGAATTTTAAATACCAATATGTCACCGACGCTTTTTAAAATACCAAATTGTCAAAAGTGTGTTTTTTTAAATGCCAATATGGTAGCTTGACCTTTTTAATTTAATTGATTATTCTAATTAAGTATTAAATAAGGCCAGGTTAATAAAATAATATAAACTAGTGCTTCCACCCGCGCGTTGCACGGGAAGATATAAGTTCACGATATAATTTAAAACATGAGGATATATTTTGATTATCCGTGTGATTGCAGTGTTGAGAGGCGTGTGATTTGATATTATGCGTGTGAATCGTAGCCGGGATTCGCGGGAGTTGATGAGTTGGGCGTGGGATTTGATGAAGATGGAAATGAGGATAATCGCGGGAGGGCTTTGTTGAAAATTAGGAATGGATGGTGATAAAATTATGGAACCTATTTGAGCTGTGTGAGGATTGCAATTAAGCTCGTGATTTCCTGAATTAGCTATTGGATTTAATTAATTAATTAATTAATTAACAGTCAACAAATAAAAATGAATTAAGAATAAAATAATAATTTTTTAATTCTGAAAATTGATGATTTGAGCGGGAAATTGACCTCATTTTATTAATATATAGATATAGATTAGAGTTCTTAGTGTAGAAATGGGATTATATATTCAAGACAACTAAAACAGGAAACTACATTATATCTGAGATGGAAGGACTATTTAAGTTGTGAATTGTGATTTTGTTCATATTTTTTACTATAAAATTTGAATGGATCAAGAATGTTAACCGATACAGATTTTATGATAGACTAGTATTACCCCCCGTGCGTTGCACGGGACAACTAAAATGATATATTTGCATAAAATAATATTATAAAATAAGACAATAAATTTTGGTGTGAAATATTATCGTACAAGAAAAAATGTTACATCAATTATCGTAATTGGTGATTTTAGGAGAAAAATAATATTTAGGAAAATTTAGATAATATATTTTTTGAACAAAGAAAAAAATAAATAATATATTTTATGAGTCATACATAACTATTCAAATGCATGTTTCAAAGACGATTAGCAATGATCTTATAGTTGGCCTATAAATACGTATATAAATTTTCTGAATATTGAATTGATTTTATATCATATTTGAATTGAATTCTGAATATTGAACTGATTTTGTACATTAAGTAAATAAAAAATGGTTTTTCTCATTTACTTTTTTAAATAAATCAAAATAATTTTTTTAAATAGCAAATCCCTGCCAACCTAGCACCATACGTTGACACTATAATTCGAAAACTAAAAAATATATAAAAAAATTAAAATACAATATTCAAAAATTAAAATGTATATTAAAAAAGTTAATTATCATTTTTAAAAATAATTCAATTGATATTGTAGTTTATAACTTTAATATCATATCACATTTTCATTAATGCTTGTATTTGGTTTATTTTCAATTATATACATAATTGGAAAATTAAAATTTATATAAAAAATTAAAATAAGGAAAAAATACTAAATAAAGAAAATGAATTAAATTAAATAAGAAAAATAAAATAATAAAGTGTGTATTTAATATTTGTTTCCAAAATAAGATTTTCCTTTTTTAATTTTAAGTAATTAAATGAGTGCCAACTTGGCACTGCCAACATGGCGCAGTGCCTAGTTGGCACTCCTCTTATTATTATATTGAGATAATTTCATGATGCGGAAAATCAACGAGCTCATTCTAATAGATACTTCCCCCGTCCCACAAAGATAGTTCTATAGTTATTTTTCCATATGTTAGGAAAATGATAGTTAATTTAGTTAAAATATATATTAAATTTTACTTTTTTTATATATCCTTACATCTATATATATGTAAAAAGAGTCTTTTTTCCCGCCTAAATAATTCATCAAATTTTCCCGCTTATTAAATTTGCCTAATATAATATTCTATTTATATATAGAATAATTTATATATATAGAAACTGAGGTTTTTTTCTTATTATATTTTTTATTGCCTTAAATCCGTTTTTCCATTTAAAATAAACTCTCTTTTTTTTCTTTCCTAATCATATCCAACTCTATTTTTTTTCCTAATATAATAATATTAATTAATGTATATAGATTTTATTTGATTATTTCTAACTTACTCTATCCAATTTCATAACATCTAAATACTCTTGCTATCATTTTCTCTCATTTTTTTTTCATTTCTACCTACAAATAAAAAAAAATCATGATTCTATTTTGTTCAATTTGATGAAAGCTTTAGAACAAGTATACCATCAATATATAAATTTTTATTTTTTAAAAAATTAAAATTTACCGCACATAAATTTCCACAACTGCAATCCCAATTAGTATTAAAAAGTTAAAAATTAGGTTGTATCCATTAATTAATTTTAGAAACAATCAATCGTTTTTATAAATAATTAGCTAAGAAATAAAAATTAATTAAAATTAGCAATTTCTCTAAGATTAAATTTTTGTATGATGAAAAATTACAATTCATTAAATTTTTACATAAAAATTAAACTAAATGTGTAACATGAAAATTTAAAGCTTAGGTTGGAACCTTTAATTAATTTTAGAAAGAAATTATTATTTTTAAAAAATAATAATTAGCTAATAAATGAAAATTAATTGAAATTAGCAATATCGCTCAGATTAAGAGGGTGTTAGCGGATGAGTTTTAATGTATTTTTATGAATCTATATATATATAAAAAGAGCCTTTTTCCGCCTAAATAATTCATCAAATTTTCTCGCCTATTAAATTTACCTAATATAATCTTCTATCTATATATAAAATAATTTTTATATATAGAAATTGAGGTTTTTTCTTATTATATTTTTTATTGCCTTAAATCTATTTTCCCATTTAAAATAAACTCTCTTTTTATTTTTCTCTTTCCTAACCATATCCAACTCTATTTTTTCCTAATATAATAATATTAATTAATGTACATAGATTTTATTTGATTATTTCTGCCTTACTTTATCCAATCTCATAATATCTAAATACTCTTGCTATCATTTTCTCTCATTTTTTTCATTTCTACCTACAAATCCAAAAAAAAAATCACAATTCTATTTTGTTCAATTTGATGAAAGCTTTAGAACAAGTATACCGTTAATATATAAATTTTTATTTTTTAAAAAATTAAAATTTACCGCACATAAATTTCCACAACTATGATCCCAATTTGTATTAAAAAATTAAAAATTAGGTTGTACCCATTAATTAATTTTAGAAACAATCAATTATTTTTATAAATAATTAGCTAAGAAATAAAAATTAATTAAAATTAGCAATTTCTCTAAGATTAAAGTTTTGTATGATGAAAAATTACAATTCATTAAATTTTTACATAAAAATTAAACTAAATGTGTAACATGAAAGTTTAAAGTTTAGCTTGGAACCTTTAATTAATTTTAGAAAGAAATCATTATTTTAAAAAAATAATAATTAGCTAATAAATGAAAATTAATTAAAATTAGCAATATCGCTTAGATTGGGTGTTAGCGGATGAGTCTTAATGTATTTTTATGAATAGGAAGACAGATAATGAGTGAGTTAGATGGTGAAAATTTAATGAGTTGAGAGATATATGGATGTGATTTGTTTGATCAAATTTAAAATTTGAAAAAAATGCATTAAAATGCATTAAATTATTGATGCTAACTCCCACTTTTTGGTGTGATAAAAAATTAAAATTTATTTAATTTTTACATAAAAATTAAAAGAAACGTTTGACATCAACTTTGTTGAATTAATAACTCAATTGTAATATTAATCGATTTTTAATTAATCTAATCTATATCAATATCTTTTAAATTCCATGACATCTCTTCAATTATTAGATATTTTAAAAATTAGATTTATATAATTCTAAAAATTATGGCTATCAAGTAAATTATTTTGGAAAGATTAGTTGGACATGAATTCAATGGACAAAGATTAGCAAAAGTGCGAATAGGTATTTTTTGTTTGGGGGTAATTCCACTTAGGTATTAAGACTTTTTTCGTCGACACTTAAGTCCATTTTAAAATTTATTTGACCAGTTAGGTCTTTTCCGGTTCAGGAGTTGAGAAATTGAATAAAATATTATTTTTCTGTTTTATTTTGATTAAAATATTAATTTCTTATTTTTTGAATCATTTTACTCTTTTTTTATTTTCTAATTCAATAATTCAGTATTATTATTATTATTATTATTATTATTATTATTATTATTATTATTATTATTACACAAATAATATAAAAAAAAGTGTTTCAATTGCGGTTTTAGTAGAAAATAGAAAAAAATTGCTCAAATGATTGAAAATATTTTGTTTTCCATTTAATCCATTGGGACGGAATCCATCCAACGCAATAGCTTTTATAATCAGTAGTATCGTGTTGAAATATATCACGGTAAAAAATATATCGAATACAAAACATTTATCGCATTAATAGAAATATATCACAGTAAAAAATATATCGAATACAAAAAATTATTAAATAAAATTATCAAAATGCGTACATTTTGATACTGATCAACAGTTAATAATAATTGTAATTATTGTACATACGTTAAATTTTAGAAGGAATATATCATCCTAAAAGTTATACCAAATATAAAGTAATAATAAAATGAAATGAAATAAAATAAAATTTAGAAAAAACCCTAACCCCTTCCCTTCCCCATCCCACCCAACCCCCTACCCAACCCCCACCACATTTCCTGATTACTCGATCGGGCGGCTTTTCCCTTTGGATTTTTAGGCACAATCGAGGTCGCCGGTTCACCGATGCCCAAAAATCCGAAGGAGAGGCCCCCGGAGTAGCCAAATGGATGGCGAATCCGACCCACGGATCGTGATTCGCAATCCACTCAATTACTCGATCGAGGGGCCTTTCCCCCAATTTTTGGGAGTCAGCGACCTCGTTGGTGCCCAGAAATCTGAGGAGGGAAGGCCTCCCGGTCGAGTAATCGGGAAATATGGTAGGGGTGGGGGTTGGGTTTTTTTTAATTATTTTATTTTATTATTTCTTTACATTTGGTATATTTTTTACGATGATATATTCCTTATAGGATTTAACGTAGGTATAATAATTACAATTATTATTAGCTATTAATTAATATCAAAATATGCACGTTTTAATAATTTTATTTGATAATTTTTTATATTCGATATATTTTTTACCTTAATATATTTCGACTAACACGATATTACCGATTACAAAAGCTATTGTGCTGGATGGATTCCGTCCAAATGTACTAAAGGTGTAACAAAATATTTTGAATCATTTGAGCAATTTTTTTCTATTTTATACTAAAAGTGCAATTGAAACACTTTTTTTAGACTATTTGTGTAATAATAATAATAATAGTAACAATGAATTACTGAATTAGAAAATTAGAAAAATAAAGAGTCAAATGATTTAAAAAACAAGAAATTAATTTTTTTTATCAAAATCAAACAGAAAAAATTTTTTACTCAATTTCTCATCTCTAATCATCGGAAAGGCCCTAAGTGGTCAAATAAATTAAAAAATAGACTTAAGTGTTGTCGGAAAAAGTCTTACTACCTAAGTGACAATATCCACAAACAAAAAATACCTATCTGGTACTTTTACCAAAACTAATCAAAATTTATTACATTGTTAAAGGAGGAAGTATAATTAATTTAAAAAACAAAAAAAAAATCATTAGATTGCTATGGGTTTTCGCTAAAAAATGAAAAAATCTTTTAAATTGCAATATATTTTTTAAAGTACAAGATTTCATCAAAGTTATATTCATATAATTCTTAAAAGTGCGGAAATTAAAATGATTATTTAAGAAATAATTAATTATTTTCATAAATAATTAGTTAAAAATGAAAATGAATAAAAACTAATTATATTACAATTAATTAAAATTAATAATACTGTTACAATTTAATTGGACTTGGTCTCAATGGACGAAAATTGGCATGGTTTCGTTGGATGAAAATTAATCAAAATTAAACATTGCTAAAACGGAAAAATAGTATTAATTAAAAAATAAATAATAATTGAAATTAATTAGATTTCCATGGTTGACTAGATTTTCCCTAAAGAATGAAACACATCTTTTGATTTTGCAAGATATCTTTTTAATTATAAAATATTTTTAAGATTAGATTCATACAATTCTTAAAACTAGAGCTAAAAAAATATTTATTTTAGAAATAATAAATTATTTTTATAAATAATTATCTAAAAACAAGAATTAATTACAATTAATTATATTTCTTAGATTTAACTAGATATACTTTTAGTGGACGGAAATTGAGAGAGTGTTATTATATGCAAATTAATCAAAATTAATTAAATCGCTAAAAGGGGGAAACATAATTATTTCAAAAAATGAAAAATAATTAAAATTAATTAAATTGCTACGGTGAAGAAAAATGTGCTTCCAAAATTATTAATCTTTTTACGTATTTTAAAATAAAGTTAAGTTAACACCTATAGGATTTTTGATTTTTAGAATTGAAGTGTTAGATCTTATTCGAGAGTAAGTCGATTGATTATTAGTTAGTAATTAACTTTATTTACTTTGTTAGTAATATTCTTTTTTCAAAACATGCTTTTCTTTTAATTTTCATATGTTTCTGAATTTTCTATAATATTTCTTCTGAGTTATAACTGGTGACGAAATATTAATATTTTTTGGTATAATTATGGGTGTTTCAAATTATCTATACCTTTTTTCATAAAAGTAACAACGTCCAAAAATAGGTTTTCAAATCGTAATGATTTTTTTACACTACTCGAACAAACACTTATATAATAATTCTTTGATTCAATCCATCGCTTTCACTAGGAACTAAGTCCAAGAATTTTTACTAAATAATTGTCTGTCAACTATGTTAAATATTTATTTAAATTTCTATCTCCTAAATAAATATTAACAACCTTACCTACTTTGAATCATTTACTTTATATCGAATTTTTCCAGCTAATATTTTATTTAATTTTTAAGTATCATCAATTAGGTTGTATATTTTAAGTATTAATCATATATATTTCAAGTTATTTATCTTATCCAAATTAATTTAACTTTTATACCGAATCATTCAATATTGAATATGCCAAATACATTAAATCAGTAAGTTTATACTTAATATGATAATATATATGTTTAGTATATTTAGAAGATATTTATTGAAGAAATAAAATGTCAATGACATATATATTAAAAAGTATAAATAAAATTTTTCGATTAAACCATCACGATATAGTGTAGACGGGGATGAGAATTTTCTAGCGGGCTGTGGACAGGAAATGGAAGTTCCCATCCTATTATAATTCTTATATCATCGTCACTTGGTCTAGAGTAAATGAAGATGGGCCGGAAAGAGGATAAGTGTTTCTGAGCATGGCAGGAATGGAGTGTTAGGGTCTATCAGACTGTACTCATTGCACTATTATTTTTATAATATATTTCTATGTTGGTTATATTTCATAATTAAAATTTCAAAGTCATTATTTACGTATTAATTGTTAATAATGTACATCACACTAATGTATAATTTATACCTTCCAAAATTTGTAATTGCATACAATAGAATGTAAAATAATTTTAAAGAAAAAATCATGAGCTCTACGATGCTAGTAGAATTATTTTAGTATGATTATTTTGATAACTATAATATTTAATATTATTTTATTTTGGGTTTACATTAGTAGATTAATCTTGTAATGAGTAAAATGTGATATATTATTATAATTTCTACTAGAAATTGTTATCTCATGCAAAACACAAATATAAATGCTAATTAAGTTACTATTCTATAGAGACAGTAAATTAAATTGTGTGGATTTTCGTAAGTTTTTTCTTGCATATTTACATAATGGATTAATACAGAAATATAGGGAAAGCTCTATCAAAATTTTTATAGAATTGTTTTGAATTAAATTAATTAAATTTATTGTTGTAACTCATTCTTTATTTTAATTTTTTTTTACGTTTTAGGTTAATATTATTAACATCTATCAATACTGTTATTAGTTCAAAATTTTGCCTCTCGTGCAATGCACGGGTGAAACAGCTAGTATTATTAATTATTATATATAAGCACTTGATGTGGAGTAATAAAAAATGAAATTAATTATGTGTATCTATGGAAATGAAAAATTAAAGACATGCTTAATATGAAAAGTTGATCATATTTTTAGAGCGCATAAAAATAATATATTGGACTATCTTTGTGGGACGGGGCGAGTATGTTTTTATCATGATTTTATTTGTTTGTTATAAATGCAATTTGTTCCTACACGCATACAAGATACAGAGACCCAACACTACTCCGCACTTCAATACTCAAAATTATGGTCATTAATTTTGAGTACCCCTGAATCAGCCATTATGTCTTTGGCAAATTATTAAATCAAATCTCCATATGATTAATTTTTCGCTAACCCTTGCCTATATATATCACTTTTCCAAATGCAATGTGTGAAATACTATGTGAGTGTAACGTGAGATGAAAAGTAAGTTCATATGATACATATTGCTCAATAATTAATAATTATTCATTAATTCGATATTGGTGGGATTTTATTAAGGATGGTCGTCGGTCAGTTCGATTTTTTCACTCGAACCAAAATCGAACCGCTTTGGTGGGTTGGGAATTTTTCATACCAAATTGAATTGAGTCGATTTTTTGGATGGATCGAAACAGACCGAATTGACTCGATTTTTACTTTTGTTTCTCTCTCTCTCTTTCTCTCTCTTTTTTAAATAATTTGTCGGTTTTTTGGTTTGGTACAAATGAAACCAAAAACCGACCCACCATGGTAAAAAAAAAAATCGATTCGGTTTGGTTTGGTTGGTTTTGGTGGTTTGGCAGTTTTTTTGCTCACCCCTAGATCTTACCTTTGAACAATTAATTATTATAGACTCCAGAAGTTATGGGTAGAGCTTTTAATTTTTATTTTTATATTTATACCGATGACCTAATACCTCATATTTAATTCAATTGAGTCCGAAGTATTTATAATTTTTCAATTTAATCCATTACGATTTATTTGATTTGATTTTCTCACCTTTTCAGTTACAGTTAAATAATTTATGTCAATGCTTTAAAAATTTAATCAGCTCTAATTATTTTTATATTCTAATTTTTAATCAATTTTTCCTATGAAAGCAACAATATTTATTTTTATTTATAATTTATTTTACTCGATTACATATTTTTAAGTTATAAATCTTTGGACCAATCATATTGTGTAATATAAAGATCGTAAACGTTGGTTAATATTAATTTTCAACTTTTAGTTAATGTGAGTTTGAAAAAACAAAAATACAACAACGTCTTCGAAAGCATATGGTCAATCGCTTTCTGTGTATGTTTTTCAAAAACTATTATAATACTTCCTCTATCCCACTATATTAAAATATATGCGCACTTTTTAATAATTAATTTAAATTAAATTATTAGGAAGGCGTGTGTTGAAGAAGGAGGACTAACATTAGATAACATTAGAACAATATCTAGCTCAACTAAAATGAATACTTTTACCGTCATTGTTCATCATTTATATAAAACGTGAGTAGGCAAACATGTTTTTCTTTGGATTTGACTGGAAAAAGGCTCATACTTACTCCCTTTCAAAAAAATAAAAAATAAAAAATAAAAAATAAAAAATAAAAATGAAAAAAAGGCTCATATAGAAACAGAAGCCGATTATAGATGAATAATTCTAGACAAACATTCTTAAATAACATTCTAATATATCACATTTTCATTGGATGATGAATAGGTATCCATGTGATTATTATTTAATGTAGATTTATATCATACAATGAAATTAAATATGTCATTCCAACAATGTCAATTAAAAATGTCTAATTCAAATGTTTATTTAGAATCACTCGATTATAGATGCACATATTCACAAAACAAAAGACGCACATGCACACGCAACATAAGAAATTACATAATCACGATTCAAAGTTTCATTGTGAAAAATAAATTGGCATTGCGCATGAGAAACTCACGAAAAAAATTGATCAAAAAATAGTTTATAATTCAAGGTAATATTTACTGAATGAAATTGTCATTTTTTTCTTGGTAGATGAATAATTCATTCGATGAGTCTAAAGCTATACAGACCACCCAATAGAAATGATTTATTGTAGAATCATTGACTTGAGCTGGAGAAATGTCCAGTTTGTTACACAACGAATTATAAAACTCACAAAATTTTATGAACTAATGTTGAAAAAAGTGACAAAAACATGTATTCAAAAGTGACACAATTACATTACAACTTTAAAAAAGCAACAAAAATCTTTTAACTAAAAGGTTTCATTAATTTTATTCCAAAAAAAAAAAGGTTATATTAATCTGTATTAAAACGCAGAACATCAAGTTTAAAAATTTTATCAATATAAAAAATGTCCATTACCAGAGTCGTGCCCAGGCGTAACGTTTGGAAAGAAATCACTTCAGAACAATGAAGATTAAGGAATTGATAATCCAGATAGTACGTGGTATGTCATTTGATCCAATAGCAGGTCTTGACATGTGAACAAATTAAGGAAAACCAAACACTTGTAGCAAGACAATTTTAGACGATGCAGGGAAAAAAAAAAAAACCAAAGAAGTTTAGAAAAGAAATATCTCTCTCAATATTTAAGCACATTTTCTCTTAATGCACGTTTCTAGTTTTTCTAATTTTGTGATCAAGTTTTCGATTTTTATCGTAATTAATGTATAATGCTACCTGGAAATAAGCTCATACCCATATCTTTGAATTAATCTGCACTATAAAAAATGTTAAGATATGTGGAAATCTTTTGATTCCAATACTAAAAATTGGGTCTTTAGGGACACTCTATCATCTCTATAGTCTCGTGTATGTAGAGCATTTGTCTATAAAGTATTAGGGGTGACAAATATGGCTCTACAGACACGAGACTATGGGAACGATAGGCCGTCTCTAAAAGTTCAGTTTGTTGTAGTATTTCTTATTATACCCTTAGTTAATTTTTATGTGCATTGTCATTAAGTATAATTATTAATGTTTTGCTTTATATTTAGTTTTTGTCTCTTTGAATTGTTGGATTAATTTATATGTGAATTTTTGTCATGAAGTATAATTATCAATGTCTTTCTTTACATTTAGATTTTGTGTCTTTGAATTCTTGGATTATATGTGAATTTTTAATGCTATTATCAAAATAAGATTTACTTTATTTGAGATCATTTTTTCATTTAATTTATACTTTTGAGAATACAATTTTTAATAAAGTGTATCATTACATAAGTTGAGTATAAAAAAAAGAACAATTTGTGAGAAATTTGTAGTTGCATATTCGGTAAACAGGTGTTCATTTTCTTTATACTAGTCTATGGTACAATTATCTCCTTTAAAAAAAAAAAGAAAAAGAAAAAGTCTGGTACAGTTTTAAATTGTTGATTGTTTGTTTTGTTATTATCATTTTTTGAAACTGCCAGTTCATTTGTTAATGCATTTTGGCATGTGAATTTATTTTTTGTAGCATATATTGTTGTATTTGTATTAGGAAAATAAGATTAATATTAGATTTAAAAATTAAAGCGTTGTCTAAATGGATGTAATGATTAATTTGTGAACCTAATTTAAAATTATTATATTTGTGGTCTAATAAGTTTTATCCTTTATTCTAAGATGAACAAGTTTCGAATTCATTTCAATATGTTATTACTTTAGCTAATTTACAATTAGTTGATCTTTATGAGATGTTCTGAAATCACAATTTTAGAAACTAAAGCAGAGATGATTTAATAAAATAATTTCTCTAATATATAATAAATTTATAATAGAACGAATTTTATTAGATATAACTTTTATAAAAATCAAATGGTAAAATATTTAATATTTTTTCATATCATACAATGTGCATACATAGCATAGTTAATAAACTGGTATGAATAAAATAGAAAAGTTTAAAATAAATTTTTAGCCCAAAAACATAAAAGGCCAAAGTTTAGCCATTCCCAAATGCGGTGTCTACGTTAAAAGACATTAATCACTACTATTCTAATTGATTTATTATCATCTTTAAAAGTGACTTTTAGAATGTGTAGTGTCACCTATATATGATCAAACAAATGTAGATTTAATCGAAATTATTTATTATTAATCTTTTTTTTTTTTTTGGGGGTGGTCATGATCGATGTGCCCCAATATGTATGTGTCTAGAACTCAAAAGAAAAAACGAAAACTAAACGAGTCACCTTCACACAGTTGCCCAATTTGCAGAGTTTATTTTGAAACCTGTAAAGGTTGGGTATGACTTTATTCATTACTGCCTTCTTCTCTTTGCCCGTTTGCCGTGTTAGGTGCATGTAGATTTATGAGCAAAAAGTCATATATAACATCTGGCTTAAAAACTTGTTCAACTACCCAGTCCTTGTAGAAGTTGATCAGTCTCCATCTTCAATCATAGATTCTTCAAACAAATCTCCAAATTCTCAAAAGTTGAACTGTGTTTCACGACAATCAGCTACGTATATTTTAACTGCAATTTGCGTTCTATTCATGTCACGAATTTTTAAAATAAAAAACAATTAATGTATATATGTACACACCGACACACAAATATATCAATTCACTAATAAAGAATAAAGAATAAAATAAAATTACCATTCTATCCTCTTCTGTTAAGGGACGTAATCCCGTTGGTGAATTGCTAGATTGTTAAAATATCAAGTAACACAGTTGAATGGTTACAATCCCATACATAGTCCTAGCGCGCTAGCAATGCAACTTCATGAAAAAGACTAGGGATTGTATTGCGGGGGGAAAAAGTTATTAACAGTTTTGATCAAGTCCCCATGTGGGGACCTGCGGTGGCGCCATGTCACCACAAAAAAAAATTTTTGAAATTTTTTTAATACCCACAAAGTCAGATGAATAATACATACTCCTCCCTGATAGTAGGGAAGCTGGTAGGATCCACAAATTTTTTTCAGTGTGGCACGTACCTACAATGGGTACCAAATCATTACCAAAGTTTTTAAATACCTAAATGAATAACAAATAAATAAATAAAAGTTTTGGATGATTTCTTGGATGATAAATTTTCTCTATATTTATAATCGCAAAATCCCATAATAAATAAATAAATAAATAAATTGAAAACAGAAAATGAACATTTTGCTCTTCCTTCAAACAAATACTTGTCAGTTACAATACACATAATTAAAACATTAAAAACACGTGTTTTGACTTTTGAGCAACAATCATATCTAAACTTACAGAAAATTATTATGACTTATCGAAAAAACACTAGGTTAGTTGGAAGAAAATTTCAAAATAATATGAGTAGAGAGATGAAAGAGATGTTTCTTGATCTTATCTAAACCCTAAAGGATTACGTCACTCCTGTTCCCACGAATCCACGCTTGTCTTTCTCAAAAAAATTAAAAAAAAAAAATTAAAATTAAAACAAATGTTAAAAATAAAAATAAAAAAAAAAAAAGGTAACAATAGAGGAGGAATCAAAGATTCGATTTTTACGCGACGCCCCGCCCTCGATTCCTCCCACGTTTCATCCTAAGCTAAAAAACGCCATAGATATATATCATACTTTCTCTCTCTTAAGTTCTAAAAACAGAAAAATAGAATAATTTAATTTCTTGAAAGCTAAGTTTATTCCTTTTTTATGATTCTATTTGGATCCCTTTATTCTTGTTCTTCATTTTCTATGTTTCCATGATTCTTTATTCTTAGATCCGAATAATTATGGAATTTAAAGAAGAAGAATATACATAAGAAAAAGAAGGTCAAGAAAGAAAACAAAAAACAAAATAAATAAATAAATAAATAAATAAAATTGAAGAAGATGATCACCTATGCTGTCTGTACTTCTGACAGTGATTCTTCTGATGATGAAAAATTTCGGAGATTTCAAGATTACATTCATGCTTTAGAAGAAGAACGTTGCAAGATTCAAGTCTTTCATCGTGAACTCCCCCATTGTCTTCAGCTAGTCTCTCAAGGTATGTACAAACCCTAATTTACAGTCACCCTTTAAAATTTAACATTGGAATATTTGTTGTTGTTTAATTTGATGATTTCATTTCATGCACGTGGGAATTAATTAATTAATTACTTAATTAATTAATTAATTTGGTGGAGATGTCAGCAATTGAGACATGCAAGCAACAGTTATTATCTGGAGGAAGAGCATCACCAGAGTACAATTTCATTGGTCAATCTGCAGCAGAATGTAATTCTGAGCTAACATCAATGATCAGTCCCGAAGAACCAGTTTTGGAAGAGTTTATTCCATTAAAGAGAACAACAACCTTGTCCACTTGTGTCGATGCTGATGATGATCAAGAATTGAAGAGATTAAAGACTGATAATTCCAAGAAATCTGATTGGCTTAGATCTGTCCAGCTATGGAATTCAACCCCAGATCCACCCTCCAACGAGGTAATTAAATTTCATCACAAAAACCTAATTGTACAAATAAAATGCAAAAACAGTACTGTTACAAACATCGATTAATTGGCTAATTATTTCATGATGATCGATTTTTCATTTGATATGATATGTGAAAACACAAATTTTTGTCACCTACATCGTCCGTAAGCTTGGTCGTAGCGCAATTTTATCATTTTATGTGACAATTATATATCTTGTACCCAAGTTATGAAATAAATATCATTTAAATTGATTCTTGTTGATTATATTATGGGGTTCTCAGGAATCAGCAAGAAATGTGTCATCAGTGGTGAAGATAAATAGAGATGGCATTGGTGGAGCATTTCATCCATATCAAAAAGAGAAAAGTGATATAACTACTCCGCAAGAGCCAATCGGAATACTGGCGACTGCCGCCAGTTCCGTGGAGGAGATAGGAGACGGTAGTGGCGGCAATAAGGAGGAGATCAAGGAAGGACAGTTTCAAAGAAAACCTAGGAGGAGTTGGTCACCTGAGCTTCATAGAAAATTCTTGCAAGCCCTTCAAAGACTTGGTGGTTCACAAGGTATATATATGCATAAATATATATGTAGAAATACATAAATAAAGATATATATATATATATATATAATTTATAATGTCAAAATGGAAATTTAACAGAATTTACAAGTGATTGAAATTGTTGGTTGATTTTTTTTTTCTGGTTCATGTGTTTATACAGTTGCTACACCAAAACAAATTAGGGATTTGATGAAGGTTGATGGGCTAACCAATGATGAAGTAAAAAGTCACTTACAGGTTTCTTTAATTTAAAGAAGGACCTTTTTTCCTCTCACAAAACCCTAGCAAATCAAGCATTGGCTAAGTCACAATTTATGCATTCATTAATTGCAGAAATATCGGCTCCATAGGCGACGACCGGCTGGTCATAACTTAGTTCACAACAACAGCCCACAGGCGGCTCAGCTAGTCATGTTGGCCGGAGGAATCTTGGTGCCCCCAACGGAATATGCTGCAATGGCTACAAACACACCAACTGCTACTTGTAATCGAGTCTATGCACCAATAGCTTCAAGACCACCCTTACATAGGCAAGCCAGTATGCAGTATAAGCAATTCCACTTCGACGATCAAGCCAGTCGTACTAACGATAAAGTTCAATCTCGATCTTCAACCGCGTCTTCTTCTACAGTACATACAACAAATAATTCTCCCATTTAGTGACTTTCTGGCATCAATTCTGGTACGCACTATGGTACAAGCAATAATACTATATCCTCTTTATATTTTTATTTCTAGGGTAAGTACTATTTAATTCACCTTACCAAATTTCAGGGGTCGATCGGCCGCTCTATTTATTATTATTATTATTATTATTATTATTATTATTATTATTATTATTATTATTATTATTATTATTATTATTATTATTATTATTATTATTCCCGCATAATCCTCGAGGAAACTATAGAGTCATTTTTGAGACCTCATATATCTTCCATATTTTTTTATTTTTGTAATTTATCTTGGAGGCATGTATCTAATAACACTTGTTTTAAGTATAATAAGGAAGATGAATATAAAGAGTATATATGAGCCTTTAATTACTTGAATCTTACTAGTTTCATATACATCATTCTAGCTCGGTTGAAATAAATACACATTTTGTATACAGTACCAATATCTTACCTGAAAAGAAGCTCACATATGATGTGAGCCCACATCAACGGACAACTTGTCGTGTAAGAGGGACGTAGTAGCAAGATACTTTTACTCACATTGAGGACAAGATCAGCTCTGCAATACTATTTTTTTATTTTAGGTTTTGGTTTAATTAATTTATGAAGTAGATAGTGCTCCTTGCATTCTTGTTCAAAATTGTGGAAATTAACAACGTGGTTAATTAATTTTGCACATTGTTGATAAGTAACTAGTAGAAATCCACATTTTTCTGATCAAAGAAATGAGCGGATAAGATTATAGTTAATGTAAGTTAAGTATATATATACATGATGGTCAATGATGAACTGATAATTTTCCAAATTATGAATCTAGTATTAATCCACCGAAAATTTCTGCTTAATTATAGGTAAACGTGGGAGAAAATTCAAAAGTTTTTACCATGCCTGGATCCACTCTCCGCGGACAATAATCTTGACTTTCTGAGCTGTACGTATATATTGTGTGTATAATGAAAACATTCAAGAAAATTATATATACGGTATATGTTCTAATTTTTTAAAATAATGATATTAATGTCAAAATTTTAAAAATAAATTAAAAGAGGTAAATATTTAGTAATTCACAGTTGAATGTTTAAATTTATGCATAAAAGATAAATATTTAATTTATGAATTATCAAATTTAATATATCTCCTATCAATTAATTATTATTAAACATTACAAAAACATGACTTTTACGGACGACTGTCGTTCTCATAGCTTCATACCTATAGAGTAATAGCAGTAACATATTCGTGTATATAGAGTAATAATAGTGACGTCGCTACTATTATTCTACAAGCATAAGACTATAGGCCGGGATGATTGTGCCGTTCCTAAAAATTTATTTTTTTCTAACAATTGTTTGAATACAAAACCCTAATTATTAAAATAATTGTTTAAATTCCAAAACCCTAATTCTTATAGGTCTAGCGGCCATAATATAGGTCACGTGCCTTCATCACAACGAAAGCGCATTTCAACTTCAAGGACTAGCTAAACGCGTGTTCTTATTAGTTCTCGCAGTCACCGTCCACCACTAATGCTGACAATTGGGCCTTGGATCAATCTCGTGCGCGCGCGCTCTCTCTCTCTCTCTCTCTCTCGTATTTGCTTTAATTTCCTACAAAATGGAAAGGAGCAATGCATGTCAACGTTCAACAATTGAGGAACTTCTTTAAGGATAATAATACTTTAGTACCCATAGCTGCTTAGTTGTTCGTTCACCAAGGGTATGTTTGATTGGGTATTAAGTTGATGTGCGCGGTATTCCGTGTAAAAATGTGTGGTTGATATTATTTTGGGAGATGTGTGTGGTTGAAAATGAGTATGAGGTTATACGGAATTGCGTACGTGTAAATTTATTGTGGAAAGAACAAGCCCTAAGTATATATGTTGGATTTTAATTTACCGAAGTAGTTTTTATAGTGCCCTTTAATTTGAGACAATGTCTCTAATGAAATAAAACTTTAAATTATATGTTTAGCATTTTTACTAAAGTGTATAACACGTTGCAAATGTATCCCTGACGTACAACGTAACAAAGAAATAAGCTGAAGTGGATATTTTTCATTCAAGTGATTCCAGCAAAGTCTATAGATATACAAAAATTTTCAAGACCATGCAATGATTGCGTTTCATCAAAACACTTTAAGATATATAGTACCTTTAAGGCTTTAGAACACCAGTTTGAAGTAAGATTAAAATGATATGTTGTTCATTAACAAATAATACTGTCTATCTCACAAGATATCCATATCCAAAATCCTTCTAACAAACCTTATATATACCTTTCATCTAGTGATGACAATGGATTGGATCGACCGAATGGGATCCACTCCATGATTTTTTGAAGAGATCAAACGTTGTATTCAAGGAAATGATCCATATACCAATCCATATTTCTAGAGCTTTTTTTGAATGTTTTTCCTAAATTTTCATTTCAATATCATTTCAATATGTGGCAATCAGTGGCATGGTGCTCTGGACTCTAAGACTGAGAGAGAGTGTGAGTAGGAGTGGCTGCCTTATAACCAGTTTCTAAAAAGTGTGGAAAAACTCGTATAAAGTGCGCTTAAGTGTGAAAAAGCGCAAAACGTGACCAAGAAGCTTTGCCAAAAAGCGCGAAAAACGCGCTTAAGCAGAAAAAAGCGCGAAGCATCCTGGTGAAGCTTTGATGCGCTTTTTAGAACCTTGCTTATAACATTTGTGTAGTTGATTTTACTCTTTATGGTTACGACTTAGAGAAGGGAGTCATTCTGGGTGGGGGGAAAGACAGAGGATTGTCCGAGTGACTTAAAAGTTAAACATTGTTGCGATATTTCTAATTTTATGCTTTTATTTACGTAAATTAAAGGATTTTTTTTTTGGTTTATTAATATGGAGCAGATTGGATTTGATTGTTTTTCCATCACTACTTTCATCTCAATCTTAAGTCTAAGCTTCTCTTCAATTAGTATATATAGTCTCCTCCTTAATTACTATGACTTGTTATCAACATATCATCATCGTGTGAAGGACCAATAACGAAGAACTACTCCCGAGAACCAAGCTAAGAATATAAGAGTCTAATTAATGTACCATTATTTAGGGGTTTTTTTTCACTCCACATAGAAATCTCTTTGGAAGGCAAACAATTTCTCACTTCTCTTCTTAAAACCCTTTGTGTTGTTTTACATAGATAAATTCATTTAGATCCTCCGTCTAAGAAGAAAATTTTGACACATAATTAGTTAAGTTTTCAGGGCAAGTGGCCAATTAAAACTAAGACAATGATAATGTACATATATAATTAATCACATGTGAGAAAATTTCATTTGCGGTCAACTCGTTGAAGTAGTTAATAATTTCACGTTTTGCATATATTGTCAAAAAGACCTCAAATTCACAATACTATTCATCCCTAATAAAATAGGCCATTTATAAGATTGCACGGTGATATGATTAATTCTTTTACAAAGGCCCTTCTTTAAATTAAGCGATTGACTTAATTTCAGTCCCCCATATATATATACACACACACATGCACATATAGACCATCCAGATCCACAATAGAAGAGTAACTCATTGATAATTCCATTTAAAGAGAGTGTCCATTTTTATAAATAGGCCAAAAATGCATGTATATATATATGTCGTTCTTATATTAAGAGCTTCTTTTATACAATTTATTCAGAAATTTAATTTATTTGTTGATCTACCATTATTTTCAATCATTCATTATATTGTCAATTATTCAGAAATTTATTTGTCTCTCTCATTATTTTCAATTATTTATTATATTAGTTTAACAATTTCTTTCTTTTTTTTTTTGTGAATTGTAGATCGCAAAATCATAAAATGAACTGAGTAATTAAATAATTTTTCACTCTAACATAAATTCAGTCACACATATCCAAATTAAATAGATACTCTACATAATCAACTCAAACAAAGTGGAAGAGTATATTAATGAGGCATGCGATTTCTACGATTGAAAGTTTCCAAGAAAATGCAAGAACGTACGAAGCATTTGACTTGTAGTGGTGCATTATTCAAAATAATTATAAGATAATAATTTTAATTTTGACCGAATCTATACACTTGCATATGAAAAATGTCGACATTTTTTAACAACTTGACAATATTAATTTTCTTTTTCCTTTTTCTTTAAAAATATATTTATTGGTGTAGTCAATGCACAAAAATCAACACGCATGGATGGAATCCCTCTTGTTGATAAAATATATAGGAGTAACACACAATATCTTGGGATTCAATTGTGACTGGGACAAACAAATTAAATGGTATAAATTATAGTTTAAAAATTTTCTAATAATCATGCAATACCAAGTGACACCATTGACCAAATAATGACCAATTATTAATCGGGTCACATGAATTATTGTACATAAATTGCTAGTGCTAATTATTCGAAGTATTGAGTCTTGGACGCTAAGAATATCATAAAATTTTCAATAATATATAATATTCATAACAAATTAAATTTAATCACATCTTTATATATATAAAAGAAGGAGTGATTGGCATAAATATCACTGCATTTTCCCTCCTAAATGATATATATAGAATTATTATTTTTCTTTTTTATTTTTAAAAATTTTGCTCTTTAATGGTGACATCCTGTACAATGGAAAATGTACTGGCCGATTTCTGCTTAAATGTGGAAACACGCCCATGGCCTTTCAATTTCCTATTTTACTTTTATAATTTTTATTTTTTTATTTTTTATATTTTGTTTTAGTTTTTTTCTCAAGGAAAAAATAATTGAGATATGTATTAGTATGTCCAAATTATTTTTCTTCTTAGAGAACGATCTTTTTTTTCAAAATGATTATTTTTAGATAGTATTTTTTCTTATAAGTGTTTTTCTTGCATTCTAACGAATCGTGTAAATTAAATGTTAAAGATATTGAAAACGAATTGGTCAATGTATTTGGTTGTGCAACCATTTTATGTTCATAATGAGCTTCTTTGAATATGATAAAAAATAATTTGACGAAAATTTTAATATAGGGTAACAAGTGAGAGCAAATAATAAAAGTTTTATCTATAAAATCATCTGAACACATTAAAGGTGGAAGTAATTATAATTTATTGATTTTTAACTTTTCATCAAGATGATAGTCTTTTTAAAATTATTTGAAGTTTTAAAATAGTGATAAAATGTAAAAATTATATGAAATATGGAAAAATTAAAAGCAGAGTTGCAACATTTGTTTTTTTTTTTTGTAATTATGACATTAATTTGAAATTGAGAAATATTTTATATTGTAATCAAATCGAATATCTCAAATTGCACATTTGTTGCAAAATCAAAAATTCTCTAGAGATTTTATCTCTTAGATCATAAAAATTTTTATATAATAATTTTTCAAAACTATGTCACACTAGTAATATAAAAAATGCTATTCTATTCGTGGATCAGAGGGTGGGCATTGTCCTCCTTTTGCAGACAGATTGAGAATAAAATGTTTCTTTGTATTTGCACTCATATATATGATTTAATGTAAATTTATTATTGCAAAAAAAAAATTATTGTACGCATAGATTATTTAGAATATATATATTTAAATAAGGAAGCAGATCCCCACAGGTTTTCAAGAATATTACGTGTACTGTGTTCATACTTCTTTATAAATTCAGTTCATGAATCTGTTAGCAAAACAGGTTTCCCAGGATGAATCATGCACCAAATAATTCAGATGCCAAGATTTGATAGTTAATGCATGTATACATTTTTGGGGTGGGGGCGGGCGTGGAGGAAGAGATCAGAGAGGATACAATGTTGTTCGAAGATCACAAATTCAACGGTTAACATATTATTATTATTATTATTATTATTTATTTATTTATTTTTTTAAAGAAATATTCGTTGTACATGCTGTTTTTTTAGTACATTGCCATATTCACATAGGATTTTCGCACAATATCTTTTGCACAAGAAAATATTGGGCTACCTACGTAACATATTAGCAATGGTGCCTCTCAGGTATTCGTAACGTTCCTAATACACATACATATTGAGAACATTTTTAGTGTTAAGTGAAAAATATAGGGGAAAGGGGAAAAATCTCCAACGTTCTACTACGAGCGCTCGCGCCATAACTTCTAGTACCAACGCTTGATTTTCGACCACATACAATTTTTGTTTTGAAATCCGAAATAAGATCTAGGTCTAGCACAGCGAATGAGTGCCAAATTATGGCAAAAAATTTTGACCGACAGCCACAGTGCCACCGGAAAACTTTTTGAATTGTTGGAGCTCCTCTTCGCTGTGTTGGACCTCAATCTTTGATAATGTTCCGGTGCACCCGGGTGTGCCATAGCTTATGGCACACCCGGGTGATTTTCTCCCTCGTCCGGATTCCGTTTTGAAATTCGAAAATTTTGTTGGATTCATCACGACGAGACGGAGCTCCAGCAATTTGCAAAAAAAAATTTGGACACCGTGGCGGCCCGTGGTGACGGGTCAAAGATCGGTCAAATTTTTTGGCCAAAATTAACCAAAAACTTTGACTGATCTTTGATCGGTCACCACGGGCCGCCACGGTGTCCAAATTTTTTTTTTCCAAATTGTTGGAGCTCCGTCTCGTCGTGATGAATCCAACAAAATTTTCGGATTTCAAACGAATCCGGATGATAGAGAAAATCACCTGGGTGTGCCATAAGGTATGAATGACACCCGGCAGCTATCACGCTTCAATCTTGTCTCAGATTTCAAAATTCAGATTGTATGTAGTAAAAAATCGAGCTCTCACACCATAACTACAACGCGAGCCCTCGTACTAGAACATTCTCATGGGAAAAATAAGGGGAAAAAAACCTAATTGCGGGCGGGCGGGTGATTTGGTCCGTTCTTTAGGTTTTTCACCCCAAATGCACAAAATTTTGGATTTTTAGCTCTTATGATTATTTGGCCTTGTAAGAGCAATATTAATGTTAGGGGAAAAAAAATAGGGGGAAAAAAATATATTGTAGGCATTTTAGGGAAGGGGCTATTCTCTAAAGTTGAGGTCAAATTGGCTCCAATTTTAGAGAATAGTCCACAAATTTGGGTTTTTACACCCCTAAAAATAATACATTATTTGGGTTTATTGGATAGAAAAACATTTATTGTGCTTGAAGAGATTAGATTTTTATCCCCAATATTAGAATTGCTCTAGTAACATCAATCAATGACAAAAGTAAATATTGTTAACTCAATTAGTAGTACCGTTGATAAATTACTAAATTGGTGATGTACCTACACCAATGTAAGGTCATGTGTCGTGAGTAGCGCTTTATTGTTTCATTACTTCATGTCTTTTTTATTATCTCATTCAATCAAAATAATCTAAATTCTAAATGCACTATCGGCATAATTCAATAATATGGACTATTGAAATGTGAGAACCAATGTTATTGAACCCACATAGTGAGATGTATCCCGTTATTATCATCTCACTTCTCAAAATATTTTAGAAATCTCATGAATGTAACTCATAATACAAACTAATAACCATTCTGTAAATATAATATACTTCGATTTTTCTTTTCATCAAAGTAAGACAAGGATTTTTAGTAAAGTACTATACAATTAAACTTTAGTAACTTGCAACATCTACAAATACTAGATCTACAAATCAAAACACAAATAAAGCAAAATACAAAAATAAAAACAAACGTTACAAGGCATCAATAGACCTTTGTTTCTTACTGCCACACTCTAATATTGTCAAATCATCCATTTCTCTGTACCTCTTTTCACCACAGCAACTACCATTACTCTGTACCTCAAATATGTTCACTCCAAATAGCCTCACCATCTGAACCGGCTGGCTCGGCTCGTTCCTCACTTTCGAGTCAATGAAAAGCTGCTTATCCGGTCCGGTCGAGCACAAAAAAGTGACAATGTCACCGGCTCTCAGCCCCTTTTCCTTCACGAATCGGCTCCATCCTTTGGTCAACACGTAGCTTTGACTACTATTCCAGTACGAATACCGGAATCTCCACACTTTCCCGGCGACGTCTTCGAAATTCAACAGCAATCCTTTCGAGTTGTTTTCGATTTGCAGAGGGAAGTGTTTTTCCGCGTGTTGTTTTGGTATTACCAGTCGATTCAGCTTCCCGACGTCACTCGGCGTCACGGCTTTCTCGAATAGCGGCGCTCGGTCCTTCCGCGATCTATCGGCGACGGAAAATGAGCCGCCGCCGCCGACGCCGGAGTTTCGTCTCTTGCTTTGCTCGAGCTCGTCATTGTACGTGTGTTTACGAAGCATATCGACGATCTCGGCCTTCGAATGTGCGTTCAGAAATGATGTTTCGATTTCTCGATCCGCGGTCTGAGACGACGATTTGAAGTTGCTGACGGCGTCGCTGCCTCGGAATCGCTGCGCTGCGACGTCGTATGCTCTGGCGGCGTCTTCTTCTTCGTTAAAAGTGCCTAGCCAAACTCGTTGATGCTTTTCGTAGATTTGTGCTCCCCATCGACCATTAGGCTGAGGTACTACTCCTTTGAATCTCGACGATGGAAGTTTCCGGACGGAATCCGCCGCGTCGCCGCCGATTTCCGCGTCTATTATCGCGCTTGTGCCACTTCCGACGCGGCGGAGATGTACTGGCGACGTTGACTTCGTCAACGGTGGAGTGGAGGTAGAATTATCACTAGTTGTACTTTCTATAGAACTTCTATCCATTACTATTTCCTGTGTTGTTGAAGGAAGAACTGTGTTCATATAATAGCGACTTGTGTGAATTATGAAATGAGTTCATGGATATATGTAGGAGCTGACCTAAGCGTGTGTGTGTTGGAGATATTAATAATTTATACAGTTGTCTCAATTTGTGTAGATTTGGAGAAAAATTGGCGATGTGGGACAAGTCTAGAGAGAGCAAGTAGGAGGATTTTCAAACACACGCACAATCGTACTATTCAAATGGATTACAAAACAAAAATACTTGCTTAAAATTTCCTTGGACTGTTGCGTAGACATTTAAGTGTGCATTGATGGAGATTCTTAATAAAATGATTTTTTATATGTGTGGTTTGAGAATTTAAAAAAATATATTAAAATTATTAAATTAATAAATGAGAGGTTTAAAATTATGAGATATGAAAATTAAAATTGTATCAAACCAACCCTTAAATAATGTCGCACGCAAAAAAGTTACGGTAAAAAAAGTGAAGGGGAAAATTTTTAGGGGAAAAAGTTATTCTCAAATAATATTGAGGAGAAAAAATATAAATTTATTCATATATTATTAAAGTATTGGTCAATATTAAATTGGGTGGGCCATCATTTCAAAATTTTGGATTAAATTTGGCTCCAAATTCAGAGAATAATCCCTCAAATTTGGGTTTATTAGCCTTATTTCATTACATTATTTCGCATACAATGGGGGAAATTTGATTCCCCCACCATGAATCTTGCTCTTTTTTTTTTTTTTTGTTTAAAGAACACATTAATCTTGCTCTTAGTGTTGGAGATTGCAAGATATATACGTGAACAATGTTGTAGCAAGTATGATTTGTAGTAATGTTCAGCTGCCAACATGTTGATGTGGTACTATAAGCTACTGTCACGTCAGCGTTATAGCTGCTGACAAGTTGATAAGTGAACATTGGTGGTCTAATTTGAGTGTTGAGTTAAAAAAAAAGACAAGAGAAGAAACGTTAGAACACACAATCAAATTATGTTTGGAGAGTCTAGATACACTGTTTCAATTTTTGCAGCTTAATATGCTTCAATTTTAAGCAAAATAGGTTACGTGTACAGGTAATATTTATTTCAAAGATAATGTTAGTTATTATACAATTAAATGAGGTATCACAATCCTGTAAAGTAACACATCACTATCATTTTAGTATCGCTTCAGTTGTTATATGTTTGTGATATGTTTTAGAATTGTGCAATTAGAATTATATATATTTGTGTGACATGAATTGTTTTAAGAGGGTGTTAGCGGATGAATTTTAATATATTTTTATGAGTAGGAAGAGAGAGAATAAGTGGAGTTGGATGGTGGAAATTTAATGAGTTGAGAAATATATAAATGTGATTTATTTGATCAAATTTAAAATTTGAAAAAAATACATTAATTGGACGATTAAATGCTTGTGAGACGAAAACAAAACAGTAAATCTGAAGTGGTACTTGGGTTTACGCGTGGACTTGGATGGCAGAGATAATGAACAAGTTGATGGGGTTCACATGAGGGTGGACCATGATATTTTGGGTAAGTTCATCCCCCCTGATCCTTGCTGTGACTGTTTGAGTCTTCCACTATGATGGGGGTGTGATGGGCCATAATTAAGTGTAACCCAAACGAGAGAGGGATGGATAGACTTGAAACAAATCTCATCCAACAATATTTCCCATAATTCTTACCTGGCGTTTTCTCATACGTCCATTTCGCCCTTTTTATTGTCTTCTTATAGTTCTTGGTTAGGTTGCGATGTCATTCGCCGTCTCATTTTTACTTAATTTGTCAGTCTCACTTAATTAAAATAATATATAATATAAAAGGATGCGGTTAAACACACTCCATTTTCTTCTCTATACATCTATCATTTTTTACTTACAAAAATATCCTCTGATATTTGAGGAGAGCGTTTGGCGAAAACTAACCGAACGCCCCAAAAATTGCTCGGCCACTCATGAGGCTGCTCGGCCACTTACGGCGAGCAGCTATGGGGCTACTCAGCCACTTATGGCCAAGCCAAAAAAAATATAAATAATGACCCATGAATGGCTGCCATTTTCGACAGCAGTTTGCTATCGGAAATGACTGCAACCAACAAAAGAAGCTGCAATATATATATATATATATATATATATATATATATATATATATATGTTTTTTTAATGTTTCCATGGCTGCCATGGCAGCAAAGTAGTTGCTTTTTTTTTTGGGGGTTGCTCGGCCAATTTTGGCAAGGCAGTTCCATGGGTGCTCAGCCACTGCTGGCCTTACACCCCTCGACATGTTTGGCTCCAGCTATAAAGGGTATTTTCGTCTGGGGCGTAAGGGTGGGTGTATTGAGAAGAAAATGGGGTGTGCTTAGCTGCACCTAATGTAAAATTATTAATATATTTGATATAAGTAAACTATTTTAATTGACTCATTTTTAGTTTATCACTACTATATATATAAAAAAAAGCTTTAGAAGACACACTTTAGGAGACGATTTTTACTTAAAATAGTTGCTTGAAGTGTAGTTGGTGGCTTTTTTGTAATAAAAGTAAGGTACTTTAATCGGCGGTTATGAACCACTGTTTAAGTTTTTTAGGGCTTAAAATCAGATTTTTATCTCCACTTTCCCCATTTTCGTGAAGGTTTTTCTCTATCTTCCTCAAATCTTCTGGTTTTCCTCCATTTTTGCTATAAAAACCACCATTTTCCCCCGTTTGATTGTTGAATTCATGCTACTACGTGTTTAGGCTACTATTGTCGACCTCAAAGAAGGCATTCCTCCATTTTTTTGTTAGAATTTTTGGTTTTTTGTTTTAGTTCGGATCTTGTAATATTTCATTTTTGGGCTACTGCATGCTTGTATTTTTTGCATTTTTACCAGATCTGCAATATTACTTTGATGTTTGTGGTCTTGTAGAACTGTGTTCTCCTTCCTTCAAGTTATGTGCATATCTTTCAATTTCCATTTTTATGTGAAAATAATATATATATATACACACACACATATAGTAAACTTAGACATTGAAGAAAAGTTAGCAATTGAAAAGAAAATCAAATGGCAGTAGAAAAGAAGGTCGATGATGAGAATTTGGATATAAAATGACCACTACAATTTGATTTTTTGGGAAACCTACCACTGTCTAGTTGTTTCCCCGACTTGCCTCACATTCCGCTAGTTTGAACCATAACAGCTTCTTGTTTGGCGGTGCTTTTGTGCACCTAAACCCAATTAATAATTTTAATTCTATTTTTTTTTTTTTGTTTTACTAAAGCTTTAGGTGGCAGTGTGTCACCGCCGCCTAATCCCTTCGACCTATTGTAGCATCCTAATAAGAGGCACCTATTTATGGCTTCCTAAAGCCCTTTTCTGACCGCATCATAGACCTATTTTTATACTAATTTATGTGTCTGTCTCATTCAACTAAAATAATACATAATATAAAATTATTAATTTATTTGATATAAGTAAACTATTTTAATTGGTTGAAACAACAAAAAATTAAGAAATAAAAATAGAGCATGATATGTGCAGTGAATTAGGTCACCTTAAAATCTCTGGATACAATCTTATAAAATTGTAATAATCCCATTATTTCCACGTACGAACGTTGACAATTTCAACTCATCTCAATCCGACATTTTCCATTTTTTATTTTTTATTTTTTGTCACAATATCATTTTGGTTCAATTGATTAAAAGAGTGCCATTGTAACTAATTAGGGCAACTATAGGGTTAAATTTTCAGTAAATAATGAACTTTCTATATTATTTCTCAAAGGTCGTTTGAACTTCTAAACTAACCAAATGTTTGTGTGCACTTTTTCTTGCCTAGAAATTGATTAAAATGGATAGATAGTGGCGGAGACTACGAAATGTGTGGATATTAATAAGTGATGATGTGAGATGTGTGGTTGATATTGATGCTTGACTTTAACTTTTAATAATAGATAGCTTTTATGTGAAAAAAGATAACACGAACACACACTAAGGACTTGTTCTTTTCACCATATTTCCACCATAAAATTCAAAATTTTTTCTTTCTCCTCCTTTTTAATCACACATATAATTACTTTATATTTTTTAATATATCATATCTCATTTTCAACCACACAATTTACATGCAATTCTAAAATTTTTTACTTATCATGGAAAGAACAAGGCCTAAATCTTGAATACTTGTAAGCTCGAAAATTTTGGAAATTAATTAATTCAATTAATACTTGTGAAAAATAAATTTCAAATACATTTGTAATTGGTGGAATCCGACGACATTCTTGTCTGATGAAGCTTTCTCCAAGGAGTTGTCTCTTGACGAAGTGAGCTTCAAAAAATAAGTATGGTTATATAAAGTGAAATGAAAAGTAATTTTTATTGCAGAGTGCGTAACAGCAGATCACATTTAGAAAATATCTTGAATTATGCTTTTTTGTTTTTTTGGTCTTTAGCACGTAGAATTTTCTCACTAGCAGACCATAAATATTATTTCGGTGGGCTATAATAATACCTTAAAGAATACCTCTCTTGGTTTTTGTCATCAATAAAGATAGTACATGCAAACATATTGGCCATTCTGTACGGACAGTACACGGTCTTTTATGGGTCCCACATGCAAGTTGAGCGCAAAACAATGGCCAAGACCGGGGGTTTAGTCCCTGAATTTCCATATTGTGGTTCCCGTTCCAAGATTCGTTTTCCATTTCACTTTCCTAAACTAATCCGGTGACGGGTGCTTCCAAGAATGTGGACAATATGGCGCACTCTAAATAATACCAGCCCACGTTTATTGAATTACTGCATCAATTAAATTGAAGTCTCATGTCAACTTAAGTGCGGTATATTATACACTATAAAATGCATCGAATCGACTTTATTCTTCTCTCTTGTAGGGATAGCAATGGGGGCAGATTCAAGATAGATCGGGCCAAAACCGTTATTATCCTATGAAAATTTGTCGTGACTGTTATTGTCCTGCGATACGCCAACTGCAGAGCGGATTGTCTTATAAATCCTCCAATGGACCTGAGAACCATTTTCTTTTTCTTTTTTTTTTTTTTTTGGTTAAGATACTAAACTAGAGATAGAAGTGCAACTCACTTCATGACAGAAAAACCTACAAAAAAATAATAAAATAAAAATTTCTTAATTTAAGGATTATATATATATTTTTTAATGTTCGCAGGGTGGATCAATCATGACTAGTGATTGTCCCGCAAACTTCCACAGAGCTCATTTTTTTTAATCATTATTACATCGTCGATCTGCGAATCAGAAAATTTTTTTCTTATCATTCATGGTGGATCTATTGAATTCGGTACAGACCGAAAAATTGTTCGTACCATCTCCATAATCTCCTCTCCTCTCCTCTTTTTATTTTTATTTTTATTTTTCATTTTTGTGGTTTGTTGCGACGAAAATGTTATATTCCCAGCGTTATTATTCTAAAGATTTCTACCACTCACAACCCACTGCAGGCACGAATGCAGGTGGGTAAAGCTCACCCACATCTCTCTCACATTTTTCTCCCAAAGCGTTTAAGTGGCTTTAACATGCGTTAACATTTGTTGCATGAAATAGATGAAATGTAGAAGTCCAATAAAGTGTACTATAAAAAGTTTGATTATCTTTTCGGAAGAAAAGGAAAAAAAAATCTTTTAAAAAGTAACACTTTTGTATACTAATAATATACATTGTATTCAGAATTGGATTTGACCTCAATGGGACTCAAAATAAACAATAATAAATTGGATAACTACTAGGCATAAAATTGGGACCCAATACATATGATATACAGAAATTTTATATATACATATTTCTTTTTTGAAAATTTATATATGCATATTTTTCCATGTGAAACAAATATATAATAAATTTAAGATGTATCATCCAACAAGTCAAAGATTCAAGTGACTGCCTGTTGGAATGGCCTATTTCCCCTTAAGGAAAGGATCTAATTGCCTTTGTTGAATTTTCTTGCTAACCTCCCTTCCTCTTTTTTCATTAAAATTATTTGTTTTTTAATTTGTAATTAGTTAGGGAGTAATGTTACAGGTACAATAAAATTATACAATAAACTATGCAATATTACACTCCATCAAATCTTATTTTTTCACACATCACATTACTTTTAAATTAATAGTATCAAGTAAAACAAATGTGTGTAATATACAATTTATTGCACATAATATTTGTTATATTAGTAACATTTTTGCTAGCAATGACTATAACAAATAATGATCGTAAGAGCATCTCCAGCCAAGGTAAAGTAGCGTTAATTCAAGGTTTTTTTTTTTTTTTTGGTGTGTTTTCGCTCCTCCAGCCCAGTTGCATAATCCACACCAAAATGGGGTTTATCTACAATGCAATGCCATATGTGGCGTTGCACTATAGCGAAACAGTATGTCTCCTAGCCCACATTTTGTAATTTTTTGGTTTTTTTCCAGGTTATTGATTCCTTTTTTTTCCCCTTTTGTGTATTTTGTAGATAATATTTGTTAGTTCAATATCCTTAGCTATTTTGTGTATATTAATCAAATGGTCCAAATTTATTTTTTATTGTGGATGGATATTTATTATCAATTAATATTAATTTAAAAAATATGTATTTATTCTTTTACAATAATATTTCAGATTTCAAATGTATTTAATTAAATAAGGAAAAAAATGAAAATAGTGAATAATGTGAATTTGGTGTAAGATTTAGAGTTGAGGGTTGGAGTTGACATGATAAAATATTATAACATCATCTGTATTTTAGAGTTTCAAAACTATAAATTGAAATTTTGGGCTGGAGATGTTCTAGCATCGGTAAAACCCTTAGACTAAATGGTAAGAAGTATCAGAACCCACAAAAACATTTATGAAAAAAACAAGAAGAAAAAAACTACAAAAATGAACCACGCGGCAAAATCTTCCGTATAGAGGTCAAACAACAAAAAGTCGTATGAATCAGTTGAATGTCCCAGGAACAGATTTTTCTATGGGATGAAAACATCGTTCTCCAAAGGGATTTTTACACTGCTTTTAAACATCTTATTTTTAGCCCGTTAGGCATCAAATTAAAAGTGTTTTAAACACTTTTTTTCAACTTTTTTCTCTCTCCTAAATCAATCACATCTACATATCTCATTACATCCACAAATCTCAACCACTCAACTCCACTCATTCTCTCTCTTCTTTTACATTAAAAAACATTTAAAAACCATTATAATCTATTCCCTATCACCATTTTTAATTTAAAACTACTTTTTACACCCGTGCGATGCACGGGAATAAAATTGTGTAAATAGATTAAAAATAAAACATTTGACACATATATGGGTGTAAAATTATATAAGTTGATTGAAAATAAAATATTTGACATATAATTCTCATTTGTACTTAATTAATTAAGCGTATATATTAATTTTATATTTCACATATCATATATTAAGTGTATATACTAATAAGCAATTGGTATGTATACTGTTATGTTGTATCAATAAATTATATGCAATCTAAACTACGTATGAATAAAGTGATTAAATAATTGTGTTATGTCACAAAAACTTGTATAAGTAGAACTAATCAAGTTAAAAGGTAAAACAATGTGAAGAAACATACACTTTATCCTAAAAAATTAAAAACAAAAAATAAAATATAAATAATAGTTGAACCTTAATATCGATGTGTGATCTATATTTGTTAACATCATTAATATACTAATTTTAGTTTCAACTCATGATTGTAAACACAAGAATATCTTACCCCATTTAAAAATTATATTTAATATCAATTGGTGTAAGGAAATAATTTATCTTATAAATATAAATTTAATAAAATTACAAATATCCATCAATTGTTGTAATGAATGATTCTAAAAGTTATAATCAAATAATAAATAAAGAAATTTTTAAAATATATAAATCACAAAAGTTGATTTATCTCGGTTCCTTTAATTTAGTTATCGGCTAACAAACTAACAAAAGAAAGTCAGCAATTTTTCAACAAACTATATCAATAATTAAATTTTGTGATTATAATTTAATTATGAACGTAAAAATATTTTTTACAAGAACTTTAACATATTGTAATTCCCATATTATAATAAAAATATTATTGTCTATGATTCCTCATGTATTGAATTAAATACTTATTTCACTCTATTTAAGATATATTAAAGGAATAAATATTTTAAATAAGAAATGTCCAATTGTATTTATGAAAATTATATTTACTTATAATCTCATTTTTAATTTAAATATTTTATATATAAATAAATATATAGTTTACAGTTATGCATCATATATTTATAAATTTATTTTCATATTATTGTATCATTATTTTAAAATTTATCACCCAAATATGAGCCATTAAAAAATATGCAAATGCTTTATATGTTTCAAATAAATAGTAATAATTTGAAAGTATTTTAATGCATAAAAATATAAATTAAAATTAAAATTAATTGATAGAATTGATAAATTATATAAATTTATCAAGCTATTATTGAACACTAAATTCAACTTAAATTATAAAATAAGAATTATTTTGTAAGCAACAACTTTTTTTTTTTTGGAAAATAGAAATTATTATTGGAGCAACCAATCAAATAGTAGTTGTAATAGGTTAAATTAATGCGTCAACTAAACTAAACGCAAAAATGGTGTTGGATCAAATGATAGGATGCCTCTACTTTATATGTATTATAGATTATTTACAAAAAATCAGGTGATTGGATCACAAAAATTAAGGGGGCGTTCTATTTGCCATTTTTAGTCTGTTTTCTGTTTTCGAAAATGTTAAAAACGCGTTTTATTTATTTTCGAAACCGTTTTCAAGATTTGTATAGAAAACAAGAAAATGTTTTTTTTAACATTTTCAGCGTTTTCTATGTTAAATGTCGAAAGTAAGGAAAACGCATTTTCGGATTTTAAATTTTACATTTATTATATTTGAGTCCCAAATTTTATTTTTCCTCCATTTCAATCCCCGACCACCGCCACGCATTGCTAGAAAAGTCAAACCACCAGATCTGATGGTTCTCCACATGAGAACCACTACGACGGTGGTTCTCAGGTGGAGAACCACCTTTGCAGGTGGTTATCGACTCTGAGAACCACCTGCGGTGGTGGACGAAGGTGGTTCTCTACCTTGGAAAACCACATGCGGTGGCCGGCAAGTAGGGATTGGCGTGGGGTGGGGCACGGTTGGGGTAGGGTGGGTGAAGAGGGGGGCTTGTTTGAAAATTTTAAAAAGTTTGAGGGTTTTTTTGTAATTTTTATTATACCAAGTTATATTTTTGTAAAATTATAAAACACACACGTTTTCTATTTTCTCTTCTCAAAAATAATTTTTCAAAATAACAAATCATATGCATTTTCAATTTTCTCAAAATAACAATTGAAAACAGAAAACACCAAAATATTTTCGAAAATAAAAACAGAAAATACGAAACAAACAGAACGCCCCTAAGTGTCCAGTTTTAGCGTTTAACTATCCGATATAGTTGGCTCTGTGAAGATTACACTTATGTAATGGATTATATTATATAACATGTGTAACGAATTTTATTATACATCTATTGTAATTAATATTACACACATATCAGTATAATGAATTCCGTTACAAGTATGTAATAAGATTAGAGACTGTGATTAAACCGCCGATCCGATTCAACGACCATGACTACACTGCACCCTCAAACCTCGAAACACGTGATTTTTATAAATAAATTTAGAACATTATCTTTTCAAAATCAAAAGTAATATATTTGACCCTAATTTCCCCTTCTCCAATTCAATGGATCTGTAGAACAGTCCGAACTCATTTGGATTCAGAGTAGAGGCCCATATAGGAAGGAGAATTCCCAAAGATTTGGACTCTAGCCCAGTGAATCTACACCACGTCAACCCAAACAGGCCCAAAGTTTTGCATTCCCGTTTTCAAACTTGAATTGCTTCCTAAAATTGGGATCCAGTAATTGATGCACTGAAATATTAAGTATAATAATACTAGAATAGATGCCGAGTAGCATCAAGGCCACGGCTAAATGCACCCATGCCATTACTTTGTGAACCCAAGTTTATTTCCCATTTTCCATCATACCCTTTATAACCAAAAAAAAAAAAAAAAGGATCGCTCCTTATGGATTCGCTCCATAAGGAGCGAACCAATTAAAAATTAAAAAAAAGAGAATAACAGATAAAAATAAAAAAAAAATTATCATTTTTTACAACCACGTTGAAGAGTAATTTCAAAATTTTGTAAATTTTTTTGCAACCACTCAATTTTTTTAATGCTTGTATTCAATACTAACCGAATAAAGTTAATTACTGTATTATAAAAAAATTCGAAATTCATCATCATAGTGGTTGTAAAAAACTTTAAAAAATGAGTAATTTTATTGATTATTTATTCGTGAATGTAATTTTTGCCATCATTTTTATTCAAATTTTGTGCAAGCACTTTGGCGAGTAATTTTGAAATTTATTTTAATTTTTTTGCAACTATTTTGATAATAAATTTCAAACTTTTTATGATACAATAATAATTTTATTGTCAAATTATTAAAAATTTAAATTTTTTACAACCATTTTGACGAGTAATTTCAAAATTTTTTTGAAACTACTCTAATGATAAATTTTGAAAATTTTTTATCATATGATAATTGGCTTTGTCCGATTAGTATTGAATATAATTATTAAAAAAATTTTGAGTGATTGAAAAAATTTAAAGAAATTTTAAAATTATTTGTGAAAATGGTTACATAAAATTTAAACAAAAAGTAATATAAAAAGTTTTCATGTGATATTTTTTCATTTCTCTCTTTTATAATTTTTTATTTTTTATTTTTTAAAAAAATTTGACGTTCGCCGTACGTGGGGTGAACCCGGCCGAACTCCCACATGGGGAGTTCGCCCCATGTGGGGTACCGCGAAAGTCTTTTTTTTTTTTTTTAGTAAATAAGGGTAGGATTGGAATTTTTTAAAAATGTGGGTGCACACAGTAAAATTACGGGTGCATTTAGCCGTAGCCTAGCATCAATCCTTACTTCTTCTATGTGCAACTGCTACTCGTGAGCTAAAACCAGTCCATATCGCAAAGATAATGCCTCCGCCATCTCTACTGAATAGATGCCGCTAAGCTCGACTGCATAAGAAGGAAGCACCCTGCCCTCTCCATCATGGATAATGCCACCTATACAAGACTTTCCCTCTCGAACTGCTGCATAAGGTAATACCAGTAGAGCATCCATTTGAATCAGTCCATTCTCGGCTTTGCATTAGATTGGGATTGTGATCACTAATATTGGCCTCAGCTGCTTTGGATTTCAGCGTCTGGTACTCTGCTAGCAGCTCTAAACCTTTGTTACCAACTGCTCCCCAAGTTTACTGTCTTTTCTGATGATAAATGCTATTTCGATCTTGTCACAAAGCCCAAAGAAGCATACATATACCCAAAATGACGATACCCAATATTATCAAAAACGGTGGAGGTCCCAAAAATGCCACCAGAACCATTTTTTTTTGTTTAAACACATCGAGTGGCAGTTCTAATGCTAAGAACCGCCACCCAAAACCAATTTTAAGAAAAATAGAAGGAACCGGCTATAACAAATTGCAAACAGAAATTAAACCAAAAAATGTAGATCTCAAGTTCAAAAAATGCTTATTGCAAGAACATAAACTTGAAATCTATACAAAACTTCAATTAAAAAAGAGATAAATCTTTAAGACATAAAAAATGTGTATTACAAAACTTGCACATCTATACAAATTCAAGACATAAACTTAATTAAAAAATACAGATCTATAATACTTAAAAAATTCCTACAAACAATAATAAAAAAAATTCCAACAAACAATTAATAGAGGAAGATAAGCTTGTTCCAAATGTAGCTCCAACAATCCAAGAAATTGCAAGAAATTCGATTTCAACAATACCTAGAATTTGGGGATGTTAAATTCTAACATAAAAAATACACGAATTGCAGACAAATAAATAGAGGAAGAGTACCTTGCTTCAATTGTGACCCCAATTTGTGAAGAATTTGCAGCAAAAATCGGTATTAAGTGAAGAAATAGGAGAAATTTGGCTGTTTGTGGCTTAGGAAAAAGAAAAATGGCTGCTGGTTTTTAGTCAAATACTGTAAATCACTTAGGTCAAACAAAGAAAGAGTGGCGGTTGTAGGGAACAACTGCCACCCCTTTTAAAAAAAAGGGTGGCAGTTGTTTCCTACAACCGCCACCCGTTCTAACTCTAATTATTATTTTTTTAATACTTCTTGGGTGGTGGTAACCACCATCCTTTGCTTAGCAAAAGGTTACAAGTGACATTTTCATAAAAAAATATTACTCAATGGGCGTCCCCCAAAGTCGAATGTGTACTAGTGGAATCGGGTGGCTTAATGAATCCCCACACTTGCTTTGCAATCAGAGCTTGATTGAAAAAAAAGAAGTCTGTAAAACCGAGCCCTCCTGCTCGTTTGGCCATAATTAAAGAATCCCATCGCACCCATGCTATCTTCTTCTTATCAAATTCAGCCCCCCACAGAAAATGAAGAACCATACTGCGATGTTCTTGGCAAAGAGATGAAGGGACTCGGAATAGGCTCATTATATATTTTTATTCAAATTCTTAAAACTCAATAGTATATTTCAAGTTTCAATTTTATTAACTAAAGGAAACACACAAGGCTCTTTTGGAGTTTTCACATGTAATCATTATATATTTTTATTCAAATTCTTAAAACTCAATAGTATATTTCAAGTTTCAATTTTATTAACTAAAGGAAACACACAAGGCTCTTTTGGAGTTTTCACATGTAATTTCTTCTTGACTTTTATTTATTTATATATTTATTTGTTTATATTTTTGTTACTTTCGGTTATATTGCATTATACAAATTTTATCATCGGTTTCCACTTTTTTTCTTTACCACTCCGAACAATTATAATAAGTTGTGCTATATATATTTTCCTATCTATTTGAACTACTATTTGCAGCAGCAGTTCTTCCCCAATAATGACCTCCCTAATTATAATAAACTTTGAGGGCGTGTTTGATTGGATCTATTTTCCATAGAAATGCCATCTTCTACTTAAATAAATTTTCCATGTATCAATTAAATACCTTTTATTTTCCATATTATGCAAAAAAGTGGTGTTTTTCTTTGAAATCAAAGAATTGCAATTCCCATGGGAATGAGTGGGAAAATAAATTATATGAAATTGAAATTCGATCTATTTTTCCACCCTCCAATCAAACACACCCTGAGTCTACTCAAAAGTGTTAATCTCAAGAATGTCTTTGCTTAAATAACTTTTTCATGAAATACAGTTACTAAACTTGGAACCTTGACATGAATATATCCCTCATAATTTTTTTTTTCTTTTTTAACAAAGCCGCTTGACATGGATGCACTTTTCTGCTTTTTGAAAAAAAAAAATCATTAGATTTAGCATTGAATCGTTCATATGAATCACAGAAATGGATGTAGCAATTTTTTTAGAGTTTATATTACAGTTGAAATGATGAGTTAAAATAATTTGTATAAAGTGTATAACTAAGGTTCTAAAAGGCACAAGGCGTGGCAATGAGGCAACGTCAAGCCTCAAGCCTTGGAAAGCCTAAACTAGAAATGCGTTTTCAATTTTTTATTATTTTAATTATTGTAGAGTGCTAAACAAGTAAAATAATTCATATTTGATAGATTTTATACAAATTTCAATAGATTTTTTAGTTTTTCAATAAAAATATAGTATTTAAAATATTAAAAACTATAAATACTTAGCAAAATACTATCAATTCTTACGATTATATTATAAAATGAATACAAATGAAAAATATATTTTTAATAATTTGGTCCAATCCCAACTTAAAAAAGCAAGTAAAAGTGATCCTTTAACCAAAAAAAAAAAAAAGAAAAAGAAGGAAAGGCTCACGCCTAGGCACGCATTAGGCAGTCAATTTTTTAGTTGGCCTCCTTTTTCCATGCCTTCCTTCCATGCGAGGTCTTTTTCTCTCACCTCACGCCTAGGCAATGTCTTTTGCCACCTTTTATAATGCTATGCATAATTGCAAAACTTTCTGTATAAATTATTTGTATGCATAAATTAAATTAAATCCACATTTGCTTATACATAAACCTCAATGATTTTACCACAGTTGCAGTAAAGATTTGCAATGTGGTCAACTGAGAGGACCCTAAGTGAAACAACAACAGTAATTTAAAGGTACTCGAATGCATGTTGAATTGCAAAGCAGGTTTAAGAGAACTAGAGAAGAATGGGAGGTTTGGAGCTTTGGGCCTTTTTAATAAATTGGATAAGAGGAGCAAGCAACGAGTTGGCCCGGAGAAAATGAGTTTAAAATGCCAGCCCAATTAGAATTATGTAAATTTCAATAATAATAACTGAATTCAGGTATTTTTATTAATCAGAAATTAAGGTATTATTTTGTCACAATTTTTTTTTTTATTTCGAGTAAGGGCGAGGAACAATAAGATTCGCTATTAAAATTTGATTTTAATTAAACAACAGACGTGGAATCAATTGCAAATGCCGCTAAATTATGAACTGTTATATTTCTTTCACGTGGAATATAATAGCACTCGTGAGTCCTGTATAAATGTAATTTGTCCCCCACATCCTCGATAATTGGCGCACACGGCACAAAAGGGACCTCCAAGCTAACTTCTTTATCATGAAGCCATTGCACGAAGCAAACCGAAGACCTTCGCGAATAGCAATAGCCGAGCCATCCATCCTCTTCCGTATCACTGCATCTTTACTTTTACTTATTCATAATAATTCATTTCTATTTCGTAATTTCAATAATTTATCTTGTTAGAGATTGAGTTTGTCCAAATCATACAATGCGACTATTAAAATATTAATTACAATAATTATTATTCCAATATGTTTGTCATAATATGCACTAATTCAACAATCCCTATTGACCATCATGCATTTTGTATATCTCTACTCAGCCACACAAAAAAAAAAAAAAAACCAACGCTAATAAGGATGATATAAATATTGCGAGAATAAATTACGAGTATATTAAACAAAATTTACAAATTTTATCTATAGAATCACAAAATTTTAAAGTATTGCAACTAGGATATCACAACCTCATACCCCTATATATTTGACTCCACCTTTGTTTCTACTCATGACTATTTAATTAGAAAAGAAATTTTAAGTTTAAATTGTTATAATATTAATTTAGTTTTTAGTAGACCAATAAAAAATTAAAAATAAGTTACATTATATAGGATGAAAAGCTATACTTTAAATAGGATGAAAAGCTATATCAACTGCTGGTATAAAAAACTCACTCAAATATGATGAAAAGCTATATAAATAATAAAAAACGTGACACACGTATTGTTTCAAATAATGGCATTTATTATAGTTTATTTAGTTTTTCTCTTATTTAAGTTGCAGTAAATGAATTTATTTTACCAACAATTAATCTAATTGTCTCTACGAAGAATGTTATTAGTCATATACACATAATTCTTAAATATATTTCAATATTCAGTTAAAGAATGATTATTGGTTGACATGAAGTAAAGTTCAGTGAGTATTCAGTTACATTTTAAAGTTTAATGAGTAATTAGTGACATCTTGAAAGTGTGGTAACCATTCATTAAATTTAGCCTGAATAGCTCATCCAGGACGGTCTTTCGCTTAGATCACATGCAGTCATGCATGTAACGGATTCTTATACCGTAATGCCGTCCAAAAAAAAAAAACTCTTATTATTTAAATTTTGTGTTCAACATTATTACTTTATTAGTATTATCTCGTAATTAGCAGTGGCTTCGCTGTATAAATGTACTAATAACACTAAATGAATTAATTAATTCCTGTCCGTGCAATTAGCACACTGATTAACAATTAATTAAACACACTAATAAGTTCATCTCCTAAGCAAAGTCTAGAAATTCGCTATGTGAGCCTTAAAATAGTACAATTATCTGATCATGTTTAAATGATTAAAAAATCCATTAAAACCGGCCTATCTTTCACTTTAATTATTTATTTTTTAATCGCCCCACTTCTGGACTGAATACTTTGTTAAGTGTTTGATAGATTTTCTTTTAATATAGTATTGACCTCTTCTCTGCATGAAGTGGGCCCCGTGTAGTAATGGCAATGAATTGGATTCGGATCGGATCGGATAGGTCAAATCCAAATCCAAATTCATCATTCCGATCCAAATCCATATTCTTCGAATCAGATCGGTATCAGATCAAGAAAAAAAGCCATATTCAATCCACATTAGTAGAGTTTTTTTTCCAAAATTTTAAATATTAATTGCATAATCAAATATCAAGAGGCCAAAAATGTATAAAAGTGTTCAGACAATGCAAAATACAAAAAAAAAAATTAAATTAAAAAAAACACATTGTTTTTCATCTTCATGACTTCCAAAAAAAAAGTGAAATTTGTGAACTAAGACCTTGACCGTTGATTCGGTATCTACTTTTAGTCATTTGCACTTTATTCTTTTATGTCATTAAAAAAAATGACGGATCGGGTCGGATCGGTGCAAGTCTGATTCTATCCAATCTAAATTCGTCATGGATCGTCGGATAGGGAAAAATTCCTCCATTCAGATTGGATTTTGATCGGATATGATTTTTCTGCCATTACTAGCCCCATGTTTTGTTTCTTTAGGTGTTCCTTCTATGATACATTGTATCTTTATAGAAAACGATTAGACATAACAATAATCGCATATACACAATAAGATGAGCTAACAACGATCACATACACACGATCACACGTACACAAAACGATGATTGAACGAGAATCACATGCATGGATGGCAGAGCCGGTCCTGAAATTTTGAGGCTCTTAAGCGAAATCTGCTAGGAGACCCTTAATAAATAGAGCTTTGTCCCCAAAAAACCTATATATACTACTTTCAAATAAAATATTTTATTAAATAAAAACTTTTGTAATTGCAATAGTGATAATATAATTTACTAAGAGATTAAAATTGGACTCTCTCTAACTGAACAAGTAACAACTTGACTTTTATTAAAACAAAAATCACCATATTCATATATATTTGTAAATTTTAGCTTTATATTTTCAAGTACGCTTAAGTTCAAGCAGCCAAGATCAACTCTGATGGATGGGTTAATCTCCGAACACGAAAATTGCAAATTCACAGGATTCCATTTAGCGATCTTGATGTGCGAGCACCTTATCTGATAAATCAGAGGTGAGATGTGGCATAAGAAGTTGTCATTTGTGAAGCTTGCACTGAGAATAGATATTTGAAGCTCAAATGTAATGGTTTCTTTATGGATACTTGATGCTCCTATAAAAAATTAAAAATAAAGGACCCCACATCCTTCTGCCTAAAAAAGTGATTGAATCCTCTCTATTTTCTCGTCTGATGAGTCTTTGTTATCTTTTCTCAAATGTAAGTTACCAATTCTCACAAGTCACACCAGAGATAAAATGCAGCAGGGAGGGTGGGACCCTGCATTTTCTCCTGGCAAGTTCTTAATTATATTGCAAGTCGAGCATGCAATTCACGTCGTAGACAAAATTGACCAGCATCATTCTATATTATAAGACCGTCTCCAATGGGACCATGGATTGCATGCTCTGGCATTAGAGAGAGAGGAAGAAAAGAGGAAAGTGAAACCCACATTTTTGCCCTTTTTATTTTTTTAATCATTTTTATCTCAATTATGCTATTTTTCTCCATTTTTTTCGTGGACTCCCATACCACATCTATAAATAGACGCCCATTCGGAAATTTTCCACACTATTTTATTATTAATTTTGAATTTATTTCTATTTTTCTCCTCTTTTTTAATTTTTCATCTCTTTTTTCCTTACACTTCTTTCCATCCACTTTCAAATAAAATAATAATTTTCTTATATCTCTCTACCTTCTCTCTCTACTGCACGCTTTGGGCAATTGATAGCCCGTTGGAGATGACCTAATGATAGACATTATTTTATAGGGTATGTCAAAAAATTGTTTGCAAGACTTAATTTTTTTAAATTATATAAACAGAAATGTATTAATTTTTGTGAAAATACAAATCATCTAATTTTTTTGGAATGAAAATTAGTATCATGTCCGAAGAAATATACGAAAGAAGTGGGAAATAAACATTGGGGACCTTCTATTAAATAATAATAAAATAAATTAGGGATCAATAAATGATGTCTATAATTCGACTCGCAACAGCCATACATCGACCATGCAACCTTCACGTGTGACACGACCTTCTTTGCTCAGTACAACCCAACCAATTTTTAATGTATGGAAAGTACAACAACTCAACAAGCACAGCGTGCGACACTTGAAACTACCTGTCATAGGTTCATGCCTTAATTAATTAGTAATCTTAATATTTTATTTTTTAAGTATTCTTGAACGAAGTTGGTCAATACGGTAATCTTTGAGGCTTAAGGAATCGATAAGCACATTGAAATATGGCAAAGATAATACGAGTCCAAGCGTTTCTAATTATGGGGTGGAAAAATCCAAATTTGGATTTTTTTCCATCCCTTCCTATAAACCTATCTAATGTAAAAGGGAAAAAAATTCAAAATTTGCTTTATTTAGAGTGTAAAAACCCAAAGGAGATGTCAAATTTGACACCCCATTTGGGTTTTCCCACCCATGATTTGATGTTTTCCCTTGGGTTTTTTCACCCATGACTAGAAATGCTAATAATATATATTTTCCTGTATGATCATTGCTCAGTCCTTCTTTTTTTTTTTTTTTTTTTTTTTAATGAGGAAAGCATCAAAGGACCCTCGCATGGTTTTTATGCCTCCGCTTAGGTGGATTGGTGGGGGTTTGGTCGTTTGGATTTCTCTATCCTTTTATTAATAATGTCAATGAAATTACACCGAGGGGGACATAATGCCAAAACCTCCAAGAAATCAATAACAGCAAGGCTTAGAGGCCAAGAGCTAAATAAGAGGAATAAACCAGCAAACATAAGCAGGAACTTGAAACAAAGAAAGAAATTACATGGGGTGCTTGACTAATCTAATATTTGGAAGTCCCAATTTATCTAGTCTAAGATACCAACCCCGTTTGAACCTTTCTTTTTTTTTAATGATTTCTTCAATATTCTCTATTTTTCTTAAAAACAAAATATTAACCCATATATATGATTCAAGACTGGAATTTTGGATTACCATAATTAAATCAAAACAATAATATATGGAGGAGGCACAAACCCAAAATAATGCATCTTATCAAATATTTACTCCATTAGCCACCATCATTAATATGAGTTCTAACTCTACTATTTCAAATTTTTTGTTTATTCGATTGTCAGGTTCAATCAACAGTCCATATTATTAAATCAATATATTTGATTGTATATAACAATTTTAATTGAACGAAACAATTAAGAAGACAGAGATCTAACTGGAAAATCATGGACTCTATCAGTTCACCATTAATTATGCTCTATGCATGGCATGTGTGCGTGTATTATCACATGAAACGTGAACTTTGTTGGCACTTGGCATTCTAAAGGTCTAAAGGAGCATGATTTAGGACATGCTCCTACGATAAAATAATGATTTTTTTCATGGTACAACTTAGATCATGCAAATTTAAAATGTCACTAAATTGTCATCTAAGCAATGTTTCTTTTCGAACATGATCCCAGCTTTAAAAAGGGTAATACTAAAGTTTCTTTTTTTTTCATTTTTATTTTTAATATTATTGTACGGATAATCCTGGTAAATTTGAGCAATTTCCATGAAAATATTGATTTTTTAAAGTAGGAACCATAATAATAGATTAGATAAGTAAATAAACAATCAAGGATTAATAATGTTAGCATGGTACTCTCAAATCGCAAATAACTTTAATGTAACTGAGAGCTTGTTTGGAATTGGGATTATTAAGAAAATTAATTTTTGTCTATTATTTTCAATTGCTTATTACATTGATTTGATAGATTTTGTATATTTTCTAAACAATTTTGTTTTATTCTCAGCCTCACAGTCAAAAATCGTTTTTCTATAACATCTATCAAATATATATGCCCTGAATTGGTATTTGCTCCTAAGTTAATGCGTGCTAATGGTCTACTAATTAGAGCTTGTTTGTTACAACTTAATTCAAAAATCATTTTTTCTTAAACATCAATTTATCAAAATACATGGTAATCTTGATATGTAAAGAGATTTTAAAAATAATAATAATTTTTAAATGTGCGCTTAAAATATAAAAATTTTGGACAAAAAATAATAAAGCTAATTAAAACTCAAAATCATCAACTATCAACTCACCATGGACTCCAATTTGCAAATTCATCTTGAACCATCAATTTCCAAAAGAAAAAGAGCTAAAACTCAACCTTGACAACAATAGTAATGAAGAGGGAGAGGATGTCAAGCAGCAAGTGGTGTTTTCCGGTTGTGGATTCGCCGGAAGCAGGCTAATTTTTTGTTGAATTTGGATTTGGGGGGTCTCAGTCAGATATCGACTGTGGGATTCTCGGTATAGTTATGAAATCATTTTATCATGCATATTATTTGTTGCTTGAGGTTTGAGTTTTCGAGATGAAGTACTTCATTTGTTAGCATCTCCTTTAAAATTGTCAATTTTTGAGGACTTATATTGAAAAGATGAAATAAAACAAAATTTGAGATTATTTCTTCTAGCATTGTAAAATTGAGTTGAGTTCAAGAGAAATATTAAAGGCCTATTCAGATAAATTTTTGTTAAAAATTAAAATTTTAGGTTCAATAGAAGTTGAAATCAAGAAATGCGCGGTAATATATAATATAATAAACAGCAATGTGATATGTGTGGACCATATTGATGGTTGATTGAGCTCATGCATGTTAGGATTGAAATTTTCACTTTTTTTTTTTTACATTTTAATTCATTCTCTTTTAAATTTAAATTTGGTCAAACCAATTACTTCACATATCTCGTGAGACATGTGTATACTGCATAAATCTCTATCATTTAATTCCACCTATTCTCTCCCTTATTGGTAGGAAAATGTTTAAACGAATATAGATTGACTTGAGGAATGAGTTTGCATTCACATAAAAATTCATTTTTCTGTGAAACGGGAGAGAGATGATGAATGGTGAAAATTTATGTGGTATATATAAATTCCACGAGATACGTAAATGTTATTGAATTTATTATTCATTGTTATGATAAATTTACATGCGGTCTTGTTGGTGCATAACATAAGGTGAGCACTGAGGACGAAAACTAATCAGATCAATTGTTTATTTTCTTTGTACTTAAACGACGATTTCATGCTGTTTGATTTTGAATTGCATTAACGGCTCTACACTTTTAATCCTCTGGATCAAAATTTAAAGATTTTAAATGTTTGAGGACCCAAAAATTTACTTTTGAAAGTTGAAGACTTTGAACACACTACTTCAAAGGTTTAAGAGCATGTCCCTAAAATTGTACTAGTAACTACCATACCGACAAGGTAGAACCTTGAGCTCAAGTATCAAGATTGGCCCTCGAATGGTTCGAAAAGAAACCTCGAAATATGATAAGCCGTTAATTTACAGTAAAAGCTTTTAATATTAGCTAATTCAAAAAATAATAATTTAATTAATCTCTTAATTGAATTTTGAGCTTTTAATATTATCTAATTTTATAATGGGAATGTAATATGACACAGTATTTAGAGATTCACGTGCGTGGGGTTTTGACTGTTATTTTGATCCGTTACTTTTGGGCAATTCGGGAAATAAAATTCCATATTTGGAGCTTGTTTGGTTCCACTTTTATGAAGTTAATTTGAAAAACTTATTTTCGATTACATATTTTATGAGAATTACGAATTTAACACTCTTGCAGTCTTGCTACTTTCTTAAAAAGCGTATGTAATTTTTTTCAATTTTTAATTAATTAAAATTTGTTAATTTGTGTAGAAAACGAGCAAGAGTACTCTATACTGTTACGAAACGGTGACTAGTTTGTTCGCCACTACTTTTTCAAAAATGATTTTTTTAATAATCATTTTTAACCAATCATTTCTTTGATGTGACAACTTATTCATATGAAGCTTCTTTTATTTTTCAATCATATATTCTAATTTAAAATTTCTTTTCAGAGTCAAATAATAAGATTATATCAAGTATCTATTATGTTAATCACTGTATGTAGCATTATGTTAGTTAGCATAATTCCAATCTTTTTTCTTTTTTTTTATCAGAAAGAATCCAAAATCTTAAACTTACAAAAGATGAGTGAGATCTATTAATTGATATGATATACTGAGTGTATGCATATATATTTCATTCATACTTCAATAATTAAATTAAAGGCTCAATTATGAAATGTTATCTCAGACCTACAGGCAAGAACTAGTGTTAACTATGATTTATACTTATACATATGTGTTTCCACATATATACATATGTTTGGCTAATGCAAGATAAGATAAGATAAATCTTATCTTCCAACTTTATTAAGGCACAATTAGGATGTGACATTATTGTCAACAACTTGTTTTATTTAATTACACTTTAGAAAAGTATTTAAGGACTGAAGTCAAACTGGCTGTTATGTTGATGGGATCCTACCCTAAACTAAAAGAGAATGTATGAAAAAGAAAGCATATGAAATAAGAGCCAAACTCCTAAAATTAGGCACTCAATCATTAACATATAAAACCAAGAACATATGCTACCTCATTGATGTAAATGGCAGTCCCATTATGTTTGGCTATCAACCCTACACTATTTATGGCACTTCTTACATTATATGTAATGATAATAATCAAAACTTACATTTGGCACATGCTACATGTCAGTCATGTTTAGATCTAATGTTTCAATTGTTGTTATTTTAATTATCACGTTCAATCAAAGTAGTTCACATTTGCAATTCAGTGTATTAATTCAATAACATACATCTGTTTGGAATTGAGGCATCACGTTTTGACTCTTTTATCAAAATATCTTATGCGTGATTTTTGTGACTTATGTTTTTGAACGTGGGACTTTTGCTACTACCTTAGTTGGTCTAGAGTCATGTCAACGATTAGTGTGTAGATGTTTGATTTTCACAGTCAATAAATTTTGAACTCAAGATGTTTGCCTTATGAGAAATGCTACGAGAAACATCATAATTTATTACTTAGTTAACAACTATTTGACGTGTTTCAATCTCATAAATGACATATGAAACGCCTAAGTACAAATCACAATCATTATTATAAAATCATACAATCATATCAGGATTGTGATATATCAATTGCTTGATAACCAAGCGATACATCAGAATGTATTTGTAGTATTACCCTTACCTTATACACAATAGATACGCGTATATATAAATGTCATGTTTGTTTAAAATTATTTTGTCACTTTCCTTGATGTTGCAAAGCATAGATGGAATCCCAAGTGGAAATGGGACCCTTAAGGAAGCACTTCACGCCCTTTTATGCCCCATAGTTTGCTCTTTACTCGACCAATGTTATTCAACACCACACTTCAAACACCCTATAAGAACCCCTCCTTCACAAGCCATAACTTCATCTTTCCATTCAAATTACATCTTCACAAGTAAAAAAGAAAACCCACAAAAAAGCTTCTTCCCTTTCAATATTTTCCTTTTTCCTCAATTTCATCAAAAGAATCATCAAACAATATGAAGATGATGAGTGGCAACAACATGGGAAGCTCCAAGAGAAGAATATCAAGTAGAGGACTGGGTGGGGCACTTAGAGAACAAAGAGCTAAGCTTTACATTATACGAAGATGTGTGGTTATGCTTCTTTGCTGGCATGATTGAGTTTCGTCAGCCCTTCGCCCATAGCTCGACCGATTTGACATATTTGATGACGACAAAGAAAATTTTCGACTTGCAACCATAGTAGAGATGGAGTTGGATTTTTTCCTTCCTTGTTAGAATGTAAATATTTATATATATAGAAGCAGCTAGCAGATATTATATATTTTGTAAGTTAACAATTTTGTAGTAATTAATTGGCCTTAAGAAGGCTAGATCCAAGACTTTGCATAGCTTGAATAGATTAATTCTTTTTATTCTATTTGTTAATTATAATTTCGATGTTCAATTGATACGTAGAAGGTATTTTTGTAACAAGTAGAACAAGAATAAGAAGTTAAAATCTCGTCTATTGTGTTACAAATTATTACTGCAGAAAGCTAACATTGTACTTTTTGTATATAATAAATTAAGTTTGGGATTTGGAGAATTATCGATAAAGATCTCAACTTTTGCATAATATCTTTCCATGAAAAACTATATTCACTTCAAGAAAATTCTTTTGTTGAGATACCGAATCAACGCCAATTAACATTGATCACCTATACATATTATTATTATCAGATATTATTATGGTTATGTGATATCTAGGCTTTGACAGAGGAAAAGGTGGTTAAGGATACCCAAACAAGAGCTTATAGTTGGTCAGAATGCTGATTATTCTTGAAAGAAATATCCCAAACAGTGATAAATAATGGGATGGAATTAAGATAATGCTGAGGTTCCCACATCTAGTGAAATAGTAAGATTTATAGCAAGTAATAACAATAATAATATTGCATTACAGCATAAATTTTGTCTGAAGCTAGAAAGATTATAGTGTATGAGGGTATTTTGTCTACTATTTTAATGGACAAGTATGTGTAAGTAAAATGTGAACTGAATGACAGTGGTGGAAGAGTAGTATGTTTGATTGCACAAGGAACTGGAAATGGAAAATATTTTTCATATAAAATCAATTCCTTGCAAATTTTCCCACATCTACACTAGATTGAATTTTTCATGTAAATTGGCCAAAATTTTGTTTTAGTAAGTTGTACATGGAAAAATAGAATTAAATAGTGGGAAAATATTTTCTTTTATTTGATATTTTCCAGACAAATTTTGACACATCGAACACACCTATTTTAATTTTTAAGTTGATAGTTCACATTTGAGGTGATTATTATAAGCAACGATAGTATGATATAATTATACTTTTATTTAAAGGAATAAGAAAATAGAAAAAATGAACCACAAATCAGAAAAGGGAGACAGGAGAAACAAATGAGAATGTAAAAGGTCCAAAAAAGTGGGGCAGCCGATGTGAAGTTGAATCCCAAATCTGAATTGTGGTGTCGGCCATATAATTAAACTGGCGCCATGTAAGAGCATCTCCAATCCAAATGTCCCATTTGAATGTCTATATTAGGAGAGTTGTAGACATAAAAAAATTGAATGGGTCCCGTATTTTTCCATTTTCCATTTTCTTTAATCACTTTTATATTATTTACCCTATTTTTTCCTCACTTTTTCTACCTTGTTTCTTGAACCATGTCCAAAATCAAACATCAACCTACACATCTTTCACTACTATTTTATTATTATTTTTGAATTTATTTCCATCCCTCTCCTCTTTTTTCACTTTTCTCTCTCTTTTTCCTCTACAGTCCTCTCTATTTCACTCTCATTAAAATAATTATCATATCTCCATCTCTCTCTTAAATTTCATATTTTGGACATGGACATTGCATTGGAGATGCCCTAAGAGCATCTCCAATGGGGGCATTGATGTGTAGATGACGTGGAGGAAAAAGATAGAGAGAAGATGATTATTTTAATAGAAAATGAATAGAAGGTTGTGTAGAGGAAAAAAGAGGAAAAAGTGAAAAGTATGAGAGATATAGAAAGAAATTTAAAAATAATAATAAAATAATAGTGGAAGATGTGTCTATGGATGTGTGGTTTTAGACGTGGCACGAGACACAATGAAGAAAAAGTGAGGAAAATGTGGAATAAATGGGATAAAAGTGATTTTTAAAAAATTGAAAATGACGTGTAAAAGGAAAAAACGTGAGACCCGCCTAAAAATATGTGTCACTCTTTCTCCTTACCTTGACATTGTGGCCACACCATGTATTGGAGATGCTCTAAGCCAATACAAAGACGGAAAAAAATGGTAGCATTATCGACGCCCCACGTGCACTTTAACCCACCCCTCCTTCTTTTTTCTTTTTTCTTTTTTTTTTTAAGGGGAGAACTTAAGTTGCACGGAAACTTTTAAAAAGCTTGCGTTTCGTCTTGGAAACCTTCTGAAAATCGAAACTCTACAGAAACTCCGTGGAAACGTCTCAAAAACTCTAAGAACGTTTCCTATTTTTAATAAAATTCGGAAACTTGATGAATACTTCACAGAAATTTTAACAAAACTTTTAGGAAACTTGATATCAAAAAATCACAATTTTAAAGATTAAAAAAGATAAATAATTATAATTTATAATTTACCATTTAATTTAAAGGTTAAATTTTTAAGTATTCTAGTCTAAGATTTTGAGTATTACTACATTCTAATAATTATTTCGTCACGACAATAATTTCAAATTTTATTTAGATTGGATTGAGATATTTTTGTTATCTAATTCATATTAAATATTCTTTTGAGTTTAGATATCAAAATTATATAGTAAAACTAATAATTACTATATAATATTTCAACATTTTGAACATAGTTTTTTAGGGGAAAAAAGAAGAAGAATAAGGAGGAAACATTTCCATGTTTCCTGTATTTTTGAAAATTTCGTTTCCCCATCCCCGTTTTGTCTCCCATTTCCGTTTCCGTGCAACTTAGGAGAGAACCTCCTTCCCTTCCCCCCTATTCTTCTTTATATTTTCACCACCCAACCTTAATCGCTTGAATTCTGTTCTAAAAAACTCGTATGCATCTTGTTGAAGCGATCTCTAAATGAAAGCTTGATTTTGTTGCTTTATACGATTTTTATTGTTTCACTATTTTTCTTAGTTACTCTTTAAACTTCTTCAAACATTACTTTTGGGTACGCAATCATGGTATGATTTCACTTTTTATGGATTGAGTCACTTTGAAGCAATGAGGTCAGATGAGCTACCTAACATTATGTTGATCAGTATGTCCCTCATTACCATTTAACATTTTCGAAAAAATTATAATGTTCTTGATGCACTACTATACTCGCTATTTAGTTTCGATTAGCATTAGATATTTCATCACATTATGTAGTTAATTGTGGGCCAGAGAGCACCATGGTGGCCCAATAAGGTAGTCTCGGCCCACTGGTGGCAGACCTCCAATAGACGAGATAGGACACCGGGGCTGGGATGGTTGATTGGATCATGCCTTGCTAGGTATCAACAGTGGCTTTTTTGTACCTGAGTGCATGCTTGAGCCCGAGTGCACTTGTAAATAAACTCCACAATGCAATCAATGTCAATGTGGTACATTACTCTTATTCAATCAACACGATTGATAATCAGTATTAGCATTCTAAAATGAATATAAATGCACATAGATATATTGATGTAGGACATCACAACTAGGATAAACTTAACATGTGTTCGTCCCACTTATTTTTACTTAAAAATCATATACTACTAAAAATCAAAGTCAAACATTAATATCAATCACATATTTCAAATCACCATTTATTATTATCCACACATTTTGTGGCCCCTTCCACTATCCTGGCAAAAGTTCATTTCTAGAAAAATTTTAGATAAAAAAAAAGTATACACGAACACACGCTTATTTTTGTTTCCTATTTTCTTTAAACTCTTATTTCTTTTCAAATAAGGATTATTATTTCATTTTCTCAATAGGATTAGTATTTTATTTCACTTTTCACAGCAAGATTAGTTCCTACTTAGAATATGATTAGGTATTATTGTGTCTATATAAAGAGAGACATTATACATATTTTATCATTCATTCCAATTATTCAATTTAGTACTATTTAATTCTTTGAGTTTTCTCTACAAACTCTTTGAATTTTTATTTTTCCTGTTTTTCTAACAAAATAAGACATGCATCCGCACCATAATTGGTATCAGAGTAAGAATTTAACCTAACCTGATGGCTAAGGATGGTTCAAGTGGAGGACAACCCACTGACGTCAAATGGATGGTAGAAAACATCGAGCGAAGACTTGATGGGTTCGAAACAACACTTCAAGAAATTCAGCAAAGTCTGGCTGCTCTTACTTTTGAAAGCAAATTCAAAGGAAAAATGAAAGTTAGAATTAAGAATGAAGATGATTCTAATTTCGACAATGTTCTATCACAGAGTAAACAAAATCAACACATCACAGAAGAACAAGAAGCACACATCACAGAAGAGCAAGAAATAGAGCAGAAACATGAAACCAATCAACATCAGGAACAACTCGATATCATTTCCATATACCATAGTGATCCATTACTCAACACCAATAGTAAAAAAATACTACAGACACCAAAAACAACCAACCATGATTGATCAACCTTGAAATACAGCTAGGAGGCCTTAGTCTTCCTAATCCAAACCTTAAAACTATCAAAACTGTCATTGTAGGGTGGAAAAATGTCTTCCTAGACAAAGACTTCAAGACATTGAAGGAATGAGGTAAAATCTAGCACATAATTCCAAGCCTTGGAATCCTAATTTACAAATCTGTTGACATAAAGGCTTACAAAGATGGAAGTCATAGTTGGAATTGTAATTTTCAGCAATATGATGATGGGATTTGGGGCGACAATGTCAATTATATTGCAGCAAACCAATGAAAAAAAATAATCAAGAACTGCCACTTGAGAAGGAACAATCATGAAGTACCTTTAGAAGAAAATAAGTTGGATAAAGAAGCACTTCAATTTAGTGTGGTAAGTATCAAAGAATCACATGAGATCAATTGCAGGGATGAAGTAAAGTTGATGCCAAGCAATGGAACTGTGGTGTATGACAACTTTGAGGACAATTCGTCACTATTGAATGCGATGGAAATACGAGACTTCATTCCTCCTGATTGATGATTGACTTTTTCCTTCCACAAAAACCTCGAGGATGAGTTTTCTTCAAGTGGGGGACAATGGTGTAGGAAAAATCCTATCACAACTAGAATAAACTTATTTTTGTTTCCTGTTTTCTTTTAACTTTTATTTCTTTTCAAATAAAGATTATTATTTCCTTTTCTTAATAGGATTAGTATTTTATTTCCTTTTTCACGACAAGATTTAATTTGTTCCTAATTAGAATATGATTAGATATTATTGTGCCTATATAAAGAGAGACATAGTACATATTTTATCATTTATTCCAATTATTCAATTCAATACTATTCAATTCTTTGAATTTCTCTACAAACTGTTTGAGTTTTTATTTTTCTTATTTTTCTAACAAAACAAGACATGCTTCCGCTCCATATATTTCCTACCGTAGCAAATCTAACAAATACAACACAATACTTGCAAGGACCTCATATCGGAAAAAAGACCTTATATCGAAAAAAAGACCCTATATCGAAAAAAAGACCCTATACCAGAAAAAAAAAGACCCCATAAAAGATAATCAAATTTAAAACATTTAAATCTCAGAGCCTCAACTTAACCTCCTAACCAAAGGGATTAAACCCCATTGGCTAAATTAATTAATCATTTATACTGAGATTGGTATTTTAAAATATTACAATTTGTTTTTGGTATGTTCAAGGCCCAGGGGTTATATTATTATTATTATTATTAACCAATGTTCAAGGGTTATCGTTTTCACAACTTTCAACAAATATATTAATTACGTGGGATATAGTTCGCAAGATACCTAAACGCAATTGCCACGCTTCCTACCTCTCACCTTTTGTCTTTTGTATAAATTTTTCATCAGTTTAGATCTACTATTTCAATTCATATCTCATCGATTATTTTATTCAATCACAATAATCATTAAATTTATACACTTAATTGTGTGGGTAACTAATTTAGATTTTATAAAACAACTAAATTATAAACATATCTGAGCTGGTTTCTCATGGTATATGTTATTTATGTGTGTACATTTGTTGACATTCTTATCTGGAAAAGGACCTGCTTACGTACGAATGATCAAATATGATCATAAAACAATGTCGATGAAGTCACATGCACATTAGGGATTTGAGAAAACAGAGAAACAAGATAGGCCCGAAATTCTCTCTAGTCATACTTCGGACAACCTTAAACGGACCTGTACAAGACTAAGAGGTTCATGAATCTTCACGTTAGCCTAGCTGTGGAAAACCCACTTGTTCCCAATATTAATAATGGAATCAAACTCAAATAATTTACATTTTGACTAATCTTATGTGGCTGTGAATTTGAATGTTGACACTAAGGTCATGATTGTTTGAATTGATCATTTAAAACATCATATACGCGCTCGCGGTTTTGACTTAGTGAACTAGACGCAAGGAGAGCGAAATTATTATTTTATTCTCATCACTGCTAAACGGCAATACACCCGGCCCATAGTTCTTGGGAGTCTATTGGGCTTGCCTAAAATGTAAAAACCCTAAACGAAACTTGATATTCTAAGCCTTTTTTTTCTTTCCATAAATTCGATATTTGAAGATCATTTTTTTATTGTTAACAAAATATCGTTAGATTCAAGGAGTGGTGTGTGGGGCCTCCCTTGCATTGCCAAGGTATATTTAAACTAGAAGTCCTAGGCGATCGTCTTAATCGTCCAGTCTCAAGACTGTCTCTCGGAGTATACATGAGTTCGATATTTGAAGATCATTTTTGTTATTATTAACAAAATATCGTTAGATTCAAAGAGTGGTGTGTGGGGCCTCCCTTGCATTGCCGAGGCATATATATAAACTAGAGGTGCTAGGCGATCGTCTTAATCGCCCAGCCTCAAGACTCTCTCGGAGTGTACGAAGAGCATTGCTTAAGAATTAGATGGGAGTTTGGAATTTTTCTTTTGGGCTTTCAACAAGAATAAAGAAGAATGAACTTTTGGGCCATGTGGATTAAAAGCCCATAGCGGCTTTTGCATGATGAACGTAGGTTGGCGTGAATTGTTTCCAAAATGAGGCGGCCCGAATGAAAGAAAACAGTTCCTCTGGGAAGAGAAGAAAATTCTAAGGGTTATAACACACAAATTATACATTCTACTAGCGCTCCCAAAAGTATTTCAGTATGATAATTTTGACAATTTTTTGATTGACTGAAAAATGAGTATAATAATATGATGCTTTTACATCTTTCGCGATATTTATGAAACTTCTGGATGGTACCCTTTTTTTTTTAGATTGTCGAAATTAACTTAAACCGCGTCAAATATTTTTAAAAACAATGTTCGTTTTACTGACTTAATAATTTTTTAAAAAGAAAAATTCACGTGATCATTAAATATGAATTACAAATCATATAATATCTTCTTCGAGAACTTAAAATTTATCTTAAAGAACAAAAAAAAAATTCCCAAAATCGGGGGAAAAAGAAACTACCATTAGAAACTCGGCATATTCTAGTAAAACTATTAAGAATTTGTCACTAATTGATTATAATGAAGCAAAGAGAACTCGCTTGTTATATATTGGGAGAAACCACGTCACGGAATCGTAAGACTGTGGTCATCCTATATGTGGGGTAGGGTTTGGGTTCTATAGTGGGGTTGTAGCTATCATCATTCATCAAAATCTTTGAACAAAATATAAACACCACAAAATGGTGCAGAAAAAGGGGTCCTGAAAAAGGTTTCAAAGGGGGGGACCATAGAGACCATGCGTGTGACCTATTGGCAGTAGAACCACCATAGGAATACTATTTGCCCTGGTCGCTAAACGAGTCTGGTTTGCTGACTCAATTTTTGTATATTTAAACAGGTATATTGTTTGAGGCCTCATTCTCTTCACATTAAGCGCATGTTTTTCTACGTGTTTTTACATATTTTTATACATTCTTTTCAACCCCACTAATTCTCTCTCCTATTTCACATCCACATATCTCGTGGGACCTAACTGTACTATACAAATCTCTACCATTCAACTCCACTCATTTTCTCTCATATATCATATAAAAACTCATTTTTACACATACACTAACACTCGCTTAAGTTTCATTTACTCGAATTTTGTGCATGATGTGTGGTGGAGAATTGAAAATAATGTATTAAAAAATATAAATAAATTATCAAATTAATATTTAACTGATTGAAAATGAGGATAGAAAAAAATATAAATTTAAGTTTTTGAAATTTAATATATATAGAACAAGCCCCGAACCTTTCTTATTGAGTGAAATGACCACAAAAACATAGATTGAAATAATAGATTTGGACTCCATTTAAACAAATCGGTAAGATTTTTTTGCACTTTTTTCCTCAAACAATAATGTGACTTATATAGGCAATTTGTACCAACAAGATGTCTAATAAACATTCAACATGATCTTTTTTTTTTTTTTTTTTTGAATGGTGCTAACACGGTCTTATTAATTATGTTATCCATCACATCATCTACAGAATCAATATCCACAAACTTGCCAATCTTAATTAATCGAGGCAATGTGTCGGATTCTTGTCCTATCTCTAAATAAAAACTCACACCTTTGACAAAATGCATCAAATTTAATGATGCATATGCGTAATTTTGATTAGATGAAACAGAAAATAGTACATCGAATCTTAACTTTACAATATGCATAACCAGGGAGCGGTAGAGAGAGAAAGAGGAAGGGAGGTAAGGAGTGCTTTTCAAAGACAAAATGATTACAGGGGTTTCTTGGGAGGTGGAAAGGGTTGGCATGGTAATAGGTATAGAGGAAAATTAGGGTTAAAACATAAAAGAACGTGTGTTATGGGGTTGTCTTCACACCAAAAGGTCAAAAAGAAACATGTTAGCTAGGAGTAAATATTTTTTTACAGCCCTATCTTTTTATTATGTTGAATGATGAAAAGAGATGATACGTAACCCACGCATTGCATTATTACTGTCCTTCCATGGTCGACAATTCGTGTGTTAATCAATTCACTTTGTTTTGCTTCTGCTTCACCCAATAACCAACAAGCTAGAGACTAATAATTTATAACAAAGAGTTACATCTTATTGTAAATAACATCATAGTACGTAATGTACGTAGTTAGACACTCTATTGACATAACTCTAATTGATGATTGATCCCCTCCTTAAATTGAAATTGCCGATAAGACTTAGTTTGAGTAATATATAACACTTCTCCAAATAATAATGTTATTTGTAATCATCGGCGATCATCCTCATGCATGTTACGTGGCACCTAAAGTGCGAGTGTAAAATAATAAGATTAAACAAATATATAAGTATTAAAGTTAAATTAATTTATCTTAATCATTACTACAAAAAATAGGATTTTTAAAAGCGACAATCGTCTCAACAATCTCGTACATATAGACCAATAGCCGTGACATACTAGTGCCTGTAGAACAGTGGCAGCGATATCGCTCCTATTACTCTACAGGCATGGGGCTATAGGAACGATTCTGTTATCCCTGAAAATCTAGTTTCTTGTAGTGTATTTAATAGTCAGTTAATAATGACTCATATAATAAAGATGAATTCTAATGTGGTTGTGCTATTCATAAATAGTTGACTATAATTCACAATCGATAAATATAACATTAAAAGTCTTATATTTATACTAAGATTTAAGTGTTGTTAACTACAACACACATCACTGATATCATACGCACATTAACACTGACATGGGGTAGAGTTTGGGGGGGGGGCCGCGGAGAGAGCAAACTTGTGGGCCCATAAAAAAAAATAAAACCAAAGATTCCAACATAGAGAGAGTGGGAGAAAAAGGTTTCTTGATGGTAGAATAAAAAGGGATCATCACTACCATTAGTCATCCACACAAAGCCTTTTCTATAGAAGAATTAAGAAGAAGAAAATTCAAAAAGTAAGGCCAAACACTCTCATTCACAAATCACAAATCCATATTCCACCTTTTCTCTTCTCTTCCTCGAAAACCCTTTTTCCTTCATAAAAACAAGACTCCAACAACTCTTTCTTAATTTCTTTTCATCTTTATGTGATTATCTTGATCTCAACTTGCAGTCAATGCAGAACAACGCTTTTCACCAAGTCCCTCAACTCCTCCCCCCATGGAATCCGGATCACAATCCGAACCCGTTTCTGACCCGAAACCATGACCCGTTTCTTCTTCCATCAAACTACGGAGGTGGTTTATTCAACAGGAGACCTAATTCTGGTTTGCAGTACTTTGGGTACGAGGGTCTAGGTGAGGTGGTGCAGCAGAAAATGAGTGCTCAAGAAATAATGGATGCTAAGGCTTTGGCTGCTTCAAAGAATCACAGTGAAGCTGAAAGGAGACGCAGAGAGAGGATCAATAACCATCTTGCCAAGCTTCGTAGCTTACTCCCCAATACCACTAAAGTAAGAACTACTAAACCTTTTATTTAGGGTTTGTTTGTGTTGTGTGCGTATACACACACAAGCATCTATTCTACTTATAATGTTTTTGCTTCGATAATATTCTTATTGGATCCATAGTGACATGATATGATACAATTGGTTGATGTGATGGACTGTTATATGTTGTGGAGCATATTGTTATGGGTACCGCAAGATCATTAAATGTTAAAATGCAACAAAACTGTTGATTCATTAGCACTGTTTAAGAATAGCAACACCCTTCAATCGTCAAACTAATTTAGGGTTTGTCTCTGGAAGCATATATGCTACAAATAATGTTTTTTTGTCGGCCATTGATCTGATTGGATCAGTGGTGACATAGCATGATACAATTAATTGATATGATGGAGAGTTATCGTGGAATGTGTAATGGGTACTATAACATTAATTAGCAATGTTAAAATGTTATAGAGGTGTTGATTCGTTAGCATATGCTTATGATTATGAATGGCAGCACTCGACTGTTAGACTATATATATTTGGAGTCGATGAGAGAATATATCTCTTTTGTTTCTTATATTATTCACCACCGTGTAACTTGAAAAATCATCTAACGAGCACCAATACTAACTTATGTTAAGCATATATGATATAAAATATTAGTTTATTATTTGTGTTGGTTGAAATAGTGATCATATGACACAATACGATTGTTTGATATAATGGACTGTTATCGTGATATGTGTCATGCTTAGAACATTGTGATAATTAGCCAATTTATTAAAATGTTACAAAATCGTTGATTCATCAATATTGCTTATGATCATAAGTACTCGATCTTTTACAATCAATGTAAGTTAGTTTCTTATGTTATTATTTGCTGATCATGTCTAGCTAGTAACAAATCTTGGAACTTATTTTGAGTTACGTGCAAACTTTTTGTGACATGATCGATAGACTTATGGTTTTGTAATTTCTACTTGGTGTTAGACGGACAAAGCCTCATTGCTAGCTGAAGTAATCCAACATATGAAGGAGCTAAAGCAGCAAACTTCATTGATAGCAGAATCGAGCTCCGTCCCGACCGAGGTCAATGAACTAACGGTCAACAATGAGTGGTACGAGGATGGTAAATTCGTCATCAAAGCATCGTTCTGTTGCGAGGACAGGTCTGATCTCTTGAAGGACCTCATTAAAGCCTTGAAAGATTTGAGACTAAAAACGCTCAAATCGGAAATTACAACCCTTGGCGGACGTGTTAGAAGTGTTTTATTCATTACCGGAGACGAGGATTTGAATGTTGATGACGAAGAGCAACGTGATTACTTAAGTTCAATACAAGAAGCCCTTAAAGCTGTGATGGAGAGATCAAACTGTGAGAATTCTGGTCCAATTGGTGTCAAGAGGCAAAGGACCAACGTTAATATCCTCCAAGGTAGGTCCCTTTAGACGTATACGAAGATTGATAACTTTATCCTACTCCCATTTTCAGTGTGGATTTTAGCTCTTGTGGTTTGCGTGAGATTGTAATGGTATTGCTGATAAAGTTAACGTTTGTTGTACAATTAGGTGATGTGTCAGAGTCCTGTAAAGTCACATATTGCTATCGTATGTATTATCACTTTACATGATATGACACATCAACTTTTTTTTTTTTTTTTTTGTGAGTACATTTATAACACATCATTTAGTAATACAACTAGTATTCTTGCCGATAATGCTGGATGGACAATGTAACCTATATTTGTTGTGTCACGATTCCTAGATTGAAACCTACCAAGATATATTTGGGGCTTGTTCGTTAAAGTAAATTAATAAAAATTATTTTTGCAATTATCATTTTCAAGTGCCAATTTGATTGATTTGGCAACTCGATCGTTTGTGTTTTATACCACTTTTCTTTACTTTTCAAGTAGACATTCAAAAATTATTTTCCTAAGAGTTTTTATCAAACATACATTGAGTATAAGACAAAAGAAACCTATCTAACTTGAGGAAGGTTGGAGCTCACATTTGGAATGGCTTTCGAAAGCTAAAAGTATTTTTTGAGATTGTTAAGGTAATTAATCTCTATAACTATTTGTAAAGAAGTAGAAGTTATACCAACAGGCTTAATTAGTTTATAGCTTGTTGCTTTCAAGGAAGTGCGCTTTGAATTGATTTATGAATCTTGTATTGTATATAGATCAAATGATATTTTGAGTTACAAAAGTTAGTAATATCCAAAAGGCTAATCATGTTTACATCACATTTTTCTCTGTAATTTGCATCATGTTTTATTTATATTTATAGTTCTTGATTTGGTTCATAATATTATACTTTTTATTCTTTCAAATTTTTTAATCTCATTCCTAATGACTAGTCTTAAAAGAAAAAAATAGTTGAAGTGATGTGGATAGGCTGTATGCTAGGTTCATGGTGTCCAGTCTCAGGCTTGTGTCTCACATCGCCTACTCAATTGGGGGTTGGGGGTATATATCTAGTTTAGCTGCACTTAAAATTACCATGGTTTTGAATATTAGCGTCTTGGGATCTCTGTACCTTGTGTGAGAGTATTGCGTGTGTTCTTTAAAAAAAAAAAGGAATAGTTTAAGTTATGTGGATAGGCTATATGCTACGTTCGTGGTGTCTAGTTTCTGACTTATCCCACATCGCTCACTCAATTGGTGGGGGGGGGGAGGGTATATATCTGGTTTGGCAGTTCTCAAAATTACCATGGTTTTGCATATTAGCGTGCTGGGTCTCTGTACCTTGTGTGCGAGTATTGCATGTGTTCTTTCAAAAAAAAATTTATTTCGAATATCATAAAAACAAGTTATTTGGCATTCATTATGTGGTATATATCTGGTTTAACAGTACTCAAAATTACCATGGTTTTAAGTATTAGTGTACTGGATCTCCGTACCTTGTGTGTATATTGTGTATGATCTTTCAAAAAAAAATTGTTATAAAGCTTATAGATACAAAAAGTTTAAATGAAAAATATATTTCTAATTCAAAGTAAACTGATAATATTTGGACAGAACCCATCATTGTGATAAATAAAATGTTGATACATAAAATATTTAAATTTAGAATTCAGGAAAAAATGTTAAAAAAATAATTAAAACTATTAAATAAAAATAAAGAGTGTTGGTGCAATTAAAAAATAGTTCATTTAATTTATAAGAACGTGTGCCGTAAATATAAATGAGGTATATTTTTTAAATGGCCTTTGGTGTTTCCTTAGAGAAAGGTTTTAGAGGTCTAACTTTATTTAAGAAGGCTTTTACCATAATAATTCTAGAACTATAATAATCATTTCAAAAAGACACCGGTCTTTCAAAGGGACATATGTTCATCATTTCCATCGGAAAACTGTCAGAATATTTGGTTCAAAATTGAGAAAATTTATTTTGAAATAAATATTTAATTACCAGAGAAGACATAACATTTACAGGGACCATGCCCCAATAAACCAATTTTTAGTGATGGGGAGAGTGGTGACAAAAACAAAAAGAGAGGATAGAAGTGTCAAAATTCAAAAGGTTGAGGAAAACACTGCCAAAAATAAAGAAAAAGGCGCTGAAACGCTATACTAGGCCGGGGCCACTATACCAGTGCAGTGGACCAACTGGACCTTCAATTGCCCTTCTTGGGCCTGCCATCAATCCAACTACTACTCCATCCCAAAATAATAAACTCACTTTTTATTTTCATTCGTTTTAAAATATAGTCTACTTTCTATTTGTATTTTTTTAATTTTTTTATTTTTCTATTATAACCTTATTTAATGCATCATTATTAATAAATATTATATTATCATCATTTAATATAAGAATATATTTGAAAAACGTAATTCAAATTTATTTTTCCAATAATATTAATTACAATTTCCTTAATTTGTGTGAAAATCAAAATGGGCCCATTGTTTTGAGACGGAGGGAGTAAATAATAATAATCATTTACTTTTATTTATTATTATTATTTTTTAATGTTTACTTTTACTCACAATCCTCTAAAATTTCATTGCGCTTGTAGGGCATGTGTTCCTTGGATGCTCTCCGTACTTTATCTCAAGAGGTGTCGTTGTCGGACACAAGCTTTTGAATTTTTCTTATTTAATAATTTGTTTTTCGCAAACTCAAACCACGTGGAAAATATTATCTAGAAGGCTTGAATAATTAAAAGAAAAAAATAAAAATTGGAAGAACTATAATCATCCATAAACGTTCCTATGTAGCTGCTTTAATCCAACCTTTTCCTCTTCAATCATTTTGACGGTTTCTATAATTCATTTATTCGTAATAACAATAAGGGTGTGTTTGATTGGTAAAAGATTTTCAAGAAAATGTCAAATCAAATAATCTGTCTTCCAGCTTTATTGTTTGATTGTAAGCTGGAAAAAAAATGATTTTCCATGGTACAATCATGTTAAGCACGTTTGAAGCACTTTTCCAAAAAAACGGATTCTTTAGGGTTGGAAATTTTCTTTTCCAAAAAAAACATTTTCTAACTTTTGTTTCCATCCTTACCAATCAAACACACCCTTAATAATCTTCCCTTTTTGCAAACAGTGCTCCCGATTGCTAGCTTGGTGGAATTAATGAAAACATGGATTACATTTCCCCACCTAGCATTTGGTGCGACTTACTCAAAGCTCCTTAATTTGCTTATCCCCATACTTCTTCCTCGTGTATTCATTTTCATATACTTTTTCATACATACATTTAATCATCATTTATACATATTATGATGATTGATCAAAACTATACTAGACAAACTATCAGGATCCTATTAGGATCCTCAATTCAGACTTTTTTGCTATCACTACAAAAAGAGCCCATAAACGAACGTCAAATTGTTCAAAGTCCACGATAGCAAGTTTCAATTAGGTTCCCTAATTAACACCGATCCCATGCTCTATATACATACGTACAAATGCAGATCACGAACATGGGCGAAGTCAGGAGTTTAGAGTCCCCTGTACCGACAGTTAATTTTATTAGGTCATATTATAAAATTTTCTAAACTTTCCTTTTATTTTTTTAAAAAGTGGGCTGGGCCAGGGCCAACTTTGGCCCACCCCTAGCTATGCCCGTGATCACGAACCAACTACATTTGACCATACCACATCTACGTAGCTAGTTTGTGACAAAATTTTTAGTGCTCCTATGTTCGATACTTAGTATTCTTGGGCGTTAAATGTTGGCAACCTATTATTCATGGAGGATTAAAATTAATTAATTAGTGTGACTTTATATGCAAGTGCTGACTTTCGTAATTGGACAATACACCAAAAAATTTTCTTGATGTACACTAATACTAATGTACTCGTATTCTTAACTAACAAGCCCAAAATGTCTTCGAGAAGACTAAAATTTTCAAGAGAGAGAAACGGAATATGACATTTAAACACTCCAAAACTATAATTTATCTACTTTGGAGAAATCAAAAGTTAGATATGGTAAACATCATCGGATATTATATAATGAGGGTTTGACAATCTGCATAATAACCCCTTTGGTTCCTTGATTTTTAAGGAACATTAATTGGGAAAAGGGCCTCTCCCTCTCTCTCTCTCCCCCAAAAATGAAAACATAGAAGTATCTCACAAGTCTAACATATAAGCAATAAATTCAACTATCTCTACATGTATATATCTTAATTATAATACTACATATTTTTGGTCTATTAATAGATATTATTCAAGCTGTCAATCTTCAAAAATTTCTCAATAGACTCAAAAAAGATTTCTCCTTATTTTCATTCCTCCATGCTTCCCCTTCAAAAAACCCTAATTCTCCTTCACTACCCCTTCCCCATGGCCTTGAAAAATTTCTCACCTCTTCTTCTCCATTCTTTTCCTCTTTATCATCTTCCTCGTAATCTTTCATGAATTCTACGGTCTCAAATACCTTAAAGACCACGAAAACAATGCCTCATCATCATCAATATCATCAACCCTAGTCGATCATCAACCGTTTATAAACCGCCGACAAGCAATGACTGCCACCAAGTTTGATTTTAGCCCTTTTCTCCACCACGGTCACCACCGGAGACACTCGCCCAATAAAGGGCCGCCTGAGATTGATCCAAGATATGGAGTCGATAAGCGTCGTGTCCCGACCGGTCCAAACCCTTTGCACCATTGAAGCAAATAGATATTTATGAAATGATCTTATATACAAAAAGAAGTGGCTAGCTCAGGTTTCAATTTGATTATGTGATGATTTTTGTGATTGCATTTCATTGCTTTACTCTTGTATGGTGTATCTTTTTGAGCGTGTAAATTGTAGTATGGAAACATATAGTAGATTAATTTTGTGGTAGATACATATCATCATCATCAATATCAATTCATCATCATCATCTGCATGAATATTAATTATTTATCAAATATTCATGATTATGATTGATTATGTTAATGTAAAATTAAATTATATATATGGTTGATATATAATTGATCAAATATATTTGATGAAACATGAGTAGCTGTGACGGCACGGCATGGAGGTAAGGAAATTGATACTTAGCTAACACCGCAATGATGATAATTAATTAATATGGTTGGTCAAGTTTAGGAGGCAAATTTTCTTTAAAGGCAATTTTGATATCGAGTGTGCAATGCACGTGACCTGGCTCTTCTATGTATTATATGTGGTGATTTAATAGTAATGCTGCTTGTACATACGTATATATATGTTTACACTAGTGTAATGCGTTAAGATTCTGTAATTCTCAAGATTTTGATGTATGAGACGACTTTAAATCTGTGAGTATAAGTAGTATATTTTAATTTAGATAAATGTTATCTTAAGGACGGAAAAACAAATATACCGTCGTTGGTATTTGGTTAATTAATTGGAATTATTTCGGAATTTTCAGCGAGATTTGGTGGAGTTGGTGTAAATGGGAAGTCAGTGGTGCAGTACCTGCACATTTTGTGGATCTCATTGCGTCTCGTGTACACAAATTAAGGCACAATTTTATGGGATAATTAATTCGTACAATAGATTAACAGTTATATATAATGTTATTCTTCGATCCCGAGTTAATATATAGTGGCACCCTACCAACCTTTATAAAGTTTCGAAATAATATTCTGGTGTTGGTGCAAAATAACTTGTTCTCATGTACCCCGTGCGGTGTAATTGTGGCGCTTTCGGGGTGACTTACGATAGCATATGATCCCCATTTTTAAATTTGAGATCGATTCAGGATCCAATACTACGAAGGAAAGCTCCAATAATTTTTAAAAAAAATTTGACGACACCATGGCTGTTGGTCAAAGGTCAAAGTTTTTTTGCCATAATTTGGACAAATTATGGCAAAAAACTTTGACCAAATGTCACCAACTGCTACGGTGTTGTCAGAAAATTTTTCGAATTGATGAAACTCCGCCTCGTCGTGCTGAATCTAGATCTCATCTCGGATTTCAAAACAAAGATAGTATGCGACCATAAATCATCCCAGGAGCTTCGTAGCTACAATGCACCCGAGTGTATGAGAACATCTATCGTTTTGTTTGAACCCTATCTTGATTGTAATGATCTTCTTACTTACTGAGACATTGGCACCACCTTTATCTGTCTTCCTTTTCTCGTTCAAAGACTGAGCCGCATAGTTGAGACCGTGTTCAAGGAGGGAAACATTTTAGTTGCACTCTCTGGTACACAATATTTTAAATCAATGAAATACTCATTGCACAAGAATAATGGAGATGTACCACATTCAACACTCCATTGTCTGGCTCTCTTATCCACTTGAAGGCAAATTGTGGCACATATCCCGCACTTCCACTATCAGGGGACATACGTGTCGCAAATCTACCCACTTGTGGGTATTTTTACCATACCCACGAGCGATTGGGAAAACACTAGTACAACACTCCAAGCTAATCAATAAAAACACAAAGGACACATTGTTTGGTAATCATAACACCCTATATGCAGATGGTAAAAAATTAAACTTTAGCAAAACAAATAGGTACCCGAACACAATATGAGCACTCATTCATCAAGAGTAGTCAAAAGGTACAAGAAATTCTTTCTACAAGTACATAGCAACTTTTGAACAGATATACATTAACAAATATAGAAGGAATCAAAATACAGAGAATCATAGCATCAACAAACGGCTCCTTTGGTTTCCTATTTCAATTAAGAGAATTTGCCTTGAAACACACATGAACACAGATCGAACTTCAACAAGACTGGGTAAGTATCAGGCAGTACAATCCTAACTTTATTATTCAAACAACCGGAAAGGACCGCAAACATACAACCGAGCCCTAAACAACCTGAAGGCAATAGCTACAACGGAGGCTCTTGATATGCAAGTCGAACGATGTTATGCTCTAAGAAGCATGATTCTACTGACCTCGACCACCACCCCTACCAACATAACCATATCCCCCATAACCCCTTCCACGGTAAGAGCCTCGGAAACGACCACCTCGACCAGGTCCCCTACCTCCTCGCCCACCTCGGTACCTACTAAAATCTCCAAAAGTCTGCATTCACAAAATATTATTAATTGGTTAGGGTGAGAAACTAGAAACTGAAGAGAAAATAGAATAATGGTGTTACCTCTGTATCCAACTTCATCTGCTCTGAATACCTAATCCTTCCATGATTTGGATCATTGTCAAGGGCATTACAGGAAAGGGAATCAAAAAAGTCGTCCTTTTTGTAAACAGGCTGCATAAAAGAGCACATAAGCATATTTGATACAAAACAGGGACATCAAACTGGATGTATAGTATATCATACGGACCTCAATCTTTGGAAAATCAGCATCATGTTCATCTTGTAATTCATCATCATCGCTGACATTTCCATTTTCATCCTTCGATTTATTACTTCTTCCGAGATGACCCCAGACTTCATCCTTATTGAATTTCTCATTCATCTCCGTGAAATCAAACTCTTCAGTGAATTTTGTCACCGGTGTTCTCTGAGAACCATACAGGACATGTACGATTTAACATACAATCAAATGACATAAGAGAGAGTAGTTTTATAAATTTGAGTATAACGCAAAAGCAAGTCAATACCACAGGCCCAGGTCCTCTTCCGCCACGCCCTCTGTAATTATTACGCATCTGGTAAGTAGCCCCATTTGGCTACAACGGACAGCACAAGAGTATATAAGCCATCTCAGTCACATTTTTAATTTTACAGTTCATACAAGAGCCACATGTGAACTTTCTACTGTAAATTTATAATATCCTATGACATCTTCAGACTTCATCTTAATAAAAAAATTACAAATCAGGGCATGTAAAGAGAGAGGAACACCTTTTGAAATCTCGTGCTTGGGGGCAAAGGTAATATTGGGGGCTGAGGCTGACTTTCAGTTGCAACTGGAACTGGTGCTTCTGGGGATGGCTTTGGTGACACTTGAACTACTTCGACATCCTTCTGAGCTGTTTGCAAATGTTGAGTTGAAGGAGCCTTACCTGATCCAGATTGAAGAAGCTGACCAGGGGTTATAAGTGAAGGGGTGGGTGTTTCTGCAACAACTGATCTTGGTGTCCCAGAAACAGATGTCAGAGGCTGAGACACAGTCTGATGTGGCGAGGCTGCAGGGCTGGATGCCGCACCAGGTCTGCTAGCAGCCAAAGGCAATCCAGCATTGTCGGGAATTGATGAAGACAGTGGAGCCATAGCTGGCAAACTAGAACTCTGAGTTGATGTTGGGACAGCTGAAATAGGAGTTTTGTTTGGCATGGGAATAGGACCAATAGGTGTTGTTTCAGATGTTGATGACGCAGAATGCAGTGGAGGAATACTCACAGCAAAAGTTGAAGGCAAAGAAGTAGAGCTTAAACTAGCAGAACCAGTGCTGTTAAGAACCAAGGGAGAAGGATATTCTGGCAAACTAGAACCTGGAAAGCTCGTTGCTCCTGTTTGTACAGATGCATTAAAACCGGGATATGGCATCTGTTGAAGGGATGGAGGCATTGACAGCCCGGGAGGTGGTCGAAGCAAGGACTGCTGGGCCAATTGGGGCAGTTGAGGGAGCCCATTTGGTGTACCATAGAATCCCTGCCAATACATTGGCATTCCTAGCCCGCTTGCATTAGCATTTGGTGGAGGAGGAGGACCCCATGAGTTCATGTTCCCTCCAGGTTGATATAAAGGCAGCCCACTTTGTAAAGTAGACACAGGCTGCCCCAACTGAGTAGAATGGGTAGCAGCATCTGTCAGAGATGCAGTAGCAGCTGCGGGCAAGCTGGCAGATGCAGCTGTTGGGAGAGGATAATGAGACTGCAAACAGAAACATGGAAGTTAACTTTTAAATCCCGCCCTTTGAATATCATAACTACAACAGTACGTAGCTGCTTGCCTGAATAATGGCTGGATCGTTGTTTATGGATGGTGTACTTTGAACAGGTGGAGAAGATTTGACCTGTAAATCCTGAGGAGAGCAGAAAGGAAAGGAGACTTTGAGACTTCCAGGAATAGATAAAATAAAAATTAGAAAAAATGCTGCTCAAGCATTATCGAAAAGACAATAGTCAAGTAACCATGGATACTATCCAGTAAGACCGCTACTTTAGTAGCTGGTGTAGGAAACTTATGAAACAAAAACTTCAGTCCATACATGGAAAAAACCAGTAGACCATTCTTGTCAACAGAACGCAAAGCTTAAATTTCAAATACGGACTAAAAGATGCAGCAAGTGGATATCAGATACCTTGATATCACTTCCCCTGAACAGGATGTACTCGTAAATTTTGTCACTAGGAGGGACTTGTGGACCATCCTTCTTTCTTCCTTCTGTTCCAAATGATCTTACTGTGAAAAATAAATGCAGATAAACAGTCAGATTGAATCTATATTGCCCTTCATACCAATTAACAAGATAGTTGATGAAATTCGTACAGTTTACAAATTCAAAGATTTAGACAACTAAGGTACCTAGATAGGCCTATATGGTGCTACTGACTAATGCATAACAGGTTTTCACGCGTGTGCAAACTTCCAACAATCATCATGCTGTAGGGCATACAATCTAATTCCATTGTACATTGACAACAACAATTTCATACGCTAAGAGAAGCAGCTTTGTAATTACGAAGATGACAAAGATTGAAGACTACAGAATGTGGATTAAGATTTTAATAGATGCAGATTAGGATAATTTATTTGTTTATTATCTTTTTTCCCCCTTTTTGCAGTCTAATTGATAAGGATACTAGTCTCCATATCACTGATCAGGTTAAGATTCTACGGGTGTGTTTGATTGAACTCTCCTTTCCTGGAAAAGAGAGTTTTCCCGGAAAAAAATCAGTTTAGGAGTGTTTGATTGCATTTGTTTTTCGAGGAAAATGTTTTCCAACTTTTCTCGAAATCCGTACTTTTCCTTGTTTTGGAGGAAAATGTTTTCCTTGAAGGGGAGGTGGTTTTTGTTTTCCAGGAAAAATTTGCCTCTTTTTTTTTTTTAATGAATAATTGCTTTAACCATAAACATAAGGAAAATAATCAAATACCTACAACTACCATGAAAAATCTTTTCCCGAAATTCATTTACCCGGAAAATGTTTTCCTTCCAACTATTTTCTAACTTTGCAATCAAACACACCCTAAGTTCAATGAGGACTAAATTCCTATTTATACATTTCAACTTGTTCATTATTATTTGGTTCTTTAAGACTATTCAATAAAAGAAAACAATTATGAGTTTCTTCAATTATCCACCTCCCCCGAGTGGGATAGAAGGATGATAATTGTAGAGAGCGGAGAGATCGGGGTTTCCGTTGCTCCTGCAGCTCTCAGCCCTTATCTTTCTTGGTGGGTTTGTACAAACAAAAAATCTTCTCTTAGAAAACAGCCCTTTACGACTTCCGTCTGCCCACGTGCACAAACCATCTATCCGCACAAAAAGAGACTGCCATCCACCTAGAAAGCTCTTCCCTCTTCGTATATAATGATGGTGATCTGGTGGAGATCACCAGTGCTACTGCAGCTCCCAAAGGAAAATAAAATCTTCCAAGAGAAGTTAGGCGGATCCAAGAGTCTGTCTTCTGAGGAACTAGTGGGCAACAGAGGATTGCTCAGCCAAAGATGAAATCAGGGCACACATGCCACAAGATTCCACCTAAATGGCTAATTGATCGCAGGTGACTAAGCGCCCGTTAGCCTACAAGTATTTCAAGTTTTTACATATTTTTATACATTCTTTTCAATTCCACTCATTCTCTCCCCTATCTCACATCCACATATCTAGCAGGACCTACCCTTACTATACAAATCTCCACCATTCAACTTCACTCAATCTCTCTCCTATATCACATCAAAACACATAAAAATCCATTTCTACACATACACTAACACGAGCTAATGTAAACCACAGGTGTCGGGCATCCAAATTTGAGCAGTTCAAAGATCACTACTGCACTTTTTTTTCAATTCAAATGTAAGTTCCTTACCAGCTTGTTTGCCTCAGATTTACAAAAAAATATTTTCCCTAAAATCAATCTCCACCATATATTCGATTGACATGCAAACTTTTTTATATTTATTTAAAATTAAAATACTTTAATCTACATTTTAACCACACACTGAAAAGCCATTTTTCTCAAAATTTCACCCACAAAAACACTAAACACATGCAAAGAATTGATTATTGATCTGTATCATATACTTTCTTAATGCACCATTCTATACTCTTAGAAATTTATAACATAGGAGAAAGAAACTAAGAATGAAACTTCAATAAAATTGTTCTCTATCTTAGTTTTTATGGCTAAATATAATTAGAAATTTCCTTTAGAATTTAAAATAAAAAAATAAAAAAAGAATCTGCAGAAAAAGATAAAATAATAAATATAAAAAGCCGCTTATATGATAGTACTAATGAAAAATTTTAAGCGAAAATGATCAAAATGATTGAAAAACAAGCACTGTAACTCAAAGACCAATGGTAATTTCTATAGGAGAAGGAATTAAAACCATTAGGAAACAGTTGTAAAGCATGCTGATGCCTCATCAACAAGAGAAGCAGCTAAGATTGAAGCTAATTACACGAGCAGGAAAAACAAATCACAAAAAATCCACAAACAGGAGAATAAATCGATACCTTCGGACACAACCAATTAACAAAAAATCAACAACCAAAAAAAGGGGGAAACGAATGTAAGAGAGAGCAAATCTTAAACATAAAAAATTGACAAAAAAGAGCAAAATATTGTTAATCGTGAATTTCCTCACCGTTACGGAGGCCGATGCTGGACTCTTCGGTGTTGATGTTGTAAAGAATACCTTCGTATCTGATCTCACTCTTCGAAGTCAAGCTTATCAAGCTGCCGATATACGAGTCCGCCGATGCTCCGCTGCCGCTGCCAGATCTACTACCGGATGCTGTTGCTGAATTGTCCGCCGCCATCACTGTAATCCAATTCAGTGAATTTACCTAAAATCCTACATGTACTTCTGTAGATACATATTATCCGTAAAATAGATAGACAGAGAAGATAGACAGAGAGGACTGTTCAGTCCGCCAGAGAACAGTTTAGATAGAGGAAGGGCAAATGTTTGACCTTATTTCAAAGGCGTGGGGATGATGTGTGAGATAATGTAGGGTTTCAGTTGTACTTCTCATTTTTTTCCATCTATGCAATCATACGCAGTAGAATCATACGCAGTAGAAGTTAGAACCATTACGTGGCCCATTGATGTGTTTGGGCAATGATCCAACACAATTGGTGTATTTTAGTTAAGGTACTCTCGGATGTATCATAATCAGGTGTACTATTTTCGAATATTTTTCGGTCACATTCAATCTCTACTGGAAAAATTGAAGTTAGATTTAGAACCAACACGATAAGGCGAAGCTCTAGTAGTCCCGAAAATTCTCCAGCTACGTCATTCATCGTCAGTTAAAATTTGATCACTTTTTAGTGAAGTTTTTTACCCGTGGCAAATGATGTCGCCAGAAAATTTTCCAAACTGTTAGATTCAATTTTTTTCAGCGAAAGTCGTATGTGACTAGAAAAAACCCGGAAGTGTCATAACTATGACACACCCGGGTGTACTGGATCACTAGCCGATGTGTTTATTGTCATAAATTTCCATAAAAAATATGAAATTTAAAAATTATTTCTCAAGTTGGTTATTTGATTACAATTGAAAAAAGGAATTGGTTTTACATAATACAACCATTTCCATAAAAAAATATTTTCTTTGAAAATATGTAGTTTTGGTTTTCCAACTTACGTGGAAAATATTTTTTTTCTACCTTTGTCAATCAAACACACCCAATGGTATAACAAATGTGAAAATGTTCCAATCCCCACATGGACCTGTGCCTGCATGTGATTTTACAAAAGAAACTACATGTAGCTTCTTTTGAAAATTAATTCAGCAGGTATAATTCAAGCGGGGGGCTAAAAATGGCTAAAAATAAACTGGTACATTTTATAATAGCAGGAATGATACATTACTAGCATTGAAACTTTAACGATGTGGCGCGCATTATGGCGCTATCATGTAGTAGTAGGGGCTGGTAAATGGACTCTTCTACCACATAACATCAAGCGTTGGAACTTTAACAAATTTTTATTGTTGGAAATACATCATTTTGGCTTCAATAGGGGGTGGATATTACCAATACGGGAGTAAAAAAAAAGAAAAAAAATTTATCCACATCTCTATTAGAGAATGTACTGGTGTACTAGGCAATGCATTTATCACTCGTTGGAAAGTAATTCTACATTTACGTTTCAATTTTTTATTTTTAAAACATTGACATGATTTATTTTGGGTTATTTTAACTATTTATTCTCATTCTTTGCATCTTGAGACTATTTTATCTCTATTTTTTTCAACATGTTAATTCCCCGTTCCTTTAAAAAATATGCATCGATTGTCTCTAATTCCAAATTTCATCCACTTCACCATTAAAACATCATTTTTTTATGCACTCAAAGAATGAGGACGAAAATTGAAAATAACCTTTATTATTATTATTATTATTATTATTATTATTTTGGTCTACAACAATTTATTTTGGTCTACAACCAAAAAAAAGGATGACGGCTCACTAAATCCAGTTTCCTGTACCAGAACAAAATAAATTTTATAATTGAGTGTCGACACTATAATCTACAACAAATGACCGAGGAAAGGTGTTACCCGGCAGTACTTCAGAGGCTGTTCAGAATAAAATAAATTTTATAATTGAGTGTCGACACTATAATCTACAACAAATGACCGAGGAAAGGTGTTACCCGGCAGTACTTCAGAGGCTGTTAATGACATTCCCAATGAGATTTTTAGACTGTTGATCTAGAGAGTTTCCTATGATCTCATTGATTTTGCTAAAACAATCACCTAAAGCTCTCTTGGTGTGTAGGTCACCAATTGGCTTACTTTTGCTTCCTCCCTTATAAGTCTCTGTACAACATGCAACCAGATAAATAAACAAATAAAAGTAAAATAAAATATTACCTTGCAGAAACATGAAAAAAGAAAAATAAGAAAATAAAATTTAAAAACAACTCACTGATATTGGATAGATTTGCACTTCCCCCGAAAAACTTCCATGTCTCCACCTCGGATAATTTGACATGGTATTCGTCGACTCCGTCCACTTCCACTCTTCCAGCAACAATGATAATGTCTCAGAAGTCCAACTTGGAAAAGCCAAAGTTAATCTTTGATAGATAATTTGTTGCATCAGTAACCTCCGTCATTAGTTTGCGAAACAAATCAACACCAAATTTAGGATTTTTTTTCTTGTACAAATTTATCGAGAGACACTCCGTCTTCCATCACGAAGTAACAATAGTCGCCTGACCCCCCAGTCCCAAGCAGTTTGGCAATACTTGGATGCTGGTCGACTGAATGGCAGAATATTTCAAAGTTTCTGCAGCTTGAATCAGCTAGATCCTTAACTGGACTCTTTGAATGCTCGATAATCCGTATTCTTTGGTTCTTGTAATTGCCAACAAAGCTTTTCATCCTACCCTCACCTTCCGACCGGATAAAACCTGTTTGTCTATTGAAATAGACATCCCCCAAGTTAATTTTTACTGACTGCTGAGAACCACCTTCCATTGTAGGGGTGGGCGTTTCGGGTTCGATTCCGGGTAGTTCATTACTCGAACCGAACCGTAAATTCCGGTTCCTTGAAAAATGGAATCGTTCGATTCCTTTCAAATGAAGTACCCGTTCGGTTCCTATTCCTTCCGGTTCCGGTTCTGTTCCGGTTATTTTACGATACATTTTTTATTACTCGAAAAGCACAAGAAAAAAATAAAAATTTTGATTCGAAAATAAATATAACCCAAAAAAAGAGATTTAGCAATAGCAAATGCTGTTGCTTAATAGCGCTGCTGCTGCTTAGTTGCAAACAGCTGCTGCAACTAAGCTTAGCAGCAACTGCTGCTGCTAGTTGCTGCTTAATAGCAGCATTGCCCATGTATATATATTTGTCCGGTTCCGGTTCCCAGTTTTTAGAAAGGACCCGTTCGGTTTTCATTTCGGTTTCGGTTCGGTTCTGGTTCTTAATTTTTTTAAAAAAAACCGTTCGGTTCCGGTTCTTTCGGCTCTGTTCGGTTCTACCCACTCGGTTCCGATTTTTTTGCCCACCCCTATTCCATTGTACCAAATCAAATCAAATCAAATGCAAAAGCAAAATGCAGAGCACTTTGTCCCTGTATCAAAAACGCAAAACCACCACAACATTCACAAGTTTTATCCCACCTCCACGTAGAAAAATAAAAGACATTCGACTTTTTTAATCAGAAATTGCTAATATTTCGATTCTAAAAGGAACCCATTAAGGTAAGCTGCTAAATTCAATAATAATAATCTTATAACAAAGTGAACTACTGCCTAGAGGATCGATAAGTCCATTTTCCCAAATGGGGAAAATAGCATTGAATTCATACGTCATCCCAAAGTTCCTGGTGTAGACATTCGTAAACCGTAAACAGTAATAACAAATACAAAAGTGGTAGACGTTACTGTTAATATTTTTCCATAAACGCTATAGAGAAAGAGAGGGAGGCCTCGCCGTGAAATTCTTCGGAGCCCCAATAGACTGAGTTTGTGCGAGTATCAGATGTGCAAGCGCTTCTCCCAAACTATTTGGGAGCAGACAAGAAGTGCATTTTTTATTTTAATTTTTTTTTTTTGGTGTAAATATTTTGAATACTTTTTGCCTCTTGGATAAATTTTAGGGTTAGCCCATGGGCAAATAGCCAAATCTATTTTCAAGAAAATGAAAAACATATGTGACCTATAAGCTCATACACATTGTCTCGAGGAGATTTTCTTTTAAAAAAACTATTTTTTAGGAAAATTTAGGAAAATTAAAGATTCTAAGTCGATATTTCAAAAATCAGGTTGAATTGAAGTAACCGCTCAAATCAAGAATTGAAAAGGTGGGCGATAGCTTAGTTATTTTACATCGATCGCACATTTTTTAATGTACTTTGACTACTTTCTTATTTTTGAACCTATTACACTTACACAGTAATGTTATGTTAATGTATAATAGATGATTGAGTGGATCAAATAGGAGTTAAACTCAAAATGAAATTATCGTAATCCGATAGTTTGGCGCTTGAGGCTGACGATACCTTCTTGGAAGCAAAATGACCAGAGGGATGTAAGTGGGAGATGCGAGCGATGAAAATTGGCAATTCGGGGTTGTTTGGGCCTCTGAATTTCATTTTTCCTTTTTTTTTGTTGTCGTGTTTATTTGGAATTTTTAATTTACGATTTTTCCATTAGGGTTTAGTAACACCTATTTATAGGTGTCGCAATGCACTACACAAAATATATAATGCTTGTTGTAATACAATAAGAGATTTTGTGTGCTAAGGAATCACCAACTTAAAATTTTGGCTTCATACTTGGCGATTGCCCAGATTTATATTAGGAAAGAAATCTTTGGTTTTTACACCGGAGGATCGCTCCATATGACTATTTTTAAATTGTTAAACTTAAATGTTTTAGATTTGGAAAATGCTAAACTGCCATAATGAATGTCATAATGGTTGACATAATAACAGTTGGCATATTTAATAATCATCCATCTAAAAGTGATGGAGTAGTTGAAATTGTAGGATCATGCCACATGTCCATTATGTCAACCATTATGGCATCTATTATGGTGATGTAGCAAGGTCCTTTAGATTTAGAAGTTCAAATATCTCTTTTTTCTAAACTCGTTTTCAATGACATTGTGGTCACAATTTTTTTATTTTGACATTTCACTCACATTTAGAACTTGTTTGTTTATGGGGTGTTTGATTGGAAAGACAGAATTTGGTTGGAAGGAAAATAATTTCCAGGTAAATGAATTCCATAAAAAAGTTCTCTAGGGAAAATAGTTGTAGGTGTTTGATTACATTAATTTACAAGTTGAACAATAGTGTTATTTTCCTTGTTTTTGTGTTTTATTTAATGAAATTTGATTAATTTCTTATCTTTATGGTTAAAGCAAATTATCCATTAAAAAAAGTGCAAACTTTTCCAAGAAACCGAAAACCTTTTGTCCCCACCCCCTCCCACAGGGAAAATATTTTCCATTAAAACAAGAAAAAAAATGAATTTCGAAAAAAGTTGGAAAACGTTTTCCCCAAAAAAAGATGCAATCAAACAAACAAATAAAAAAAACCAAAAAAATGTGGAAAAGTTGGTTTTTCTAGGGAAAAAAAATACCCAATCAAACACACCCTTATTTTAAAAATTATTTTCCTGAGACATTATTTCTCAACTACTCTATCATAGTTTTTTTATATTTCTAAAAAAAAAATTTACTTCCGTTTAACTACACTATCCTAGAGCAAAACTAGTGTGTGGGAGTAAAACGTGCAAATCAGCTCCCTCGAACAAGTCGCTCATTTCTTTGTCAATCCGATGCACAAATCTTATATTCATTCTCTTCAATTAGTCCCTTCGCTATTCAATTATAAGCTGTGATCACATACTGTAACACTTTTCATATAGAAACTATAAATGTTGCCTTTGATTTTTGGTGTTCTATAATTTAATTCAAATTATGGTTGTTCTCCAATTTGATGAATAATTATCAAAATGGAAAACACAGTGTCCAGTTTCTACATTTGGTCAGAAAAAACCTTGAAATTCAAAGGTGAAAAGAAATCTTCTTACTACAACATGTGTTTAATTTGGATTGATTTCGAAATTTGGATGCTTTTCACGAGTGTGGTATTAAATATTAATTATTATGTTTCAGAATTTACCATATTTTCCTTCTACTGTGATTATAGGGGCCCCTGTTTTTTGGCAGCTGAAAATTTTTTACAGTGACTGAATTCTGTAATTTTGTTGACGATTTGCCTTGCATTATCATTTCCACTGCAAAGCATTACTGTAATACCTTATTTGGCGACCAAAATTTACTGTGATCTAAACACACACTCGATTATATGTAAGCCTTTTGTTATGACAAAGTCTATTGCGGTATTTTTACTACTAGTTAAAGAAAAACGTGAGTTGCACGTGACTTTGTAATTATTTCTCAAATATATTTTGCCTATCATAATTATAACATAATAAAGTACACATACATTCAATAATTATAAAATAATGAGTGTAATATATATGTACATCAGATCAAATAAATATTATATTTGAGTAAACCATAAAACCCAGTATGCTTCGTTCATATTTTTGTTATATTTCAAAAGGAATGATCCTTGTAATTTTAAGTGCCATATGTTTTTTACATGCACTATTCTATAAAATCATTTTATCTAACATTACTTTCAACCAACCATTCAAAATGATAATTTTTTCAACTTTCGATAGTACTTTTCCTTTACTTCTCGACAAAGAATTAACACAGACACACACACACACACATATATTCTCAAAATTTTCTGGAAAATATACTCATTGGCCTTTCATAGAAGTAATAATTATATGTAGAAAAACAATCATGTTTCAATAATATTCTTTAATTATTATGTCTCAAATAAATTTTTTTACCAAGTCATAAACATGACTTTTTCCATTTCTAGAAGCAAATTCACTAGCTAAACTTTTATCATCAAAATAATAAACATAATAAAAATAATAGAATTTTCATATTTTAAAATTAGTACATATGTAACAATTTTTTTTTGGCTCTCCTATAATGCCAAGAACCTACAAGGTTTACTAAAAGTACATTAGCTGGACCAGCTACCAAAATTGTTTTGCTCGATTTACTCTAGTGGAGTTCTATTATTACCCTTATGTATTCCCTCATTCTACATTATAACTCTAGATATTCAATTCCATATTGAGTTAGCAATTATCATACATGACATGCCTTGTCAACATCTTCATATTCTTCTTCCTTTCTTTCATTCTCTTCTATGGCTGCTGATACCCTTAACTCGAATCATTCAATTAATACTGCACAATGCAAGTAATAATTTTTATTAGCAATATGGTAGTGTACAACATTGAAAGAGATATTATCAAAATATACGAGTAGCATACATTAACGGAATCGTTGGTGATTGATCAAATTAAGTTGACAAATGAAACAAATAAAAAAAATTCATCACAATTATATCCTTGGTAAACATATAAAAAATTTACATATTTGTATCTATGTGTAAATGTATTTCCTATAATTGTAATACATAGAATTTCATTACATTTTAGTTACGTGTAATAGTATATACATACACATATTACTTAACAATAAATACATTTTCAGGAATATAAGTAGGATAATGTTAGAGGAACAACCAAATTTGTACAACTAGGTATAGAACCCTCTAATAGAGGAGCATGGAAAATACCATTTTTATCCTCCCTGTATTGGTGGGGCCATGCCTTTCTATTAGAGATTGTAACCTAATTGTACAAATTTGGTTATTCCTCTAGCGTTGCTAATATAAGTAATAGAAATAACTATGGAAGTTTTTTTTGGAAGTTAAAAGTGAATGGAATTTAAAAGGTATTATTGCAAATCAAGAGGTTATGTATTTAACAAATTTTATTCTATGTATACTCAAGGTCAATTTTATTGGTAGAAGACGAAGAGGTGGAATTTTCATGCATTAGTCTTATATCATTTAATTTATTCAATTAAACACAAACAAATGCTAAATTTGTAAAAATGATATATAGGTAATTATATAAGATTTGTAAGGGCAAGATGGTCGTAAAATGTTTTTCACAAGTTAGGCACTTTTATAAGGAGGAGTATTATGTGTTGTAGATAGTGTAATATTTGCATCTAGAGTCCAGATTAGTTGCTCAATCTTTCTATTTCATCCAATCAAAACAAGTGAGATGTACAACCTAGTAATTTTGGGATAGTAGATCGAGTTTAGATTTGCTGTTCCAATTTCTGTCACAGAAGTTTGTACGGTTTGTAGTATATTTGATGGTTGTGACAAGTTGACCTCGAGAATCAAAGTAGAATAGGTTAGAATTACTAGAAATTTTTTTCGACAAGGGGGCGGGTTGCAAAAGTTAGCCCTTACCAAAAAAATTTCTCCATGAATTTCACAAACTCATTCAAATCAATTAGTTCATCACCATCATCATCAATAGCTCTGATCATTCTTGTGCATTCTTCGGTCCTTCCAGTTCACATGAAATCGACACTTGAAAAGAAATTCTTGATGTCGCCACAAAGAACTCTAAATAGCATACTCATCAAATATGCAATGGTGTTTGACTCTGTCATTTCCATCTTCACATCAATGATATTCATTGTTTTCCTTTGGGTGTGGGGTTTGGCCGTTTGGGGTTTGGTGTGATTTCACATCGTCTGCTCATCATAGTAATTTATTTATACTTGAGGAATTAGGCTACTTGGAACGGTGCAAGTTCATTACGTACGTAAGAAATTTAGGATTTGGGGTGCGTGCGTGTATGTGTGTGATGATCCCAATTTCCACAAATTAATTTTCGAGGAAATTGGGAGGACGGAAAATTTAAAATTTGTTTGAGTTAAAAATTCTGTCATATAATTAGGCACGTACGAGAAGTGTGAAGAAGTTTCTTGGAAATATTTATCTAATGCTTTAATCCTACGGATGCTTCAACGTTGAAGTATAGATATATCTAGCTAGAAATTGATAGAGGTTACGTTGTTTAACAAACTTTCCAAAGAACCTTGATGTTTCAGAAAAATACTTGATTAAAGTTATTATTTTTTCAAGAATATATATGTGGTTGTAAGTATATGTAAGATAAACAGGTTAAATTTTAATCTTCGTCGGGCTTGTTTGACATGAAATTTATCTTCTGCGCGGTTGGCTCACTGTGGAAATTAAACCTAGCGTGCTAAATTAATGCTCGTGTCGCTATGATCTCAAGTTGTGTAAAACACTTTTAACATGTTACGATACGAGATTATAGCCACTTAAACTATAGGTTATCTAGACAAATAGCCTTGTTTACATTTGAAATTAGAAAATATATATATCCTGCTAAAATAAATGGCAAAATCACTAACGTACTTTGCATTGGATGATCGCATTAGGCAAGTTCTTAGGCTTCCAAAAAACACCAGGGCCGATGGCCCACGTTGCCAAAAAAAGCCCTGGCTGGTCGCGCAAGTAATGGGCGCTTGCCCAGGTCTCCACCTGTGCGATCGCCTAGGATTTGTTTAGGATATCGCGCGCGCAAGGAAAATGTACTATTTGTTATTTTATTTTATACATATATTTTTAAAAAGTGACAAACATGTTTCAAAAATCACAAACGGATTTTAAAAAATTACACAAACAAAAGTTACACACGAATTTAAAAAAAAAAAAAAAGAAGAAAGTCTTACAAGATATACTTAAAAGGTTACAAATAGTTTAAAAAGTCACAAATGCATTTCAAAAAGTGACATTTCATTTTAAAGTATTACAAAATGATTAAAACCTGACCTTACAAGAGCAATAAAAATAAAAGTGACAAATTAATTAGAAAAGTCACAAATTATATCCTTTAAAAAGTGATAAATAGTTAAAACAAAACATTAGAAAAGTTGCAAATGGGTTTCAAAAACTTGCAATTCTCTCATTTAAAAAAATCACAAACCGGTCGTTTAAAAAGTTGCACAAAAGAATTTCGCAAAAACTAAACAACAGTATAATGCCACAAATATATTAAAGAAGTCACAACTAGCTAGTTACACAAAAACAAGTCGAAAAAAATATTACAGCTGGGCAATTGCTCAGGGAATGCCTGGACAATCACCCGAGCATTTTTTGCTCATAGGACGTATTTTTCTAATTATTTTGTTTACGATGGTATTTTTCCAATTTCAAAAGTTAAATATGGTGAATATATAGCTTAATTTTCCCTTAAACTATTGACATGATTACTGTGTAATCCCTTAGTTAAATATCAAATTGTGTTTGACAAAGCTTTCTCGGGAATGGAAATTACTTTTTGAGACAACTAAAAAATAAAAATACATTACATGTACTATTGTACATCGGTAATGTTCCCCTACCTATACATGAGTAGGTTAACATACCCACAAAAACTTACTTATACAGAGAGTAAATACTAATCCAATGTGTAACAATCCTACTCATGAAATGATGGAGAACACAAAACTAATTTGGCTAGTATGGCAGACCAAAATTTGTGTGTTTAAATTTAAAATTCCCCTTCAAGGCTGACATCATAATGCGCAAGTAAAAACCGTTAGGGGATGTATTGCTCACATCACTTCAAGAGTGCAAAAATGTATAAATATACATAATAGTCATGTTCCGTTGCCAACAAGTTGGCAACGTTGGCAACGGAACATGCCAACACCCATTTTTGGGTCCCAAAAAAAAAAGATGGGGTCCAAACGAGCCCCCCACCATCAGGGGGTAGCTGTGTATTATTCTTCTCACTTGACGTAGATTCAAAAAAAAAAAAAAATTGATAGGATACATAGCAAATATTCTTTAATGGGAAGGTGATAGTTCCTTTTAATTTGTCTCACTTTTCCCTGATTCTTGAGGCCAGACTATTCTCATCTTGTTCTTTTTATAGTACTAGGGTTGGATCAACGTGCAAATGCACGTTGTGCTCATTTTGTACAAGCTAGCATAGAACGAGAATTGAAAGTGCAATATTGACTTCTGAAGCATGCTTACACCGAAAGAAAATGTGACATTTGAGCTATATGCCGGTAATACTATGAACAAAGTAGCCAATTGTGCAACTATTGAATGATGTTACAACGTATTTAACATTTAAAAAGATATGCCAAAATTGTAAAATATACAGATGTTAATGGTTTACATATATCAACAACATTTCCTCAAGCCAAAGTGCATCGCACGTTGTGCTAAATTTGTACACGTTAACGTAGAATAAACTTTGAAATACAAATATCCCATTACATAAGCAGGCTTAGAGCTAAGTAAAGTATTATATATGAAGCAAATTGAAATAACAAGATGAGCAAAATTTAAAAGACTGCGTTACATGATCCATGACTTCATGCTATAATGAGGTTCAATACATCACATGTTCTTAAAGACATTCCCAATAGCTGCATAACGATTCTCCTCTAGACTATTATCTGACAACATTAAAAATACAAAATTTATAAATCACTTGTTCTTTACCAAATTAATAAGATTAAAATTCAAATAATTCATTTCATGATTCAAAGATTGGAATGAATTTTGGGTGAACGAACTATCACCTGTACGTCCTGCAAAGCATTAGGAATTGCTCGGTAACCCTTCCAAGTATATCAATCTGTATCCTTTCTACCAAGAATCAGAAATTTCAAAAATCAATTTAAATCAATTTTAACATCATAGACCAAAATGAAAATCTATTCCAATTCAATTCACCAAACCAAATACAGGAGTTTCAAAAATGAAAAGGCTTCAAAATTCTAGAAGGGGTTCAAAAATTAGTACTTTCAACAAAACTTTTGAACATGCTCACACAATATCATAGATCCACTATCTTTCAAAATGCAATACATATAATTTAATCTCTAAGGGAAAATCAACGTTCACAAAGATCTCCTTCTTAACCAGGTACCAGAATTTCTAGCAAATTGAACTCTTGCAAATGTGCCCTCGAGTCCTTAGAAAATACTTGCCTGAAAAAAATTATACCAACCAAAGACTTAGTATTAAAGTTAAAGCACTTTTTCAACAAAATCATTAAATATCAACTACCTGAATGTTTTGAGGAATATTTACAAGAGAGCCTCCACATATTTTTCAGTAACCCTCTTGGCTCTATCCAGAGTAGCTTTAAACTTTAAACCCCATATTGTCTTACCATGTTGACTATCTTTTAGCAAATTCCATGAATAATCTTTAGGGAAAAAGCAGACATACATAAAAGAACCAATAGAACCTGAAAGAAAAAAATGTACCTTCAGTTTCTAGAAGACCTCTCTCTCGCCAAGACAGAAGTTTTATTCCAATTGCTCTACACTCTTCAGGGTGCAACCATGATAGGGCCACATAAGGAATGCCAATGACAAGCTCCAACAGGATCATTCCAAGAGTTGACATTATTTTGCTCTACCTTTTGCATAAGCCATGGAATGCCTCGAATAGCTTCAAATGGAAATATCGACAAAAAATCAATTAATGGAAGCATCATTTCATCACCAAATCTTAAACAAATCACATATACAGATTCTTAATATCATATAAATCATATAAATTATATAAGCTTTGGTGGAGAATATACCTGCTTAAGAGAACAAATGTGTAGTCCTCAAGGCCAATCTCACAAAGTCAAATTCACCACTACGGTGTAAAGAAATTGCACCATTTCTCAGATAAAGTTTCAACTACAGAGCAAATGAGAATGCTTATGTAAAAGAATTTTGCCTCTTGGAGCATTTCTATTGCAACATCAGGTGCATCATTTCAAGGTCCACTATCAAGGCCTTTGACGATCTCTTTGCAATGATTATCCAAAGTTGTATGACCTCCATCAATGCCTATACAATCCCTAAGTTGATGAATTGTAATTTACTGTGGCCATATCATCTAGCACCTAAAGAGACAATAAATTGTAGTTTTTATTGACTGCATAGAAAAGCGTCGTTTTGAGTATTATAGCCAAACCCTTCATCTACGAACAATTCTTGAAAATGGAAGACATGCACCAATTTCCAATTAACTTGGTACTTCCAGTAGTAATAAATGAATCATATAAAATTTAATAGAATAAAAACTTTATTATTTTAGACCATAGGGAATTCCCCAAAAACTAATCAAACCATTATGTGAGGGAGGTATATATTTAATGAAACTTAATATTATAGTCAGTACGAATTTAAAAAATATGAAGTGAAAGGCTAAGGACAATGAATTGGTTATAAATGCATATAGATCAAGCTAAACTATGTCGAGGAAGCAATGGCTCCTGAAATTTAATGCAAAAACTTTCTTACCCGGTAAGTTAACAAATCTTTCAAACTTCACTTCATGAAATGATCTCGATTAAGACAACGGATGAACCTATTGATCATCAAAATATATGAATTTCATATGAAGAGTTAAATCGCTATAAGATAAATCGTTCATAAAGTGAAAATATAGAAAGAAACGTGAAAAGAATACCATTTTAATTTTGAAAATATGCGGTCGACAAAAGATAGTATGTACATGGATTTATTAATTGTTCATATCAGTTCATTAAGGGTAAAATTTCTCAATAAACAATATTTTTTTGTACAGTGTTTGTGCAACGAACTGAACAAACATACCAGTCATGCTTTGGGACCTTTCTACCCCATGACCTTGTAAAAAAGACAAGTAACTCATTCCACACTTCTATGATTTTGTTTTCCAAAATTGAATATAAAATGGAAAAGGCAGGGGAGGGGGCGTTTGGGATGGGGTGGGGTGGGGGAAACTTGTATAGTTGTATTACATTGAACACCACTTCCATCATTTATAGCTAAATTACGAGAGGGAGCACCATAAACATAATGTGCTGATGATTTTTCCTCAAAAAGAAAAGGTAAAATGAATAGTAGAAAACACATTACCACTTTAGATTAGAGAATAAAATTAATTGACGTTGTATTACCTTGAAAAGCACCCTCACAATTTACAGCTAAATTATGAGAGGGAGCATCGTGAACTGGACTTGATGATTGTTCTACAAAAGGAAAAGGTAAAATAAATGGCAGAAGGGCATGAACTTCTAGCTGTTCTAAACAAAAATCAATTGTTCGATTTGTGTCAAAAACTATCAACCAATCATTATCTTATGTCAACCATAACGATAACCGTACAAAAATGTTCGTCGATATCGACCGATCATGAACTTACTATATTTCAAAATCTATAACACAGCTCCCAAGCATCTATGCAGCCTCAAGTTCTCTAAGGATTGTCCAATTTCTCTCTCGTTCTTGTGGTTCCTGCAGTTCACTACTATTGTTCACTATTGCAATTTAAATGTTTAATAGTCCAAAACACAAAAATCAGCAAAACAAAAACTAACCTTGAGCAAATGATGACCTATATCCAAAGAAAGATCAGCCAGTCGACAGAGAAGCGACAAAAATCCTGCCCATTTTCGATGAATGATTGGGAAATTAACTTAAAGACAACATCGAATAAACAAAATTCATCTAAGGGTATAAAATTAGTAGATCCATCACTTAATTTTCATTCTAAAAGCATACAAGTTAAAAAGGTTCTTTTGCCGACATATTTAAGCAATTAACAAATTAAAATAAATTTGCTTTTCCAATAATTTACTGAAAAACCCAAAAGAAAGCCAACCAAAACGCAACCCACAATTCTCACTTTCTCAAACTTCATCACAAGAACATGACAAATAATTTAAACCATACTGCAAAAATTTAAGACAAAAGTTAACAATTTCTAATGGGAAAAGCAAATAAACCTGAGCTAGGGAAATTAAGGTCTTAACTCCCCAAAATCTAAGTTCCTAGAACTTAAAATACCACAAATTCAAAAGAATTCAGAACCTCGAAATGTGGTTGCTCTGTACCTCGTTAGAAAATCGAATGGAGGAGGAAAAATGAACGACCATGAATGCGGCGAGCTCCTCATTGGATTGGAAAGCTGCACAATCAAAAAGGTGAGAATCAGAAAGAAAAAATCGCAGCTCTACATTATTAGGTAAAGACGGAGAAGTTGCCTATCTTCCTCTGATGAAAGGAACGAGGTCCTCGAAATAGCGGCTTAGCACAGGATAGTGGTAGATCGAGAAGAGATATAGCTCGACTGAAGTACTACCAGCCGGCGCCGAAGGGTTGAAGAAAATGTTCGCTGCAGTAGAAGAGGAAATGCGGCTGAGGTAGATGTGGAAGACAGACTGATGTCAAATGGAACCCTAAATCGAATACAGAAGCCACAAAAAAGAAGTTCGGGTCAAATGGGTTGGGCTAAGATCCGCGAGGACTGAAATGGGTGTAAATTTGGGACACAAAAACGACGCCGTGTTAGAAGTGTAAGTGACAAAACGACGTCGTTTTTGCATGGTCGTGATGAACAGTGAAATACCACTCACACTTTTATAATAGGAACGATTTGTGAAAGTTTATTTACAAATTAGTCCTTTATGGCTTTTATCTAAAAGAATATGAATTGATTATGGAATATACTGTTAATTAACTTGTGGTTAAGTGACTTTTCATTCAGTGGACTTCTGTTATATACTTGTGCACCTTATAGAATTCCAATCTCCCTTTTACTTATAACTAGTTCAAGAACGCGTGCGTTGCACGTAATTTTAAATTATTTACTTAAGGGAGGAGATATATAGGGTGTATGTAATTATAAAATATTTGTGTGAATAACATTATAGAAAATTTATTTATTTGAGAAATATATATGAAAAATTTTTAAAAGTTATTATATAGAGCCTTAGTTAATTTGATATTTTGTATGTTTTAGCTCACGCTACAAAATCATAAATTCGCTACTGAATTAATATATAACACGCCGTAGATAAATGAAATGTCAGAATATTGAATATTATTTTTTAATAAAAAATTGGATTTTCATAATATATTCCTTAAACAAACAAAAACTGCGATGATGATAAATATTAAAATGGGTCCCAAATTCTTTCTGATAAATTATTTTTCACTAAGCCGATTGTTTACTAAAAAATAGTTACAAATTTGTAATTTTTACATTATATTGTCAAAATGTTATCAATTATTAATAAAAGAATATGAAAGAACTTTAAAAAACTTAATTATTAATGAGGATGATTAAAGCATTAATAGAAGACAAAGAAAGAATTATCATAGAATAGTAGGGGTATAATCGTCGAAAAAAGATTCCCCTCCTATTCACACTTTTATATATAGTAGAGATTAAAGAGCGCGCGGACCTTTCATTTGTTGCAGCTGGTTAAAGAGAAAGGCTCCTACTTTCCTTTTTTTCTAATTAATTGGGTATTTTTTTCCCGTATATACGCGTTACAATTTTTTATAATAAATTAATCTTTAACTGTCTTTCTAACATAGCCAATCTTAACTTTCTACCTTCATTTTTAAGTTAGATCTATATAATTCATTAACTATATCGACCCTGTTCACAAATCCAAAAGCTAAATGTCTACCAACGATATCATTGTTCATTTTTATCTATTTATGAAATTGTTGTTTATAGCCATCCCTGAATACTTTGAAGTGCATTAAATACCATCTGTGATGACAGAATGTCGATTGTTATAGATGTGAAATAAAATTGGAGATATACAGAACATGCATTTGACGAAGCTCGAAGGTTGCAAATTGGAAAAGAAAATTATTGGTGTAGAGTACCACAACTATTGATTATATTTAAAAAGAAAATAATGGAAAAAATACCCAAAAAAATTTTGTAAAAAATTTCCACTGTCTAAAGGTTATGTTTAATAGATATTATAGACATTTTAGATCAATATGCAATTGACAGATATTGAAGTAGTAACAAAATTAGAAAAGTTGTCAAATAATTGTTTGGAGTGATTAAAAATGATAGTGAAAAATAATTATTCAAATAAATTGTATGTATCAACCCTGCTCCAACTTGATCGAAAGAAAAGCTACTATTTTCGACCATGGAGTCTAAGTGAACGTATGGTAGAAATGAAATGGAAAATGCTTTGAAGATCAATCATTGGATATTGATTCCATCAATCGAAATCCAAGAAATTCGAGGGGTTGATTGACATGATCTAAATAGCTTTTCGAGTTTCAAGATTTGTTATTTGCCACTCTCCATCTCCTTTTATTTTAGGACGCCTTCCATTTGGGTTACGTAAAGGGAAAATGACACCACTAATCTCTACTAGCTAGTACATTGTTTCGAGTGACAAATTGTTTTTTACGGGGGGGCAAAACCTACTACAAATCTTCTATACTATACTAAAAAGTGTTTAAGATGTGAGAAATATTTTATAACATATTTGCCCTTGGAAATTTTATAAAATTTCTTATTTATATATCCTTTTAGAGTTGTTATTTTATCCTAATTTATAATAAATACAATAAATTTAGTAAATCAAACATCCATGAAACGTCTTCAGTTGTCTGACTTTTCATTCTAGTTCTAGAATTGAATGTACGTATTTTATTTATGTCTAGAATTAAATGGGAACATAAAAATTATCAATTTGTTCGATGTGACACACATAAATTTTTAATTCTTTTCGCTTTTATATATCTTGAATAAAATTTCCTAAATTTTACGCATGAAAAATTTCAAAGTTCAATGACGTCTTTGTTGCTTACTACTTGTAATTTCAGAAATAATTAAAATAAAATTGTGTTTGTCAGAGTAGTTAAAAAAAAACACATAAAATCCTCTTATTATTACATGTATAAAAATAAATATTTTTATGTGACATGTCTATTTCAATTCTAATTCTTGAGCTAGAGTTGTTCTTTTGTTCTTTCAATTTTAGGATGCAAATGGTTTTAGAAGGTACAATCCTTCGTATATTTTTCATGAAGGTGATTGTGGTGAAAACTTTTTAATATTTATATGTCAAAATGAGTATGATCACAGCGTTTTTATTCATGTGTGATTACTCTTAATTGTATTTTTATTATATTCCGGTTTCTTCAATATAATACAATATTATACTTATAAATAAAATTATTACTAACTGGTATCATCAAATGATGTAATTTCAAGTAACAAACATATATAGATGATGATCAGTCTGTCGTGGTTTGAAGCCTCCCATTCTGTATTCGTTTGCTGGAGTTTTTGAATGTGCTGAACTTTCTCAATGCTTATCAGATGACTTTTGTAGTTTGAAACATAACAGGAGCTTTGGACCCCCTTCAACTCCATTGAACATATTTTGGTTGTAGCAGTTTTAATTAATATTAGATTTAGAATGAAATGATTGTAAAACCACGTAAAGTTAGATGTTATGTGCAAATTAATCTAATGATGGTGCAGTTTTTTTATATGATCCCTTGTTACGGTTAGATCCATGCGCTGAATCTTTATGCATTTTTGTCTATTTTGCTAATAAGAAAAACGGAACAATTGTTATATATCTTAGTGTGTAAGATTGCGGATTGATGAATCTGGAATCTGGTGAGGTCTTCCACTTTTCTTTCCTTTTGAAATGAATTAACTATATATAGGATATAGGAGGCGCACACATAAATTTAAAAGTTTAAAAGAAATCTTTATATTATAAAAACTGGAGTGCCAGTTGGCCGGTAGTGCCAACGTGGCACTCATTAATATTAAAAAAAACATAAAAATCAATTTTGTAGTAAAAAAAAGGGAAATTTTATTTTTGGAAATAAACCAATATTAATTGGTAGATATAAATAGGGAAAATTCTTTAAATATAATTATTTTTTAATGAAACATAAATTTATCATTAAATGTGGTAAATAAAATTTAATAAGAAAAAAATAGTTTTCGAAAAAATTTAAATGTAATTTCATTTTTCAAATTTTTAATTAAAAACATTAAATAATAAGTATTTTATTTTCACCGCATTAAAAAAATGTTATAGTTTTAGATAGTTTTGATTGTAATGTGCAATGGATTATTCAAATAGCGGATTATTCTTAAATAAAATAGGCGTATAAAATTATAATTGAATTTGCATTGAATAATTTATTATTTTTAAATAAAGAGTAATTTATTAATCTTTATCTTTATATTTTGAATTGTTATATTATCATACCATTAATCTTTATATTATAATTTGTGAAGTGCCACGTAGGCAAAGATGCAAATGTTGCATATATTAAATATTTTAAGAAAATTATAAAATTAGTTTTGAAATAAACCAACATTAATTAGTAGTAATTAAAAATATAACTAAAAATAATCAATATCTAAAACAAACATCTAATGAAAAAATTTATGTTGGAAAGACTTTATATATAATTTCATTTTTAAAGTTATAATTCAAAATATTAAATAAGAATTTTTATATTTTATTTTATTTTATCTTGATAAAATTGTAGGTTTTGATATTTTTGCTTGAATTCGTGAATTGGTCTATTAAAAAATAGTGAGAATTTTTACTTTTTCTTTTTGAAAATCAAATAGTGAGTAGTTAAAATTATAACTAGATTTATGTAGAATAATTTATTTATTTTTAAGTAAAATAGTAATTTATTAATCCTTATATTATTATAATTGAAGTGTCACATTTGGTGAACACCCTATTGGCAGTGCCAATATGACATACTATTTCTAATTAAAAATTAAATAATATTTTTGTTTTTAATCTTACGATGTGATATGCTCACTAACTGAATTTTGTATTGCATATTTTTTGCCTTTTCTAAGTATATAAAATTACAAATAAAAAGTTTTTTATTCTATAATTAACATACAGTTTATGTAATTGAAAAGAAATCAAATGAATTATATAGATGAGGAAAATTGTCGGTGTTACTACAAATTTAAGTTACATAAAATTAAGTATAATACTTCTTATACAATGGAGTTAAAATTAAATAGCAATTACAACTAATCACTAAAAGAATGCATAAAATCATGAAATTTAGAGTGTGTAATGTCCATTTCAGAAGGAAAAAAGGTGTTCAATATAAATTTGATATGTACCAACGAAAAAGATACGTTTTGATAATCAAAGAATTTTTATATATTCATTCCCAATGGTTCATTTACAATTAATTAATCTTCACGAGCATTGTTGTGCAATGCTAGGAACGATAATTAGAATTAAAGTTACATGTTTTGATAAACTTCTTAATTATGCGATGCACGTGAATTTTTAAAATTTACATTTGTGAATTTACTCCGCAATTTTTGCATTGACTATAATATACAATATTATAGATTTTAATAATTTTTTACAATTATTCAATCTCTTATGCACAAATTACATAAATTATGTAATTCAACATTCATATTTATAATTTTATATCAATTATTTATCGTACATAAATTTAATTGTTCCCGTGCATCGCACGGGCGTGATACTAGTATTAAGAAGTTTAGCTGTGACATCCACACTCAAACTCAACTCCGCGATTTTAAAGTTATACCTACACCTTCCCCTACCTCCATAGAATATCGTAGAACCATTTAATTTTTAAAAAGGCTAGAGATTAGATCGAATTTTGAAAATCCCCAAAAAAATTTCCAAAGCTTCAAACCCCAAATTCTTCCATTATAATCATCTATTCCTTCATTTACCACCGTTGTTGAGTCACTACCCTTGACTCCACCTTCGCTGGCCAAGCCACCGGCCAGAGCAGCCGGAAAAGTTTCCCCGGAGTTGCCACTCATTTGTTTATGAGAAGGGTAATGAATATATAAGTATTGATTTTGAAAGTATACATGAAATTGGGCCGGGGTTTGTAGGAACTCCCATTAGTTACCATTTTAGAGTTTCAAAAGTTATGCAAGCAAAATGTGTGATTTAAGGGTGAAAGACAAAAATATTAAGTTACTTTTTCAAAATTCCATTCATCTCAACTTACTTTTTCAAAGGACAAATGTAGCAAGATTTTTAATTGGCCTTCCCAAAATGCTTCTACCAATTCTATATCCTATTTTTATAATATAGAACATAGAAATCTGGTCACCTTCTCTGGTTACCTTCTACAATGTCATATGCAACTCCTTCACGTCATCGATCTGCAACTCTCTTTCTTTTCTAGTCACCTAGCAATGAAGAAATTGATGGATTTTTCATGGACCTAATTGAATTAAGTTCAAGAAATTACATTTATGGTGAGTAGATCTAGTTCTCCATGGACGATAAAATTGGACTATCCCTAGTGGACAAACCAGATCTGGATATGCATGTGTTTTCGGGGTTTGGGAAAGTCTGTAGGAGAAGAAGAGTTCTCGCTTGGAAAAATGGACATGAAAGTTGGAGAAAAAGAGCTCTCACTGGAAAAAATGGAAGAAGTCTTGCCGGAAAAAATGGACAAGAAAGCGCAAATCTAGTCTAATGAACGGTTAAAGGGCATTTTGGTTCCTTCCATTTGAAAACTCTGTTACTATTGTCCTTTCACAAAGCAAATGTTTAATTTGGGATTCATACAAAGGTTGACATTTTTGACATTTTTTCTTGATTTGGTGCCTCATCACAGTTCAACTTTGAGAATATTCACTATGTGCTTAAACTTTGATTTCTACCACCTCATTATGCTCATCCACGTTTCTATGCACTAAATTCGCACCATAAAGCACACTTTTTTTGAAGATACTTGTAACTCCATGCTTAAAGGGAACATGATGTTTTAGAGATTTGTATAAATTGCTTTCCATTTCCATTGTGCAATTTTCTTGCTCCATGCATTACTTCACATGGTACAAAACCTTTTAGATAGATCATACTTGGTAGAGAATTGAACATGCTTATTTAATGTTAAGACCTTCATTACTCTTTTAAGGTAAATATCCAATGCATTCTATACTTTGTCGAGCATTCACTCACGATGCCAACAGCCAGTAATAGTGGTAGAATTTAAGTCATTTGGTCCTTTGGCAATCATTGTTTCCTTGGTGATCTTTCTTAACCCAAAGCTCTCTGAAAGTCATTGACATTTTCAGATGCAAAAACTTAACTTCGATTTGGCCCTTCTAGTTTATTTTGTGAGTAAGGAAAATTCCTTCTAAAGTTGCTATATAATGACACTTGATGATATGAAATGAGTCTAATTGTCTGATCTTTCTATTTTTACAAGGAATAATTTGCATCTTTGTATCTCAAGGTCTTTGCGTTATTTACTATCGTCGTTAGCAAAACTACTTGAATGGATCAGACTCCTATATACTTTTGGAAAAGTATATTCCGCCTCCTCTGATCGGATTCCATCGCAAGTAAGCGGTATACTAGTTTATTTTGGCCTAATCTACAATAGAAATCGCATCCCAACAAGCAGTGCCGATTCTGTGATCTGTAAGGCCTGAGGGGAGCTTCACGAAAATGGGACCTATTGCCAACAAATAGTCACATGTTGCCGCAAAATTTTGTAATCTATAGGCCTTAGCGAAATTCATAAAATGGGCCCTTTAATAATACTTGTTTATTTGGATGAAACTCATATTGTCGTGATTAAATAATTGTGATGAAGTTCAAAGTGTTATCTCAAAAGGAAACAAAAATCATAAAATACTTGTGCCCTAAACAAACAAGATTAAATTATTTGGGAGACTTTTATTTGAAGACATGAAAATCTTCAAAGAATGTTCGAAGAAAAAGTTATTTTGTCTAGGCGAAAGGAATATACCAGTGATTGAGAATTAGGAATGATTTTGAGAAGTTGGTTTTTTCAAAAACTATTAATTTTAGTTGAAAGTAAAAATAAGCTTGGAGCGTACACCCAAAATAGTATCTCGTAACCTTCTAAAAAAATTAATTTTTCTTACTTTCGAGCTCCTTTTTTTTTTTTTTTTCAAATTCTTGCATGAGAAATTTAACATTGCTAAGAATTATGATGAAATATTTTTACATAATATTAAATCAATGAATATAATCGAAGAAAATTAACATTTTTACATAATTTTTGCTCAAAGTCAATGTTTTTAAGCAAAAACGTTGACTTCGTGCAAATGGCATCGCTATAAAATTTTCGAACTACTAGAATTTCGCCACACTTGATTCTGAATCTGATCTCAATTTTCCTAACGAAGGTCGTAAGTGACCAGAAAACATCCGATAGTGTCGTAACTATGGCATCACAACTGAAGCTTGATCATTACTATGCATTCAACGAGTAGATAATGTTTTAAAATTTATTCCAATGTTATTTTCGGTAAAATATTATATCTCACCTGCTATCACTTAAAGTGTGAATTATATCAAACTATTAAGAGGCATATATACGCTTGTAATGGTAATACTTAGCTGCTTAGACTCCACTTCTATATTAAAAAATTATTGCCTGATTGATGATATTTGAATTTCGTAAATTACCAATATCGTTTTCTTATTATATTATTGACATTTTTCCTTGCTGAAATCCAATCGTGGATAACTCTTTTATGTTGCTTTTATTCAGTCTATTGGCACATATATCAAACAAAACATTTTCCTTTTGTAGTTTCTTTTTTTATCTTTAGATGATAAATTAACTAATTAAAATGATCCATAAAATTATAAATGTGTAGACATATATTTACATATAAAGAATGAAGTAGGATGTTGATGAGTATGTTCAAAAAACGAATAGCCTTTTCTCTGTGAATTTGCAAAATCCTTGGAGATGGAGGTAAAAACTTATATGTTTATCTATGTGAATCTAAGAGTTAGAAGAGATAAGTCACAACATGATTAAATTGCAGCGTTCTGGGAAGTTTATAAATCGTTTTTGTTAGTATAATAATAAAGGATCTTTACATGGAATGCGTCTAATTGAGGCCCTAAAAGAATAAATGTGAGTCAATTAAGTTGAATACAAATCAATATTTACAAAAAGTAATGCTGCAATATAAAGTTGTGGCAAGAAAATTATTTATTTTATTATTTATTTGACAAGAAAATTATGTCTAAAGTTCTGGCAAGAAAATTACATCTAAAGTATTAGATATAAAAATTTTATGTTATGTCACTAGCAATGCCCTTTATATAATGCAAGTGATTAGAGAAAAAGAAAATAAAAATAAGTAGAAAATCAGGCAATAAAAGTAATTGCTCATTTAAGATTTATATAGACAATTATTGATTCATTTAAAAGATACATCAACGTTAAATAAATTTGTATAATAATGATCTGTTGCCGACAAGTTGGCAACGTATCATGCCAACACCCCCGTTTTCGGAGGGAAAAGATTATGGGGCTCACACGAGTTCCCATACTATCAGGGGACTGTTATGTATTATTAATCTCATTTAATGTAGATTCCAAAGAAAAATTCTAAAAAAAAAAAAAGACGATGACGTATGGCGCCCTATCACACATGTTGGCAGCATAAACTGTCAATATGTGGGCAACGGATCAGCAGCGTAAATTTATAATGTAATATATTATAAAATCTTTACTTTTTATGTATCTTATATTACCATCAATTAAGCATAATACCACAATATTCAACTTATAAAGTTTTACCGAAAACCAATTGTATATTAAAAGTACATAGCTCATATTCTTTTTATATGCATGATTTATATATATATATATATATATTCTCTCACTAAGTTTAATTTAATTTCTCAAAAGAGATATTTTATATTATATTATATTGTTTATTAATTGATTGAGTGAAAAAAATTAAGTCTGAAATTGAAATTTATTTTTAATAAAATATTTGGTGTGAAATTTGTGGAAATTTGGGCTTTACATATGAATGGCTCTAGAAGAATCTACTTTTGTATATTATGATACTTGTTTTTCCATTCTTAAATACGCCCCCATTCACCAACCACTTTTACCACTTTCTACAAGTCATATTTATTTATTCTTCGTATCTATTTTGATGAAAAACAATATATATATATATAAGTTTATCATGATCTTCATGTTTCTTTTTTTATTTACGTGTTTAATAAAGGAGGGAAAAAAATCAATAGATGCAACAAAGTAAAGTAATATTTATACGTAGAACATTAACTTTTAAGTTTACACATGAATTCATAGGAGGCTTCAAAATCCTTTCAAATGAGATGTTTATTTTATTGTTATCTAATTTAACAAGATTTTAGCACTTCTTATAACACTAAACATATGCAACAAAATTTAATAAATTTTGCTGAAAACAGCAAAAATAACAATAAACATATGCAAGAAAATTTAATTTCGTTGCACATATATTGACTGTGTGCATGTGTAAAATAATGCAGCAAGGCATGCCATTGCCCGAACAGACAGACATGGCCATAGCATACATCGAGAACTTAAAGACGAAGGTGGAGAAGATGAAGGAGAAGAAGGAGAAAAACATCGCGTTATTCGACTCCAACAACTGAAATTCAAGTCAAACCAAAGTCTATGGCACCATTAGTAGAAGTTCAAGATATGGGACCAAAGATGGATGTGATATTAGTTACTGGGCTAGATGATTTATCAAAGTTTTACAGCATACTCCATTTTCTTCATGGAGATGGTATTGAAGTTGCCCATGCCAATTTTTCAATACATGGACATTCCACCATCCAAATCTTTCATGACAAGGTCCTCATAAATTTCAATCTACTACTCGAACTACTTGATTCGTTATTCGTTTAAGTGACCATGCATATTCTTGCATAATAATGGACTACTTACACATATGAGATCGCTTCTAAACTAAATAAGGGATTCTTTATGTGTAAGTAGTGGGTACTCATATATTAATTAAAGAGTACAGAGTTACGATACTGTGTATTAGTAGAATGTCGTGATTCACATCATTGTTTGTGCAATAAATTAATTATTTTTTTGCCTATATTTTTGTTATAGGCTGGAAAAGCAATAATGGGTTTTGGAGATAGTACAACGATGTTATCAAGAAAGCTCAAGAGTTTCATCTCTGGAACCACATGCACTGAAGTAGACCCAAACACGGATTTATGGGATTCTATCATCATCATCATCATCATCATCATCATCATCATCATCATCGAGCTTGTTTGGGAGGATTATCTAGAAAATCATTTTCTGTTGATGGTTTTTGACAAAATATATTTTAACTTGCTCGGAATTGGAGAACAAACGTTCATTTGAATTCTTGTATCTCTAATATTTTTCAAATACTTTTTCTTATTTTAAAAAAGAAATTTTTGAAGGTCGGATAATTTTGTAAATTGATGTCTTAAGTAAATTTTTAGGACTTATTGTACCAATTAATGGAAGGTTAAAGAGGGATGAAGACTGGAGAAAATTGGTAAGATAATTATAAGAAAAATAAAAAATCAATGAAGCAAACCAACATCCAATTACATTTATGTTGTTAAACGCTTTACTTTTTTAATTTTTATTTTTTAATGAACCTTTAATTTTTATTATCATAGAAAGTGTAATATATATTTAATTTATTATCAATAAAATATTTAAATAAAAAGTAAGAACATTAAAAACCCACCAACCAACACAAACCAATTCGGTTCAATTTGATTTTTCAAAAAAAAATCAATAAAATATTTAGATAAAAGAATGCAGATCTTAGTTTAATAAATTTTAGAAGTAATGGAATATATAATAATTAAATAATACTTAAATTAATTAATCATTGAAAATAATAATAATAATAATAATAATAAAGGTTTTTAAAATAATAGTAAAGGTTATTTTCACTTTTCGTCCACATTCTTTAAATGCACAAAAGGACAAAAAATGATGACGTAATTGTGAAATGGACGGAATTTAGAACTAGGGGTAAATGTTGCATATTTTCTTAAAAAAATGAGGATCTAACAGGTCGAAAAAAGAATAGAGACAAAATCTTTTCAAAATATAAAAAATGAGGACCAAAAGTAAAAACCCTTTATTTTAATTGGATAATAACAAAGAGGTGTACTGAATGATATGAAAACATGTGTGGTAAATTAGAATAAACTACAAGATCTTTCTTTTTTTTTTTTTTTTTTAATTCGATGTAAACCAACTGCAAGATCTAAGAAGAAAAAGTAAAAAAACACAACAATACAAACAAAGGAAGGATAGACACTAAGCATTTTTCTTACCGTTCCCGATCGCTGACATGTTGGAATGTCACTTAAAATGTTAATTTTGAATGTTTATGTCAAATAATTCTGATAAAAAAATTATGATTGAGCCATTTATAAGTAATTTTTTACCTTAAAAGATTATTTTTTATACTATTCAATTAATTTTATTTATAAATTTAAAAGTTACACTGGGTGAATATGAAAGAATAAAAAGTAACTATCTAATCTAAGGAGTTTTGTTCCGTATTCACATATGGGCAGATGCACGATACGTGTTCCCCATATGGTAGGGGGTAGCTAGGTGCCGATCATGTGGGCAACGGAACATTTGCCATAATCTATGTCCCAAAATAAATACAAAACTTGATAAATTTTCAGGAATACCAACTTTTTCATGTGAATTGGCTAAAATACCCTGTCGACCCTTCACCCTTGGCCCAATCTGGTCGCAAGTCATAATCCTTGAACAACGAAAATGTCCGGGCAGAAGTTCATGCTGACAGTGGCAGCGGGAAAAGGGGAAAAGGTATAGCTGACGGCGATAGCGGAAGAAAGACACTGGAGAAGACATTGTAGAAGAGAAGGACTATGTCGCCATCTTCGTTAACCTTTTCTTCCTCGTCAAGCTCTTCTTCCCCGTCAACCACCGGCCCACCTCCCACCATCACCGTCTTTAGCGATTGCAATAACTACTCCAGGCAAACCACAGGGGCTTGAATTCAAATCTAGCTATCTCCATTTGCAAAAATATGTAAGATCTTTCTCTCTCTCCCCTCAAAAAATTTGCAAATCTCTATTTCCGCCTATAGAAATTTGCAGATCATCATCTTTGTTTGCAAATATGGGTTTATAGAATTCTCTCTTGAGCCATATCATATGTTTGGAAAAACCAATCTATCTTGAGATAGTTTTCCAAGGTGATTAGAGAAGGAATGCAGGATATCTTGGATGGCGGAAAAAAAAAATATTTTGATTCAATTTATGTAAAATTCCCTCTATTTGTGTCATTTACAAAAATATTTACTATTTGTTTACTATCTCGGTCCCAAAAATATAGTTCACTTTTTTTTGTCCATCCCCGAATATAAGTCACTTTCATTTTAAATATGTAGTTAAAATATTAATTATCTTATATTCCTTCATTTAATATGTATTGTTATCACTAAAATAAACTAATTGAAATAAAACATCTAATAAATGAAAGAGTATATTATAAAAATAATTTTAAATTTTACTTTTTCAACACTATTAATTGCGTTTTTCTTAAATTTTTGTGAAAATAGAAGTGAGCTATATTTTTGGAGCGAAGGTAGTATTGATTTATTTATTTTGAATAGAATGTGATTTGTAAGTTGTGCAATTACACTGCTTTATAACTGGACCATAAAATATAATTTTTGTTAAGATCTTGATGTTGATTTATTGAATTGCGTGTTAGATATATTATTGAAAATTAGGAAAATATATTAAAAATTATAAAATAATTATATGAATAGTTAAAATGATGAGGAAAAAAATCAGTAAAAATTAATGAAAATTAGTGAAAATTATTGTGGGGAGAAGACCTAAATGCATTACAATAATTTTACGGCTATAGCGCTCTTTCTCTCAATACTACTCTTCATCTTCCATCTCCACGACACCGCCTCCATCTCCAGGGCTGTCTCCACTGATTTTAAATTCATCTTGGTGCCCCACTAGCCACTTGGCCACTCCATGGATCGACCCAATAATCCGACTTGTAAACAATGATGATGTCTCGTGTCTCTCTGTATCTACGTACATACATATGATATTAGTTATGCATTACAAGGCCTTGTTCTATACTTACTAAAATTTCTAAAATTCAAATATATATTTTTTCCCTCTTATCATTTTCCACCAATCAAATATTGATTTGATAATTTATTTATATTTTTTAATATGTCTTCTACAAATTTCAATTACCCATTCTACACTAAATTGAGTAAATTAATTTTATAATGCATAGAACAATGCCCAAATCTAGAAATTTTAATTTTTCATTTTGAAATTTCCTTCAACTTAACATGTTTAGGAGTTATCTATATCCAATCTAGATTTTATAATTGAAAATTGTGGGATATACATATATATAATTCATAACGTATATTTTTACTTTAAAAACAAATAATTTATAGAGGATTGATCTCATTCTTCCAAATCTGATTGGAAAGCGTGGGTTTGGATTGAGAAACCCACTGGCGCTCTCTTCAATCGGAAATGTGGTGTGATCACATGGGAGTGATCACTTATAATAATCTATAATCGCTGTGATTGGAAATAAAATCGGGGCTGCCACGGAATAAGAAGACAAATTTATTTTTTTTTTTAATTGACAAATGGTTCCTGTTAGGAGGTTTCCTCAGTGAGTCTTCAAACTTTGTTAGAGATTGTGGTGGAAATTAACTGAGGCTATTCAAATAGGTATAGATTAACTAGGTATAAATTGTGTTCCCATAGCAGCGGGTTATGGATTTTCAGTTTATCAGAGGTAGTATAGGATCCGTAGTCGCATGAGATTTAACTCTGGGGATGTGCACCGGATCAAAAAATTACCATTAAGAGTTGTGGTTAATTAGGCAATGCTGCTAGAGAGTCATTTAGCGAATGGAAAAAAGATTCAAAATTGTAGTGCACATAATATATAAATTTTGAATTTTAGTGTGGTAACATATCTATCCTTGTAAGCTATGTATTGGTGTCCTTGGAATTGTTTCAAATTACATTACTAACCACATATTTGTTATATCATAATTATTTAAATGAATTAGTAACATTTTAAAAAAAAAATTTACTCAAGCTCCGAGCTTGTTCATTATTTTTATTTTAAAAAATCTTTAAATTACAAGTACAATTAATCTGCATTATAAATCGTACAAATGTATATAAAATTACATTAATGAAGCCCAAAGCAAAGAAATAATACAAACTAATATAATTACGATAGTGGGGAGTTTCTCTATCAGATCAAATTATAGAATATACATTCATCTTCACCAAAAGTCAGAATCAAAAAGTTTCTTTAAATCAGCAGAATTATTTCAATTTTTGCACCGTAATCTACCAAAATTCTTTCAAGCTTCTTTATTTTCTTATTTTCTCCAAATCCTATGATCGAATCCATTGCGATGCAACGGTATACTAGTAATATTAAAAAATATAGAAAATGATTTTATCAATAAAATGAATAAGTAGAAATAATATAAGGATCCTCTTAAAAAAAGAACAAAAATAACGTGAAAATAATCTTTTATTAAATAACCAAAATCCCAAACAAGCTCAAGGATTCTTCACTCAATTAAAACGTCAATTAAATTAAAAAAAATAATAATAAAACAATTAAAAAGTAGCAGTGATATCTTTTTGGGTGCGGCTAGATACACCCCAAAATCCTCTCTTCACACCCACCCACTTTTAAATTTTAATTAAATTGACCAAAATATCCTCAATAATTAAAAAAAAAAAATTGCATCGGCCAAACGAAGCCAAATGCGATGAAGGGAGTTCGGCCAGATCTGGCCGAACTCCCTTAAGGGTGTTCGGCCACCTATGGCCGAACTCCCTTTCAGATGTTCGGCCACCCTATGGCCGAACACTGAACCAAAAAAAAAAATTTTTTTTCAACCCGATTCATCAGAATTTCAATTTGAATTATCAAAATATGCTGCAATCTCTATAATTATTACTTTTTTTTGAAAACCTAAAATAATTCTAACAATACTAGAGTGGAAAAAATTCAAAGTATAGTCTCGTAAAAATAAAGTTTTTCTCTGTCAATTTTGAGCTTCTGTGGAAGAAAAGTTCAACAAAGAGAAGTGATGAAGAAGAGAAATGGATGAAGCAAAGATGTAAGAATTCCTCTTCTATTTTTTTTTTCAAGGATTTTTTTTCCCAAAGAACAACTGGCCGAACACCAATCTGAGTGTTCGGCTAATATTGGCCGAACACCCCTTTGGCGTGTTCGGAAAAATTGGGATAAAGGGTAGTATTGTCCGATAAAAAGTGGGTGGGTGTGAAGAGTGGATTTTGGGGTGTATTTAGCCGCACCCATCTTTTTTTTTTTTTTTTTTTGAAAGTTGCAGTGATATCTAGTCACCGAATCGAATTTCGACCGTTGATCGTACCCTTAGGAAACAACAGAAAATAACTCTCTTCCCAATTGTTTTTCTACTATTCGATTCGATTAGACTCGAAACCCTAATTCTCCGTTCCAGAATCCCTTTCTTGTTATTCAATTAAACTCTTAAACCTCTTAATACAGATTTACCGTTCAATTCTGCCACTGCGGTTACAAATTTGGAAATTTAATTAGGGTTGTATTTTGATGCCCAAAGTTAATGATGTTTACACCGCAGAAACATCAATGGCCGGGATTATCAATCAATCCGAGGAGAGAAGTCGCCTCGGTTCCGGAGACGAGAAACCCGAACCCTACCGGGAAGGGGAAGGCGGTGGCGTATATTGATGGCCCTGCAGCGCCACCACCGCCTTTGGGGCTCTTGAGTGAGAATCACGACGCAACAGTGATGAATGATTTGGAGAATATGGAGGATTGGAGGAAACTTCGAGAGGCGGGATTTTTGGACGAGAATGCTCTAGAAAAGCGTGACCGTGAGGCTTTGGCAGAGAGAGTAGCACGGTTGGAAAGAGAGGTTAGAAGGAAAAGAATTGTTAATGTTGAATTTGAATGTTAATTGTTCGGCAATTTTGGTTCTTATGTTTTTGCCAGTTTTTTGGTTCTTATGTTTCTCCCGTTTAAACTTAAATATTGTCTTCTGGTGTTAATTTCCACTATACTTAGGAGAAGGATTTCTTTAGAATAATAATGCTTCGAAAAAATTTTCTTTTTGGGCAGTAATGTGGGAATTCTGAAATATTACGTACTCGATGATTGCTGGTTGGAAGTGTTAAAGTAGTATTTAGTGCTGATAATTTGTCTTGGTGGGTGAATATATTGAGAATTGAGGATTTTTTCACTCACGTCAATAACTGTGAAGCTACTAAAACTATCAGTCACCATGGGAAAATCATTCCCTAATATCCACCTTTTAATGTAAGCCACTCACTCCATGTCTCTAAAATTTAACAGATTATCAATGGATTTCAGTATTTCCCAGTGCATTGTGCAGGCCATTCATCTAGGTGGTGATAAATGAGGGCCAACTGCCAAATTATTAATACTCTCACTTTGTTTGTAGGTGAATATTTTATGGGATGCTAGGTGGTAATAATGCATTCAATTTAATTTTTTGGGATAGGGGAGGTTTTCTAGGAATCCAGCCCTGCTTAACGCTAAATAATAAACATACTATGCTGTTTGCTAAAATCAGTATTATTTTAGTTTTGTGAAGTGCTTCTATCTTTTCCACATCCATTGATGAACTATTCCATGGTTCTTTCTTGCACTTATTTGTCATAATTTTGGAAGACTGTGTTACCATCTGTTGCTTATCTCCGTTAAAACACTGCTCTCTAGAGCTGACCACCTTTGAAACTCTAGTGCAACTTATTGATGTTCTCTGTATTCGACATGGTTTAGTTACCAAATGTAATTGTTGGCTGCTCTCTAGAGCTGACCACCTTTGAAACTCTAGTGCAACTTATTGATGTTCTCTGTATTCGACATGGTTTAGTTACCAAATGTAATTGTTGGCTGTTCTTAGGTGCCTTTAAGCTTTCCATTTGCACTTAAAGAACCTCTCAACTTGTGCAATCCGCTTTGGTCAGATGTGAGACCTGGTCCTAAAAGTTTTTTTTTTTTTCCTCCTTCCTGGACAGCTGTTTGACTATCAATATAATATGGGATTGCTATTGATTGAGAAAAAAGAGTGGGCTGCAAAGCATGAAGATCTTAGAGAAGCACTTCTAGAAACCCAGGAAGTTCTAAAGCGTGAGCAGACAGCTCATCTAATGGCAATTGCGGAAGCAGAGACACGAGAGGAGAATCTTAGAAAAGCTCTGGATGTTGAGAGGCAATGTGTTGCTGATGTAAGATATTCCTTCTACCTTGCTATCCTTTTGCATTTTTCGAATTATACCAGTTGTTTTCTTATTGGATCTCTTCAAGATATGCTTTAGATCTTTGGGTTACACTTTATAGCATCCATGAAAATATTTAGCTATTATCTTACTTAACAAATGAATGTATGAATTTTTTTACTTTTTTAATTTCTCTTCACGGGTTTCAATCAATTTACTTGTTACCATGAGCAGTGGCTTGGTAATGGTTTCTTGCTTATTTGTCAGCTGTCTCCTTTCTGTTCTAATTATGTTCTTAGCTCTCCTCATATCCAGCTTGAGAAAGGTTTGCGTGAAACACGTGCAGAGCACGAACGGATCAAGCTTACAGCTGAAACCAAGCTTGCCAATGCCCATGCTTCAGTAGCGGAAGTTCAGGATAAGTCTCTGGAAGTGCAAGAGAAATTGCTGGCTGCTGATGGAAAGCTTGCCAAGGCAAGTCAAATGAGTCTGGAAATGGAGATGAAACTGCAGCAGGTCGACGCTCGTGAAAGTTCTATTAGAAGGGAGCGAAAATCCTTTAATGCCGAGTATGAATAGTTTAAAAATGACTAATTTTCTTTCTGCTTTGTTGATTAATCATTAGTTACATTTTGCTTTATGATATGTTATTAGGAGGGAAGCACATGAGGCAACTCTTTTGAAGCATAGAGATGATTTAAGAGAATGGGAAAGGAAGCTGCAAGAAGGAGAAGAGAGACTCTGTCAGGGCCGTAGGATGATTAACGAGAGAGAGGAAAAGGCAAATGAAGTTGATCGGATGCTCAAGAAGAAGGAAAGGGAACTCGATGAAATGCAGGAAAAGGTCACAATGATGAATTCAAATTTGAAGCAGAAAGAAGATGATGTTAATGAAAGGCTTGAGGACCTAACTGTGAAAGAGGAAGTGAGTTTAATTTTTTTTCTCTCTGTTTTTACCTATGCCTATATTTGGGGGATTTAACAAGGTGATTTTTGTGGTTTGTGTATCAATATCAATTTTTTGTTTGCAGAAAGCTGAGTCTATGAGAATTAAGCTAGAGATGAAGGAGAGAGAATTGATTAGTCTAACAGAGAAGCTGAGTTCCAGAGAGAGGGTACGTTGCAGTAATTAGCTTATTTACAACTTGGTGTTGTTTTGATATAATTATGATTTCACCCCATCCCTTTTTATTTGAATAAAAATTTAACTCGAGGTTTGTTGTATCAATACTTAATATTTATGGACTTGGTCGGTGTCTTCTGATTGATGCTCATTTTAGCATCCTTATAAAATAGTTTTGCTGTGTGTTAAAATTAGCTTCTGAAGGAGTAATCTTAGCGCTGAATATGCTTCATATTGAGAATTATCTTCATTAGGCATTAATTGGGAGTTTGTGACTCTGTTCTCTCATTTATATGGGTGATAGTATTGGTTTTTAATGTTTTTTTTTTATGGATTTTAATGTAACAGAGGAGAGAGAATGGGTAAAGTTGAATAATGGAGATTTGTATACTACATGTAGGTCCCATGAGATATGTGAATGTTGATTGGCTTGACCAGAAGAAAGAATAGATAAAAATGAATAAAAAAGTGGTAAAAATTGGTAAAATTTGTTGCCTGTCACATGCTATAACTCAGTTTTCCAGTTGCCCTTGAAGCAATTCAGTAAAAGCATATGTTTACTATACATTTTGAAAAGGTTTAGCTCTTGACATGAAATATACTATTTCCATATTTAAGTGTGGTTCTCAATTGTGATATCTAAGATGTTTGTGTTTGGAGAGCATAGAATCTTGGGTACCCCATTTTCCACACGCTAGAATTTTATCAAATATGAGAGGAAAAGAGCATCTTAATTATAGATATCTAGTTAAAGGGCCCAAATTTTAAGCCCAACTTGAAAAGTGTCCCATTACAAACTTTTAATAACTAAGAGTGTGAATCTATATACCCTCACAAAATGAGGGCTATGGTGACCCTCACTTTTGAGGGTGAATTTTACGTCTGGAAATTTGAAATTTGTGAAATTTTTTCACTCCGAACTATACTATTAATTAAGAGCTTTAGAATAAGTATAATATTGATATTTAATTCTATTTATTTTGAAAGTTATTTTATAGTCATTTTGAAGCGCTTGATTAATAGTGTAATATGAAACCAAAAAATTCACATTTTTTAGATGGAAAACTCACCCTCCAAAATGAGTGTCACCATAACCCTCATTTTGTGAGTGTGAACAAATTCACACTCAATAACTAACCTTATATTGTTAGAGGCTTCAAAATGGTCTCTATGGATAAACATCTGAGACTCTTCTTCCTCTCCCACCTTTGCTCTGACCCTGCTCCACGCCTCCACCCATCACCTAACCTCCAATACCATTGTCTAGTTCAAAGTTACTGTGTTTGTTCTCAGCTTTGGATGTTATTTGTTCAAACACAAATGTTCGTATGATGAGTTTTCTAGTACTATACAAAGAGGTGTTGCTACTGATAGCTGTATATCTCAAATTTGTTTTGCATGAAACTGGTGGGGTTATCTGGTGAAGCCTTTTCCTAGCACACCACTTTTAATATAATAGCAGTGAATTGAGTTTCTTTTTAGTTCAGCAAACTTTTGCATGTGCGAGGTTTGAATGCTATGTTTCAAATTCAAATTTAGCTTGTCAGAGAATAGAGGCTTATTACTTTTGTATTTTCTGCAGGTGGAGATTCAGAAGATTCTCGAAGAACATCAGGATGCTTTGGATTCAAAGAAGAATGATTTTGAGTTGGAAATTGAAGAAAGAAGACAGTTATTCGAGGAAGAGAAGAAAACTAAATTCGATAGCTTACTTCACAAGCAAAATGAAATCAGTCATACGGAGGAAAAGCTGAAAAAACAGGAGCAGACACTGGAAAAGAAGGCAGAAAGGTTGAAGGAAAAAGAGAAGGACCTTGAAGGCAAGTTGAAGGCCGCAAAGGAAAAAGAAAAGTCCATCAAAAGGGAGGAGAAGGATCTGGAAGTGCTAAAGGAAGATCTTTTGTCTGAAAGGCAAAATTTGCAGCTCTTGAAAGATGAGCTTGAGAAGATGAGGGCTGAAATTAATCAGAAGGAGTTGCAGATTCATGAAGAAACTGAAAAGCTTAAAATTACTGAGATTGAGCGCAAGGAGCATATCCATTTACAAATGGAGTTGAAAAGGGAGATAGAGAGTTGCAGACATGAGAAAGATTTGCTATTCAAGAAGGGCGAGGATTTGAAACAGGATAAAAGCAAATTTGAAGAGGAATGGGAGGCTTTGGATGAAAAGAGAGCTAGGGTTGCTATGGAATTGCAACAAATTGAAGAACAGAAAGCGACGCTTGAAAAATTGAAACTTGCTTTAGAAAAGCAATTAGAAGAAAAGAAACTTGCCACTGAGAGTTACACTAGGAGAGAGTTGGAGGCACTTAGGCTAGAGAAGGAGTCATTTGCTGCCACAATGAGGCATGAGCAATTAGCATTGTCTGAAAAAACTCAGAGCGAACACAATAATTTGCTTCATGATCTTGAAACTCGAAGAGCAGATCTAGAGGCTGATATGTTGAAGAAGAAAGAGGAAATGGAGAAAATTTTGGAAGAAAGAGAAAGAGCATTCAAGGAAGAAAGGGAACAAGAACTTGGTAACATAAGGTACTTGAAAGACATTACACAGAAGGATATGGAAGACATAAAGTCTGAGAGATCCAGGTTAGACAAGGACAAGCAAGACATTGCCTTGAACAAGAAGCAGCTGGAAGAACAACAACTTGAAATGCACAAAGACATTGAGGAACTTGGTGTTTTAAGCCAGAAGCTTAAGGTGCAGAGGCAGCAATTTATTAAGGAGAGAAGCCAATTTCTTGCATTGGTCGAGACACTTAAGAATTGCCAAAACTGTGGGGAGATTGCCAGGGCATATCTATTATCTGATCGTCATTTGTCTGAGCTTGATGACAAGGAGTCCCCTCTTCAAGCACTGGGTGAGGAGCTGTTGGAGAAGGTCGCTTCATATGGAGCAAACATTAAGAAATCACCTGGTGAGAATGACCCCAGATCACCAGGATCTGGAGGCCGTATCTCTTGGCTGCTCCGAAAGTGCACGCCAAGGATCTTTAACTCATCTCCTGACAAAAAACAACAGCACATTTCTCCTCATAACTTGGAAAATGCCTTGGATGATACACTGTTAAGTGCAGCAGAAAAGGTTGAAGTTCCCAGCTTGCAGATTGGCAATGAAGCACAAAATTACAGTGTTCCTGAAGAAGATAACAGAGGACAAGAATTGCCCGAATATTCCCAGCAATCACAGTCAAGAAGTCGCCGCCACAAACCTGCTAAACAACCGAGAGAAGGAATCCGTAGAAAAGGTTCTGTGGAGGCAGTGCTTGAAGATGCTGCAGTTATCTTAGGAAAGAAATCAGAAGTAGGGGTGAATGGGGAGGAAAATAATGATTCTTCTTCTTATATTAATGAGGAAAGCCGTGCACAGAAAGCAACTGGTACAAGGAAGAGAACTCGTGCACAAAGTTCTAAAATAACAGAGAGTGAGCTGGAGGGTGATGACAGTGAGGGACGCTCTGAAAGTACTGCAGCAGGTGGAACTAAGAAGAGGCGCCAAAGTAGGGCTACACCTGTGCCAAGTGTTGGCGAGAAGCGTTACAATCTACGGCAGCGGCAACGCAAGACGTAAGTCCATATGCTCTAACTCTTTATGCAAATAGATTATACTGGATGCAAAGGGAGGGGGGAATACTCTGAGTGATAAATGAATATGTCTTCCTTTTGACTGTCTTAAAAGTTAGTACCTCTTCTTTTATCTCCTACTACGAAATTTTTTACCTTCCAATTTCTTCTTTTACCTTTTCCGCAATGGCATGCCTTGTTCATTTCTGGTGCGTGGTAAATTTTTATTTCTGTACATGGTCACTTTTTAGTTAAAATAGTCGTGCGGACTTCAAATTGTGTAGATAATAATTACTTGTAGTTTTAAATTTAAGTATGTGGTCCAAATTGAAGTTTGACTTTGTTTGAGAAGTTAATTTTTAGTTACAAAAATGTTGAAACGAACAATGTTGAAAAAAATCATCTACAGTTAAAGTGGAACTTTTGTCTCTGTTTTCATATTAAGTTAGAGCATTCCCAATGTATAGGTGAAAAATGTAGGGGGAAAATGTTTTTGGGTTTTTTTTTTTTTTTTGGTGGGGGGTGGTTTGAATGTAATCTAGAATACCGTGAAGGGAAAAAATCTAGGGGGAAAATATATAGTTTAGATTTTTAGGGTTTTTTTTTTGTGTGTTAATCCTGGATGAAAAGAGAGTTTCCAATTTATTCTTCGTTTGTTTTCTTTTGATTTAGATAGCAACTTTCAAACTCACGATGCAAACAGTTGGTTGCAATCATGGACCATATTAATTCCGTTAAAAAAAATTATATTAATTGTATAATTTCTAACCAAAAAAAGAAAAAAAGAAAAAACCAAAATTTATGTCAACAATTAATTAATTAATGTATTTTTTAATGTAAACAACCCACATTCACCGGTTGCAATCATGGGCCATATGAATTCCGTTAAAGAAAATTATATTAATCGTATAATTTCTAACAAAAAAAAAAAGAATACCAAAATTTATATCATCAATTAATTAATTAATTAATGTATTTTTTAATTCAAACAACCCACATCCACCCAAGGGGAAAAATGTAGTGGAGGGGACCCCTTGGGTGGATGTGGGTTGTTTACATTAAAAAATACATTAATTAATTAATTGGCCCCTCCCCTACATTTTTCCCCTTAAATTACTCCCCTTTCCCCTTTCCCCTATTCCCCCAACATTATTCCACATTGTTGAGTGAAAAAATCCAACTCCAAGATTTAAGATTCAAATATGATTTATAATGTAATGAATTGCTAAGGATTAAACACATAATACAATACAAGACGGTTCTAGAGTCTAGCCGGCTGCTTTGACTTGTGAGTTGTGAAAGGTGTGCTTCATGACTTTTCCGTTCATAATTTAACACCCACCCCAACCCCCGGGGCTTTTTCCTCTATGCACTGATTGTTTCTTGGAATTCTCCTTATGTACCATTTAACAATGTTGAGACTTTTAATATAGGAAAAATTTATGGAATTAAGTGGTGCACTTGCGTTGCGCATACACTAGAAAGGCCTATGATGGCTGTAGTGTTATCTTCATATTCATTGATGTTTATTGTAAGGGTTGTGGCTGTTGATGTTTATGGGGTCAAACTTCATAAATATGTATATACACTAAGATGATTTTGTGTGTTCTTTTCCTTTACAATGAAACGGTCATCCTTGCTAACTGTTGTAAACTTCACTCAGAGTCAGCACAGGAGTATCAGCCTCTGTGGATACTGAAATGAGAACTGACAAAGAAATTGGTGGTAATGAAATTACTTCTATGCCAATGGCAGAGACTCCCACCGAGAATGGAAATCCAACACCATTTGTCAAGATTACATCACGTAGAACTGCTGAAACTCAAGTGGTAAAATCTTCAGTTCTTGATGCACTGGACTTTAACTGTCTCCATATATAGCCTTTTGATTGCTGTTATGCAGGGGAAAACAACTATAGATGCCATTGACGACAATGCTGATGCTATGAATGTTGGTACACCAGAGTACAACAGTGAAGATGAACAGGACAGCACCTTATATCGGGATGATGAAGAGGATGAGGGAGATGAGGGTTCTGATCATCCGGGCGAAGTGTCCATTGGTAGAAAGTTGTGGACATTCTTTACATCTTGATATTAAACCATAGTTGATCTGATCACTTTTAGTTACATTGTGTCAACTACACCTGTTAGTGTTGTGTAGAATATTGCTACCTATTCATATGTTGTAAACTTAAATTAAAGCACGTTATAGGGTTTTAGCTACAATTCTCTTTCACTTCATACTTTCATCGGTAGTGCCGTTTGTTGCGGGCACTTGGTTAATTGATTTTTATGTTGCAATGAATTTGCTGTGACATTTGCATACTTGAATGTAATTAGACACGTTTGCACTCAAGGTCCTCGACTTTTTTGTTATATGCTAAAAATATATTAGTACAAGATGGAAATGATGTGATATCTACTATCAGATAACATATGCGTGGCACTGTGTAACAGAAACATAACTGACTTGAAGTAAAATTGCTATTTTGATTCGTTGGTGAAAGGAGTGAACCCACTTTGAACCATCGATTCTAATGGTCCGAATAGGGGGTCAGGAAGGTCGTCCCAATCGTACCAATCCCAACCATTGCATTTCTCCAGCTCAAGGTTTTGAGGCACTTGATTTGGATCCACCACGGTCGCCCGCATGCAGATGGTGACTACGTGTAGAGGTTTTGCTTTGTTTGAGATAATATTATTGGTAACCCTTAAATATTCAGTATCAGTAATATCTAGTCCAGGTTCTTCCTTGACCGCTCTTGCTGCACATTCCTCAAAGCTCTCTCCTGAGAAACAAAGTCAGCCCTAATGTGAGACTCAACAGTCTTACCTATTTGGGTACACAAATACTAAGAACACAGAATTAAGGCATACGAAACAACAAATTCAGACGTCACTTAAGTAAGATTGAAACGAGCTTTGGGATGATCAATGTCTAAAACAAAACTGTCAAGAAGTTTGTGAAAAACTTTACCAAATTCAAGGTGGCCACCGGGAAGAGCAAAGGTGTCGCGACCAATGGCCGAGCGGCGGCGGCCCATCAGCACCTTGTTATTATCCTTTAGCAGAAACACCACCACACTAACTATTGGCGCAAAAGCCACTCCACCATTCTCCATTTTCTGGCAGGCGAAGCTAAGAACAGTCAAGACTCAAGATTACTTGTTTATTTATACTGGATTCATTAGTCTCTTGCCACCAGACATTTAACTGTAAATTATTTTTAAATTTTGACCGAAGACTTTTAACGTGTGACTCAAGGAATGGAAAAGGGCCGTTTCAGGGATGCATATCTGATCTAGTACCCACCGTAGGTACCTTATGATACTCACAGACGGGGGAAAAAAATTCGTAGGGATCGGGTGAGACCTCCACCATCAGTGGATAATTATGTATTATTCATTTCACCTAACGTAGATACTGAAAAAAAGAAAATTAACTTTTTTTTCCTCTGGTGACGTGAAGCCACCAGAGTTCCCAACAAAACCATCAGGGATGAGAAGTAAAATAGAAACGTTCGGTTCTCAATGAGAACCGAACGTTTCTATTTTACTTGCACTGCATGGAATGGCTTGTTTGTATCTTATTATTATTATTATTATTTTATTTTATTTTTTGTTCATACTTTTGCGAAGATTGGATTTGCTTGCTGTAATTCTCATGTATGGAGGCATCCACCACCTGACTTTTTTTTTCCTTTTATTTTGAATAGTATGGAATGAATTTTATTTGGTCAAAGCAAAAAAAAAAATGGCTTGTTTAAAAGATGCCTTTGAAAAGTGAATTAAATATTAGCAAGATAATTAAAATATGGAGATAGTAATAGAAAGGTGCTACAAATTAAGTCATTAACCTACAATTGCGCCAATGATTTGTTGCCCACATGTTACGCTGCCAACATGGGTGCAGGGCGCCAAGTCACCCTCTATTTTAAAATTTTTTTTTTTTTGGAATCTACGTCAAGTGAGATGAATAATACATAATTACCTCCTGATGGTGGGGGATTCGTATGGGCCCTACATTTTCCCCCAAAAAAAGGGGGTGTTTTGCCAACTTGTTGGCAACGGAACATTACTACTTACAATTGATGACACTGGGATATACGAGAAATGCTCCCCTGCACACTGTGCGCAGGGGTAACATGCATATGCCCACGAAAAAATGTTTATGACTCCCATCGACTCCCCACCATCGGAGGCAGTCATGTGTTATTCATTTGATTTAATGTAGATACAAAAAAAAAATAAAATAACATTGGATAACATGGCGCCCTGTAAGGTCGCCACGTCAGGCGTATGCATGCTTCTTGTGCACCCTAGTATACAAGAAAGTAGCAGCGTGGGATATACAATGATGTGAAAATGTGATGGTCGATGATTTTGAAAAGATGTGATGTGTCAATAACCTATACATTAATCTCTATATTAGAATATCATTATTATATTGGCATTATTCTAATACACTCAGGTGTGTCATAACTTACGGCACACCCGAGTGATTTACGGTTTTATACGATTTTCGTTTTGAAATTCGAGACTAGATTCAAATTCAGGACGATGAGGTGGAACTCCAACAATTTGAAAAAATTTTCCGGTGATACCGTGGCGGCCAGTCAAAGTTTTGGACCATAATTTGGGCTAAATTATGGCCAAAACTTTGATTGGTCACCACTGGGCACCACAATATCGCTGGAAAATTTTTCAATTGGAGCTCTGTCTCGTCATGCTGAATCTGATTCTGGTCTCGAATTTTCAAATGGTGGTCATCTGAGACCGTAAATCATTCGGGTGTGCCGTAATTATGGCACACCCAGGTGTACCGGAATAAGCCTGATCATTATTAATAAAGAATGAATAGAATAAATATCAACGTTATACATTGATCAAATCAAAATAAAACTTAGATTTCAACTATAAAATAATAAAAGTGAATTTTAGTAAAAATTTAAGGTGAATATAGATTTTGTACAAGTGAAAAAAAAAATTGTTAGCATTATTTTCTCGTTACGACAGTTGATCTGAATAGAGTCACCCGCATAATAAATAATGGAGAAATAATTAATCGATGGTTGGATTATTATGATACTTGTTGTAAAATCCGATCACGTCACACAGCAAGCGTCTGCTTAAAGTATTTGGGGACAATCTATTATGATCACGAGAGAGAGATTACAAATTGGGTTAGGTTAAACTGTCACGCGAAATTGGATCCACTTGCAAATGTCGCCAAGACTAACCACGACAAGTTTTGAACTCGCCTTACAAGATATGTGGATATAATTGATTTGATCAAATTTAAATTTAAAAAATAATGAATTAAAATATATAAAAATTTCAATCCTAACATGCAAGACTTAATACATTTATCAAGTACTAAAATGATTATAATTTTAACCTATCAATATATAAAACACTTTAACATGTGATAGCTTAAAATTAAAATCACCTAAACAATTTGCAATAAGTATATCAATCGCTGATATGAATTCCAATGCATTTGAATTCACCTCTAAAAGAAAGGGAAAAATGAAAAATAAACTAATTGAGTAATTGACATTGCATTAGAAATGATGTGATTGTATAATAGGAAAAAAGATCCAAATCACAAAAGACTATTTTTTTTGGGTGGGATTATTCACACCTCACCAATTATTAAGCACACCCCAATCAAAATTTGGATAGAAATACCCCAAATTAAAATAACGAAAATACCCCTCTCGCAATTAAAAAAAAAAAAAAAACTCATCCCATACCACATTCTTATACTATTTCTTATCTATATTTCTAAGCACACTCCAAAACTCTCAATACTCCCAACTCTTAACCTCAACACTCTCAAATATCTTCATTCTCCAAATTGTGGCTCTAAAATTATAATGGATCATGAAAATGTGCTCTTTGTGACTAATATAAATAGTTTCAGTCCTTTATTTTTCTAGAAAATTTGATTTTCGATAATGTGCTTTAGTTTTTCGCCAGTTCCGTTTGGTCAACATGGGAAATACCGGTTTGGGGTGGGGTGGCGTGGGGTGGGGTGTGGGTAGGGTTTATTTTGTTTTATTTTTCAATGGAGAAAGTAGAATTGATTAGTGGTTGGGGGTGTGTAGCAATTTGAAAATTTTAAAATGTTTGGGTGGGGTGTATTTAGCAATGGGGTGTGGCTAGTAATTGCTGTGCGTCCCATCCTACGTTTTTTCTGTTACACGAGTCCTATAGAATGATGCCACTTAGTACGCTGAAATCACCACCTGTCCCCAGTCTCCTCCCTCCTCTGCACGCTAAAATATCACATCCCCACACACTGCCTACACTCTCTTCTTCCCTTCCTCACCCAAAAACTCCCACTTTCAAACATTCAAAATACACAAATAGATATACATAATACATACGATCGAGTGTGTGTCTTTACTGAGATAATAAGGAGGAAGAATAATGACGGACATAACAGATGATATAGCAGAGGAAATTTCCTTTCAGAGCTATGATGATGACTGTAGACTACTCGAAAGCCTTCTCAAAGATGTGCTTCAGAGAGAAGTTGGGACCCATTTCATGGAAAAAGTCGAAAAGACCAAAGTTCTCGCTCAGGTTGTTTCCGATTCTTGATCTTTTCTGGTTGCCCTTTTCGATTTTTTCGCATTCTGCTTTTTGTTTTCGATTGTTCCATGTTTCTTTCTGTTTTATTGTTCCTTTTCCCTCCATTTTCTGGATTTTCTTTTTCTGGGTTTTAATTTTTGATTCATTAGGATGTGAATAATTTTTTATTTGAAATGGGATTAATATCTGTGATTGTTTTGCATTTTGGTGGTCGTTCTCGCAAGCAGCGATGATCCATTATTGACATGAAGTCATCTGTTGTGTTAAATCTTACATGCGAGATAAAATTTAAAATTACTGCCAACTAATCATTACATCTGTATTGTCGAAGATGATACTGATGGATGAGCGGTGATGATGAATGTAATGCTTGAAGCATTAGGGGACAAATGAAACTCTGTTTTTTGATATAATCAAACTTAGAATTTTGATGTCTGCATGAGTATTGAGTACCAATACCAATGAACGAACAACCTGGTTGCAGAGTGCATGTAACATGAGGATGGCAAATGTTGAGGACACAGCAGAGCTGCTTGAAAAGCAACTGGCAACAGAGATATCGAAAATGTCGCTCGAGGAAGCTTTATCACTCGCACGTGCATTCAGTCAATATCTAAACTTAATGGGTATTGCCGAGACACATCATAGGTATATTGATCTTAGGTGGCTTTATCTCTGTATTTGAATTTTTAGTTTTGAGTTTGGAATTTATTTCCAGTTTTCTGTTTCAGAGTGGGCTGTGGGGAGAGAAAACAAGGGTGTATTTTCTTTGTTTTCGACATTTTGACACGTTTTCATTGAATCCATTCAAAAAACCCCACAAAGAGTTGATTGGAGTGTTCGTTACAAAAAATTTCCGTGTTTCCCAAAATGCATTTTCAGTATTTTGGAAAACTGAAAATACAAAACAGTTTGAAAACAATAAAGAGAACATGTCCCCCTTGTGATCTTGTGAACCTCGCTTGTAAGCTAATGTCCAATCATGCAGAGTGACTAAGGCAAGGAGTGCTCCACAATTGTCAAAATCTTGTGATGATATGTTCAATCAACTTATTCAGAGCGGTGTTTCTCCAGATGAGCTTTACAACACTGTTTGCAAGCAGGTATCTCTTTTATTATCCTTTTAAAATTAAGTTTTATCTGCCGCCTTTAGCATACTAGTAATATCAGCAAGCTCTGTTGGGTTACTTTTATTGCAGGAAGTTGAGATTGTCCTCACTGCACATCCCACTCAAATAAATCGACGTACCTTGCAATACAAGCACATAAGAATTGCGGTGCAGTTTCTTTAGCTGCTTGATGTGTTATGTATGATATTTTCTTTAACTTTGATATTCTTATTATAGTTTTATTTGTTTACAGCATCTTTTAGAATATAAAGATCGACCTGATCTTGGGCATGAAGATAGAGAGATGCTGATAGAAGATTTGGTAGGTTCTTCTCTATATGCCACAAAAAAAGTCAACGATAGCCATTGATTTTTACAGCATCAATGAAGTTTTCTGACTTTGCAGGTTAGAGAGATTACTTCAATATGGCAAACGGATGAGTTGAGACGCCATAAGCCTACTCCCGTTGATGAAGCTAGGGCTGGTAAGTTTTTTATTTACATACTCTCAAATTGCTTAATGATCTTAAGCTATGCTAGTAGTCAATGTAGCAGTGCCACATCAGCATTTATTAAGGCCACATCACATCTGATGTGGGAGTGCCATGTCATCATTTATCTACTAAAAATACTGACGTGGAAGTGGGGTGTGGCTTATTCTCCCCCTCCATGGGGGAGGAAATCATTACTCCTATCAAACTTGTGTGCTTTTCACCATTGAAAAAAAGATATATGATCAAGCGCATATGCTTTTCAATAGTTGAAAAAACAAATTTACTTTTTCAGGCTTAAATATTGTGGAACAATCACTTTGGCGGGCCGTACCTCATTATTTGCGCCGCGTCAGCAATGCTCTAAAGAAGGTTGTCCTTGTCCTGTAATGTACAAATCTTGAATGCAATGGCATTTTTATCCCTGAAAAAGGTTTTCCAATACTTTTCTCTCAGCATACTGGAAAGCAACTGCCATTGACATGTACACCAATAAAGTTTGGATCTTGGATGGGAGGCGATCGAGATGGAAATCCAAATGTAACATCAAAGGTGACATTTCTCTTCATAATTTTTCAATCTCTTGCAAGATGTGTGAATAGCAATGAGTAGTGAGTACTATTTGAGAAGTGTAGTTGATATTAAAATTTGACTTTGACTAAGTAGAAGCTCAGTTTTGAGACATGGGGTTCTTGTATGTGGAGTAGAACTTCGTCCATTATTTCAAATAAAATGTTTTTCATTTTTCCCATTTTTTCAGGTCACTAAGGATGTGTCTCTTTTATCTCGATGGATGGCTGTTGATCTCTACATACGTGAAGTAGATAGCCTTAGATTTGAACTTTCTATGAACCAATGCAGTGTTCAATTATCTCAGCTTGCACATCAAATACTAGAAAAAGGTTTGACATCCCATTTTTCATAAAAATTTCTTGACTAAAACTTGTAAGCTTTTTCAATATATCCATGGTGGCTCCAGAAAAATCATCAGAGGATCGACATGAGAGTTGGAATCCCCTATCATATTGGAAGGAGTCAAAGCACGGTCAACATGCTAAAACCCTTCCCACCCAGCTTCCCTCTGGAGCTTATCTTCCTTCTTGCACAGGTTGTACTAGTGTTCTTGTTTGATTTATATCCATTTCTTCAATCCATTTAGATCGTTGATCCTTACTTTATGGATGTTCTTGACAACAATGGTGAAGATTTTATAGGCACCATGGTTGAAAGAGTTGATCGAGAGTGTAAGTTAGAAACATTTTGTCTTTTGCAGAACACAATGATGTGGAATCTCTCTATCCTCGACTGGATGTTCCTGGTTCAGAGTTCATGCCACTGAATCGTCAGGTGGGAACTTTTATTTTGCTAAAAAACTAACTCTTTAGGTTGAACAGTTGTTGGGTCCACAAGATGTGTTGATGATACTCCTTAAAAGTCACTTATTTTGACTTTCCCCATGTTGACAGGATGATAAGGATAAGGCTTCTACTAAGGCAGAAGAATCTTCTAGCAATGCTAGCAAACTCTCTGTTAAAACCTCGAGCAATGGGAATGTACAGAATTCCGGCCCCACAACTCCAAGATCGGCTTCGTTCAGCTCCGCTCAACTTCTTGCTCAGAGGAAACTCTTTGCTGAATCTCAGATTGGACGTGCTAGTTTCCAGAAGCTTCTTGAACCTAGCTCTTCCCAGAAACCTGGAATAGCTCCTTATAGAGTTGTCCTCGGGAATGTCAAAGAAAAAGTACTTTTTTATGAATTTCCTTGTCTGATTTTCTTTTTCCTGTACTTATGTTATTTTAAGTAAGATATTTTTTGTCTTTAAATTCAGCTTCTGAAGACGCAAAAGCGGCTCGAACTACTCCTTGAAGAACTTCCTTGTGAACACGATCCTTCTGACTATTATGAAACATCAGATCAACTCCTCGAACCACTGCTATTGTGCTATGATTCATTGGTATCTTACCTTTCTAGAGCCTTTTTTTTTTTAATTTATTTTTGTAATAATTTGAAAATTGTAACATTGGCAGCAATCTTGTGGTTCGGGAATCCTAGCTGATGGTCGGTTAGGTGACCTAACCAGACGTGTTGCTACCTTTGGCATGGTTTTAATGAAGCTTGATCTTCGTCAGGTAGTTCTACATTCTTGTACGGTGGACCTCACATCCATGCAGACTTGGTATGTGCCCAATGTGGGCACCACAATTCTTAATATTAATACTATGTGTTAATGCTTTTGGTAATGTACTAGGAATCTGGTCGACATTCAGATGCACTAGATGCAATAACCACTTATCTCGATATGGGGACGTATAGTGAGTGGGATGAAGAAAAGAAACTCGAATTTCTTACACGAGAACTGAAAGGGAAGAGACCTCTTGTCCCTCCAACTATCGAGGTAATTCTTTTAATCCATAATGTAGTTTGTAATTGTCCAGGTTGTTGTTTGTTGTATCTATACATTACCATTGCTCTGCTTTTTGTCCCACCAAAGGTTGCTCCTGATGTCAAAGAAGTATTAGACACCTTCAGAGTTGCAGCTGAATTGGGAAGTGATTCACTAGGAGCATACGTGATTTCCATGGCCTCCAATGTATGCCTCGTTTTATATTCTCTTGTCTGCATATCCTGGTTATAACTAATTTGATACTTGCTATTTTGATATTGAAAAATTTATCAAAGCAATTGATTCTTTTTTTTTGGTTCTGGCAGGCTAGTGATGTTCTTGCGGTCGAGCTGTTACAGAAAGATGCTCGTCTTTCTGTTGCTGGAGAACACGGAAAATCCTGTCCTGGTGGAACGTAAGATTTTTATATTCTATAAGTTCAACTTTTGGGGTCCACAAAAAAAGAAAAATGGGTTTTATATTCACAGTTTAAGTGACTGTCTAGTTTGTCTTACGTTAGTGCCACCACTGCTGTTTGCCGAGAAATCTTGTTCATTGTTGCATAAATTCACGTGTTTCATTAAAATCCACAAACTATACGTCTAACAGTAGAAATACTATACTCTCTGTAGACTACGGGTTGTTCCTCTGTTTGAAACCGTGAAGGACTTGAGAGAAGCAGGATCAGCAATACGAAAACTCCTCTCAATTGATTGGTATAGGAACCACATTATAAAGAACCATAATGGACACCAAGAGGTACTTAGGTCTTCACATTTTACCCAATATTTTTATGTCATTTCACCTCCAGCCTCCATTTTTATGCTGTAGTGGTTGACAGGTGATGGTTGGATATTCAGACTCGGGCAAAGATGCTGGTCGTTTTACAGCTGCTTGGGAACTTTATAAAGCTCAAGAAGATGTTGTGGCTGCCTGTAATGAATTTGGTATAAAAGTCACTCTCTTCCACGGGCGTGGAGGGAGTATTGGACGAGGTGGTGGTCCAACATACCTCGCCATTCAGTCGCAGCCTCCTGGTTCCGTTATGGTTAGTCTAGTCACTCTTTAACAAACCTTAATCTGTGTTGTCTGATAACTTTTATTGGGCTAAATACTGACTTTTCGCATTAGATTATGGTAAACTTTAATTTGGCTGAATGCTAACTTTTTATGTTAGATTGTGGTGGAGATTATGAGACGTGGTTAATGTTGAAGTTTGATTCTAATTTAGTAGTAGAAGTTAAGTTTTAGGTAGAGAGAAGTTAAAATGAACAAAGGCTTAGTGTATCTGTCGTTGTACTTTTATTTTGTTAAAAATTAATTATTTAGTCTAAACAGTGGTGAGGTATGGAGACTCTAATGTAATAATGAATAGTGATTTGAGATGTCTTGTTAATACTAAAGTATGACTTTGATTGAGTTACTTAGTTTTAGCTTATAATTCTAAAGTACCCTAATATGATTTGAGATGACTTAGTTTTAGCTTATAATTCTGTATGGAAATAATTGCTTTGTTGAACTTTTAGGGTACTTTACGATCAACAGAACAAGGAGAAATGGTGCAAGCAAAATTCGGACTACCCCAAATGGCCGTACGACAGCTAGAGATTTACACAACTGCCGTACTTCTCGCCACCTTACGTCCCCCAATCCCACCTAGAGAACTAAAATGGCGCAATCTTATGGAAGACATTTCAAAAATTAGTTGCCATAGCTATCGCAGCACGGTGTATGAAAACCCTGAATTCATCACTTACTTCCAAGAAGCCACACCTCAAGCCGAGCTTGGCTATCTCAATATTGGAAGTCGTCCAACAAGAAGAAAGAGGTCGGGTGGCATTGGTCACCTACGTGCTATTCCATGGATCTTTGCGTGGACCCAAACGAGATTCGTCCTCCCAGCATGGCTTGGTGTTGGGGCGGGCTTAAAGGGCGTATGTGAAACGGGCCATACTGAAGATTTACGAGCCATGTACAAAGAGTGGCCCTTTTTTCAATCCACGGTCGATCTTATAGAAATGGTGCTTGGGAAAGCCGACATCCCGATCGCTAAGCATTACGACGAGGTGTTGGTGTCGGAGAAGCGGCAGCAGCTCGGGGCTGAGCTCCGGCGGGAGCTGATGGCAGCGGAGGAGTTCGTCCTGGCAATCACTGGTCACGAGAAGCTGTCGGAAAACAACCGGAGCTTGAGGAGGTTGATTGAGAGTAGGCTTCCTTATCTTAATCCGATGAACATGTTGCAAGTGGAGATCTTGAAGAGGTTGAGACGGGATGATGATAATACCAAGCTTCGCGATGCACTTCTGATTACCATCAATGGCATTGCTGCTGGGATGAGGAACACTGGTTAGATGTTTCTGGATGTAGTTTATCGACTAGTGAATAATTATGCAGTTAATTAGGTTGAGTGTTATGTGGTTTTGGGCGCAATGTTTGCCAAATGGATTGGAGATTTTTGTGACTGGTAAAATGAGTTTTGTCAAATGTTGGTGATTTTGCTGTTTCCTACAATGGCAGTTCAGTCTCTTTTGTAACTCCTTTATGTTTTTTGTGACTTTTTCTTTTCATGCAAGTTTGAGGGTTACAAGCAAGTAAAAAGGGTAACTTTTATTAATGTTCTCTAATAGATCTTAGTATGTGACACTAATTTATAGTGCACACCTAAATCGAATTAATTAGTTGGCGAGTCATAAAATTTCACATGATTTTTATATACAGACATAGTGTGTTACAGTGTCGTATCAACTTCATATAATGCTTCATATATTGCATTAAAAAAGTACTTTTAAATAATATCGTTTATCTGCTTATTTGACACTTTACTTTTTACAATCCATTGGATGCAGAGCCAAGATCTATTTAATTTCATGTCTCCTACGTTATCCCGTCCAACTAAAATAAATCACATCACTAATTCACATTTGATAGAGTGCAAGAATGAGGTGTTGCGAGTTATTTTACTTGGAGGGACTGCTAAAGAGACATCGAATGGAGATAATAGATATGGACTCATGAGCAGTAAGTGTGATTAATTGCCACTTTTCCAAAATTATTCCCATTACATAACATGTTGGCCTGTGAAGTCATCACATTCCAGCAGCAGTACTCATGATATCTTCCCATTAGTGGAATAAGCATCGTATAATTTTCATGTCAATAAAAAGGATATTTTGGAATGTGCTCTCTGCTATCTCCATCATGCAAAAATTCCCTCTTCTCCACATATATAAATAATGTGATCACAGCCCTCTTTCAGAAAGAAACACACACACACACACATTGTTTCTTGATCTTATTTATTGAATTTACAGACTTAAAATCAAGAAAATGGTGAAGTTTTCTAAACAGTTTGAAAGTCAGCTGATTCCTGAATGGAAAGAGGCCTTTGTTGATTATAAACAACTCAAGAAAGACCTCAAGAAAATCCATCTTCTCAACACTGATGAGAGAAAAACAAATAGCAAGAAACGCAATGATTCTATATCGGAATCCCTCATTTCGTGTTTAACCAAGTATAACTTTCTGTTGTGGTCGGGAAAGAGAACAAAGAGTTATTCAAGTACGATAATGTTTTATCTTAGTCGCATTTGTTATATTTAGTGTTCTTTTGGCACTCTCCCAATCTAGTGTACAAACAACTGATGTTGCGCGATATAGATTATACTGCAGTTGGAAACAATTGATATGACATGTTTAGATGGCTCCACATTAATTGCTTGCGCCGGATCTAGTGCAAGCAACTTGTACCAAATTGAGAGTGTCTTTTGGCATACTTATTGAGTTTTATTTTTCTCAGGTTCGTCGTAAACTTGCAGCACCCTCGGGTAGTAACGGAGAGATGTATGAAACTGAGTTGCTTGAGAAGTTTGCTGATTCTGATGGTGCTATCGAGTTTTTTTCATTTATGGACGTCCAACTTAACAAAGTGAATTCGTTTTATACAAGGAAAGAGGAGGAGTTTCTTGAGAGGGGTGACTCGTTGAAGAAACAAATGGAGATTCTTATTGAGCTCAAATCTGCTCTTAAGCAACAATGCTTACAAGGTGCTCCATCGCAAGATTTGAAGGATGATGATTCAATACCTGGCACCATATCCTGCGGTACGATTTCTCTCTTATTAGTAAGAATAATGTATTCATCCACAATCATGGATTAATGATCATATGTAATGTGATATTAATAGATTTGTTATCTTAACTGTATGACAAATTAGCTACCGTTAACTAATTGTCACATCACTGATGATGGATAATAGATGAAGAGTCCATAAAGGACAGGTTGGAGCCAGAGCCGGAGCCAGAGTTGGAGTTGGAGCTGGAAAACTTTACCGGCAAGATTGACAAAAACAGTGTGGAATTGCAAGAGATTAAATATGGCGAACTTGGAAAATCGTTTAGAACGAAACTACAAGGATCTCTTTCTAGCCGACTCATCAAATGTAGGGGGAAGAGCTTAAGGATTCATATGCCTATGACGAATCCAACTCGTACATTTTCGGCTATAACTTATCTACTTTGGGATGATTTAGTAAACCAATCATCCAAGAAATCTGGTCCAGAGGGAAATAAGTTGCATATTAACAAGAAAAAGCTACAACGTGCTGAGAAGATGATTAAAGGGGCATTTGTTGAGCTCTACAAAGGATTAGATTACCTCCAAACTTATAGGTACTTTTGATTTGATTAAGGATTTTGTGCCCTTTCAGACAAACACTGAGAATTATGTTTTCTGATGTCTTTCAGGAACTTGAACATGCTTGCTCTTGCAAAGATCTTGAAGAAGTTTGATAAGGTATAAGGCTTGACGTTTTAGTTTTTTTTCAACTTTCTTCGCTTTTGTGCTTATAATTTTGTCCAACTCCAAAAGGGTTTGTGGATTTACAGGTAACTAACAAAGAAGTTCTCCCCATTTACCTAAAAGTTGTCCAGAGCTCCTACTTCAACACCTCAGACAAGGTAAATCTCGAACTCGACATGTCATAAAAGTTAGTTTCGGTAGGATAATCATATCACGTACGATGGTATGACTGTTCAATAAGGTGTTGTCACCTCAGCGTTGGACCCTACTCCACCGATCGGATGGGAACACCTGACACCTGAGGTGGTCGATTTTATCACATGGGGTGTTGAGATGTTCGTGTCCCACTGGTGGGGTGTGAGCCCCACCAATCTAGTGTACATGAGACAATGGTGATAGAATAGTGTCATTGAAGGATGATTTGATGTGGGGTACAGGAAATCTAATCATTCTTGGTTTCCTCAAACAATGGCTTTAGATTTTTCACGTGTAATAAATCAACCTTAGATATGGCATATGCTTATCTTAGCATATATTGGAGAACTTTGTGCAAAAATTCTCAATAGTGTCTTGAATTTTCGATCGAATGACAGGCTTTAAAGTTAGCAGATGAGGTTGAGGAGCTTTTCATAAAACAATTTGCTGATGATGATAAAAGAACGGCGATGAAGTACCTTAAACCAACACAACGAAAAGAATCACATTCCTTAACATTCTTCATTGGTGAGTTTCAACCTTCCAATCAAATCAAGCGAAAGACCGAAAATATTTAAATACAAATGAGTAATACTACTGATACACAGAAGTAAGCCTATCATTACTCTCTTATTTCATAGTATTTTGACATATTATATATGTGTAACTCTGTATAAACATGTGTGTACAAGTAGTATATTGCGTAAAAATAACTGAAAATCGCTAATATTCTCGCGTTTTCCTTTTGGAAAAAAGGGCTATTCGCAGGATGTATCTTTGCTCTTTTTGTTGGATATGTCATCATGGCTCATATTACTGGGATGTATAGGCCTAAAACAGACATGATGTACATGGGAACTGTCTATCCTGTCCTAAGGCAAGTAAACTAGAGACTCATTTCCTCTGTTCTTGTCCTAAATATAAATGTTTCTTCCTGGCTACTAATGTAATTTTGCCTGTCTCTACAGCATGTTCAGCTTATTGTTTCTGCATTTCTTTCTCTACGGATGCAACATTTTCATTTGGCGAAAAACCCGAATAAATTACAGCTTCATCTTCGAGTTCTCTCCAACAAAAGAACTCAAGTATAGAGATGTGTTCTTGATCTGTACTACATCAATGACTGCTGTAGTAGGCGTTTTGTTCGTCCATCTATCGCTTGTTGCAAAAGGCTATTCTTATTCTCAAGTTCAAGCTATCCCCGGTCTTTTGCTATTGGTAAGACTCGACGACCCTTGACATTAATCCAACGGCTGAAATTGTTGAAGATAATATGTAAACTATACATCGATATCTGATATGATGTAACATCTTAAACATTTTGACTGTGTGGTTCAATACTTCAATATAGTATGAACATAGTAGAGCAACGAAAGTCATGAGTTCCAATGTCTTATCGACATCTAATTATATGAATCGTTCATTTGTGAGGTTATGAGAAAAACATAATCTTGCAATGATATAACTCTGGTCTGATCTAACGGCTTTGATTTGACAGGTTTTTCTGCTGCTCTTAGTCTGTCCCTTCAATATTTTCTACAAATCAAGCCGGTTTCATCTCCTTCGTGTAATAAGAAACATCGTTTTGTCGCCATTGTACAAGGTTGTCATGCTGGATTTTTTCATGGCCGATCAACTTTGTAGTCAGGTAACAAAAATCACTATTACCAGCAATATAATATCTTCAGCTATAGGTATTTTTTTTCAAGAAAACTATGCTTGAATTCTTGAATAAATAACTGCACCATTGATCAGGTACCAATGCTAAGAGACCTGGAAAATGTAGCATGTTATTACATAACAGGAAGCTACAAAACTCAGGATTTCAACTACTGCATGAGGACAACATATTTCAGAGATCTTGCCTATGCAGTTTCATTTCTCCCATATTATTGGAGGGCTATGCAGGTATATCAGTATTCATCGCCTTTTTACTAAAAACATGATCAAGTTTTCTGATTTATAATACATACGTGTTTTCTATGTGTGTATATATATATATACAGTGTGCTCGAAGGTGGTTCGATGAAGGAGAAAATAACCACCTAGTAAACCTGGGAAAATACACGTCTGCCATGCTGGCGGCCGGAGCTAAAGTGGCGTACGAAAAAGAGAAAAGTGTAGGATGGCTTTGTCTAGTTGTAGTGATGTCAAGTGCTGCAACTGTGTATCAACTCTACTGGGATTTTGTTAAGGATTGGGGTTTGCTTCAGTTTCATTCCAAAAATCCATGGCTACGGGATGAATTAATTCTTCGTCGAAAATTCTTTTACTTTTTCTCAATGGTATATATGTCATTCTCTTATATTCTTTCATATTTGTGTCAATCAGTAATGATTACGTACACATAAGTGTATGTTGTACAAAGTCCTGTGTACTCTAGCAGTGCTAGAAATTTTTTCTTCTCTTTGCTTTTAAGAGTAAAAAATGCAGCGTTTTAGTATGTTGGAGAATTTAACTTTTTTTTTTCTTTGTAAATTACTTTCAACAGGGGTTGAACCTTGTACTGAGGCTAGCTTGGTTGCAAACAGTTCTACACTACAATTTTGGAAGTGTAGATTACAGAGTAACTGGATTATTTTTAGCAGCACTCGAAGTCATTAGAAGAGGACACTGGAATTTTTATAGGTAAAATGAACACTTCTCGAATGTTGATAATGCTTTATGCGTGCTTGACAAGTCTGTTGTGAAATCACTTTTTATACTTATTTAGTTATTTTTAACCACACATTCAGATATAAAAAATTATTTTTCATGTTTCTCCACAACATTTAAGCGCTATCAGACGAGCGCAAAATTTTCATAAATGAGTGACAATTAAACTTCGACTCAAGAACGGTATCCTATGTTGGACTAACTTGTTTGAGGTTTTATTAACATACTCAACATTCCAATTACTCACTCTTAACAATTATTTTGACACAGATTGGAGAATGAGCATCTGAATAATGCTGGCAAATTTAGAGCTGTGAAAACAGTGCCACTTCCTTTTCATGAAGTGGATGATCAAGATTGATGCTCTATTCTCAATAGTTGCTAGAAGAATATCAACATGTTGATCATCAAGATATCAACTTGCCTTTCTTTTCATTATCATTCAGTTCAGAAATATAATGTATACTTGTACGATGTTAGCAAGGTTGGGTATTAACTATTGGCCTATTGCAACCATATTCGCTGTGAGGCAAATATAGCCGCCCACACCCTTGCTGCTAGGGCACGGGGCTTGAATTTTCATTGTAATACAGTGGGATTGGACACCTATTTTTTTAGCACGATTGTGCAGCGTGATATTTGAGAGAGTTTTAATGAACCAACTGAATGTGCGGTTGAAAATGAGCTTTTTCAAGAAAAAAGAAAAAATGAATTTTGAGTCTTGGAGAAATAGATTCCAAACAAGCACTAAATTCCAATCCCATGGAGTTGGGGAAAATTTTGGCTCGTTTAGACTCATGATCGCAAGGACATAGTATTCAAATTCTTACACAAGAACCCTATCTAACTAAATCAAGAATTAGCATATTTAAAAGCATCTTTTTAACTCAACATTAAGGTTTATCATTAGAGTACTTACAAACAGAACATGATACTGAAGGCATCATGCATCTTGGCAAAGAACTTTGAGGGACGGTGAGAAACAGGAAGGCGTGAAGGTGTTGTGGGAGGCTCGGGTTTCTTCTCCTTCTTTCTTCTCCTTAACTGAAAGAATTGTTGCATAGATTCTGCACATTCTGTTGACAATACTCCTCGTCTAATAGTCATTTTTGGGTGGAAGGGGTGAACTGGGGCGGGTGGCTTATCTGTTTGTTCCAACTCATTTCCTCCATCTCCACTAGGGAAAAGCCTGCAGATAATCACACAGATCAGATAAATCCAGAATGTTTGACAGCACCAGATTCTATATGTTAAACAACCTACACTTGGAATTAAGACAGGAGAAAATCCAAATTAATTTTCAGTTTTACCGAACATTCTTTTGATGTTATAAAATATTCTACAACATATTACTTAACCTAGGAATTTTCTTGTATTGGCAACTGAAATTGTCAAGGTTCGCCTGCTTACCTAATCCAGCTGCCATCAGCTCCTAGTAGCTTGTTAGGGGCCCCCCACACGACAGTGTCAATTCTAGCTTGAAGTATTGCTCCAGCACACATTGGACATGGTTCAAGAGTTACATAAAGTGTAGTTTCCTGCCAAAGAGGAAATTCAGGTACTCAATAATCAATATCACCTTTCTACGTTTTTCACATAATCTACATACCGTAAAAATTGTAGATGATGATGTAATAACGATTTACTGTATCTTCAAGTAAACTTTTATTTTGTTAAAAACTAACTTTTTACATTGAATAGTGGTGGAGACCACGAGATATGTCGATGATAATGAGTACTCATGTGAGATGTGTCATGATAGTCTGATATTGATGTTTGACTTTGACTGAGTAGTAGAAGTTAATTTTTAGGTGCACTGAGGGTAAAACGAACACACTAAGTTAAATTGAAGAAGACAAAGATATCACCGAAAGCCGCCATGTCCTGAGCACGCTTGAAGCCTCCCGTATGCAGATCATTTCTGCATGTGCAGTGGAGTCGCGTAACTCTTCTACTCTGAAATATCAACAATTACAAACGAGTTTCATCAATTGCATTCAACAAACAAATAAGCAAAAGAGCAAAACAAAGCACACAAACAGCTTACAGGTTACACCCACGAGCAATTATCTTTCCGCTCTGCACCAGCACAGCCCCAACGGGCACCTCCCAGTTATCAGCAGCTTTCTTGGCTTCCAAAAGTGCTTCCCTCATAAACATTTCGTCCATTTTTCTCTGCTCTGCTTCAACTCTATATGCTTCTTCCCATTCATCAAATCTATCTTTCGGGATTTGTTCATTCCTCTGTAGTTTCCTTTGCTTAAATTCCTTTTTAACCTCAGTTGGGTCACTGCCAGACGAGCTAGTCTCTGTAGCCCCAGAAGCTTCTTTCACCATGGGGGACCTTCTTAGACGCATTGCCGCCAATGGCGTTGAGGATTTTGGACCACTTTCTTGGACAGTCGAAGAGGATAGTGTATCCACCCCTTCATGCTTCGCATATGCCTCTATAGTTGAGGATGAAGGTTCTTGAGATATATTTCTTTCTTTTCTTTCTTTTCTTTCACTCACTGGCTCTTCTTCAGCTTCATGACCAGAAAACCATGCTTCACTACTGGTCGACTGATTGGAAGAAATGCCACTGGGCTTTCCACGCGTGCTGTGGCTTTCAGAACGTGGGGACCACTTCAAGCGAAAAATATCCCCTATGATATTCCACATGGACCTGCCAGTTCTCTTGAGAATTGCATTCTCTTGTTTACTATCATCATCCTGTACTTCTGTCCTTGATTGCTCCTTAACAGATGGCTCATTGATCTCCCATGTTTCATCAGACGGGCCCTTTGTTTTAGAACCCCGAGAAGAATGCCTTGAGTGATGCTCCTTTGATTCTACCTTAGATTCATAAGTTCTCTTCTCCTCGTGGATTTCAGAAGTTGAAATTTCATGTCCTACATTCTCAACATACTCATCAACATAATGTGCAGAAGATTTTTGTAATTCATCGGCTGAATGAAGTGAATCTTGATTGGAGATGAGCTCAGATGGCTTTTCGGGACCTTCATTCTTCGCCCCTCCATCTTTTTCATCAGTCACCTCCTCAATCTTAACCCCACCAGTTGATGAAACAACCAATTCACCTCTAGCTTCTGACTGAGAAAATGGCGGTGCCACTTCTGTCTGTGACCTGGTTTTATCAACAATGGTAATTGATTCATTAGTTCTTTTTTGTGTTCCAATTCTAACATTCGTTTGTGAAGAGCTTTCTTCACGTCTTTCAAACTGTTGCTCTTTAGATTCCATATACATGCCATAAGCTAAGTTCACACTTTCTTCTTTTTTTGTAACCCTACTCTCTGGTTGCATCGGGGAAATGTAACTGCTTTCCTTTTTCGTTAATTGATTTGAGTTTCCTCTTTCATCAACCAGCCCAATAACCTGATCAGATTGTTGTCTCTTTTCAGATTGTTGTTTCTTTTCAATATCATACTTTGAAGTTATGATATCAGTTGAATATTCTTCCTCTTCCTTCTTCTTCATTCGAGTTTCAGTAAGCTGCTGAGATACAGAAGCCTTTCTGTCATCAATCTCTTGAAGTTTTGACGTTTTAGAAGCCTTACGAGTATCTACCATTGTCGAATATTCTTTAGCAAACTTTTCTTCCCTATCACTGAATAGCTTTTGAGATCCATAATAAGACACATCTTCATCATCACGGTTTGAGGGCGTTTCCGTAAATTTCTTATACTTCATCCCAGTTTGGAACTCACCTACAATTTCATTACCTTTTTGCCTTTTTTCCTCATCAAACTTCATACCAGAAGTTGATTCTAGCTTCCCATCATCATAACTCTTCTCTGTAGACTTCATCTCTTCAATCATTACATCAGTCATCTTCTTCTCTGATTTCTTTCTAAAATCTATTTCATTACTTTTCCTTCTCGAGCCAGCCCCATACTCCTCTTTCCCAACTTCCTCACTCATAATTTTGTCACTCCTTTTCGAATCCGTCTCTTGCACAATTGACGATTCTACCCCCGAACCTTCTCGTACACCCTCGATTTCGCCATCACTATTGTACTCGCCGGCTGAAGATAATGAATAGTATGAAGAGCAACTAGAACCCTCTCTCCTCATCCTCTCCTTGTGTTCTTCTCTTCTAAGCCAATCATTTTTCTCGTCTTCCACAGCCTTCACATTCCAATTTTCTTTCCTCAACAAAGATTCCCTCTCTTCTTCATTTTCCTTACCGTTTCTTCTCAACAAAGCTTCCCTTCCTTCTTCCTTTCTCTGTGTCTTTATAATTTCTTTCCTTCTTTGATCTTCTCTATCTTTTTCCCTCCTAATCCTTTCTTCAATCTTCCTCTTATCCTCCTTCTTGGACCTTAAAACCACTGATTTGTGGTCAAATTTTGACTCACTTGTCAAAATACCCGAATCAAGTCTTGTCGTCTTTGTCTTACACCAATTACTGGTCTCTCCATTTCCTTTTCTCTGCACTACTACTTTCTTGTTTACTCTTTCATCTTCCTCACTTACACCATAACACTCCTCATCTAAATCCTCAGCCAACAAACTAAGCAATACCTCAGCCTCATCAACACCTCCAAAACTACGCCGTTTGCTACTTTCATCTGAAACCCGACATTTTCTCAACCCCACTCTTCTCCCACCCACATTTCTATCCCTAATACCACACACTTTATCACAATAACAGCTTCTATCAACATCACAAACTGGTAGCCGAGCACAATAAGAACGATCGAAACTAGAAAGTGTAAGTTTCTTACGAGGTACCCATTGAATTAAATTGGATTGCCGTGACCCGTATAAATAGCAATTACTATTTGAAGGTAAGGGCAGTTTATATGCTGAGTTTGATAAGCAATTGCAACGTGTTCTTACCGATGAATGTGATGAATATGCACATGGGTACCTCTCAAATCTGTCGTTTGAGTAGCATGTGTAATCGTTGAAGGAACATGAGAATGGCCCTCTTGTTCTAAGTGACACTGTTGAAGTTATGAAAATGTTGTCCATAGCACATAGACTCAGAGAGAGAGAGAGAGAATTGGCTGCAGATGGGAAGTGGGTCTGGTGATTTGGTGAAAGGCGTCTGTGTTGGATCGGATTTGCGAAGGGAGAAATGCAGAGAATCTTTTTACCTTCTGCTACTGTGCTGAAAACGAGCACACAGAAACAGGATGAGTTAGCGATCTGGCCGAGGTAAATCGGGAGAGCATATCCATTGCAAATGATTAGGGCGGTTGCATATAAATTTTCATGTATTTTTATGAGTATAAGGGTGTATTTGATTGGGTAATATTTTTCAAAAAAAAAAATCATTTTTCCACATTTTTCTGAGTTTTGGTGTGTTCGATTGTATTTTTTTCCTGGAAAAGGTTTTCCAATTTTGTTCGAAATCCATTCTTTTCCTTATTTTGGAGGAAAATATTTTCCTTGGGGGAGGTGGTTTTTATTTTCCGGAAAAAGGTTTGATACTTTTTTTTTCTTTTTTTTTAATGGACAATTTACTTTAACCATAAAAATAAGGAAAATGATCAAATTTCATTAAAAAAACTCAAAAATAAGGAAAATAACATTATTTTCGAACTTTCAAATTAACTCAATCAAACACCTACAACTACCATTTTCCTAGAAAACTTTTTCCCGAAATTCATTTACCCGAAAAACATTTTCCTTCTAACCATTTTCCGGCTTTGCAATCAAACACACCCTAAAGATGGAGAATGAGTGAAATTGAATATTGGAGATTTAATAGTACAGGTGCACCCTATAAGATATGTGGATATAATTTGTTCGATCAAATTTAAATTTTTAAAAAATAAGAGAGTATGAATTATAATAAATTTTAAATGGACAAGTGATAGTGATACAAAAAAATCCGTGGGACTTACATTTTTTTTTCTCTTTCACACATTTTTTCCCATTTTTCTTAATTTGTTCTTTATCACTTCTCGTTTTATTTTTAAGTTTCTGTTTTCAATTTCATGTCCTCCACTATTATTTTATTATTTTTTTAAATTTATTTTTACATCACTCCTCTTTTTTCTCACTTTTTTCATACACTTTTTTCTCTTTGTTTCTAGTTAAAATAATCATATTCTCTATTTCTCCTCCATATCATCCTTCATATCCACAATTATAATGAAGATGCTCCGAGAAGGTTGAGCCTTCACATCCACAATTACAATAAAGATGCTCTGAGAAGGTTGAGCCTTGCGGCGTGTGCCTTTGCTGGTTTTTCATTTTTTTGTTTACTGACCTAAAAATTAATTATTAGTATATCGTTATAGCAGTAGTTCCGACCACAAGATTGAGGAAAGCTTTAAAGAGCATATGCAAGAGATGCAAATATTCCGATGTCCATACATGAGCTTATGCGATATACGAATTCTCCTGATGTTGGGAGTAGGTGGTGCTCATTTACTCATGTATGATTATCTTAAAGTGTCCTCATGTGGGGCAACAAATCAGGAGCCATACAAGAGAATAGAGAAGAATAGGAGAAAAAGAAGAAACATGGATGAAAATATAATAACTGACATACGAGTATACATCAGTCTTTTTTGGGATCAGTGGGGGAGAAATTCTCCATTCGGTCATTAATAATTGTTAAAGTGAAATATTAATGCCAACCCTATATATTATATTACTGTTCATTATTATCCACACGTTTTGTGATTTTACCATTATTTGATTTTAAAAGTTAACTTTTAATTAAAAAATAGTTTGCAGAAACAATAACACAATATATAACATTTTCAGCAAAAAACTCAAAAATTGTGTCAATGATAAACCGCGATTTGCCTCATCTTAACATTTGTTATGTCATCTTCATACAAATTGCAAGAGAGTACAATAAGATGAATTTTGGCTAGAAACGAGAAGGAATCACTTGAAAGCAATGGTGAAGCCAGGAAGTAATTTGATTAGGGGGCTAAAAATTCTAAATTAAGGTGTTGGGAGGCACATTGCCTTGCTTCTCAAATTTTGGGAAATTTCTTTACCAAATATCTTTGAAATGAAAAAAAAAATTATACTAGTTCAATTTTAATGAGATCACAAATTTAACACGTCCATTTTAAGCAAATCTTAACATGCAAGAGAAAAAAAAAAACCATATACAACAAATATTATTCAAATTTCAAATTAGTTACCTTAACTACTAAGAATAAATATAAAAATGTTTGAAAATTAAGTTGAGTATGTTTAATAAACTAAAATAACTAATAGTATTTGTTAACATGAAGACTAAGGATTTTTTTCCTTTCATTTTTTACTAATACATTGGATATACTAATGGTTGATTTTTGCTACAATATATTCAAAACAAAATCCTTGAAATATTGATTGCAGCTTAAAAAGGAAAAAAGAAAAAATCTCAAACCTTAGTGGAGTCCAAGAACCCCAAAGGCTCCCACGCGACTCTGCCACTGCTTGAAGGAGTTCTTCTTAGTACATACCTAAAGATGTATTGTTTTGTTGCCCATCCACTATCGATGGATGGGAACCACTTGCCTTCCATCACAAGGGGAGATACATATTATGTATTCGCTCATGTGTGGACACTATACTATACTCACATATGGATAACGAAACAAAATCGTAAAAATGGTAGACATTCTTCTTAATGATTGTGACACCACTTAACTAGAGGAATGATCCGATCCTCACTGTGGGGATCTTATGATCCCCACAGTGGGACGTGTCCCCTCCTGATTGATGGGAGGACCGCCCCCCACCAATAAGGGGGCACACGTCCTACTATGGGGATCAGAACAAAACCACACTTAACTAATATGCTCATCCCAAACTACCACTTATATTACGTATCCTCATTCTTAGCTTCACATCAAGTAGCTTGATCATCAATATACATAATTGTTTACTTGATCACCAAGAGTTTATTGCATTCACCAGTCAAGAAAATGCTACATAAAATATTCAATATTCATTGAGATGGTATATAATCTAAAATATAATAAAGGTTAATTATATTCACACTACACAATGTATTAAGTATACCACATTTTAATTGTATGAAAATGAGTGGTTATAACTACAATTATCCCCTCAAATTTAAATTACGTTTTTTTTTGAAGTAGAAATTACGTTTTTTATAGTGAATTTTTAATAGTTAATTTACTTTCTATGTGAGTATTAATTTATATTTAATTATTATGGTAGCATTCTTTGAAATTAACAAGCAATATTCTTATTTTCTATATATTATAGTCTACATTATTTAAAATTACCATGGATAAACAAGTAATTTGACATCTAAATAAATAAAATTTTCAAACAAAAACTATTTATGCAGATCAAATTTACAAGTCTGAAACATTGAAAATAATAATCGAAGAAAAAAATTAAGGATGTAATTGCATAAGAAAGTGAACATTAAGAATATTTAAGATAATAAGAATGTGGCGTACTTATTAAAATTCATAGCGTGAATATAATTAGCCTATAATAAAATATACCACCCATATAAGAGTAATATTAATGTAGGGGCAAAAATATGGGTTTTTTCACCTTTGTTTTTATCGAATAATATATGGGGGAATAATTCTATATTTTAACTAGTGTTACCCACGTGCGATGCACGTGACGATTATAATCGTATATTTATATTTAAAAAAATTATAAAATAAGAAAATAAATTTTTATGAGTATTTAATAAAAATAAGAAGTATATGTAATATTACATATTTCAATAATCATTGACATATTTTGATCCAAAATATTATTTTGTAAGAAAAATACTATATCAATTGTCGAAATTGATGATTTTAGGTAAGAATAGAATATTTGGGAACAAAAATTAGATAATACGACTAAAAATAATAAAACTTATTTCAAATACGACTAAAAATAATTTTATGGTCAGCCTATACATCTAATGGTTAGCCTTTACATACATAAAAATGACTGATGTACATGTAGAACGATTACAAATAAAACTAAAAAAGGATTATACAATATGCTAGATTTAGAAAAAAATAAATAAGTAAATATAACTCAGCAATGATAAAGAATATTCTTTTTCTTTTGGGAAAAAATACTACATCGCTCCACCTTTTCATTATATTTACTATTATGAAAAATTTAGACTATACAAAAATTTACAATTTTATTCTCATATATAAAACAGATGATCTAAATAACCGAGGAACAAAAAAAAAAGAAATTTTCAATTAAAACTAAAACTACTTTTAAATTCAACAGCAATTTAATTCATTTGTTTTATTTCCATTTACATAACACACATTTTGATTTTAGAAAGGAAAACAACTCATATTTAATTTTATGTGCTTAAAAAAGGCAAAATGTATGCAATGCGAAGATCAATTATTGAGCAAATTATTTACTCTTTTCCTCATTGAGAAAACTCAATAGTATTAAAAAGGGAAACAATAATTAATTTTTTTTAATTGAGACCGAATTGGCACTGCCAATGGATCATCTGTTAACGTGACACTTCAATTATTATAGATGCATATTAAAAAGATAAACATACTTTACTTTTAGAATTAAATTAAAATAATGAAATCAATTGTTTAATAAAAATTTTTATTTCTATTAAACAATTGAAATTTCTTTTTCAAATAGACGCGCACCATAAAAATAGAAAAATCTTCCATTTTTCTTTAACTTATCAAAACATGAATTGTGTAGAATTTATACCATAATGGCTGTGTGATTTTGGAATTAAGTTACTAAAAAAATGATAAACAATTAATTTAATTACATTTCTTTGAACTACAATTAATTTAATTACAAATTTGCTTGATTAGTTTTTTTTTTTTTTTAAGTGTGTGAATTGGGCACTATTAACATGGTAAAGTGTATAGTTGGCACTTCAAGTTTTACAATATAGAGATTTGAAAATTGAGATGTATATAAAATAATAACTAAAATGTAATATCCATGAATTAAAATGTATATAGAAACTAATAATTCTCATTTTCAATTAAATGAATAGGTATTGTAAGTTGTAATTTTTATCTCTTATCACATTTACATAAATGCATGTAACGCTAAATATAAAAGAAGTAAAATAAAAAAATCAGAAATTAATTTGAAAAAAATACATATAAAAAGGGTAAAATACATATATAAAATAAAATAAAAAAAAATAATATTAAATAAGGAAAGCAGCATAAATAAATAAGAACAATAATTAACCCCTAAAAGTTATGCCAAACATGGCACTGCCACCTAAGCACTTTATCTAGGTGGCACTCCTCTTATTATAATATTATGATTTTTTCCCCTTGAGCCCAATAATATAATAGGAAAATAAACCCAAATAATGACCTTTTTTTTGGGGGGGTGGGGGGCATATGTAAAAAGGGGGCTAAATTTGGCCCATCTTCTTCAGATTTCCCCTTGACTTTTTCTTTCACTTTTGAAATATGTTTTTTCCCATTTTCTTTTCACAATGGATTTTTTCCCCTTAAATTTTTGTACTAATATTAATTTTGCTCTAAGCTAGTCAAATTAGCTGGTCAATTATACCTTTTACTTATGACAATAAAATATATTTTTTTGAATGCATAAAATAAATATTTAAAAAATCATAATAATCTATATCTATATCTACACTATATTAAAAGCGTTGGTAAATTTACACCGCAAAAACTTATTGTAACACCATATTTTCAAATTATTATTTTGTTTACTGATATAGACATGATTTAAAAGACATAAATGTCCTTTTTTATTGTCCCTCTTCTACTCTTGCACAAATAAACCTAGAACCTTGTTGATTCATCAACGATCAACCACTCCTTTTCTTTCCTTCCCCGAACACTAAATTCGTTGTTATTAAACAGAAATCTATCATAAATCTGCGAAATTTGAAAGCCCCGACTTGAACAGATGACCACATAACATGGACCAAAACATTTCCCCGTTGCATAAATATATCATAACAAGACATCTTATTGAGCACTTTTTATCTAAAAAAAATATATAAAAAAAAATTTGAGGATTTTAGGGTTTCTTTTGTAATAATCATATAGGAAAGTTTCCGACCGAGTTTGGTTGGATTCATCTTTGAAGACGATTTGAAGGCTCGATTCTTGAATCAATCGTAAAATTTATAATGACCACGGCACCGCATAACAAATAAAACCCAGTTTGGCTAGAGATGGTTGTTGAGTTATAATTCCTCCCATTTATGTAAAAATTATCGCAACCTTCCTGTTCAAATCTTCATTAGTATAGAAGTGGGGCCATTCCATCTTAACTTTGATTTAACACCCTTTTTCTAATAGAAGTGGTACGGTTATTGAAAACTTGGCTTTTGAATGGGTGTGAATATAATGTGGTGTATTAAGTAAAAATTTGGTGTCAATATATTTTTTTTTTTTTTGCCCAAGTGTGTGGATAGTATGAAATCTTTTAATTTTCTTATTTACCTTTATGTATTTTTGTAAAATCTAAATTTCTCTCATATTTTATAATCGCATACATGTCTTTCATTTGACCGATGTAGTGGGTAGGGTAAGAAACCCACAATCTTAAAAAAAAAAAAAAAAAACCACGTGTGATTTATGAAACCGCCGCTAGTGCTCCAATATCTATTTGTGGGAATGATAAAATGCCTATACGGAGCCTCCACCAATTAGCCTCCTTTGAGTAATTTCGCTCTTACAATGATTCCATTTAGATGTATCTTTTAATGTTAATTATTTTTGTATATATAGTCAATTTCTTAATTAAAGGAAGCGGCACAAGTTACTTTCAAATATTACAATATGGTGGGTGTTATGAATAATAATTGAGGAATAATTAGTTAAAGGATGACGAAAATGATGACACATGAGATGACGCAATTATCAATAATTATTTTATGTGAATGACTATTATACCCTTGATGAAATTATGTAATTACGATTGTGCCATTCAAAATTTTCCTATAAATAGGGTTTCAGTTATTAATGAAATTCATTCTCTCTAAACTCTCTCTATTATTTCTATACTTCTATAACACGTTATCAGCACGAGTCTCTAACCATTTGAGTAATATGAAGGGAGTATGCTCTACAATTGCATCTTATAGATGATCTTCTGTATCAGAAATCAGATTATTATAAATAACTCTACTTTTTCTTCCTCAATAATTTGCTTATCTGAAAACTAAAATCTCTTCATCCTTCTCCTCCCACATCAAGATCTATGACTCTTTCATGATTATAAATCATGGAATACCAGAATCACTTATGAAGGCAATGCTAGATGTGAGCAATGAATTCTTTAATCTAGCTGAGGAAGATAATAATTTGGAGTTGATCAGGTATGAAACTAGATTTAATACGGCAAAAGAGAAAGAAACAAATCGAGTATGGAACGAATTTTAATATAGCAAAAGAGAAAAAAAACAAAGGAAATATATTATTTTATAATATAATATTAAGTTATAACATTCGTTTTTTCGAGATATAAGAAGCATACATTTTCAAAATCAAATTTTCTCGACTCCATTATACTTGATTTAACGAGAGTTTCGATTTGACACCAATATTGATAGGGTAATAACTCGTTTTGAAATATGTTATTATCAAACTTTCAAAATTTACAAATCAGTACACCAACTTTTGAAATGTTACAAAATAGTCTTTAAACATTTTTATATTTACAAATTGAAGTGGAAATGAGACGATTTCTCGATCGTATAATATTGGTAAAACATCTTTTGACAATTTTACCTTTATGGATTGGAATGGATAATTTTACCTATACGGACTGGAATGGACAAACTTACCTATGCGGACCAAGGAAGAAATAGCTGGATTTTTTTTTATTACTTTTATTGCAATAATTTCCAAGTGGTGGATTGAACTACCTATTTGGAGAATTTACTTTTCGCAATTTAATTACCGCAATACGTCCTACCTGATGATGGGTTCAACCATCACTAATCGGAAGGTTTTATATATTTTTGCACTTTATATGCTAAGTGATGGGTAATACCTTCTACTAAGCAGACCCTACTCTTGAAGAAGTAGTTAAATGTTATGCAATTTAATTCTCGCGATTTAAATTCCGTAAATTTATATTTATTGCAATAATTCCCATAAGGTAGGTTTGACCACCTATTGGAGGAAATTTAATTTTTGCAATTTAAATTTACGCACTTTAGATTTCGCATATATTTCCAATATGGTGGGTGATACCATACGATTGGTGTGCATATTTCCAATGTGGTGGGTTATACTACACGATTGGTTATAACGAATCCTACTCCAGAAGAAGTAGTTGATCAAACATTCTAATCCTACTCTTGAAGAAGTAGATAATAAGAATTCATATTGATATTAATAAAGGGATTTGAGCAAGTACACCAGAATTTACTGTTGTATGTATTGATGAAATAAAATTATTCAAAGAATTCCATTGTGATAAAAGAGAAAAAAAATATACCGTGGTGAAAAATCTCATTATGAGATTAGTATATTGTGATATGATGAGAAATGCTCTTAAAGAAGCATTTAATAAAGGAATGTTCACTTTCCACGTCTATTGAATATTGATGGAGAAAATTGAGCAAGAGGTATCAGAAATTACCATTGGATAAATAGATGAAAATAAAATGATCAATAGATCCCAATTGATAGATCAAAAGAAATATATCGCATGGTGGGATCATATGAAATAATTTCAGTGATGATATGAGATCGTATTGATATAAGAATAAAATGCTGTTGAAGAAGCATAATCATCAGACTTCTGTATCTGAATAAAGCCAATATGATATCATTATTATTACTCCAAAAGAAGTACAAAATAGTTAAAGTGGAACAGATTATAGTGGCAACAAATACTCGAAAATATAGAAATGCGAAAAGAAAATACATACTGAATCCATAAATGAGGGATGCGCCTCGAGAGTATAAATACTCCGTAACTGCCACCATCAACATTAGGATTCATAATGAAATATCTAAAGGATTCTAATTTCTTTTCGCTGACACCGAAGTGACCGATGGATCTGGGCTTCCACAGATTCTTGAACATATGCATGAAATTTCATGAGTAGTTCATCAACAGTACTAGCAGAAATAAGTATTTTTCTTGCTGAATGAGAGATAAACTTATTATCTACACCCTGATCTAGGAACGGTAGTAAGCCATCAAAGAAATTGTTAATATTCAACAAACCTATTGGTTTGACATGAAAGTTCCACTGTGCCAACGAGGCTATATTGAATATTTCCTCCAGTGTGTTATAGCAGCCTGGAAGGACAATGAAAGCATCACTATTGTTCATTATATACATCATGCAGTGGTGGATGGATTGCGCTTGTAGCACCAACCCAGCTGAACCCATGGTAGAACTGGCTCCAATTCGAGTATTAGATCCAACTCGATGGAAATGTATTACACTCGAAACTCTTATTCCCCATGATGGTGCGGCCATTATAAGTCTAGTTAAAAGTTTGTTGTTGGTTCCTCCATATATTATATTGATTTCTTGTCTCCCTAACTCTTTTACGAGTTGGTTTGCCATATCCACATATTGGATATGGCCTACCAGTTTAGATCCACCAAGAATACATACGGTTTTAATCTGGTGAGGTAAAGGCTGATTTGTATGAGATGATTCTAAAATCTCCACATCCATCTCTACTCCTATCTCTCTTTTTGCACTATACTTTTAATGTATGAACATGAGAGATATATGAATCCCTCTATTTAAAGGAAAATTTTCAAACCAATAATTGATTGCACTATTTACTTTTTGACAAATATGAAAGAGAAAAGGGTAGAAATATTTAAGTGAAAATGACATATATCTGCCGGTGATTGAAAATAAAAAGTCTAAAATCGAAAAACGATATTTACAAATAAAAGAAAAATATTGATCTTCTATATTACATAAATTTGCATTATACAAATATGGGAAAATCATTATATTAAGTTATTTTACTAAATTTACAAACAGGATCTTTTAAAGTAAGTATTTCAAGACTATAAAGTGCCCATGTTGATTTTTGAATTTGCCTCATAAGGCCATCAGCTCACCTTGTACGTGTCCACTAGAATGTGTCTCAAGAGCCTGTTGAATATCATCCAAAGGCTCCTTACTCAATCCATCCTTAATGAATGCTATTTTATCTTCTCGGTTTCTGGACACGTACCCCACAGATTTACATCGAGTGTTACATGTCCACCGAGCACATTTGTAGCACCCTCCTAATCTTTTTGCTCTCCGTTTCTTTGAAAAACTACTTTTACCCATACCAGGCATGTATTTAGAAGGAATCAAAACCTCACCAGATAATCGAACCTTTGCTTCAATCAAGCATCGGATATCTTGTGGGATATCCTTATTCATTAGCATCCTTAATCTTTCCAGCCTACATCGATAAATCTTTTTAAAGATTTTGATCGGTAGTGATGGATAGTATTTTCAAAGATTTGAGAGCATATGATCCATTATAATGTATAGACCCTTGTTAGGATGAATTTTGCAATAATTTTGACGATCTATTTATAGAATAATACGAGGCATATGAGTTACGACTCTGTAAAGTGTAAGAGCTAAGACTCCACAGTTGAACAGTAGCCAGATGTGATGCTTATGAACTGTAAATCCGTGTTTGTACAGTAGTAGACAATAATGTCACCAAAAGATGATGGAATATGTCGGTGAATTATTTCTATGATAAATCATGTTGAGCACTATACAGATACTAGTGAAATCGAGATAAGAATTTACTGAATTAAAAGTTCAATAATACTCGTTTGCAGAACCGGACTGACCATCCCGGTTTAAATAATTATTGAAATCAATATTTCAAGTGAAGAATTAAGAAGAATTCTTCAAATAATTATTCTCGATAAATAATTACTGGCCAATGTTGGGAATAAAATCTCAAATATATCTGAAATATATAAAGGATGAGAAATATGGGCCCACTCATCCTCTATGTAGACTACTAGATATTATGATATGGATCCACTCGATAATCACATGTGTATATGATTCGTAATTGGAAGATTACGAAATGATTTGCTCACGGTACGAGCATGATTTCCAGATTTAATGATAAAACTAGTAAATATATATATATCCCAATGATTTGAATAAATCTTTGAAGGATTTGAGTATGCGCATATAAGTGGGATATTATGTGGCAAATTATTTAAAGTCCTCCAATAAATTGCCAATATCGAGAATAGAATGCAAACTGTCTAAATTCCCATATTAAAGCTGAATGATGAGAACATATATGATTAAAATCATACTAACTGTATGAGTTTTGGTGTTCTAAATTTTCTCAGCATGAGGGGGAGTATTAAAGGTTGAAAATGATATGTGAAATGCATCATGTTATATCCTCACAATTAAAATATGAATTTGAAGTTCAAAGATGCATAAAAGATACTATGAACAATCACATATATCAGTTAAGATGCTTTGATAAGTTAGCACGCCAGATGCTTTGATAAGTTAGCACGCCAGAAGCGTTGATATTATGAGATTTCCCCAATCATATATATCAAAGCAAATTATAAAAGATGGTCTTAATAACGGAGACATATGCTCTTGAAGAATATATAGACATAACTATATTGTGTAATCCTACAAGAGGATTGATAATGAGATATCTTGATAAGTTATGTCGATATGGGGAAAGAAATAAGATTGAAAGTGTCGACACAGTATGAAAAAATAGCTCTACATATGATAGTGAGGATATTAAAATCCATCGGAAAATACCGATACTAAAATATATGCCCTTATGATTGATGTATTCATGTACGGGTTTGATGAAAAATGAGAATGAAACTCTTGAAGAATTCCAAATGTATTATTGTATCAGTGCATGCAACATCTCAAAATATCTACATTAATATTGTTGAGAAATTAATATGCTGTACTCTTTTCCTTGATTAATTTTTTTGTCCTAAAGGGGTTTTTCTCAAACAAGGTTTTTAACGAGACAGCTCAATCTCAACTAATTCAAAATCTCCAGAAGAGATTTAGGTATAGATATCGATATAATGAGAAAATGAGATCAAGATTGTTGATTACATATATGCACTGAATATAACATGATATTGTATAACATCTAAAATTTCATTCACGTGGAGATGAATGAAGAGTGTCAACCAATGTATATGATACTCATACAAATCTATGAAAGATTTTGAAATGCTTGCAGCATACTTGTATAAAATACGCGTTGCACTCTTTTTCCCTCGAGGTTTTATCCCATTGGGTTTTTCCTAGCAAGGTTTTTAATGAGGCAACTTTAATGGCGTATTCACGTGAATAATGTACTCTTTTTCCTTCATTAGGATTTTCCGTTTGGGTTTTCCTAATAAGGTTTTAACGAGGCATATTCATGGTATATTGAGGACAACAAGAGAAATCGACACAGTGTATTTATTGGATCAAGTTATAATAGAGACAATGCTTTAGATCCAAACAATGATGATATTGAAATCCTTTACCAGAAGTAAGGATATCGGTCCTCAAGATATGAAATCAGATGGAGTAGCTGTACTCTTTTTCCTTGGATCAAGTTTTTTCCACTGGGTTTTCTTGACAAGGTTTTAACGGCGCAAAGACGTGAATACTCTTATACATTGGTAGACATCGAGAGGAGCAATGTTTTGATGAATCAGTATATAACCACTCCAAACTATCCTGCAATCGGTTTGGAAGTTTTTTTCCACTGGGTTTTTCTCCAAACAAGTTTAGAAGATATTTGTATTAATAGTCATTCAAGGGGGAGTGCTATGAATAATAATTGAGGAATAATTAGTTAAAGGATGACGAAAATGATGACACATGCGATGACGCAATTGTCAACAATTATTTTATGTGAATGACTATTATACACTTGATGAAATTATATAATTACGATTGTGCCATTCGAAGTTTTCCTATAAATAGGGCTTCAGTTATTAATGAAATTCATTCCTGTGAATTCCTTAGAATTCATTCTCTCTAAACTCTCTCTATTATTTCTATACTTTTATAACAGTGGGATCTTTCCATTGTATATATATATATATATATATATATATTGTTATAAAAGTATAGAAACAATAGAGAGAATTTAGAGAGAATGAATTCTAAGGAATTCTCAGAATGAATTTCATTAATAATCAATCAAGCCCTATTTATAGAAAACTTCAATGGTACAAACTCATTACATAATTTCATCAAGGGTATAATAGTCATTCATATATAATAATTACATCTTTTACCAAATTATTCCTCCACCAAATTATTCCTCCACCAAATTATTCCTCATAATTCATAACCACCAAATTATTCTCAATTATTCATAACACTCTGAATGACTATTAATACAAATGTCTTACGACTTTGTTTGGAGAAAAACTCAAAGTGGGAAAAACTTCCAAACCGACATGGATAGCTTGAGTGGTTATATCTCGCTTCATCAAAACATTGCTCCCCCTGATGTTTTTCGGTATAGATAGAGTATGTCTATGCGCCTCGCTAAAACCTTGTCAAAGAAACTCATGGGAAAAAACTTGATCAAGGAAAGAGTAAAGCCCGCTTGATTTCATATCTTTGAGAATCGATATCTTTACTGGTAAATGATTTCAATATCATCATCGCTTTGAGATCTAAAGCATTAGCTCCATTATAACTTGATCCAATAGATACACTTGTATCAATTTCTCCTATCGTTTCAATATACCATGAATATGGATCGTTAAAACCTCATTAAAAACCCATGGAAAACCCTAATGAAGGAAAAAAGACATTATTCATGTGAATACGCCTTTAAAGTTGCCTCATTAAAAACCTTGCATAGGAAAACCCAATGGATAAAACTCACTAAGGGAAAAAGAGTGCAATGTATTTTATACAAGTATGTCGTGCATTTCAAAATCTTTCATACATTTGTATGAGTATCATATACATTGGTTTTATACTCTTGTTCATTTAGAGTGCATCAATTTTCTTACACAACTACAAAACGCTCACCAACATGACACATGTCTCAAAACACACAATTTAAAGCATATAAATTCATTATAAAAACATGTAAACATATAAGTAAACCTTCATAACTAACTAACACTTAAAATATATCATTTAACATTTAATACTCATTTAATAGGTTATTTCATTCCAGGGCTTAGCTCCTTTAGGTACTTATAAACACGAGCTTAGCTCACCCGATCCTTTAATTTTCTTTTTCTGCATTACATACACGATCAGAATTTTAACTTTCATGACAATGCAACATATAATGACCACCATGTTTATCTTTAAACTTGAGCACCGATCCATCATCATCTCATCATCTCATAAATCAAGGATTTCACATTCACCAATTATCATCTTCAATATATCTCAATATTTTCATTATCATTGATCATATGTAGCGCTACATTTTCATATCGTCGACACTTTTCAATTTCATTTCTTTCCCCATATCGACATAACTTATCGAGATATCTCATTATTAATCCTCTGTAGGATTACAATATAGTTATGTCTATATACTCTTCAAGAGCATATGCCTCCGTTATTAAGACCATCTTTTATAATTTGCTTTGATATATATGTTTGGGAAAATCTCATAATATCAACGCCCAAGGCATAACTTATCAAAGCATCAGAATCGATATATGTGATTGTTCATAGCATCTTTATGCATCTTTGAACTTCAAGTTCATATTTTAATTGTGAGGATATAACATGATGCATTTCACATATCATTTTCAACCTTTAATACTCCCCTCATCTTTGAGAAAATTTAGAACACCAAAACTCATACATTGGTATGATTTTAATCATATATGTTCTCACTCATTCAGCCTTAATATGGGAATTTAGACCGTTTGCATTCTATTCTCGATATCGGCAATTTATTTGAGGACTTTAAATAATTTGCCATATAATATCCTACTTGTATGATACTAAATCCTTCAGTGATTTATTCAAATATTGGGATATACATTTACTAGCTTTATCATTAAATCTGAAAATCATGCTCATACTGGAGCAAATATTTCAGAAATTTCAAATTACTAATCATATACACATGTGACTATCTAATGGATCCATATCATAATATCTAGTAGTCCATGGAGGATGAAGTGGCATACTTCTCATCCTTTATTCCGTATATATTTGAATTTATTCCCTAATATGGCTAGTAATGATTTCATCATTTATCGAGAACAATCATTGAAGAATTCTTTTAATTCTTCACTTGAAATATTGATTTCAATAATTATTTAAACCGGGATGGTCACTTTTGCAAACGAGTATTATTGAACTTCTAGTTCAAGAAATTTTATATCGATTTCACTAGTATGTGATAGTGCTCAACATGATTTATCATAGAAATAATTCACCGACATATTCCATCATCTTTGGTGACATTATTGTCAAATGCTCAAACACTTGAGTTACAAGATTCACTCATCGCATCACATCCTGAAGCTATTATTTAATTCCGAAATCGTAGCTCTTCCACGCTTTATTTAAAATCGGAGTCTTATTTCATACGCGTATTATTCTATAAATAAATCATCAAAATTATTGCAAAATTCATCCTAACAAGGGTCTATACATTATAATGGATCATATGCTCTCAAATCTTCGAAAATACTATCCATCACATACGATCAAAATCCTAAAAGGATTTATCGATGTAATGGAAAGATTAAGGATGCTAATGAATAAGGGTATCCCACAAGATATCCGATGCTTGATTGAAGCAAAGGTTCGATTATCACGGGTGAGGTTTCAATTCCTTCTAAATACATGCCTGGTATGGGTAAAAGTAGTTTTCAAAGAAATTGAGAGCAAAAAGATTAGGAGGATGCTACAAGTGTGCTCGTGACATGTGACATGATCGATGTAACTGGGTACTTGTCCAGAAATCGAGAAGATAAAATAGCATTCATTAAGGATGGATTGAGTAAAGGAGCCTTTGGATGATATTCAACGTGCTCTTGAGACACATCCTAGTGGACACGCACAAGGTGAGCTAATGGCCTTATGGGCCAAATTCAAAGATCAACAAACGCATGCTATGCCTTTGAAAACTTACTTTTAGAAGATCCTGCTTGTAAATTTAGTAGAAAATTTTAGTATAATAATTTTCTCATATTAATATAAGGAAGCTCGATTATGTAACGAAGATCGATATTTTTGTAATTGTAAATATTGTTTTTCGATTTTAAGATATATATATATGTATATATATATTATTTTTCAATCAATGACAGATATATGTCATTTTCACTTAAAAAATTTTCTCAGATTTTTTTCTCTTTCATATTTGTCAAAGTAAATAGTGCACTCAATTATGGTTTGAAAATTTTTCTTTAAATAGAGGATTCATATATCTCTCATGTTCATACATTAAAAGTATAGTGCAAAAAGAGAGATAGGAGTAGAGATGGATATGAAGATTTTAGAATCATCTCATACAAGTCGCCTTTTACCTCGCCATATTAAAACCGTATGTATTCTTGGTGGATCTAGGTGCAGGCCATATCCAATATGTGGATATGGCAAACCGACTTGTAAAAAGAGTTAGAGACAAGAAATCAATATACTATCTTGAGGAGGAACCAACAACAAACTTTTAGCTAGACTTATAATGGCCAAAGACAATCATGGGGAATAAGAGTTTCGAGCGTAATACCTTTCCATCTAGTTGGATCTAATACTCTAATTGGAGCCGCTTCTACCATGGGTCCAAGAGGTTGGGGCTACAATCCATCCACAACCGCATGATGTATATGATGAATAATAGTGATGCTTTCATTGTCCTTCTAGGCGTACAACACATCTGGAGGAAATATTCAATATAGCCTCGTATGTGGAATTTTCATGTCAAACCAATAGGTTTGTTGAATATTAATAATTCTTTGATGGCTTACTAGCGTTAGATGGGTGTAAATAATAAGTTTATCTCTCATACTGTTGAGAAAATACTTATTTCTGCTAAGATCATTGATGAACTACTCATCAAATTTCATGCATATGTTCAAGAATCATGGAAGTTTCAGTCCGTCGTCACAGACCGGTGTCAAGCTTGAAAAAGAAATTCGATCCTTTAAATATTTCATTATGAATCCTAATGTTGATGGTATGTAGTTACGGGAGTATTTATACTCTCGAGACGCATCCTCATTTATGGATTCAATATATATTTTCTTTTAGTATTTCTATATTTTCAGTGTTTATTGTCATCTTTTGATATTCTCAATGTGTTCCACTTGACTGCTTTTGTACTTTTCCGAGTAATAATAATAATATCATATTGGCTTTATTCAAATACAGATATCTAGTGATTTTGCTTCTTCAAGAGCATTTTATTCTCATATTAATACAATCTCATATCATCGATAAGATTACTTCATATAAGCTTTCCATGCGATATATTTTCTTTGATTTATCAACATGGGATCTATTCAAGATTTTACTGTCTATTTATCCAATGGTAACTTCAAGTACCACTTGCTCAATTTTCTCCATTCATATCTTGATATATGAAGAAGTAATTTTATTCTCATCTGCCTACTTCTTCGAGTATGATTAGAATATTTGGATCAACTACTTTTCCGAGTAGGATTCGTTATAACCAATCGTGTAGTATAACCCACCACATTGAAATATGGACACCAATCGTGTGGTATTACCCACCACATTGGAAATATACTCAAACTATAAAGTGCATAAATTTAAATTCTGAGAATTAAATTTCCTCCAATAGGTGGTCTAACCTACCTTATGGGAATTATTGCAATAAATATAAATTTACGAATTTAAATTCTGAGAATTAAATTGCATAATGTTTAACTACTTCTTCGTGAGTAGGATCTGCTAGTAGAAGGTATTACCCATCACTTAGCATATAAAGGTAAATATATAAACCTTCCGTTAGTGACAATTGAACCCATCATCAAGTAGGAGGTATTGCAAGACTAATTAAATTACACTAAATAAAAGTAGAATTAAATATTGAACTGTTTATTTAGGAGCAAATTTGTTCTTCAGAACAAATACTCATTACTTCTACAAGAGCACATTTATCCTTTTAGAATAAGTATATTATGTAATTAAACTCTTCTGAGTTAAAATAATATTCCGATCTTTAACTCAAATGGACTTCAAGCCATTTTATATAATCAATGGATTTAGAATTTCTTCATGAATATTCTATCCCATTTTCACCGTCGTCAAAAATTAGGCTCGGTTTTACCTAAGGGTAAATTGTCCATTCCAATTCGTAAAGCGTAAAATTGTCAAAAATATTTTATCAATGTTTTACGATTGGAAAATTATCTCCTTTCTATTTCAATTTATCAATATCAAAATGTTCAAGGACTATTTTGTAACTTTCAAAGTTGGTGTACTCGATTTGTGAATTTTGAAAGTTTGATAATAACATATTTCAAAACGAGTTATTACCCTATCAATGTTGGTGTCAAATCGAAGCTCTCGTTAAATCGAGTATAATGGAGTCGAAAATTTGATTTTGATAATGTATGCCTCTTATATCCCGAAAACGAATATTATAGTTTAATATATTATTATATTATAAAGAATATAATATATATACCTTTTCCTTTTTCTGTGAGCGAAGAATCAATACGGCGATTTCCTCCATTCGCAAATTCTCGAATTGCCCACAACTCTTTGTCTGCATAAATGTTTTCTGTGAGTGATTGAGAAAATAGAGAGGAGACGTGAGAAAGTGGGAAAAAGATAAGAGAGAAAAGAAAGATAAGTATTGATTGGAGATGGATTATGTTATTTATAATAATTAGGCTGATACAGAAGATCATCTATAAGATTGTTTAGTAGAGCATACCTCTTCATATTACTCAAATGGCTAGAGATCAAACGATAACGTGTTATAAAAAGTATAAACAATAGAGAGAATTTAGAGAGAATGAATTCTAACTCTAAGGGAATGAATTTCATTAATAACTAAACCCTATTTATAGGAAAACTTCGAATGCATAAACTGTAATTACATAATTTCATCAAGGGTATAATAGTCATTCATATATAATAATTACATCTTTTACCAAATTATTCCTCCACCAAATTATTCCTCATAATTCATAACCACCAAATTATTCTCAATTATTCATAACATATATATATATATATATAAAAACTATATACTTATTGTTTCTCCTAAGGCTAATAGTAGATGGATTTTAGTTTGAAACAAACGGACGACATAATTTTAGATAAAATAATTATGTTACATGTATATATATTTCAGACTTTATCGAGTCATTTAGTAGAGAGAACACATAAACGAACGAACATTTATTCATATATTTTTACTTTAAAAAATGGTAAGAAATTTCCCTTGTTCCCTCTTTTCGCCGTAGAATTGTTGTATATCATTATCACTATTTTATAATTTGTGTTATTTTAACATTTTTTTAAAGAGAATTATCCCAGCTCGAATGTGTTAATATAACATCAGTCAATCGCATATCAAAATTATAAATAATTTGGTGAATTTTTTGAATGTTAAAAAACAATCATCAATACAAAAAATTTCATTTCCGAAGTGTAATCAGGTGTGTTTGAGCGATCGTCTTTACGAATAAAATTATTTATTTAACAAAACATTCATTTGCGGTTAACATAAAAATAATTTGAAACAAAGAATATGTTATTGACACGGTTTGCTTATAACGCGTTGCATACTCTTACATGTAAACAAATATGCGACTATCATCGTGTTTCTCATTTTTCATCCTGAAACGAAAATTCTTTTCGACGCAGCCAAATGGGTGTCTAGAATACACGTGTAATATCTACATTTACAAGTCAATATTCAAAGTTCCGAGGCCATGAAGAAAAATCAAATAAAATCTTAAAATATCTCTGTGTATTTCCCCCCACTTTCTCGATATCTGTAGCATATATACACACACAAAAATGCCATTTTTTTCCCTTAAAATTCGAAATATCTTTCAGCTAAAATTTAGAGCTACTTTTCTTTCAATTCTTATGATTGCATCATTCATTTTTTCTTTGGGTCTCTGCTTCTTGTTTCTCCATTCCATATTTGGTGAAATAGTTCTTAAACCCTTTTTCTGATTTTTCTGAGTTATTATTATTTTCATTTTTTCAATTGGGTTCTGCAAATCTTGAATTTTAAGGAAGTTTCTGGGTTCTGGGTAGTTGGTAAAAATTTTGTCACCTTAACAAGTTTGAGGAAAGATGGCGAAGGATAGAAGAAGGAGGTTTCATTTGAGCAAAATCTATTCATTTAGGCGTGGGAAAGGAGATTTACAAGATGATCATTCACAAATTGGGGGTCCAGGGTTTTCAAGAGTGGTTTATTGTAATGAACCAGGTGGTTTTGAGACAAGTACTAAGAATTTTGTAAGCAATTACGTTAGAACAACAAAGTATACTGCTGCAAGTTTCTTGCCTAAAGCTCTGTTTGAGCAGTTCAGAAGAGTGGCTAATTTTTACTTTCTTGTTACTGGTATATTGTCTTTTACATCTCTTGCACCTTATTCTGCTGTTAGTGCTGTTATTCCTCTCATAGTAATCGTTGCTGGAACAATGGTGAAAGAAGGTATTGAAGACTGGAGAAGAAAACAACAGGTACTTGTTCATAAAACTCGTCGAAATTTGCTTTCTTGGAGGAGTTTTTTGAGTCCTTGATTGTTTATTTAGATGTTTACTTTGTGTATCAATGCTTCATACAATGAGTTGCTTCAAGAAAATCAACTTTTATATCATATCACTTTAAGAAACTATGATTGAGTTTTTAAGGTGTCGATAATCCTATATCAGAAGATCATGAAATAAATAAAACAGTACATAAATCAGTGTGGATCAAAACCCAAATCTTAACATGGTATCATGCAGAGTTTGTTAAGCTCTGATGAACAATTTGATCCGATTAATGTTTCTAATCTTTGTGTACTAAGGTTGATGATGATATGACTTTAAGAAACTATGATGGAGATTTTAGGATGTTACAAACTTACAATCCTATATTAAAATATCATGAAAACTGAGTTCTTAATATGGTATCAGAGACTCGTAAGCTCTAACAACCAATTTGATCTGATTAATGTTGCTAATCTTTGTGTACTAAGGTTGATGATGATGTACTTGTTAAATTTCTAGGATATTGAGATGAACAATAGAAAGGTGAAGGTACATCGAGGTGGTGGCGTTTTCGACCATACTGCATGGAGACATATACGAGTAGGTGACATAGTCAAGGTAGAAAAGGATGAATTCTTTCCGGCGGATCTAATTTTGCTATCGTCGAGTTACGATGATGCCATATGCTATGTTGAGACGATGAACCTCGATGGAGAGACAAATTTAAAGCTCAAACAAGCATTAGAAGATACCTCACATCTACATGATGATGAGAATCTAGGCAATTTTCGGGCCATAGTTAAATGCGAAGATCCGAATGCAAATTTGTATAGTTTCATAGGAAGTATGGAGCTCGACGAGCAGCAACATCCTCTTTCACCTCAACAACTACTCCTTCGAGACTCTAAATTACGTAACACGGACTATGTATACGGCGTTGTTATCTTTACGGGACATGACTCTAAGGTTATTCAAAACTCGACCGATCCTCCTTCCAAGAGAAGCAAAATAGAGAGGAAAATGGATAAGGTCATCTACTTCTTGTTTGGGGTTTTGTTCGTCATGGCTTTTGTTGGGTCCGTTTACTTTGGGGTTGTAACTAGAGAAGACTTGGGCGAAGGTCGACAGAAACGATGGTATTTACAACCCGATAGTGCCGATATTTTCTTCGACCCCGAACGAGCTCCAATGGCTGGTATTTATCATTTTCTGACGGCACTGCTGTTGTATACCTACTTGATTCCCATATCCTTGTATTTGTCCATAGAGATTGTCAAAGTTCTTCAGACCATCTTCATTAATCAAGACATTCATATGTACCATGAGGAGACTGATAAACCCGCACGTGCTCGTACATCGAATCTGAATGAGGAACTCGGCCAAGTGGACACGATTCTTTCCGACAAAACAGGGACTTTGACTTGTAACTCAATGGAGTTCATCAAATGCTCCGTGGCTGGAACGGCTTACGGTTATGGGGTTACAGAAGTCGAAAAGGCTATGGCTAAAAGGAATGGCTCTCCTTTGATTGTTATTGGACAAGATCACGGTACTGATCGTTCGTCTGTCAAAGGTTTCAATTTTGATGATGATAGGATCATGAATGGGAATTGGGTGAACGAACCTCACTCGGATGTCATTCAGAAATTTTTCCGCTTGCTCGCCATTTGTCATACGGCCATTCCCGACGTGGACGAAGAAACTGGAAAGGTTGCTTATGAAGCTGAGTCACCAGACGAGGCTGCTTTTGTAATTGCCGCTAAAGAACTCGGGTTTGAATTCTTCAATAGAACACAATCAAGTGTTTCAGTGAACGAGTTGGATCCCATTTCCGGTAAACAAATCGAAAGGTCAGTATCTCGAGCGCATATGATTATATCATCCATTCCCACACGTGAGCTTAGCAGGATGCACAATATAATGCACTTTGGGATGATGTGACATATCAATTGTGGTGCCACATCCACATCACCCAAGATGCACCATAGTGTGCACTCTACTGGGCACTAGATGTGTTTTGGGAAGACGAGATCATTTCCCTATCTCTTTGTATAGACTTTTCTAAAAGGATTATTGGTTTATGCAGGACGTACAAACTTTTGAATGTTCTAGAATTCAATAGCACGAGAAAACGAATGTCCGTGATAGTAAGAGACGAGGAAGGAAAGCTGCTATTACTCTGCAAAGGAGCTGACAGCGTCATGTTGGAGAGGCTTGCGGTTAGCGGAAGGGCTTTTGAAGAGGAAACTAGAGAGCATGTAAATGAGTATGCTAATGCAGGGTTGAGGACTTTAATACTTGCTTATCGGGAACTTGATGAAGAAGAATACGAGACATTCAATGAAAAATTTCTAGAAGCAAAGAACTCCGTTAGTGCTGATCGCGACGAATTGATTGATGAAGTCGCAAAACAAGTCGAAAAAAATTTGATTCTTCTTGGAGCAACAGCTGTTGAGGACAAGCTGCAACAAGGGGTGAGTTGAAAACTTTAGTATTAACCATACATCTCAAATCAGTAGTGACTGTTTTTATGTCTCGTGTGCCTCGCCACCATTCGACCTAGCAATATAAAAGTTTATCTGAACATACTGTAATTTTATTTTTCGACTTTGGCTGTGGCAGGTTCCCGAATGCATTGATAAACTGGCGCAAGCGGGAATAAAGATATGGGTTTTGACTGGAGATAAAATGGAAACTGCTATTAACATTGGGTAAATATTCCCCATAGTTTATGCAAAACATAATTTTTTCTGAAATTTATCTGTCGAAATAGTGTCAACTCATGATTTTTTGATCTCCACAGGTATGCTTGTAGCTTACTCAGGCAAGGAATGAAACAGATTATCATAAATTTGGACAGTCCAAATATTACTGAACTGGAAAAAACCGGAGATAAATCTGCAGTTACTAAGGTACATCGAATATTAGTTTTACAGAATTTATGGTTGAAAATGAAGTTTGATCCGTGCAAGAGATACTAAACTAGCACCTAGGTTGTTGTACTATGTTGTACTGAAACAGTTTGTGGTTTGTTTTTACGACAGGCGTCACGGGAAAGCATACTTCAGCAGATTATGAATGGAAAATTTCAGGTTGCTTCATCGAGCAATGAACCGTGCGCTCTTATCATCGACGGGAAGTCTCTTTCTTATGCATTAGAAGAAGATATCAAAAATTTATTTCTCGAACTCGCCGTTGGCTGTGCTTCTGTAATATGCTGTCGTTCTTCACCGAAACAAAAAGCACTGGTAATTACTAATTGCATCGTCTTTAGTCTTTTTCTAAAATAAGTCGACTTTCGAAATTAGTAAAAAGGAAAAGGTAATTCAGTACGCATCCGAATGTGTATACAGGTGACAAGGCTCGTTAAAGATGGGACGAAGAAAACAACTTTGGCAATTGGCGATGGAGCAAATGATGTAGGAATGCTTCAAGAAGCTGATATTGGAATTGGAATTAGTGGTGTGGAAGGAATGCAGGTCAAAATAATGTGGCTTACAAATTGTTATTTCTGAAAATTTAATCTAATATTATCTGATTTTTGTCATTCTTATATCGTTTTTGCGTTAGGCTGTAATGTCGAGCGATATTGCCATTGCTCAGTTCAGATTTCTTGAGCGTCTTCTTCTGGTGCATGGACATTGGTGTTACAGAAGAATATCGTCAATGGTAACTAAATTTCATTAATTTCAACAAAATATTTTCACAATTGACGTAGCCTTCGTTGGGAAGCAATTTAATTTGAGTTTCTATGCACATCTTTCTGTAGATTTGCTACTTCTTCTACAAGAATGTCGCGCTTGGTTTCACAGTTTTCTTGTACGAGGCGTATGCTTCGTTCTCAGGACAACCTGCATATAATGACTGGTATTTGTCCTTCTTCAATGTCTTCTTCACGTCATTACCAGTGATCGCTCTAGGGGTGTTCGACCAGGATGTCTCTGCAAGATACTGTTTGAAGGTACACTTTTACCACTCGATCCGGTGTAGATTCAGTGCAAACTGTTTATACCAGATCTTATGAAAGCAACTAATGTGGCGCGATCTGAAACTATCACAACAGCTACTTCCCAACCAGATCATGTTACATCAGCTGCTTGGTAAGATCTGATGCAAACTGTTTGCATCAGATCGAGTACGCTTTTACCCAATTTGAATAAAAAAATAGAAAATTTTCTTCAACGGTATGCCTTTATTGTTTCTAATTCTTTGTTCACTTTCACATGGCAGTTTCCTCTGCTATACCAAGAAGGCGTACAAAATGTCCTCTTCAGTTGGCGTCGTATAATTGGCTGGATGTTCAACGGCCTATGCAGTGCCTTCATAATCTTCTTCTTATGCACAACAGCCCTCGACCCACAAGCCATCCGAAAGGACGGGAAACTAGCCGAGTATCAAATTCTTGGAGCGACAATGTACACGTGCGTCGTCTGGGTCGTGAACTGCCAAATGGCGCTCGCCATCAGTTACTTCACCTTGATCCAACACATCGTTATTTGGGGCAGTATTGCTTTCTGGTATCTTTTCCTCTTGGCATATGGCGCTATGTCACCTAATTTCTCCACGACTGCGTATAGAGTCTTGGTCGAGTCTCTCGCTCCAACGCCCTTTTTCTACGTGATTACTATCTTTACGGTGATATCGGCCCTGACGCCCTACTTCGTGTACAATGCAATTCAAATGAGGTTTTTTCCTATGTATCATGGGATGATACAATGGATAAGACATGATGGAAGATGTGATGATCCCGAATTTAGCGATATGGTGAAACAGAGATCTATACGTCGGACTACCGTTGGACTTACTGCTCGTTCAGCTGAATGCAAGAACTAATCCATTGGAGATGGAGCAATCATAGATGTTGATAATGATCGCGTGCGTACAATGTAGATCCCCCGGCCAGTTTACGGTTGATTATTCCAATTTTGTACCTTGTACAGTATGCTATTTATTTTTTGTAATTACATATCTACAGGATAGATAGAAACATGTAATATTGATTCAGGAATAAGAAAGAGGGGAGCTTTTCACTATTTTCTCTTTCAGGCTTTTCTCTTTTGTACGCAGCTCTTGAGAGCAATACTAGTTGGTATATACTTTAGTACTTGTTTACATATTGGTTTATGTTGGGGTTCAACAATGCCGCTCTTAAGCCCAAATTTTGGGTTAGTCAAATGACGGTAATAAAATGTCATAAAAGGTTTGCCATATTTAAACACCAATTGGTTTTCAGATGAGATTGTTGAAATCCAATCTTATAAATGGTTTCAGAGCTGGGGTCATGGGTTCGAGTCACAGGGAACATCATGTTAGGAGAGGGATTGTTGATATTCAACAATGCTGCTCTTAAACCCAAGGTTTGGATCACTCAAATGGCGGTGATCGAATGTCATAAAAGGTTTGTCATATCTAGACACAAATTGGTTTTCAGAAGAGATGATTGAAACCCACTTCTATAATATAATAATTCGAGGTCTCCAAATCTCGTGAAAGAAGATTTATCTATTATTTTGGTATAATTTTATAGCATTTTGACACATTGTATGGTTGTAACTCTATGCATAGATTTGTGTACAAGTAGCATATTCTATAAGAATACCAGTTCTCTGTATGTTTCTTTTATATGGTTAATTCCTCTTAATTAGAGAAGATGTGCGTATATACATCGACAGACAAGCATCTTTTACTGTCCTATGAAAAGTATGAATTATAGCAAAGATGCATCTCTAGAGTGTAACTGGGTTAATTTCCATAGAATCATATGCATCAAAAGACCTAAAAATTACCTTAAACAAATACTAATTAATAGCTATTGAAATTATTTATATTACATTATTGAGAGAGAGAGGGAGAGAGAGGGTCGATCAGAATGAGTCATTTATCTGTAACGCATGACATTCAATGAACATTTACCACATATTCGATAAAGTAGAGTAGATTAGACAATGCCTAGGCCTAAGAAATCAGCAGCAGATCTCCCCATAATATTAGCAAACTCATTAAAACTTATAACTCCATCACCATTTGTATCAGCCTCTTGCATCATCTCAGTCAACTCCCTATAGGTCAACGGGTGTCCCATTTTGGCCATTTGTCCGGCAAGCTCGGCTGCCGTTATGTAACCATTTCCATCGCGGTCGAACGACTGGAAAACGCCCATTAACTGCTCCTGATTGATCAAAACGTCCTCGTTCATGTCGGGTAAAATGGCATCTACCAGCTCGTCGAACTCGATCGACCCGTTGCCGTTAGAGTCGATGTTGGCTAAAAGGACGTGGATTTGATCGCCGCTAGGTTTTAGGCCGAGCGAGCGGAGGAGGGCTGCCATCTCCAACTGCGTTAGGCTACCGTCGCGGTCCATGTCGAACCGGTCGAAGATGTCCTTCAGCTGAGTAAGCTGATCGGATTGTAACTTGACCACCATGATGGTGGAGGAGGTGGTGGTTGGAAGAGAGAAGTTAGAAAGGGAAAAGGGGGAGAAATGTGTGCTTTGGGTTAATGCGAGGACTTGGTCGTTTGATATGTGGGGTTGTGATGATGTCTTAATATTGGATGATCCAAAAAAGAAAGCGCGTATGATTGAATGGAGAAAAATATAATTGCTTGTCTGAATTAGCCATGCATGTGTTGTCCAATGCCTCAATCAATAATTGCAAGCCATGTTACCTTATTTCATCTATATATATATATATAAAAGCAGACTTTTTTCCCTCCAAAACACATTTTTAATTTTTCCCGCCTATTGAATTTACCTAATATAAACTTCTATCTATATATAGAATAATTTATATTTATATATATTTAGAAAATGAGACTTTTTTCTTATTATATTTTTTATTGTCATAAATCCATTTTCCTGCTTAAAATAAACTCTCTTTTTATTTTTATTCTAATCCATATCCAACTTTCTTTTATTTTTTTCCTAATATATTAATATTAATATATAGATTTTATTTAATTATTTCTACCATACTTTCTGCATCTCATAATATCTAAATATTCTCTCTATCATTTCCTCTCTCTTTTTTTTTTATTTTCTACGTATAAAACATAATAATTTGTGATTCTATTTTACTCGACTATTGAGAGTTTTAAAACAAGATCTTATCGATATATAAATTTTTATTTTTAAAAAAATTAAAATTTACCCCAAATATATAAATTAGTACCCAAATTTTAAATATAAATTGATATTAATATAGATTAATGACTTCTTGATGTAATAAGATTAAAAATTTTGATAATTTGTTACGACACTTAATTGATGTTTGTGCGTAAAATTCAAATATAATAAGATATTTCATTATTTTGCACTTTAACATCCAAACTTCAATAACAAATTACAAATTTAATTTGTTACCTCATTAGCTTCTGTTATTATTAGTTGTAATTTAGTTTATTGAGAAAAGTATTAGATATTTTTCTTTCAAATATTACAAATTTCAATTTTTTTCCTATTTTTCTATCAAATCTTCAATTAATATATATTTATGTGTAACAATATAAGGGTGTTCCGAGAATTGGAATGAATTTTTAAGCGATTATTTTTCATAATTTTGGTATTTAAAAAATAAAATTATTTAAAATTAACAGTTTTTACTAAGATTTAATTTTTATGCCATAAAAAATTACCATTGATTAAATTTTTTCATAAAAATTCATATAAAGGTTTAACGTTAAAATTAAAAAATAAGATTAGAAATAATTAATTATTTTTGTAAAAAATTAACTAAGAAACAAAAAATAATTAAAATTAACAATCCTACTAAGATTCAATTTCCTTTACACTACAAAATTACGATTCATTAAAGTTTTACACAAAAATTAAAAAAAAAACTTACCAGCAACTGGCTCAAGTTTGAGACGAAATTCACGACTATGATCCCCAATGGTACTAAAAAATTTAAAAATTAGGTTGGACCCAATAATTAATTTTAGAAACAATCAACTATTTTTATAAATAATATGCTAAAGAATAAAAGTTAATTAAAATTAGCGATTTCTATAAAATTTAATTTTGTGTGTGATGAAAAATTACAATTTATTAAATTTTTACATAAAAATTAAAATAAATATGTAACATGAAAATTAAAAACTTAGCTTGAACCTTTTATTAATTTTAGAAAGAATTTATTATTTTTAAAAATAATAATTAGCTAATGAATGAAAATTAATTAAAATTAGTGATTTCACTAAAATTTAATTTTGATGGGATAAAAAATTACAATTTATTTAATTTTTAAATAAAATATTAAAATAAATGTATAAGATCAATTTATTGAATATATATTTATATCTTTTAAATTCCAAGATATCTTTTTAATTGTAAGATATTTTTTAAATTGGATTCATATAATTCTTCAAATTATGGCTATCAAGCCAATTATTTTGGAACTAATTATTTCTTAGAAATAATTAAATTAAATAAAAAAATTAACTATTATTATTTAAACTATTATTAATTAAAACAATAAATTCTATTGCAAATATTTAGCTAGACATGGGTTTAGTGGGCAAAGATTGATAAAAATTAATTACATTGTTAAAAGGAAAGATATAATTAATTTAAAAAATGCAAGAAATCATTAAATTCTCAGGGTTTTCCTAAAAATAAAAAAACTTTTAAATTGTAATATATCTTTTAAATTACAAGATTTCTTCAAAATCAAATTCATACAATTCTTAAAAGTGATGATATTAAAATAGTTATTTTATAAATAATTAATTCCTTTCATAAATAATTAGCTAAAAATAATAATTAGTTAAAACGAATTCTATTATAATTAATTAAAATTAATACTATTACAATTAATTGAAATTAATACTACTATTAAGATTTAACTGGACTTGGTTTTAGTAGGCGAAAATTGACATGGTTTCGTTGGACGAAAATTAATAAAAATTAATTATATTTCCAAAACAGAAAAATGATATTAATTAAAAAATAAATAACGATTAAAATTAATTACACTACCATTGTAGAGTAGATTTTTCCTAATTTTCCTAAAATAGAAAAATAACTTTATTTCAAAAAATGGAAAATAATTAAAATTAATTACATTGCTACATGAAAGAAAAATATGCTTACGAAATTAATTTATCTTTTTATGTATTTTAACATAATGTTAAGTTACTTGATTATAAGATTTTTTATTCTTAGAATTGGGGTATTACATCTTTTTGTAAAGTAAGTCGGCCGATATTAAAATGATTATCACAGAAATAATGAATTCTTTTCATAAATAATTAGCTAAAAATAAAAATTAATTAAAAATAATTATATTACGATTAATTAAAATTAATAATGTTGTTACAATTTAATTGGATTTGGTTTCAATTGGAAAAAATTGACACAATTTCGTTGGAAAAAAATTAATAAAAATTAATTATATTGCTAAAACAGAAATATAACATTAATGAAAAGATAAATAATAATTATAATTAGTTACATTTCTATGCTTGACTAGATTTTCCCTAAAAAATGAAAGACATCTTTTTACATGCAAGATATCTTTTTAATTGTAAAATATCTTTAAAATTATATTCATACAATTCTTAAAATTGCGGTTAAAATACTAATTATTTAGAAATAATAAATTATTTCTATAAAGAGTTAGCTAAATACAAGATTTTATTAGAATTGATTATATTACAATTAATTACAATTAATTATATTTCTCAGATTTTATTGGATATATTTTCATTGGATAAAAATTGAGATAGTTTTATTAGACGAAAATTAATCAAAATTAATTAAATTGCTAAAAATGGGGAAACATAATTATTTCAAAAAATGAAAAATAATTAAAATTAATTAGATTATTATCGGAAAGAAAAATGTGCTTACGAAATTAATTTACCTTTTTATGCATTTTAAAATAAAATTAAGTTAAGGCCTATAAAATTTTGGATTCTTACAATTGGGGTATTATATCTTATTGTAAAGTAATTCGAGTGATCATTAGTCCCTAATTAACTTTATTTACTTTTCCAGTATCAGTTTTTTTTGAAAATATGCTTTTTTTTATTCTCATATGTTTTTGTATTTTCTATGATATTTCTTTTGAGTTCTGATTTAAAAAAATACTAATATTTTTTTGTATAATTACGGGTGTTTCAAAGGATCTGCTCCATTTTTTTCTTTTTTTAAGTAACAAGCTCGGAAAATAGGTATTCAAATAGTAATGATTTTTATTTTGATACTACTCGAACCAACAATTATATAATAATTTTTGGTTCAATATATCGCTTTCACTGGGGAATGAATCTAGGAATTCTTATTAAACAATTGGCTATCACCTCAATCAATTATTGAAATTATAAGACTCAATTAGAATATTTTAATTGGCTTTCAACTATATTAAATATTTATCTAAATTTCTGTCTCCTAAATAAATATTAAGAATCCTACTTACTTTAATTATTTATTTTATACTAAATTTTCCCTGTTGATGTTTTATTTTATTTTTAAGTATAATCAGTTAGATTGTATATTTTAAGTATTAATCACATATATTTCAATTTATTTGTCTTATCCAAATTAATTTAAATGTTATATCAAATCATTTAATATTTAATATGTCGAATATGTTAAATTAGTAAGTTTATACCTACTATGTTAATATATGTGTTTACTGTATTTAGAATGTATTTATTAAGGAAATAAAATGTCGAAACAAAAGTTTTGGATTAAACTATCACGATGGCGCATTGACACAGATGAGAATTTTCTAGCGGGAGGGGCGGGGGGCGGAGGCAGGGAGACAGGGCATGGAAGTTTGTAATTCTTATATCTGCGTTCAACAGAGAGTAAATGAGGATGGAGTCGGAGCGAGGATAAGTGTTTTAGGTGTAGCAAGAACAGTTTAGGGTATGTCGAACTGTACTGACTATATTGTTGTTTTTATAATATATCTTTATACTCATTATATTTCATAATTAAAATTTAAAAATCATTATTTACATATTAATTATTAATAACATATATCATACTGATGTATAATAATTAATATCTCTCAAAATTTCTAATTGCATATAATAAAATGTAAACTAATTTTAAAGAAAAAATTATGAGTTCTACGAATGTTAGTAGAGTTATTTTAGTATGGTTATTTTAATAACTATAACATTTAATGTCATTTTATTTTGGGTTTACATAAGTAGATTAATCTTATAATGAGAAAAATGTAATCTATCATGCCAATTGCTACCACGAATTATCATCACATGCAAAGCACGGGTGTAAATGCTAATTAAGTTACTATTCTATGGAGAATAGTAAATTAAGTTGTGTGGATTTTCGTGAGTTACTCCTTGCATATTTGTACGATGATTAGTATGAAATCTAGGGGAAATTTTATCGAAATTTTTATAGAATTGTTTCAAGTTAAATTCTTTAAGTTTATTATTGTAACTCATTCTTTATTTTAATTATTTTTTTAGATTTTATGTTACTATTATTAACATCTATCAATAACGTTATTAGTTGAAAATTTTATCCCTCGTGCAACGCACGGGTAAAATAGCTAGTTTGTAATAATTAGTAGCAAAGGTGAAAAGGTAGAATTTAGCGCGTCGCCATAAAATGATCCATTCATCCATTATTATCTAGAATGTACGATAAATCTTAAAATTTTAATTTGACTGAACAATTTCGATAGACAGAAAAATTAAATCTAATACATCCTCAATGCTCCAAATATCACATACAAAATATGAGCAATCGAAAATTGATTAATAAGATCTACCAACAGTATTGACCTATAATATTAACAGTGATATGATATTCTGGCATTGGTTAATCTGTTAGTTTGATACGAGCATTCTTGGCCGCCCTTGTGGATTTGCACACTTCACACAATCTATCACATGATCATTGGGCGGGGGCGGGGGAGGGTTATTCTTGGGAAACAATAACAAAAACAACAAAAGTCTAAAAATGCCATTTCAAGAAATAAGGGGACAATTAGGTTGACAAAATACATAAATTGCAATCCTATTTTTCACAACTCACATCATTTTTTAAATCAATAACCATTTTACCTTCACATTATTTGTTTATCGACCTAGTCGTTCAAATATCATTTCCCAGTCCTAGGAATCTTCCAACGAGAAAAGTAGAAAACACAGCCAAAGTCAAAACCTTTTGTATACCATGGAGTGGTTGTAGGATATTTTATGCCTATTTTTGTCCAAAAGTCGTTAATTACAATGCTCCTTCCTGGTATTTGTCCACCGCTGAATCTCATGATACCAATGCAATGACAGTGACATTGCATTGAAAAATCATACATTACTATAATAATTAACGCATGTTAGAGTGTAAATTTTTATAGAGTTTGATATCTATATTAATATATAAAAGTTGATCCATCATTGTGTCTAAAAACACACAATTTCCCATCTAAAGTTTTAGTCCTTTTTTTTCTTTTTTCTTTTTTCTTTTTAATTTGTAGACATCAAACATGTGAAATATTTTTTATATTAGGAAATTTAAGATTGCTCTCTTATTAATAAGAAAACTGTTATGAATAATAATTGAAAAATAATTATTAGGTGTTATGAATAATTGAGAATAATTTGGTGGTTATGAATTATGAGGAATAATTTGGTGGAGGAATAATTTGGTAAAATGTGTAATTATTATATGTGAATGACTATTATACCCTTGATGAAATTATGTAATTACGATTGTGCCATTCGAAGTTTTCCTATAAATAGAACCGGTTATTAATGAAATTTATTCTGAGAATTCCTTAGAATTCATTCTCTCTAAATTCTCTCTATTGTTTATATCTTTTATAACAGCGTTATCGAGAGTCTCTAGCCATTTGAGTAATATGAAGGAGTATCTTTCAGTTGCATCTTATAGATGATCTTCAGTATCGTAAACCTAATTATTATAAATAACCTAATCCATCTCCAATCAATACTTATCTTTCTTTTCTCTCTTATCTTTCCCACTTTCTCACGTCTCACTCTTTCTATCTTCCCAATCACTCATGAGAAAACATTTATCACGAGAGATAAAGAGTTGTGGGCAATTCCAAGAATTGGCAAATGGAGAAATCGTGCGTGTTGATTGCTTCTCCCTAAGAAAAATGAAAAGGTATATATATTATATTACTTTATAATATAATAATATATTAAACTATAATATTCGTTTTCTCGAGATATAAGGAGCATGCATTATCAAAATCAAATTTTCTCGACTCCATTATACTCGATTTAACGAGAGCTTCGATTTGACACCAACATTGATAGGGTAATAACTCGTTTTGAAATATGTTATTTTTAAACTTTCAAAATTTACAAATAAGTACACCAACTTTTGAAAAAGTTACAAAATAGTCCTTGAACATTTTGATATTGATAAATTGAAATAGAAAGGAGATAATTTCCAATCGTAAAACATTGATAAAATATTTTTGACAATTTTACCTTTACGAATTGGAATGGACAATTTTACCCTTAGGGTAAAACCGACCTAATTTTGACGACAGTGAAAATGGGATAGAATATTCATGAAGAAATTCTAAATCCATTGATTATATAAAATGGCTTGAAGTCCATTTGAGTTAAAAGATCGGAATATTATTTTAACTCCCGAAGAGTTTAATTACATAATATACTTATTCTAAAAGGATAAATGTGCTCTTGTAGAAGTAATGAGTATTTGTTCTAGAAGAACAAATTTGCTCAAAATGCTAGCGATTCAATATTTAATTCTGACTTTATTTAGTGTAATTTAATTCTTGCAATACCTCCTACTTGATGATGGGTTCAAGCTGTCACTAAGCGGAAGGTTTTATATATTTTTGCATTTTATATGCTAAGTGATGGGTAATAGTAGTCAGAGATCCTACTCTGAAGAAGTAGTTAAACATTATGCAATTTAATTCTACTTAATTTAAATTAGTAAATTTATATTTATTGCAATAATTCCCATAAGGTAGGTTCGACCACCTATTGGAGGAAATTTAATTTTGCAATTTAAATTTATGCACTTTATAGTTTGAGTATATTTCAACGTGGTGGGTAATACCACCACGATTGGTGTGCATATTTCCAATGTGGTGGGTTATACTACGATTGGTAATAACGAATCCTACTCCAGAAGAAGTAGTTGATCAAATATTCTAATCATACTCTCGAAGTAGTAGACGATGAGAATAAAATTACTTCCCCATATATACAGAATATTAATGGAGAAAATTGAGTAAGTGGTACTTGAAGTTACCATTGGATAAATAGACGAAAGTAAAATGCTGAATAGATCCCATGTTGATAAATCAAAGAAAATATATCGCATGGAAAGCTTATATGAAGTAATCTCATCGATGATATGAGATTGTATTAATATGAGAATAAAATGCTCTTGAAGAAGCATAATCACTAGATTTCTGTATTTGAATAAAGCCAATATGATATTATTATTACTCCAGTAAGTACAAAGCATGTCGAAGTGGAACATATTGAGAATATCAAAAGATGGCATTAAACACTCGAAAATATAGAAATGCAAAAAGAATATACATCTTGAATCCATAAATTAGGGATGCGTCTCGAGAGTATAAATACTCAAGTAACTCGCCACCATCAACATTAGGATTCATAATGAAATATTTAAAGGATGAATTTCTTTTCGCTGACACGATTGGTGCGTGGCCAAGCGGACTGGGCTTCCACAGATTCTTGAACATATGCATGAAATTTGATGAGTAGTTCATCAACGGTACTAGCGAGAAATAAGTATTTTTCTCATGAATGAGAGATAAACTTATTATTTACACTCGATCTAGAAACGCTAGTAAGCCATCAAAGAAATTATTAATATTCAACAAACCTATTGGTTTGACATGAAAATTCCAACGTGCAACGAGGCTATATTGAATATTTCCTCCGGTGTGTTGTAGCCGCTGGAAGGACAATGAAAGCATCACTATTATTCATCATATACATCATGCGGTTGTGGATGGATTGCCTGTAGCACCAACCCCGCTTTGGACCCATGGTAGAAGCTGGCTCCAATTGAGTATTAGATCCAACTAGATGGAAAGGTATTACACTCGAAACTCTTATTCCCCATGATTGTGCGCCATTATAAGTCTAGCTAAAAAGTTTGTTGTTGGTTCCTCCAGTATAGTATATTGATTTCTTGTCTCCCTAACTCTTTTTACAAGTCGGTTTGCCATATCCACATATTGGATATGGCCTACGATTAGATCCACCAAGAATACATACGGTTTTAATATGGCGAGGTAAAAGCTGACTTGTATGAGATGATTCTAAAATCTCCATATCCATCTCTACTCCTATCTCTCTTTTTACACTATACTTTTAATGTATGAACATGAGAGATATATGAATCCCTCTATTTAAAGAAAAATTTTCAAACCAATAATTGAGTGCACTATTTACTTTTTGACAAATATGAAAGAGAAAAATCACGTAAATTTTTCTTTAGTGATATGACATATAGCTGTCAGTGATTGAAAAATAATATATATCTTAAAATTGAAAAACGATATTTACAAATAAAAGAAATATATTGATCTTTGTTATTACATCGAGCTTTCTTACATAAATATGGGAAAATCATTATGCTAAATTTTTCTACTAAATTTACAAACAGGGTCTTCTAAAGTAAGTTTTTCAAGATGCAGCGTTTGTTGATCTTTGAATTTGGCCCATAAGGCCATTAGCTCACCTTATGCGTGTCCACTAGGATGTGTCTCAAGAGCACATTGAATATCATCCAAAGGCTTCTTACTCAATCCATCCTTAATGAATGCTATTTTATCTTCTCGATTTACGGACAAGTACCCTTGATTTACATCGAAAGTGTCACATGTCCACCAAGCACACTTGTAGCATCCTCTAATCTTTTGCTCTCGTTTCTTTGAAAAACTACTTTTACCCATACCAGGCATGTATTTAGAAGGAATTGAAACCTCACCAGATAATCGAACCTTTGCTTCAATCAAGCATCGGATATCTTGTGGGATACCCTTATTCATTAGCATCCTTAATCTTTCTAGCCTACATTGATAAATCCTTTTTAGGATTTTGATCGGTAGTGATGGATAGTATTTTCGAAGATTTGAGAGCATATGATCCATTATAATGTATAAACCCTTGTTAGGATGAATTTTGCAATAATTTTGATGATTTATTTATAGAATAATACGACGCGTATGAAATAAGACTCCGATTTTAAATAAATAATATGAAGCGTAAGAGCTACGATTTCGGAATTAAATAATAGCCGGATGTGATGCGTATGAGTTGTAACTCCGTGTTTGAACAGTAGTAGACAATAATGTCACCAAAAGATGATGGAATATGTCGGTGAATTATTTCTATGATAAATCATATTGAGCACTATCCGAGATACTAGTGAAATCGATATAAGAATTTACTGAACTAGAAGTTCAATAATACTCGTTTGCAAAACCGGACTGACCATCTAGGTTTAAATAATTATTGAAATCAATATTTCAAGTGAAGAATTAAAGGAATTCTTCAATGATTGTTCTCGATAAATGATGAAATCATTACTAGCCAATATTGGGAATAAATCCCAAATATATCTGGAATAAAGGATGAGAAATATGGGCCCACTCATCCTCCATGTGGACTACTAGGTATTATGATATGGATCCACTAGATAGTCACATGTGTATATGATTCGTAATTTGAAATTTACGAAATATTTGCTCACGGTATGAGCATGATTTTCAGATTTAATGATAAAGCTAGTAAATGTATATCCCAATACTTGAATAAATCCCTGAAGGATTTGAGTATGCGCATACAAGTGGGATATTATATGGCAAATTATTTAAAGTCCTCAAATAAATTGCCGATATCGAGAATAGAATGCAAACGGTCTAAATTCCCATATTAAAAATTTGAATGATGAGAACATATATGATTAAAATCATACCAACTATATGAGTTTTGGTGTTCTAAATTTTCTCAAGATGAGGGGAGTATTAAAGGTTGAAAATAATATGTGAAATGCATCATGTTATATCCTCAAAATTGAAATCTGAACTTAAAGTTCAAAGATGCATGAAAGGCTATGAACAATCACATATATCAGCTACGATGCTTTGATAAGTTAGCACGCTAGAAGCGTTGATATTTCCCCAATCATATATATCAAAGCAAATTATAAAAGATGGTCTTAATAACGGAGGCATATGCTCTTGAAGAGTATATAGACATAACTATATTGTGTAATCCTACAAGAGGATTGATAATGAGATATCTCGATAAGTTATGTCGATATGGGGAAAGAAATGAAATTGAAAAGTGTCGACACGATATGAAAATGTAGCGCTACATATGATCAATGATAATGAAAATATTGAGATATATTGAAGATGATAAATGGTGAATGTGAAATCCTTAACTTATGAGATGATGAGATGATGATGACTATTGCTCAAGTTTAAAGATAAGCATGGTGGTCATTATATGTTGCATGCTCATGAAAGTTAAATTACCGATCGTGTGTGTAGTAGAAAAGGAAATTAAAGGATCGGATGAGCTAAACCCGTGTTTATGAGTACTCCTAAAGGTGAGCTAAGCCCACAGGGAATGAAATAACCTATTAAGTGAGTATTAAATGTTAAATGATATATTTTAAATGTTAGTTATGAAGGTTTACTTATATGTTTACATGTTTTTACGATGAATTTACATGCTTTAAATTGTGTGTTTGGAGACATGTGTTCATGGTGAATGTTTTGTAGTTGTGTCTGAAAATTGATGCACTCTAAATGAACGAAGAGTATAAAACCAATGTATATGATACTCATACAAATGTATGAAAGATTTTGAAATGCTTGCGACATACTTGTATAAAATACGCGTTGCACTCTTTTTCCCTTGACTGAGGTTTTATCCCATTGGGTTTTCCTAGCGAGGTTTTTAATGAGGCAACTTTAATGGCGTATTCACATGAATAATGTACTCTTTTTCCTTCATTAGGGTTTTTCCCACTGGGTTTTTCCTAATAAGGTTTTAACGAGGCATATTCATGATATATTGAGAACGATATGAGAAATTGATACAGTGTATCTATTGGATCAAGTTATAATGGAGCTAATGCTTTAGATCCAAACGATGATGATATTGAAATCATTTACCAGAAGTAAAGATATCAGTTCTTAACATATGAAATCAAACGGAGCAGCTGTACTTTTTTTCCTTCGATCAAGTTTTTTCCCACTGGGTTTTCTTTACAAGGTTTTAACGAGGCAGCACGTGAATACTCATATGCCGCTGATAGACATCAGGGGGAGCAATGTTTTTGATGAAGCAGTATATAACCACTCCAAGCTATCCTGCAATCAGTTTGGAAGTTTTTTCCCACTGGGTTTTTCTCCAAACAGGTCCAGAAGACATTTGTATTAATAGTCATTCAAGGGGGAGTGTTATGAATAATAATTGAAAAATAATTATTAGGTGTTATGAATAATTGAGAATAATTTGGTGGTTATGAATTATGAGGAATAATTTGGTGGAGGAATAATTTGGTAAAAGGTGTAATTATTATATGTGAATGACTATTATACCCTTGATGAAATTATGTAATTACGATTGTGCCATTCGAAGTTTTCCTATAAATAGGGCTTCGGTTATTAATGAAATTTATTCCTGAGAATTCCTTAGAATTCATTCTCTCTAAATTCTCTCTATTGTTTCTATACTTTTATAACAAAAACCATGTTTTTTTAGTGCTATTTAAAATGGTAACCACTTAACCTAATAAAACATTGTCCAATCTTTCCTAAAATTATAGTAATTACAACAATTAACTTTGTAAAGACAACGCAACAATCACATAAATTACAGCAATTAAACTTATTTGTTGACAATTTGTTAAGTGAATTATCAGCTTATGATTGAGTAATTGGTTGTATTTTTGTCCGTATTTAGCTCTTATGTTAGAAAAAGATGGAAGATTAATTTGTTCTGATGTGATTAAAAACGTGAGACTTCTGGAAAAAGGTCTCACAAAAATGTCATCAGTCCAAGTTCAGTTCTTTGCCAGGATTCACATAATGGCTAGACATCTAGCTTAAAGTTGATATTGAATTGTTGATATTGAATTATTGATCTTGCGAAACGATAATCATGATGCTATCATACATGGAGGATATTGAACAAAACCTATAGTTGTAAAATTATCATGTGGAATGGAATGTGACATCTAATAGATAACAAGAGTAATGGAAGGAGTATATGGTTGAAAAGAATCAGAACATAATTGTTAAAAGATGTTTATTTTTAAATAATTTTTTCATTCAAAATATTTGTTGAAAATCTTATTTATGTAGCGACTATTATATATTTCGTATTTGTGTACACACATTTTTATTTTGAATAATTGAGTTAGTGATAAGGATGGGTCATGGTTCTGTGGGTCGGATTTTGTATTATAATCGATTTTGGGTCGTGGTCTTGTGTTATGGATTAGGAAGGGTCTTGGTTTTAATTGGCCTTTTTGCGTACGAATTGATAGTATATGGTGTTCTGGTTGCATAGCGTAAATGGGTAGATATTAGTCTTAATAAAACAATTGTGTGTTGGTCCCTTCTAATTGAATTGGGTTTTGTACAATTTTTTTTCTTAGAAATTGTTTTTTCCTTTAGTTAGTTTTAGATGGTTTTCAATTTTTAAAACATTGGATAAATAGTGTTTTTTACCGGAAAAATTAAAAGGCTTTTTATTAAAAGGTTTTCAAATGGTTTTATTTTTGAATGAAAAAATTGGTTATATTTTAAATCTTTTTATATTTATTTTTTATGTACACATTAATGTTTAGTACATTGAATGTTAAAAGGATACTTTAATTACTATAATATAATTGTTATAAAAGTATAGAAACAATAGAGAGAATTTAGAGAGAATGAATTCTAAGGAATTCTCAGGAATGAATTTCATTAATAACTGAAGCCCTATTTATAGGAAAACTTCGAATGGCACAATCGTAATTACATAATTTCATCAAGGGTATAATAGTCATTCACATATAATAATTACATCTTTTACCAAATTATTCCTCCACCAAATTATTCCTCATAATTCATAAGCACCAAATTATTCTCAATTATTCATAACACCTAATAATTATTCTTCAATTATTATTCATAACACTCCCCCTTGAATGACTATTAATACAAATGTCTTACGGACTGTTTGGAGAAAAACCCGTGGGAAAAAACTTCCAAACCGATTGCGAGGATAGCTTGGAGTGGTTATATATCGCTTCATCAAAACATTGCTCCCACGATGTCTATCGGCATATGAGTATTCACGTCTTTGCCTCGTTAAAACCTTGTCAAGAAAACCCGGTGGGAAAAAACTTGATCGAAGGAAAAAGTACAATTGCTCAGTTTGATTTCATATCTTGAGAAGCGATATCTTTACTTACGGTAAATGATTTCAATATCATCATCGTTTGGATCTAAAGCATTAGCTCCATTATAACTTGATCCAATAGATACATCTGTATCAATTTCTCCTATCGTTCTCAATATACCATGAATATGCCTCGTTAAAACCTTATTAGGAAAAACCCGGTGGGAAAAACCTAATGAAGGAAAAGAGTACATTATTCATGTGAATACGCCTTTAAAGTTGCCTCATTAAAAACCTTGCTAGGAAAACCCAATGGGATAAAACCTCAGTCAAGGGAAAAAGAGTGCAGCAACGCGTATTTTATACAAGTATCTCGCAAGCATTTCAAAATCTTTCATACAATTGTATGAGTATCATATACATTGATTTTATACTCTTCGTTCATTTAGAGTGCATCAATTTTCTTACACAACTACAAAACATTCACCATGAACACATGTCTCCAAATACACAATTTAAAGCATATAAATTCATTGTAAAAACATGTAAACATATAAGTAAACCTTCATAACTAACTAACACTTAAAATATATCATTTAACATTTAATACTCACTTAATAGGTTATTTCATTCCCAGGGCTTAGCTCACCCTTTAGGGTACTCATAAACAGGTTTAGCTCATCCGATCCTTTAATTTCCTTTTCGGTACTACACACACGATCGGTAATTTAACTTTCATGAGCATGCAACATATAATGACCACCATGCTTATCTTTAAACTTGAGCAATAGTCATCATCATCTCATCATCTCATAAGTTAAGGATTTCACATTCACCATTTATCATCTTCAATATATCTCAATATTTTCATTATCATTGATCATATGTAGCGCTACATTTTCATATCGTGTCGACATCTTTCAATTTCATTTCTTTCCCCATATCGACATAACTTATCGAGATATCTCATTATCAATCCTCTTGTAGGATTACACAATATAGTTATGTCTATATACTCTTCAAGAGCATATGCCTCCGTTATTAAGACCATCTTTTATAATTTGCTTTGATATATATGTTTGGGGAAATATCAACGCTTCTGGCGTGCTAACTTATCAAAGCATCGTAGCTGATATATGTGATTGTTCATAGCCTTTCATGCATCTTTGAACTTCAAGTTCAGATTTCAATTTCGAGGATATAACATGATGCATTTCACATATTATTTTCAACCTTTAATACTCCCCTCATGTCGAGAAAATTTAGAACACCAAAACTCATATAGTTGGTATGATTTTAATCATATATGTTCTCATCATTCAAATTTTAATATGGGAATTTAGACCGCTTGCATTCTATTCTCGATATCGGCAATTTATTTGAGGACTTTAAATAATTTGCCATATAATATCCCACTTGTATGCAGCATACTCAAATCCTTCAGTGATTTATTCAAGTATTGGGATATATATTTACTAGCTTTATCATTAAATCAAAATCATGCTCATACTGTGAGCAAATATTTCAGAAATTTCAAATTATTTAATCATATACACATGTGACTATCTAATGGATCCATATCATAATATCTAGTAGTCCACATGGAGGATGAGTGGCCCATACTTCTCATCCTTTATTCCAGTATATATTTGGGATTTATTCCCAATATTGGCTAGTAATGATTTCATCATTTATCGAGAACAATCATTGAAGAATTCTTTTAATTCTTCACTTGAAATATTGATTTCAATAATTATTTAAACCGGATGGTCATCAGGTTTGCAAACGAGTATTATTGAACTTCTAGTTCAAGAAATTCTTATATCGATTTCACTAAAGCATCTGATAGTGCTCAATATGATTTATCATAGAAATAATTCACCGACATATTCCATCATCTTTTGGTGACATTATTGTCTACTATCGCTCAAACACGGTTACAAACCATACGCATCACATCCTGGGCTATTATTTAATTCAAATCGTAGTTCTTACGCTTCATATTATTTATTTAAAATCGAGTCTTATTTCATACGCTGGCCGTATTATTCTATAAATAAATCATCAAAATTATTGCAAAATTCATCCTAACAAGGGCCTATACATTATAATGGATCATATGCTCTCAAATCTTCGAAAATACTATCCATCAATACCGATCAAAAATCCTAAAAAGGATTTATCGATGTAGGTCGGAAAGATTAAGGATGCTAATGAATAAGGGTATCCCACAAGATATCCGATACTTGATTGAAGCAAAGGTTCGATTATCCGTGAGGTTTCAATTCCTTCTAAATACATGCCTGGTATGGGTAAAAGTAGTTTTTCAAAGAAACGGAGAGCAAAAAGATTAGGAGGATGCTACAAGTGTGCTCGATGGACATGTGACACTGATGTAAATCTGCGTGGGGTACTTGTCCGTAAATCGAGAAGATAAAATAGCATTCATTAAGGATGGATTGAGTAAGGAGCCTTTGGATGATATTCACCGTGCTCTTGAGACACATCCTAGTGGACACGTACATAAGGTGAGCTAATGGCCTTATGGGCCAAATTCAAAGATCAACAAACGCGTACATGCCTTGAAAAACTTACTTTAGAAGATCCTGCTTGTAAATTTAGTAGAAAATTTTAGTATAATAATTTTTCTCATATTAATATAAGGAAGCTCGGTGTAATAACGAAGATCAATGTTTTTCTTGTAATTGTAAATATTGTTTTTCGATTTTAAGATATATATATATGTATATATATATTATTTTTCAATCATAAACAGATATATGTCATTTTCACTTAAAAAATTTTACGCATTTTTTTCTTTCATATTTGTCAAAAAGTAAATAGTGCACTCAATTATTGGTTTGAAAATTTTTCTTTAAATAGAGGGATTCATATATCTCTCATGTTCATACATTAAAAGTATAGTGCAAAAAGAGAGATAGGAGTAGAGATGGATATGGAGATTTTAGAATCATCTCATACAAGTCAGCTTTTACCTCGCCATATTAAAACCGTATGTATTCTTGGTGGATCTAAACTGGTAGGCCATATCCAATATGTGGATATGGCAAACCAACTCAGTAAAGAGTTAGGGAGACAAGAAATCAATATACTATACGGAGGAACCAACAACAAACTTTTAGCTAGACTTATAATGGCCGCACAATCATGGGGAATAAGAGTTTCGAGCGTAATACCTTTCCATCTAGTTGGATCTAATACTCGAATTGGAGCTAGTTCTACCATGGGTCCAGCAGGGTTGGGGCTACAAGCGCAATCCATCCACAACTGCATGATGTATATGATGAATAATAGTGATGCTTTCATTGTCCTTCGGTGGCTACAACACCTTTGGAGGAAATATTCAATATAGCCTCGTTGGCACAGTGGAATTTTCATGTCAAACCAATAGGTTTGTTGAATATTAATAATTTCTTTGATGGCTTACTAGCATTTCTAGATCACGGTGTAAATAATAAGTTTATCTCTCATACAAATGAGAAAAATACTTATTTACGCTGAATCTTGTTGATGAACTACTCATCAAATTTCATGCATATGTTCAAGAATCTGTGGAAGCCAGGTCCGTTGGTCACGGACCACTTTGGTGTCAAGCGAAAAAGAAATTCGGATCCTTTAAATATTTCATTATGAATCCTAATATTGATGGTGGCGAGTTACGAGTATTTATACTCTCGACGCATCCTCATTTATGGATTCAATATATATTTTCTTTTAGTATTTCTATATTTTCGAGTGTTTATTGTCATCTTTTGATATTCTCAATATGTTCCACTTCATTTGCTTTGTACTTCTTACGGAGTAATAATAATATCATATTGGCTTTATTCAAATACGTAAATCTAGTGATTATGCTTCTTCAAGAGCATTTTATTCTCATATTAATACAATCTCATATCATCGATGAGATTACTTCATATAATTTCTCCATGCGATATATTATCTTTGATTTATCAACATGGGATCTATTCAAAGATTTTACTTTCGTCTATTTATCCAATGGTAACTTCAAATACCACTTGCTCAATTTTCTCCATTCATATTAGGTATATATGAAGAAGTAATTTTATTCTCATCGTCTACTTCTTGAGAGTATGATTAGAATATTTGATCAACTACTTCTTCTGAGTAGGATTCGTTATAACCAATCGTGTAGTATAACCCACCACATTGAAATATGCACACCAATCGTGTGGTATTACTCACCACATTGGAAATATACTCAAACTATAAAGTGCATAAATTTAAATTGCCGAAATTAAATTTCCTCCAATAGGTGGTCGAACCTACCTTATGGGAATTATTACAATAAATATAAATCTACTAATTTAAATAGCAAGAATTAAATTGCATAATATTTAACTACTTCTTCAGAGTAGGATTCGCTTAGTAGAAGGTATTACCCATCACTTAGCATATAAAGTGTAAATATATAAAACCTTAGTTTAGTGACTGTTTGAACCCATCATCAAGTAGGAGGTATTGCGATAATTAAATTGCAGTAAATAAAGTGCGAGAATTAAATATTGAATCGCTTCTCTGGGAGCAAATTTGTTCTTCTAGAACAAATACTCATTACTTACACAAGAAGCAGCTTATCCTTCTAGAATAAGTACATTATGTAATTGAACTCTTGGGAGTTACATTAATATTTCGATCTTTTAACTCAAATGGACTTCAAGCCATTTTATATAATCAATGGATTTAGAATTTCTTCATGAATATTCTATCCATTTTTCACTTGTCGTCAAAATTAGGTCGGTTTTACCCTAAGGGTAAAATTGTCCATTCAATTAAAAGGTAAAATTGTCAAAAATATTTTATCAATGTTTTACGATTGGAAAATTATCTCCTTTCTACTTCAATTTATCAATATCAAAATATTCAATGACTATTTTGTAACTTTTTCAAAAGTTGGTGTCTTGATTTGTAAATTTTGAAAGTTTGATAATAACATATTTCAAAGCGAGTTATTACCCTATCAATGTTGGTGTCAAATCGAAGCTCTCGTTAAATCGAGTATAATGGAGTCGAGAAAATTTGATTTTGATAATGTATACTCCTTATATCTCGATAAAGCGAATGTTATAGTTTAATATATTATTATATTATAAAATCATATGATTTACCTTTTTCCCTTTCTCTAATTATTCCATGGATGAGATTTACTTGCAATCCATTTACGTGATCGGAAAATTCTTTGGACTCCATTCTTCCAATTTTGGAATTTCGAGACATCTCAAGCGGGTTCTGTAGAATGAGGAATTGTGGGAGAAGAATATGAACAAAAGGGAATTTTCAATGATGTATTTGCAAAGAGAGAGTTATTTAGGATTGATGAGGATGAATTAATTCATTGGTAATAATCCAGTTCGATCTGAAGATCATCTATAAGAGATTTAATGTAGAAAGATACTTCTTTCATATTACTCAAAGGGCTGTAGACTGTCTTGATAACGTGTTATAAAAGATGTAAACAATAGAGAGAATTTTGTAGAGAATAATTTAAGGAATTCGTGAATGAATTTCATTAATAATCTGAGCTCTATTTATAGGAAAACTTGAATGGCACAATCGTAATTACATAATTTCATCAAGGGTATAATAGTCATTCACATATAATAATTACATCTTTTACCAAATTATTCCTCCACCAAATTATTCCTCCACCAAATTATTCCTCATAATGCATAACCACCACATTATTCTCAATTATTCATAACACCTAATAATTATTCTTCAATTATTATTCATAACAATAATGTGTTTTTTTGCCTATGAAAATATGTAATTATTAGAGTAGGTACATAGCAATGTTATATAGGTGTGATTGTAGCTATTATTAAAAAATATATTTTTTGTTTTAATCTTAAACTAACAATTTTTTTTTTAATTTTTTGATCTAGAGAACATGGAATCTCAACGAATATGTCTGTTAATTTCTCCTATGGAAATGAATAAAAATGCTCATTTGCAATGTCAAACTATGTTCGTTAATGTTCTTGTAGGACCTCAATCAAACAGTGGCTCAAAAACCTTTGTTTTTTGAGTAAATTGTGGTGATCGTTCTGTATCGTAAAGTAGAAGCAATCCAAGATTTGGATCTAACTAATTTGATGCAAAGAACATCGGATCTCAACGAATATATCCCTTACACTCTCCTTTGGCAATAAATGAAAATTTACCTTCTAACCTATGCCTCGAAATCAAAATCTTTCGTTTAGAAATCCATTGAGTACAATAACTAATGGTATTGTACTCATTTCTAAATAAAATATAATTTATTTTAATACATTCATCTCTTAGTAACAAGCATGATGTTTAATTCTTGCATGACTTTAGTAAAACAGTGGCTTAGCACATCACAAGAAGTAACAATACTTTACATTAATTGTCCTCAAATATTTCTTCACCATTTCAATTAAATTCTTGTTTAATGCGTTTTATTTAAACATATTTTCTTTTTCTACCTATAAGACGTGTTTGTAGAGTGTTTTTATCTCATGTAACGCACGGGTTGGATACTAGTGAAAGATAATGAGTGAAGTTAAATGGTGAAAATTTATGTACTATATGTAAGTTTTACGAGATATATGAATGTAATTAATTTAATCAAATTCAAATTTGAAAAAAATATATAAAAAAATTGTAAATAGTAGGCTAATATGAAAATAACAAATTACAGTCAATTAATTAAAGAAAAAATATCATGTGTAGCAATTTTAAAAAATGAAAAGATAAATGAAGCAAATACTTTTTCAAAAAGACACTAACAGCAATAGTTTTGTATTGAAGATGCCAAAATGCCTCAAGCTACTTCCACTCTCACCCACAACACCCCCACCCCCACCCCCACCCCACCCCATCCCCATCCCCAAAATAGCAAACAATCTCTCTTCTCTCTATGCAACTCCTTTCCACTCCAACCCCACCCTCTTGGTCGAAATGACGAACTACCGGAGTCTGGTTCTCCATGGCTCTTGCAACCAGCAACTCCAACTCCAATGCCCTTGGTGAGTCCAACATGGTGAAGAAGAATGTGAGATAGATCTGATGATGATGAAGAAGCTTAGATCTAACGGTGAAGAAATGAAGCTCAAAAGAAGAAATGAAATGCACATATGATGATTATTAAACTCCGATCTAAACCATCGGTGATGATTGCCAGGAATGGAAAAGCTACCAAGAAACATTGATAAGTGCATTTTGTGCATTTATTTAGGGTATGTGAACGTAATATTTGTGTTTTTATATTTAATTTCTACTTAATTTGATTCTTTATTATGTTTTAGGAGAAAATTTGGAATAAGAAGGAGTTTGAGCAGAAATAAAGGAAAAATGATCAAAAGAAAGAAAGAGATATCAACAGAAGGAAAGTTTCCAAATTCGGGGACGAGAATGTAAAGATGATAAAGATTGAGGATGAATTTTGACCCAGATAAAAGTGGAATTTCGACGTGGCTATTTCTGAATAAATTGTAGATCTTTTCGTCTATTTTTCATAGGAATTTGAATCACCTCAATCGAACATCGAGCAAAAGTTATCACTAAAACGGTAAATTGCGACAGTGCTGCATAGTTAACCATGCGACCGAGCGGTAACATGGTTCAATCGGGCAGAATGTGTCAGATTTTTCCTTTTTGTAGATGGACTCCAATTCTTGGGCTTTCTTGCATCTATAAAAAGCCAAAGTTGACCTAAACAGGGGGGACGATCTGGAACAGCTTTGGAGAAAAAAAGTGAAGGCAAATACGGGTTTCAAGCGTGAGGATTTCACCACAAACACCAAAATCCATCGTCTGGTTATGGAATTCTTCTCCTTTTTCGTATTTTCTTGTTTTAATATGTTAGCTAAGTTTATTGTTGCGTTGAGGTGTAGATGAACCGTTTTATCTTATTGTTATTCATGGATTGTTTAATTGAACCAACAACTTATGTTGGATTTAAGTTTTAATATTAATCTGTTTTCTTCATATATTGAGTGCACGCAATTATATGATATTTGTGGTTTAATTTTCGAATCAAGAGATCCAAATTAAACTAGACATATATTAAAAACCGTGGAGTTCGATAACGGCTAGAGATATACCGCCATGCTACATGTGATCTTTTAATATTTTCATAAATCATTAATGCGTTCTTGTGTATTTATGTTTATCATAGAGATATAGGTAAATTGTGCATGAGAATAGTTCGAATATTACTCGAGAGAGAATATTTGATAAATTTGGAATTCGATCTTTAAATTTAACCAAGTTGTCAATTCAATAATCTGAAATAATAATCGGGTAAAGTGGGGCTTCGAAACCTCTTCGCCACTTTACTCACTGAGTTTTCTCCAAACAATTTCACAAATTGCTTTCTAGTTTTAGCTTAAATTTTAGCCTTAGTTTGCACATTTAATTTTAGTTGTTATTTGTTAATTAGTTTTTAGCATAAAAATCCCCTATTTTTATTAGTTTCGGTTAAGGTCAGTAGGAATTAAACGATATACTAACAGTCCTCGTGGGTACAATATCCGGACTCCAGCAGTCCACTTTATTACTTTTGCAATCCGTACACTTGCGGTGTGGATTCATTAGCAACAAACATTATTGTTCGTGTCACTGGAATTCTTGACAAAACCTTTATCTGCAGAAAATATCGATATCCTATATTATAGGATATGGAATTGGTTACTGATCATGTTCTCCAGGAAATTAGTCGGAAGAAGATGGTCGGAGCTTACCGAGATGATGACCAAAGCCTGAGAAGGTAATCGGAGAAGCTGACAGGAAAATATGGAGGAGATGACCATTTTTTAACTATTATGATTTTTTTTATCATATTAGGAAAGTTCGACCAAATTGTTGCTACATTTGTCTCTATAGCAATTAACTTGACTGCATAGAATTACGAAGAAGCACCTTGCTTTGTTGAATAACTTTATATAGACATTCCAAATTAACATTATTAAGTAACATTCTAATGTGTCACTTTTTTATTAGATGATGAATATGTGTCCATATGATTATCATTTAATGCAAATTTATACCATCCAATGAAAATATACCACATCAACAATATCAATGAAAAATATCAAATTCAAATGTCTATGTAGAATCACTCTGCTTTGTTCTGTTTGCCTTTCACTTTTAATTAAATAGCACATCTCTAATCATTGAAAAGCAATGTAATTAAATTCCACAAATCTAACAAATTTATATTCTCCATCCTGCAGTACGAAAAGCTATCAATTTAAGAGAAAAAATGAGTTGAATTTACTATACAAATAATATCAAAACTTGGAATTTACTTACAAGAAAAAATTGCAGCAACGAATAGCTTACATTACACATGCCTCTCAAAATCAACCCACTCATGAAAATCGAACTGAGGTTTGAGACCCCAGCTCTACATTGGACACAGCAAAATCATTGACAGAAAAATCAATGTCTTCAAGCCGAGTTGCCATTGCATTTGCATCGACATATTCATCATCTCCACCGTCAAGGTTCTTCATTAGCCCTTGTTTGGTGGGGCTTAAAAGCCAATAATTGATCAAACTTTGATATCAACCACCTATTTCTGATAGACGTCACATTCTTCAAAAACCCACTTCCTTTGCTTCATCGAATGAGGAACTAATATTTACTAGGTTCTGAACTACTACTCCAGCTGCTTTGATATAAATAATCCGTACTGTAATTTTGACTACCGGAATGCCATCCTCGAAACAATCGAATTTCTTCAGATTGTTGTGCGGAGTTAAACATTTCACTTTCGCCGAGTCTCATCCCATTAGTCAAATCCGAGCCAGCCATACTGTCGAGAGCCCTCACGACCTAAAGAGAACAAACAAACCATGCGTCGATTTGACAGCTTTTTCATTCTTTTCTATAACATTTTCATTACTTTTCAACCACACATTCAGAAATCATTCTCTATCAGACATAGATTTGTATAAGCAAACTCCGACCACCAAGAATGATTACCTGTCCCATCTTTGGTCTCTTCGCAGCGGAATGACGAATACAAGCAGCGGCAACCTCAATAAGTCGAAACATTTCACTGTCAACATAATTTCTTTCAAGCCTCGGATCTGCTAAGTCGTCGAATACCTCTGTTTCAAGTGCATGACTAAGAAGAGGTCGAGCCTGAGAAAGAAATACATCAGATGATACATTACACTTCCTCGGAAAATTTTCTACTACTCGACTGCTCCTGGTATACTGAGTTCTCAATTACTCAATACTCCTAAGATATAGGGAGTATGTTACACCAGGAGTGCTAGAAAACTTCCGACTTTTATGACATGTTTGTTTTGCTTATCTTCACTTACCCACTCAACTAGGCTCTCGTCTCCTAGCGGTTGAGATGTATCCACAGGCTTACGTCCTGTAATAAGCTCCAAAAGCACGACCCCGAAGGAAAACACGTCGGACTTCTCGGTTAACTTACCACTGGATGCATACTCGGGAGCCATGTATCTAATCAAGCCAAATGTTAGTGCTAGAATAAAGATGTAGTAATAAATTACAATCTCCTTTTCCATACATTTTTTCATGCGGCACAAAGATAAATTTTAGACGTCTACTTACCCAAATGTCCCCATTACACGTGTGGTAATATGTGTATTTGTGTCGATAGCTAATTTCGCAAGTCCAAAATCAGACACCTGTAAAGCCATGACGTGGTTTTGATTACATAGTCTCAAAGAGTACATGAAAATTTTATCAGCCAGATATCGGGCATACCCGAGCTTCAAGGTTGTTGTCTAGAAGAATGTTTGACGACTTTATATCCCTATGGATTATACGGGGGTGACCTTTCATTTGGACGAAGAGTAATTAACACCTTATCAAATTCATATAATTGTACTTCATGAACTTAAATAAGAGTTATGCTACATATTCAACAAGTTATACAACATGATCACACTACTTTTAAATCAATGGTTATTGAATGGGCCACATGCGTGTACCATATAACTTGTTGTACCTGTAGCATTTTTCCTTAACCAAATTATAGTCAAATTATAGTCACATACAATCTTCATGAAGATAAGCTATTCCACGAGCAGCGCCGATCGCAATTTTTACACGGGTAGGCCAATCCATAACAGGCCTACTTTCACCTAAAAAAAGTAAGTCAATGTTACGCACAATCTTATCACGAAATCTACGTTTATATCAAGTAGTAAGTTTACCATGAAGATGGAAGTAGAGAGTATCATTAGCGACATAGTCAAACACAAGCAGCCTTGTATTGTCTGAAATGCAGTAACCTACAAGTGAAACGAGATGTCTGTGGTGTATACGGCTAATTATCTCCACTTCCAACCTGAATTCCCGCTCCCCCTGCTGTCCACCGACCTTCAACAGCTTGACTGCTACCTCTTTACCGTCGGGTAGTGTTCCTTTATATACAGAACCAAATCCGCCTTCGCCTAAGAGATTTTGAGGTGAAAATCCGTTAGTGGCGACAACTAGTTGTTCATAAGTGAAAAATGATCTTGAATGGTGATGAACAGAGCCACTTCCGTGGTTGGATAACGATATCTGTGCCTTCAATAATGCAGCATCTGACATGGACGTCATGTCAACATTAGACAATGTTTGAAAACATGGGAAAAAATGGACTAGGATGTTGGAGATGAGACAAGAGTGTAGTGTACGGTGTTACCTGATCTTGGGGAAGAGCCTATAGAATTTGGCATGATGTAAACACCGTTTAGTTCATGGGCCTTCTTTTTGCGTTTCCATATGCACCATGCTGCTGTTCCGGTGATACTAAGCAACAAAAATGCGAGTACTAAACCGATTGCGATAGTGCCACCAGTACTAATGCCGCCTCCACCTCTGGGTTGTGAGCTTGGTCCGACATTAGGAGTGGTGGTATTTGTGTTTGAAGTGAGTGGTGGAACTAGGGCAGGTGAAGGAGGTGAAGGGGTTGAAGAAAGTGGTGGGATTTGGGTTATAGGTGGTGGGGGCGGTGATCTAGGAAGAGAATTAGAAGATGTTGGAGATGCAGGTGGAGGACGGGTCAAATTTGGAGGAGATGGAGTTTCTGGAGGGATTGATGGCGGAGGTGGAGGAGTTTTAGGGGTGGTTTAGCTGTTGGTGGTGAAGGTGAATTTTCAGGAGGATCGGATGTTGGTGGGGGTGGTGAACTCTCAGGTGGAGGGTTGTGGGGCCTGGGAGGTAGAGGCGAATTTCGTGGTGGCTTAGCTGTTGGTGGTGGTGGAGCATTGTTTGGTGGCTCGGGCACAATTGGAGGAGCGTTTGAAGGGGTCCTTGGAGGAGGGTTTGAAGGGGTCCTTGGTGGTGGTGGAGGTGAATATAGTGGTGGTTCTGTTGATGGAGGAAGCGGTGAAGTAGGAGGATCGGACGGCGGAGGTTGGGAGGTAGCTGGTGGATTGGATATAGGAGGAGGTGGTGAGCTAGCTGGGAGATCAGATGGAGGTGGAGTTGGAGGTGGCTTTACAGGTGGATCAGCCAATGGTGGAGGTGGAGGGCTGGAAGATGGAGGTGGTAAACTTACTGGAGGAGATGGGGAAGGCATAGGCTGGAGTGAAGGGGGAGGAGCAGTAGCTGGCGTGGAGGCCATAGGAGGAGGGGGGGAAGGCGAGGCCGGTGGTGATGCAATAAGAGGACTTGGAGTGGATGCACTTGAATTGGACCGAGATTGTGATGCATTTTCCGGCGATGGTGAACTTAACGGATTAGGAGGCGGAGGAGAAGGAGAAGGCTGAGGAGGTGGAGACTTGGAAGAATCTGGGGGTGGAAGAGCTGCCGCATAATTTGGGGAAGGAGATATGGATGCCATCTAATTGCCATCCAAAATTAACTAAATTCCGCCATTTCCACATCTGTTTTCTTACATCAAGAATTTCAACTAAAATCCACAATGAACTTCAAACAATTCAATTCCCAAACAAAAAAATCTAACCTAAATTCGACCAATTTCAAGATCCATGCATAAATCAAGTAACAAGAACTAAATATATTTCCCCAATTGCAAAAAAGGTTCAATTCCTATTCACTTTCTGTAGAAGATCAACAACCCAGATTTGCCAAAATCCACCTTAACTTCTCCAAAACCACTCAACCCACATCATTAACATCCTCGGAAAACATCAATTTCGATTACAGAATACAGCATTCAGCAAAAAAAAAAAAAGCTAAAAACCTAAATCAAGAAAACCCAGAAATCATCAATTTCGGTAACAGCGAACAAACCGGACATATTCTTAAGTAGAAGTGAAAAATCCCATAATTTTTTCGTCTGATTATTGTCTCCATCTATTCTTCTACAGTTACCATTAGCAAATCTTACCTTCAAGCAGCAAAAACTGAAGCCACTTTTCGATTCTTGGAAGCAATTGAATCTTGACCCGGAAACACGGAAAATGGGGTCTTTTTTAATGAAACGAACGGACAGAATGAAACCGACTTGCCAAGAGCAACACTGAAGACTCAACTACTAAGAATGTTAGTAATATTCTTCTCTTTATTTTTCCTCTCTAATTAATGCAGATTTTAACGTTAAAATAGAAGTGTAAACTAGATGTGAGAGCGCGAAGCACGACGATGAAGCATTTTAGAGCGATAATAATACTTCATATTATTCACATGCGCTGCAGTGCTGCTTATGAAATATACTTTCTCAAAAAAAAAAAAGAAAAAGAAAAAAACCAGTGATAGTGGGAAAAATGGTCCCTTTTTTTGTTGGAATGACAAAAAATGGTCCTTTTTAGTTTGTGTACTATTTGTTTTTATTATTGTGATATTTTGGTCATTATTTGTACCTTCCTCAGGGCTGGTCAGTGCACTCAGTACTCCTATTCAAAAATTTCTATCAGACGATATTATTCATTTACATATAACTCTGAAATACGGTAAAACTCTTAAATTATATTAAAAACACATTTGAACTATTGATGGTAAGGAGTAAGGAGTAAGGAGTAATAAAAATTATTAAAAAAAAATCCAGCCCAAAGAATAGTAGTTATGCACTTATGTTTGAAGAAATTAGTCTTGGTTACTTCATATTTATCAGTTTCAAATAATTCTGTAACTTACTCGTTTTATATACCGCTCAATTTTAATGTTGCGGCTTATAATGCATGTACTCCGTTAGTAACGTGATGCAGTCTTCCATATATTATGTTGATGTGATATATTTTTGCATTTTTAGAGATAAAAGAGGCAATGGATGACTTTCATTTAATTGGTTGTTTTTCTTAAAGATAGCGCGTGTTTTGCATTGATATGGAATTCGGTAAAGTAAAGATGATGGAATGTTAAGAAGATAACATACTTTGTCATTTAATTGTTTATTTCATTTTATATATAGATATATTTCAGAAAACTATGAGGTGTGTTATGAATATAATAGAGAAAGTATGCACCTCGAGAGAAAGAAAAATAATATTTTAATAATGTGAATGACTATTATGTCCCTGATGAAATTATGTAATTACGATTGTCGCGAATTCGAAATTTTCACATAAATAGGGCTTGATTATTAATAGAAATTCATTCTGAATTAAGCATAATTCATTCTTACAAATTCTCATTATTTACTATCTTTTATATGCGTTATCGGCAGTCTCTAACTGGCTTTGAGTAATACCTGAAAAGAAGTATCTTTCGATTTACAGTCGCGTCTTGTAGATGATCTTACATGTCGGCGGATTATTACAATTTGAAATACTCAATTTTCTATAAAATCTCCTCATGCCATTCTCTCTAGAACAAGACACTTCCTTATAAAATCACTCTTTCCTCTGGATCGATCAATACCAATGCCAATTAGTGGAATTTTCCAAGCCAAACACGATGAATCTTGGTTTCAAAAATTAAGTGACAAATGGAAGCAGTACGGAGAGGTATATATTATATATATTATATTATTATTTTATAATATAATAATATATTAAAGCTATAAAGATTCGTTTATCCGAGATATATGGAAGCATCGTTATCAAAATCAAATTTTCTCGACCCATTATACTCGATTTAACCAGAGATCTTGATTTGACACCAATATTGATAAGGTAAACTTTCAAAATTTACAAATCAATACGACTTTTGAAAAAGTTACAAAATGGTCGCGGAGCTGAATATTTACATTAATGCTTATAATGTCAGCTTTATAAAGAGATATATGCAGTACGCCACTTTGCAAGCGACATACTGCCCCAGAACAGCCAGTAGCGGTTAACGCATGAGTATGTATTAATGTTTTATAAAGAAATATGGGCCACGCACCTCGTCGAAGACGGCTTGTGAAGCCCAGTAGGCGGTTGACAAAGCAGCAGATATTTCGATTTCTGACCGTTCTTTGGCGATAATTATATTTTGAAGAAATAGTTAGAACAAATTTTCTTCTATAGATATTTTAATTCTTACACTTTATTTCTTACAATTTAAATACTACAATACCTCCAATTGCGATGATGGGTTCGGCCATCACTAAGCGGAAGATTTTATATATTTATGCACTTTATATGCTAAGTAAAGAATAATACTTTAGTTAGACTACTCACGAAAAGTAGTTAAATGTTATACAATTTAATTATGATTTAAATTCCGTAAATTTATATTTATTGCAATAATTATAAGGTAGTTTTGACCACCTTTTATTGGAGAAAATTTAATTTCTACAATTTAAATTTACGACTTTAAATTTGCATATATTTCCAATGTGGTGAGTTATATCATACGATTGGTATGCATATTTCAATGCATGGTGGGATATACCACGCGTTTAGAATACTTATTTGCGAAATGTGGTTGGATTAAACCCCACTGATTGGATAGCTGATTTATATATGTTCGATATGAATATTCTATTGATATTAAAGAAGGGACTTGAGCAAGTGATGCCAGAATTCAGATTGTATGTATTGATGAAGTAAATTGCTCGAAGAATCCCATTGTGATAAAAGAAAAGAAAATATACTTGCGGTGAAAATCTCATTATAAGATTAGTATATTGTGATATGATGAGAAATGCTCTTAAAGAAGTATTTAATAAAATGTCTACTTTCCAGCGTCTATTGAATATTGATGGAGAAAATTGAGTAAGTGCAGAGTTGCAATTGGATAAATAGATGAAAGTAAAATGCTCAATAGATCCCATGTTGATAAATCAAAGAAAATATATCGCATGAAGAGATTATGAAGTAATCTCATCGATGATATGAGATTGTATTAATATGAAAATAAAATCTTTCTTGAAGAAGCATAATCACTAAGATTACGTATTTGAATAAAGCCAATATGATATTATTATTATTACTCGGAAGAAGTACAAAACAACCTAAGTGGAACATATTGAGAATATCAAAGATGGCAATAAACACTCGAAAATATAGAAATGCCGAATAGAAAATACACATTGAACCCATAAATGAGGGATCGTCTGAGTATAAATACTCGTAACTCACCCAAACATTCGGGTTCATAATGAAAGATCCAAGGATCTCTTTTAAACACCGATGATACGTGACCAGATGGGTTTAAGCTTCCATGATTTTGAACATATGATTGAATCTTGATGAGTAGATCAAAGAATCGTATTAGCGAGCAAGTATATTTCTCATTTGAGCGAGAAATAAATTTATGTTCTACACCCGATCTAAATGCTAGCAAACCATCAAAGAAATAATTAATATTCAACAAACCTATTGGTTTGACGAAAAGTTCAATCGTACTTGAGGCTATATTGAATATTTCCTCCAAAGGTATGTTGTAGCGCTTTGGAAGGACAATGAAAGCATCACTATTATTCATCATATACATCATGCAGTTGTGGATGGATTAGCAGCACCAACCCTCTTTGGACCCGTAGAAGCTCGGTCGAGTATTAGATCGACTAAATGGAAAGGTATTACACCAAAACTCTTATTCCCCATGATTGTGCGCCATCATAAGACTCCTTAATAGTTTGTTATTAGTCCCTCCATATAGTATATTGATATTTTGTTTCCCTAACTCCCTTACAAGTTAGTCGCCATATCCACATATTTGGATATGGCCTACTTGTCTGGAGCCACCAAGAATACATATGGTTTTAATGCAGTGAGGTAAATCTTGCTTGTATAGAGATGATTCTAAAATCTCTATATCCATCTCTACTCCTATCTCTCTTTGCACTATACTTTCAACGTATAAACATGAGAGAATCCCTTTATTTAAAGAAAAATTTTCAAACCAATAATTGATTGTCTTTATTTACTTTTTGTGAATATGAAAGAGAAAAGGTAAAATTTTTAGTGAAATGACATATACCTGCTTATGATTGAAAAATAATATATATATACATATCTTAAAAATTTGAAAAACTACTTTTACCCATACCAGGCATGTATTTAGAAGGAATTGAAACCTCACCAGATAATCGAACCTTTACTTTAATCAACCATCGGATATCTTGTGGGATACCCTTATTCATTAGCATCCTCAACCTTTCAAGCCTACTTCGATAAATCCTTTTAGGATTTCGATCAGTAGTGATGGATAGTATTTTCGAAGATTTGAGAGCAAATTATCCATTATTATATATGGACCATTATTATAGTAAATCGTAAGTGCCAGCAATTTATAAGCGTATGAGGTAAGGCTCGCGTTGGAGCGATGTCGAAACATGAAAGCGTATGTGCTAAGATTCCACGCTTGAATAGTGATCGCGTAATAATGCTACTCAAAACATGATGGAATATGTCGGTGAGCTATACATATGATGAAAGCAATAAATCATGTTGAAGTATTTATCTGAATCTTAGTGAAATCGATATAAGAAATTTCTTGAACTAAAAGTTCAATAATACTCGTTCTTGACAGATCTATCGAAATGGTTTAAATAATTATTGAAATCAATATTTCAAGTGAAGAATTAAAAGAATTCTTCAATGATTGTTCTCGATAAATGATGAAATCATTCTAGATATTTGGAATAAATCCCAAATATATCTAGAATAAAGGATGAGAAATAGGCATTGCTCATCCTCCATGTGGACTACTAGATATTATGATATGGATCCACTAGATAGTCACATGTATATGATTAAGTAATTTGAAATTCACAAATATTTGCTCACAGGATGAGCATCATTTCCAAATTTAATGATAAAGCTAGTAAATGTATATCCCAATACTTGAATAAATCACTGAAGGATTGAGTATGCATACAAGTGGGATATTATGTGGCAAATTATTTAAAGTCCTCCAATAAATTGCCAATATCGAGAATAGAATGCAAACTATATAAATTCTCATATTAAAAATTTGAATGATGAGAACATATATGAGTTTTAGTGTTCTAAATTTTCTTGCGTGAGGGGAGTATTAAAAATTTGAAAATGATATGTGAAAAGTATCATACTATATCCTCACAATTGAAATATGAACTTGAAGTTCAAGGATGCATGAAATATTATGAACAATCGTATATATCATTTAGGATCTTTGATAAGTTAATATTGTTAGAAAAGTTGATATTATAAGAGTTCCTCAATCATATATATCAAAGCAAATTGTAAAAGATGATCTTAATAGCAGGAGGCATACACTCTTGAATAAAGATTATATAGACATAACTATATTGTGTAATCCTACAAGAGGATTGATAATGAGATATCTAGATAAGTTATGTCGATATGGGAAAGAAATAAAATTGAAAGTGTCGACACACTATGAAAAGATAAGCGCTACATACTTATCAATAATAGTGAGATATTAAAATCCATCGAAAATGCCAATCTTGAAATATATGCCCTTATGATTAAAGTGTTCATGCACGTGTTTAATGAGAAATGAGAATGAAACTCTTGAAGAGGTTTCAAATGTATTATTATCACAGTGCATGCAAGCGGCTCAAAAATATCTATATTGATATTGTTGAGAAATTTATATCTTTGTCTACTTTTCCTTGATTGATGTTTTTGTCCCTAAAGGTTTTTCTCAAACAAAGGTTTTTAATGAAAGCGACTCAATCTCAACTAATATGAAATCTCGAGAAAGAGATTTAGGTATATATCTCGATATAGTGAAAATGAGATGAAAAATGAGATCGTGTTGATTGCATACCTTGAATATAACATGATATTGTATAACATCTAAAATTTCATTCACGTGAAATGAATGAAGAGTATCAACCAATGTATATGATACTCCATATAAATTTATGAAAGATTTTGAAATGCTTAAGATACTTGTATAAAATACGCGTTCACTCTTTTTCAGCGGCGAGGTTTTATAAATCGTTGGGTTTTCCAAAGTGAGTTTTAATGAGGCAACATTAAAGGCGTATTCACATGAATAATGTACTCTTTTCCTTCATTAGGATTTTTGGGTTTTTCTAATAAGGTTTTAATGAGGCATATTCATGGTATATTGAGGAGAGCAAATCGACACAAGCCTTGATATCTATTGGATCAAGTTATAATAGAGGCAATACTTTAGATCCAAACAATGATGATATTAAAACTTTACCGTATTTGCAAGTGAGGATATCAGTCGTCAAGATATGAAATCGGATGGAGGAGTATGCTTTTTTCCTTCAATCAGATTTTTCCGGTTGGGTTTTTAATGAGGTTTTAACGGCGAAGACGCGTGAATACTTTCTTATCTGGTGATAGAAATCGGGGGAGACGATGTTTAATGAAGTAATAGATGACCATTCTAAATTAACTTCTACAATCGGTTGGAAGTTTTTATTCATCAGGTTTTAAGCAATCAGGAAGACGTTTGTCTTAATAATGAATTCGAAGTGTTATGAATATAATAGAAAGATGCACCTTGAGAGAAGGAAAAATAATATTTTAATAATGTGAATACTATTATGCCCTGATGAAATTATGTAATTACGATTGTATTGCCATTCGAAGTTTCATAAATAGAACAGTTATTAATGAATTCATTAATTCCTTAAATTACCATTAATTCTTCTACCTTCTATTATTTTTATACTTTTATAATAAGGTGAACGACTATGTCAATTTTCTCACCTACTATGTGGGACGTATTAAAATATATGAATTCGAATTACCTAGACTTCATTTTGACCTTATAGTTACAGATACATATAAGGAGGTAATAACTTCTTTGACTAAAATAGAGACCTCCACCTAGAAATGTCCAATAGGTCAAAATGTCATTTTACTTCTTAAATGCCAATTTAAAAACAATAAATCTTGTGAACACAATTTCTCAAATGTTAAGGACTATTTGTATAATTTATCACAGAAAAGCATTAAATTTTGCTCACCAGTCACTTGCCCTCCTTTCAATTCATTGGACAAATATTGTGACCACAATGATTTATAAATAGATTGAGATCATGAATAATATAATATCTTAATGTATAAATGTGTAGACAAAAGTTTGACTGTAATTGAATTTTGTAAAATTTTAATAAATATGTATCCAAACAAGACCCAGAGTTTTATTTTCTCTTCTTATTACTTTATTATATATAAACATTTTTTTCTTTAACGGGCCTTTATAAATAAATTTGGAAATTCCTTTTGGCTCTATTGATGAAAGGGAACCTATAGCTAGCTTCAAAGGCTAATTCCAAGTCTTAATTAACGTCACTTATTACTTATTGTTAAATTAATTATTCTTCAATAATAAGTATATCCAGAATATATAGGATTATAAATTGTGAGGCTAAAGTTAGGGCTCACAAAATATACGGTGGAAATTGAAAATGCGATTACTCGACTGAATGAGACAAAAAGTATTAATATTCACGCCGATACAAAAATATGGAATATATGGAGATTCAAAAAATGATGACCTATTTGGGTAGGTCGATATGGTTTTAATAATCATATTCGTCGTTGAAACCATCTATCCAAATTTAAAGGAATTCAATTTTCCACTACTGGGCATGAAGCAGACTCAAGTCAATAATCCAATGGACTAATAATTCCCTTTACGTAATAGAATAGAAATATCTGGAAGACAACACTACAAATTAGTTAATTAACGTAATAACGTTGTAAAAACTCTCCAATATATAATGCAAAGGGAAAAATGATATGAAAAACTGACCAAGCACGATATAATGTTGACATCTACAAAATACATTATCTAAACGCTAAATGAAATACCAACACTAAATACCATTCTAAGTAAAACGGACATTTGAGAAGAAAAACCCATAATGTAGATACCACTCTCTTTTCATCCAATTAACCGACCTATCATTTTTGGGCCAGCAAAACGTTGGTCCAATTGAGGCCCTCCGTACACACTTGCACGTATATTTTCTTTTCTTTTTCTTTTTTTTTTATAAATAAGTATTTTTAAATCAATTACCCAATAAGCAGCTTAGATTATAATATTACCCTATATATATAGTCTGTTGAGTTATCTAAAGCTTGTTTTATTTTTGTTGAAGGGCATACCACACGATCACTCAATATCAATTGCTTGGATTTACAATCCTTCCACTATGGCTCCACTTCAAGAGTCAAATCTCAGGAAACTACTCGTTCTTCATTTTTTCTTGATTTTCTTGTCTTCCTCGTTCGTTTCTGCCTACAACGAGCATCGAAAATTGTTACCATATAACGATGATCACACACCAGTAGTCAAAAAGAACAAATCCCAGTTCAAGAAATTGAGTCCCACAAATTCAACACCCAAAATCGCCTCATTTTTCACCAACAAGTCGTCTGATCCAATCAAAACATATAAACGAATCACAAACAAGGAAACCAAAGAAAAGAAGATCAACAACCCAGATAAAAATAAAAACAGTTGGAGTGGTCAAGATGAAGAAGATGATGATTTGGTTGAAGGGATCAGAGACTTACACAACAAGTTTCAAGAAACCCTAGTCCCAGATTTGCACAAGATTTCAAAAACTTCTAGGGTTTATCTCAACAAGTATAACAAAGCATTCACCAAAGGTTTCAAGCCTTATGTTGGCAACAAATATGCACCCACAATTGCGTGTGTTGTTTCTATTTGCTTTATATTCATCCTACTTATTCTCGTTTCACTTATTTTTAATCGTCTTAAAGCCTATTTTTCACTCCAAAAGTTACTAATTTTCATCCAAATTTATTTTTCCGTATACTTCTCCATATTGTGTTTGACCGCATTGGGCACTGGGGTTGAGCCATTGAGGGTTTTCTATTCCATGTCACACTTCACGTTTGTATGTGTACAAGTTTTGCAGACTCTTGGGTACGCCTTGTACCTCGTGCTGCTCTTGTTGTCCTTGATTATGGTATTCTCCGTTGAAACTGGGCTCATCGTGAAGCTATTGGGCTTGACAAGGACCTTTTTGGGCTTTGGTGTTGGGCTGCATTACTACGTGACTGTGTTTCATAGGGCTGTGTTGCAGCAACCTCCCAAGACTAGTTGGAAAGCCCATGCCTTATATGCCACGTGTTTCCTGGTGATTTGTCTGTTCGGTAGGACTGACGGGAGGAAGAAAATTTACTTAGAAGAGGGAGGTGAGGAAGGCAAACGGAGCTAGGATTCTTTGATTTGTTTTCTTGATTTTGGATTGTAAAGAATTTTGCACTTATCGCTTTGTGATTTATCAGGATCGTATTGATCATCATTATAATTTTATGAAGTTAATTCGACTTTATCTCATTATCATTATCTACTCTTTCATTTAAAATTTGTATATTCATTGGTCTAAAAAGTTTGTAGAAATTTGAAAACTAAATAAAAATGCATCGAAGAATATACGTTTACAATACAATATATAAAATGTGTACATGGAAGTGTTTTTTTTTTTTTTTTCACATTTTGACCTTTACTAGTGATGGTCAACGTGTACTTTTTGTTTTTATTGTGATATTTTGTTCATTCTTTAATTTGTACCTCCCTCAGGGCTCAATGCACTCCTATTAAAAAATTTCTATGCGACATTAAAATTTATTGAGCAAAAAAATAAGAATGATATTAGACATTTACCTATAGTTGAAATACGGCGAAAACTCTTAAATTATATTAAAAACATTTTCGAACTGTTAATGGTAAGGAGTAAGGACTCATATGAAAACCTAGTCCAAAGAAGAGTAGCTATGCTTGAAGAAGGTTGTCTTGGTTACTTCTTATTTATCCGTTTCAAATAATTTTGTAACTTACTAGTTAATTTATGTATCGCTAAATTTTGATGTAGCAGGTTATTTTTCAAATGAACAAGTTGATTTCAAGAAAATGTACTGCGTTAATGTGATGTAGTACTGTTCCATTATATTGATGTGATGTAGTACTGTCTTTTTATTTGTCATTTTAATTGTTTATGTCTTATTGTACATAGACGCTTCGTAAAAACACGACGTGGTCGATGATGTCAGATATGACCTACTATGTCAAACGTGTTAAAATATATGAAATCTAGTTACCAAATCTCATTTTGATCTTATAATAATTAAGATAAGGAGTAATAGCGTGTTTCACTAAACTAGTGACTCGGTGAAAATATCAAATTTTTTATTTTATTTTTTATTTTTTAATGCCAATTTAAGAAGAACAAATCTTGTGAACACCATTTTTCTCAAATGTGAAGGACTATTTTGTACAATTTAATATCACGAGAAAGCATTAAATTTTGCTCACTGAGTTTACGATCGAGTCACTTCGCACTTGGCCTCCTTTCGAGTTTATCAGAAAATTAAAAAAATAAAGTGCACATGATGATTTATAAACAAAACTAGAAAATGAATAATATAATATCTTAATAAACGTGTAGATAACAGTGGATATTAAAAAGTGTGAAAATAATTGGATTTTGTAGACATTTAATAAATATGTATCCAAACGAGATATAGACTTTTATTTTCTTTTCTTACTTTATAAACTTTTTCCCTTTTGAACGGGACTTAATAAATGAATTTGGACAATTCCTTTTGGCTCTATCAATTAATGAGTTCTAACTACACGTTGAATCATATGAAATAAATGTAAATTTTTAGTTAACATCACTTGCGTCACTTAATATTGCTAGTTACTAGTTAAGCAAAACGTGCATTAATGCACGCGACTTTGTGATAATTTGTCAAATATATTTTGACTATTATAATTATAACATGATAAAGTATATATACATTTAATAATCATAATATATTGAGTGCAATATGTATATCAGATCAAATAAATATTATATTTTGAGTAAACCATAAACCTGTTATGCTTCTTCAATTCTGTATCTTTGCTATATTTCAAAAGGAATGATCCTCATAACTTTAAGTGCCATATGTTTTTGGCATACACTATCATATTAAATCATTTTATCTAACATTATTTTCAACCAACCATTCAAAATGATAACTTTTTCAATTAACTTTCAATAGTACTTTTCCTTTACTTCTCAATAATTAATTAATTAATTAATATTTTTAAAAAAAAATCTCTCGAAAATATACTCATCTACCCTATCATAGAAGTAATAAATCTATTTAGAAAAAATTCACGTTTCAATAATACTCTTTAATTATTATGTCTCAAATAATTTTTTTTACCAAGTCATAAACATGTTACTTTTTTTTCCATTTTTAGAAGTAAATTCACTCATTATAGTTTTATCATCAAAATATTAAATCTTTGTTATTAAATAAGAAAATTGTGACATTGACCTTAACATAATAACAATAATAGAGTTTTCCGTATTTTCAAATTAGTACATATGTAACAATTTTTTTTTTTTTTTTTTGGGTCTCCTATAATGCCAAGAACCTACAAGGTTTAATAAAAGCACATTAGATGGACCAACTACAAAAATTCTATTGCTCGATTTATTCTAGTAGAGTTCTATTATTACCTTTATGTATAATTCCCTCATTCTATATTGTAACTCTAGAAATTCAATTAACAATTATCATGCATGACATGCCTCGTCGGCATCTTCATATTCTCCTTCCTTTAATTTCTTTCATTCTCTTTTGTGGCTGCTAATACCCTTAATTCGAATTGTACAACATTGTACAATGCAAATAATAATAATTCTTATTAGCAATATGGTAGTGTATAACATTGAAAGAGATGGATATTATCAAAATAGACAAAAGCATACATTAATTAATGACATCATTGGTGGTTGATCAAATTAAGTTGACATATAAAAAAAAAAAATCATCACAATCAAATCCTTGGTAAACATATAAAAATTATACATATTTGTATGTATGTGTAAATGCATTTCCTATAATTGTAATACGTAGAAATTCATCAAATTTTGGTTACATGTAATAATATATACATATATACACACATATATATTACTTATCAATAAATACATTTTGAGGAATCTACATCTACATATATAGAAAAGTAGGGAAATTTCAGCATATTTTTTAATTAGATTAATTAATTTTTCTACCTAAAATAAAGTCCTTTTTTTCATTTGATTTTTTTCATTTTTTTAATAATTAATAATTAATCCCCAAAAATTAATTAACTAATCATTATCTATATTAAATCTTATCCTCACCAAAATTAAATTTTTTCAAATCTCCACTGATTTGAACCTATCTTTTGTATATTTTTTGTCTTTGATTTTTTCCTTTTTTATTAATTCATAATATTCATTGTGAAAATTAATTATATTTCTTTTGTATGGTTGATTAATATTTTTAGTTTACATAATTGGTTATATATAATTGAAAAAGTCCAATAAACTTTATAATTAATTTATAAAGTAGATTAATTTGCAATGCAACATTACTATTCAGAAGTATAAAATAAATTAAAATATGAATTGACCTAATTCGATGGATTGTTTGTAGTAAATTATAGAAATAATTATTCTTCCTCTATATTGATAAACTGTTTTTTCTTTTTTTCATTAATTTTTTTATACCATTGGTTTGAGACGGCACAATTTTTTAAATATTAAAGGTAAATTCGTTGATTGATTGTACTTTTTTCGCACAATTAATTTTTCTTGTCTTGGATCTTTTATTTTTTGTATCCATATGAAAAATACTTTTCAGCAGTGGAATAGAGTTTGAATCAAAAGAGTGGACTCACTTATTATAAAGAAATAATTGTAGTTTCTTCGCACTATAAAAGTCATATATATATATATATATATATATATATATGATCAATTTTTTAGGTCATTAATACAAATCGATACAATATTTTAAATTATTAACGTAAATTCGTGATTTATCATACTTTTTTCACACTATTAATTTTTTTCCTTCGATCATTTAGTTTTTATGACAATATGTTCATTATGAAAATTAATATACTTCTATACTTCTTTTGTATGGTTGATTATATTTTTAGTTCACATAATTCATTACAATTGGGAAGTCCACTATACTTTATAATTTTTTCTAGTAAATTAATTTGTAATGCAATTATTGTTATTAATTTACAAATATAAAATAAATTAAAATATAAATCAACCCAATTCGGCGGAGTGCTTCCGATAAGTTATTGCAACAATTATTCTTTTTGCAAAGTGATAACTTATTTTCTCTCTCTTTTTTCTCATTCATTTCTTATACCATTAGGTTGAAACGACACAATTTTTAAAATAGTAAGGATAAATTTCTGGATTGATCGTACTTTTTTCACACGATTAAATTTTTCTCTTGGATCATTTATTTTTTGTGCCCACATGGAAAATACTTTTCAATAATGAAAGAGTTCTAATAAAAAAAGTGTTGGACTCACTTATTGTGAAGAAACAGTTGTATATAATTTTTTCACACTATTAAAGTTTTTTTCTTTTTTAATTTTTTATATGATCAATTTTTTAATCCATTAGTAGGAGTCGATACAATATATTGAATTGTTAAGTTAAGTCGATAGATTGATCGTACTTTCCTTCACACTATTAATTTTTTCTTTGGATCATTTGGTTTTTATGTCAATATGTTCATTGTGAATCATACTTCTTTTGTATGTTTGCTTAATATTTTTAGTTCACATAATTCGTTGCAATTGTAAAAGTCCAATATTCTTTATAGTTTTTTCCAGTAGATTAATTTGTAATGTAACTATTACTGTTTATAATCATAAAAACAAATTAAAATATTAATCGACCTTATATAATGGATTGTTTTTGGCAACTTTGAAATAATTATTTCTTTCTTCTCACTAGTAAATTGTTTTCTCTCTTTTTTTTTTATTAATTTTTATACCATTAGAATGAAATAATATGATTTTTGAAATACTAAAGGTAAATCTGTGGATCGATTGTACTTTCTTTGCACTATTAAATTTTTTCTCGGATCATTTATTTTTTGTGCGTATATGGAAAATGTTTTTCATCAGTGAAAGATAGCTCCAATCAAAAGAGTGCCGAACTCACTTTATGTGAAGAAACAATTAAAGTTTCTTCGCAATAAGAAATTTTTTTCATTTTTTTTGTATTATCAATTTTTTAAATATTAGTACAAGTCGACACAATATTTTAAATTGTTAAGATAAATCTGTGGATTGGTCGTATATTCTTTACACCATTAATTTTTTTGCCTTAGATCATTTAGTTTTTATGCCAATATGTTCATTGTGAAAATTAATTATACTTTTTTGTATGGTATATTAAAATTTTTAAGTCACATAATTCGTCACAATTGCAAAAGTCCAATAAAATTTTATAATTTTTTGCAGTAGATTAATTTGTTATGCAATTATTACTATTTACAAGTATAAAATAAATTAAAATATGAACTGATCTACTTTGATGGATTATTTGCGCTAAATTGTTAAAATAATTATTATTTCTTCGTACTGATAATTTTTTTGTATCATTAATTTTTTATACCTTTTGGTTGAATCGACACAAATTTTTAAATTGTAAAGGTGAATTCATTGATTGATTGTACTTTCTTCACACTTTTTTTCGTGAAACATTTATTTTTTGTGCCAAAATATTCGCATGTTAACTTAGTAAATTAGTGCCTTATTGATCCAATGGACACCTCAATCATGAATCAATGTTATTAGTTACGCAACATTGAAGTAGAAAAGTTAAGAGTATAAATTGTATTCTTATTCTAATTGTATCATAATGAATTATAAAATGAATATATATGGAAAAAAAAAGAAAGGTGCGATTTAAAACTAAAAGTACATATTTATTGAGTTAAATTGTCAAAGATTATATTTAAAATTGTAATTATCTTATGAGTACTTACACCATCATCTTTGTAATGGATCCATTTGAAATGAGATAAATTATATTATATTTTATTATTTTTATTTTTCTAATTCATATAGAATTATTACAATTTTAAAGTATGAATCAAACCATAATAAAGTAGAGAAATCTGCTTTTAGGCGATTATTAGTTGTTCTTCTATTATAATTCATATGATAATACAATATTCAATCAATATATATGAAAAAAGTAGATATTGAAAAAGTTGTCTCTTGTACAACATACGGGTGAAACAGTTAGGGTTTGAATAGAATGAGTATGTCGCAGTCCCGAGGGTGACGTATATGAATGGTTTAAAGTTTGTGATATATGATGACAATTGTCGTCCAACTACCATGACTACAAATGTCTTCTATAAATAAGTATTTAAACTTATAGTTTCATACTTATTAATTGTGTCAAGTATGCTGTTCACTTTATTTGTTTTTTTACGCAAGTCCTTTATATCATTCATGGTTTGATATGTGAAGTAAATGATCATATTTATATATTATTGTGTTTGTGCTCTTATATTTAGTTAGGCATAATGTTCCTGTTACAAATTTGGTGAAGTTATACAAATTGATAATAGATACCATTTATGCATTAGGAGATCCTGTGCCCACGCCGGAAAAAAATTCGTGTGGCTCCATCGGCCCCCCACAATCAGAGGCAGTTATATATTATTCATCTAATTTAATATAGATACTAAAAAAATTTTTGGTGATGTGGGGCCCTCACGCCAAGTGGCGTGGGTACCGCCCCGACATGGGAAATAGAGCACTGGCGCATGCATTAGTGGCATTGTGTTTCAAAAAGGTAACTCAATGTATTTAATGGTCGAAAATTACACTTTTAGTGAGTTTTATTTATCATATCTGAAATATGATGTTATTTTTAATATTTTGTAGGTTTCTTATGCTAAAGCGTAAGCTTTTGTATAAAAGTGATGTCAGAGATATTCCGCTCATCTAAAATTTATTTATTATTTTCATACAATTCAATTGTATAATAACACAAATTTTTATAATCTATGTGACAATTATGGATATGACTTATATTTGAGTGCATTCATTCTCTTTGTAAAAAATACTAAGATGTTTCTATTTTTTTGTCTGGTGTGTTGTTGTTGACTATTATTAATGGTGTTATGTTTGGATTGCTTTAATTATTGATATCTTTAAGAGTCTTGTAAATTAAATTTATATTTTTTGGTGAGTTTTTCCCCAATTATTTACAGGATGAATTGGTACAAAATAAAGGGAAACTCTGTCGAAAATTTTTAAGAATTATTTCATTAGTTATATTAATTAAGTTTATTATTGCGACTCATTATTTATTTTATTTTTTCGAAATCTTATGTTAATACGACTAACACCTATTAATAATGTCCTTAACTAAAAAGTTATGCCCCCGTGTAACGCACGGGTGAAATAGCTAGTATAAGTAATATAAATAAGTATGGAAGTTTTTTTGTAAATTAAAAGTGAATGGAATTTAAAAGGTATTATTACAAATCAAGTGGTTATGTATTTAACAAATTTTATATTATATATACTCAAGTTCAATTTTTTTGGTAGAAGAAGAGGAGGTGGAATTTTCATGCATTAGTCTTATATCATTTAATTTAATTAATTAAACAAAAATTAATGCTAAATTTGTAAAAATGATATAAGTAATTATATAAGATTTGTAAGGGCAAGATGGTCATGAAATATTTTTCATATGTTAGGCACTTTTATGAGGACGATGATGATTATCAAATAATAAATATATCCAGAATAGGATCGTAAATTGTGACGCTGAAGTTAGAGTTAGCAAAATAAATGGTGGAAATTGAAAATATGATTACTAAAATTGAATGGGACAAAAAGTATTCGTACTGAGACATAAACATGGAGCATACAGTACGCTAAAATGATATCATATTCGTGTAGGTTAATACGGTTTGAAAATGTTCAAAAATCAGTTATATGGTTTTAAATGAATTCAATTTTCCATTACCACAAATTACGTTGACATTGTAAAACTCTCCAAATTTAAAGGGAAATTGATAGGGAAAATTGATCACACATGCAAGATACAATTTTGACATCTACAAAATACGTCATCTAAGTACTAAATGTAATCACAACTCTGCAATGGAGATAACGTCGCAATACCATTCTAAGTAAAACTTGGAAAGAAACCAAGATAGACATCTGAGAAGAGAAACCCACAATATAGATACCATTTTCTTCTACAAAAGAATTAAATTTTGAAGCTATGCAGAAAGGTCATCTAACTGAACTATCATTTTTGGGCCAACAAAAAGTTGGCGACTTGGCCCGTTGAGGCCCTTCATACACACACCACACATGTATATTTTCGTTTCTTTAAAAATTATTAAATCAATTATACGACATTTTTTGTTTATTTAAAATTGTAAGGCCAAAAGGATCAAGTGCCGGGAGGGGAATCGAATTCTAAACCTAGGGAGTGGGAGATAGATTTGACAGCCACTAGATTACGTGGGTCGGCACCCAACAAATAGCTTAGACCAAAATAAGTTTAAAAAAAAAAAGGCTCACACATGAATATTTGCAGCAGCGGAAACTTGCCCTTATAGTCTGTTGAGGTATCTAAAGCTTGTTTTGTTTTTCTTGAAGGGCGTATCACACAATCAGTCAATATTAGTTGGATGGATTTATGCAAAAACATCAGATATTCATGTGACTCGGTTTTTTATCCTACAATTCCCTTACTGGTATCCACATTGGCCCCGAAATATCCCCACAAATGCACATGTAAATATGTAATGTTGTAATCGAAAAGAATTTGTTCCATTAAAAGTTGTGGTCGCAATAAATTATAGACTTTTACGCATATGCAGATAAGAAAACTAATGTATTTTTATAAACAATACAAAGGGAAGGACAAAAAAGAGAGGTACATTTTTTCTAATTTCAACCACATGTTGATTTACTGTTCCTAAAGATAAACCTGGCAGAACTTTGATCTGCTATACCCAAATTACCCTTACTATTTCGTTGAAATGCTTGTTACTGAAACTTTAGGAAATCCATATATTCTATATTATAGAATTATAGAATATAGAATCAGCGGCAGTTTATCTTCTCCGCCGCCGTTGGTTGCTATTTAATTTAAATGTTCATGACTAAACCCATTTCATCTTCTATCAATTCACGATGAGTTTTTCCTTATAAAAATAAAATTAATTCCAAATCTAGATTGAAATTTGATTTTTCCAAAAATACCACATCACGAGAGAAATCCCATCACCGAAAAACTCCATCACCGGAAGAACCATCTTTACTTGCCAAATTTTGATTACAAGAGAGATAGATAAAGAAAACGGGAGAAGTAGACCAGTGGGAGGAACAGAGAGAGGGAGGGGGAGAGAGAAATAAAGACTGGGGAGGAAAGGAGATGCGGAGGGGGAGAGGGAGAGAGAGAGAGAGAGCGGAGGCGATACACTATTTGGTACAAAAGAGAGGAGGTCAAAATTGGTCAAATTAAGGGCACTTTGGTACATTCCAGTTGAAAATTCTGCCATTATTTTCTTTTGTCAAATCAAAATGCCTAATTTGAGATTGCAGTTATAAAGGTCGTCATTCTTGGCATTTTTTCAACAATATAATATAAGTTGTCTATATTTTCAAACGTAGCTACTTGAAAAATAATCTGTTAGAAAATGACCACATCTTAATTTGTAAGTCTATTTATACGAGTACTTCTTCTCATCTGTCAATATTTTAAAAATTGATTATTTAAGTAAGATAGTCTATAAGATATATATGTAAATGATAATTGGTATTAATTTGAGATATCTTAAAGTTTAGACTTAACAAAGTAGTAGAAGTTATTTTGTAAGATAAAAGAGTAAAAAATTCTCAACTTCCACTCTCTAAAAAACATTCTCTCTCAACTTCCTCTCTCCACCAAAAACGAGTGCAACGGAGGGGGTGATTTTGGTTTTTTTTTGTCTGAAATTACCGCTCTGCATCTCTTTCTTTGTTATTTTTGTTAAATAAGTGATTTTTTCACATAGATCTGTGTTCTTCTTTTGTCTTCTTCGTGATTTCATTGTCTTGCTGCGGTTTGGCTTTTCACCATCTAGTTGCAGTTATGTTTGTTAGTGTTCAAATTGGTAAATCAGTTTCGATCCATCATTAATTCAACTAATATTTGGGCGTCAACATTGCAGATCCGGAGGCATGGGTGTTCCGGTCACTTTGATTTTTTTCATATTTATAGGCCTTTTGTTGTTTTATGTTAGTAACCTAGGTGTTGTGAGTTTGTTAGTAGATTCACCATTTGTAATTTTAGCGGTATTGAATTAGTGTTGCGATCAATGTATTTTACCAATTTGAATGAATCTTCGATAATAAAAAATAAAAAATAAAAATAAAATATCACGGGCGGCTCAGGATACTATAATTCAAGATTATTGGTCAAAATTCATTGATCATCTACAAATAAGAGGTCAAATTACCTAAATACAAATTAATTGATGTTAACTATGCATCTTAATTAGATCAGTACTTATTATATTAAGATTTCAAAATTGCTACCAATTTTTAACTTTTAAAAAATTGATTGTGACAAAATAAACCACAATCATTTTGCCATGGAAGTGCAACCACGCTTCCATGATTGATGCACGAGTGGGTCACCCATATCCCATTAGATTAAAATGTTTGTGGCCATGTGCAAAGATCCTTAATTTTTCATTAATGACCTTTCAAGCTTTGCGCTTACAATGGTCCATGTCCATTATGGCGTGCTAGGGTATATTGTTTGAATTTAGGGGGTGTGCTTTCTTTCAAGCGCACGATGAGAAGATACTTTCGAAAAAGTAATAATTTTTGAAATGTACAGTTAAAATGTTATGAGAAATGAAAAAGTGGGTTTAGAATAGAAAAAATTGATGAAATTGTCATTGAGAATAATCGAAAAGAAAAATGATAATTTTGTAAATTGTATTTATCAAATCAAATTAACAAGTTCTCAATTTTGTTGTATATTGTTTAAGAAAGAACAAATAGCTTCAGTAAGTACAATTTTGCAGTCAAAGTCCAAAAGCGGAAGACTCCGGGTACTAGGGTGTAGAAGACATGGTTTTACTATTCAAAAAAAAGGCATGGTTTTACTATCTAAAAGTAGACACGGTTTTATTTAATTTATTTAATTTTATCTCTTTGCGTTTTATGAATATTTTATTTTAATAGAAAAGTCACTCTAATAGTTAATTTTAGTTGGCATCTAAATCAAGGAAAGTATGCGACGGGAAGAGAATTAAAGTTGAAAGTTTTTTGTGTAATGAATTGGATAAGTTTTTTACAAGTTTGGAGAGAATAAAATTTGGAAAGCATTATTTCAAATCCAGGGGTGATGCGTTTAACAAATTTTATGTTATGTGAGATACTCATGTTCAATTTTGTAATCCATGTGAAATTGATGGTAAAATTTAGATTCCCCCAAAAATATGACTGTGATCCAGCATTGAAAGATTGGTTTTATAGTGTAACTAGTTTTCACCCTCCGTGCGTTGCACGGGAGTAAAGCCGTATAGATTTACGTGAAATCTAAAAAAAGTTGTGTAGATTGATTTTTATGGTAAAGAGCAATAGAAAATAATTTTTTAACAAATGATAGTTATGTTTAATCGATAATATCATAACGTAATATAAAATGTAAATATTTGATAGCATATGGTGCTATAAACCTATTTAAATTAAGTCGATCGATTTAGTTGAGATTTTACTTTAAATAAATTATTTATTGTTGTCATGATAATTCCTCATAAATATTCTAATGGGCATTAGCTATACAATAATTTGATTATTTTAAATTTTTATGTGAAATGTAAATGTGCATTTTTAGGAGGAGAAAAAAAATACAACAGACGATAAAAACTTTAAAAAATATAAAATTAATTAAAATCCAGATCATAGTTCAAAACCAATTTATTAAAACACAAAAATAAGTGCAAACAAAACTAAAAATTAGTTTATGGTACACTATAGAAAAATCATATTAATTAGAAAAGAAATCATGATAATTTTTAACAGAAAGTTAAATGTAATTCAAAACGGCCAAATAAATAGATATTATAGAAAAGAAAATTCATATTTTTTCATTTTATGATGTACTCATAATTCACAAAATTCATCTGTGGTTGATTGTCATTCTAGATTAAATTATAAAAAGATTTTATAATAAAAATCTATTAAATACAAAATATATGATCAATTAAATACGATTGAAATACTAATTACTTTGCTTGAAATGTATGCACTTCAAGTCTGTCAGCATTAACCAATAGTCCTGTCTCGCGATCATCGTCTATTAGCTGTGGTTCTCTTGTGAATGGATAATATATAATGTATGAAACTTTTTTTTTGCATGAATCGAAAAATAATAATTGAAAAATAATGTATATAAAAAATTCTAATTAAATATTATTCAAACTTTGATTTTGACAAACGAATAATATAACCTCGATAGACTGATTTCAAACTTATTCGTAAAAATTATTCATCTCAATAGCACGATACTGTGAAAGAGTGTAGTACATTTCTTCATTATTGAAATAAATTGTAATTGAGCAAATGAGAATTTGAAAAAAAATTAAAAAGAACAACTCAACCAACGTAGAAACAAATAAAAACAACATAATATAAACAAAATATATATTATACAATAAGATAAAATTAGTGAAGAACTAATTAGATACTCTACTGTATATTAAACAATAAGATAATTTTAGTGAATGACTAATGAGATACGCTTCATTTAGAAGATCTATTTGTGACCTTCCATCATTAATAATAGAATCCATTTGCCCTCCCATTGATATAAATAAATAAATACATCATGTTATAGGCTTGAATGGTTCACACAAAATGACCATTTTTTTCATTCATATTATATAGTAAATCGCTTAATTATAACAGGGGGCATATCTCATTCGTGGAAGCTTGATCACTTGCCGTTACATATAACAAAATGGAAAGGCATACACCGAAATGGAAATTTTGGAACTCGACATCTTTCATAATGCTTATGTATTCTTTCATCGTGCCAATATATCGTGCTACGAAATTCACACATATAGGAGGGATCTCCTAAATCTATCTATGATTCACTTAAAAAAAAAAGTCTATATATTTTCTAATCTTACCTAAAAGAACATAGAAATCAAAATTATTATGTAATAGTTTTAGTTTAATAAATAAGTCATCTTTATATATTAGTGAAACATTGTGATTCTTTGTAATTTTTAATTTATATGTAGAATATAATGAATGCTATAAATTTCTCTACTACTTTTAGAAAATAATTAGGAAATATTGATGTTCCTTTTGGGTTATAGAAAATTAGAAAATGAAGGAAATCTTGTTGTGTTAGGAATTTTTTTTACTCTTAAGCAAAAAATTAAAGATATAATTAAAAATATTTAAAGTACAAATTAAAGACATAATTAAAAATATTTGAAGTAAAAAATTTAAGGCTGTGTTTGATTGTGTATTTTTTTTCCTGGAAAACCAACTTTTCCGCATTTTTCCAACTTTTGGTATGTTTGATTGTATTTTTTTTCTAGAAAAACGTTTTTCAACTTTTCTCAAAATCTATTCTTTTTCTTATTTTGATGGAAAACATTTTCTTTGGGGGGAGGAGGTTTTTGGTTTCCTCGAAAAACTTGCTTCATTTTTTTAACAGACAATTTGCTTTAACTATAGAGGTAAGAAAAATGATCAACTAACACAAAAATATGTCATTTATCATAAAAATAAGTAATCAGTTCTAAGCAATTCGCGTGTTGAAATCTGACAATTTAACCATTTGTAATGCTTCTGTTTGAATATAATAACTTCTCAATACATGTAATTGGCAGTTTATCTAGTACAGTAAATCAATAACAAAAATTGTATTAACTGCATTTGACGTAGCATAGTGGGTTCTTCTGTTTAAATTATAATTTTTGTTATTTTAAAATTTACTTATTTTACAGATAAATATGTAATTTATCACTAAAAATAAGTAACGTTTAAAATAGTAAAATTTATATATCAAAACTATATTCATATTAAAGATCTCGATGAATAGAATAATATGGAAGAAAAAAATTAAAAATTATAATTATTTATCTCTCAAATCGATTGTCCAAAATAAAGTTAATATTCACCCTTATTTTTAGGGTGAATGAAATTGATTTCCATGATTTATGACACTTGGCAGAAAATAAGTGGTCCAGCAAATTTTTAACTAAAATTTTGTCTTAATAACTGTTTTTCAATTAGCCAACTTCCAATCACGTCTTCTTTATAATATATATAGATATAGATTCTAATAACAATTAATATAAGTGTAATTTTGTAAGCACAATTCTAAACTTAATCTAATCATATGTGGGTGTGTTTGATTGGGGGTGGAAAATATTTTCCACCCAAAATTTTCATTTTTTCAATTAAACACATTTTATTTTTTTTAGAATTTATTTTTCATCTTAAACCAAAAAGTAGAGATTTTCCTTGAAATCAAGGAATTTGAATTCTTTGGAGAAGAGAGGGGAATTTGAATTCCATGAAATTGGAATTTTAAGTCATTTTTCAACCTCCAACCAAACACACCACATAGGCAAAGTGCCGAGGTGGCAATATCATGTTTGACCCTTTTTTCTTAATAATTAATTGCTTTTATTATTTAAGTTACTCTACTTTTCTTATTTGATATTGTTTACTTTATTTTACTTATTTATATGTATATTTGTTTATATGGATTCTAATTTTTTAGTTAATTTATATATTTTTTAATTCTTTTATATTTAGTATTGCATACATTAATAAAATTATGATAAGAGACAAAGTTATAACTTATAATGCCTGTTAAATTAATTCTGAAAATGAGAATTAATATTTTCTATATATTTTTTAATTTTTGATATTATATTTTAATTATTTATTTTTGAAATATATATATATATTATTAATAAAAATTGAAGTGCCAACTTGGCTTAATGCCACATAAGCTGCAATTTTTTGTTTTAGGAAAAAACCTATTTACATATTTAAAAAATTAAGAATTTTTTATTTTTATCACATTAAAAAGTAGTTTTCGATAGTTTTCATGGGTAATATGCATTAAGTGATTCAAATGGTGGGTAATTTTTTAATATCAAAATGGTGAGTAGTTAAATAATTAAATTTATGATGAATAATTAATTAATTAGAAAATAAATAGAAAACAATAACTTTCATATTTCATTTCATTATTTCGTAAGCCACTTAAAAATAATAATTGTCAAAATTATCATTTAATCATCTCTTCATTTTCAAATTAATTTTTTTATATTTAGTATTGCAGACATTAGTATTTTTTAAAATTTTTTCTCAATTATTCTAAACAAATTTTTGTTACCGAAAACTCAATATACAAAGTTTCACATATAAATATTTTATATAGATATCTTATTAGTTTATATCTCAATTTTATTTTATTTTATTTTTTTAAATCGGCCGGTTTGTGGGTTGGAAATTTCCAACTCGCAAACCAATCCAACGAACTGCCAACCTAACCCAAATTCACTAGAGTCGGGTCGGGTTGGGTGGGTTCGATGCCCAGCCCTCACGAAAAAACGATTGTGTTTTGGTGATGTTTTATTTCGTCAAAATTAATTTTTAAAGTTAACAATTGGTGAAAATTTTAAAATGTGTTGATAATAGTAATCTAGATGTATAGTTAACATTAATTAATGAGGATTTAGGTAGTTTGACATCTTATTTTGTAGATGATCAATGAATTTTCACTAAGGCCTTGCTCTCTACACAATAAATTTAATCTATTTTAATTTATTTTTTCTCTTTCATTCTTCTCAACAACTTAAACATTGATTCAATAATTTGTTTATATTTTTTAATATATATATATTTTTATTCTCAACCACACGCCCAATATAAAATTCGAGTAAAGTAAAATTATTTTGAAAAAATACCTAATAATCTTGAATTATAGTACTATATTATGAGTCCATGTTGTTGTTGTTGTTATTATTATTATTACCATCATCTTCAAAAATAAATTCTACTGCTTCAGTTGACCAATTCAATTCAATATATCTCAAATTACTACCAGTAATCATTTACATATATATCTTGTAGACTATTTAACTTAAATAATTATAAAATTTTATCAAACAAGTTGTTATAACTTTGTTGTATTTTGTTTAACGAAGAACAAATAGGTTCATTAAGTACAATTTTTGTAATCAAAGTTCAAAAGTGGATAACAGTGAGTACTAGCTAGTGGACATGATTTTATTTAATTTATTCCCAACCCCCAAAAAAAAAAAAAAACAGTTCTTATAATTTTGTTGTATTTTGTTTAACAAAGAACAAATAGGTTCATTAAGTACAATTTTTGTAGTCAAAGTTCAAAAGTGGATAACAGTGAGTAGCAGGTAGTGGACATGATTTTATTTAATTTAATTTCCACCACCCCCCCGGCCCAGTATTGTTGTTTCTGATTAAAAAACGATGTGAGACTCACCATCTTAGATTTGAATATGATTGATATGATGCATTGTTTCCTTGGAAGTTTTCTACACTTGCGGATGTTGAAAATGATTACTATGATTTATGAACAAAGTCGAGAATTACTGTTATTTTTTCTAAAATCATCAATCTAAATTAGTTGAATTACTCTCAAGACGACGACAACAACCAGGTCTATCATCTATGCCAGTAATTTGAAATCAACTATTGTGATAAGGAATTGCAATCTAGTCAGCAATGAGGCTTTGTCCTGTTGGTTAGAAGGACAAGAGTTAAGACTCTGAAACTCTATATTTTAGGTTCGAGTCCGACCAACATTGTGTTGTATGACTTTAATTGTTGTCCGATAGATTGCATTAATTAGTAGCAATAGTAGTTGTAATTGGAGTTTGAGTAACACTGCAACGGCTATAGGTCTTTCGTCGGCAAGGCAGCTATAGTTCCAGCTTCAGTAAAGTTTCAATTTAGTATGTATCATTGCGGTTGAGTACGGATCGATTGTAACTTGTACCTTCAAAAATAAGAAGCTAGGAGGAATTGCAATATAGTTTTCGTTCCATATTCATTTAATTAATTAATGTTTGTGAGTGTTTTTTTAAAATAAATTTTAAATATGCTATTAGAAACTTATGGGAAATTGGAAAATTAAGTTTTCAAAATAGAGAAAATTTTTAGGTCAATAAATTCGTGGTTCAAAATAATGTTAAAAAAATTAATTTTTTCTTGAAATACCTCTACCAAATAAGCTTGTTAATTCCATAAAGAATATAGCATGATAAATAAAAGCATTATAAAAGCTTGCTTTGGTGTAGATATATTTTATCAGAGTAACAATAATAATTTTTTTTTTTTTTTTTGACTCAAAGTAACAATACTTTTTTGTTTAAAAATAAATGTATAGTGAAAAGGGGGATTTAAAAGTCACCAATCTCGTAAAATGTATACCGAGAAAAAAGAGCATTTAAAAATTTATACCAAGAAATCTATACTCTTATCCTTGTCTCACGCAGATAGGCTCTTTTTTTTCCACACACCTAAAGTAACTGTAATTAATATTTTTATTAATGATAATGCACATTAGCTAGTATTAGTTCTCATCTAGTACCTTAACATGCCTAAATAATGATATGACATCATAAATAATATGATATGATGACATACTGTTTGTGGATAAAATTTGGGTACGTTAAAGTATTCAAATTGGACATTAGATCAAAACTATAAATATAATAGTATATAAGTAATTGGGGTTTGTCTGATTCAATTGGTTTTCCTAAAAAATAATGTCTGATTCATAGAAAATAATTGTTAAGTTAGTTGTTTGACACAATGTTCGCAATTGAAAACATTTTTTTTTTTTTTTGATTCCCGCATGATCTTCTTGTTCAAAGAATTTAATGAGGCACGAAATATATATTATGGATTCTCAAATCTTCCGAAACATCTTGTTGGGAATCTAAAACAAAATTTATATTTTTTAATTCGCCCTCAAGATTTTTTGTTATTTAGAGAATTTAATTGAAACATGACAAATATAAGTAATATGACAAGAAATTTATAGATCGTCAAAACTTTCCATTATTTGAAAAATGCTTACAGTCGTAGAGAATTTCACTCAAAGACTCACAACCCAAGTATTACAGGAAAAAATAATCCAAGTTTTTGTCACATCGAATTCACTACTCTTTGATCTTTGCACAAATCACAAAAAAGTTACAAAAAAAACTCTCAAACTGCTATGCATACTTACAATTTTTCTTCTACGAACTCTTACTATGATCTTGTCACATTCCTAAAATAATGAGTCAAGTCAACTGTTTATAAGAACAAATTATCTCACAAAGAAACCAATTCCAACTCAACGGCATATAACTCTTTTTCTAGTGCAACAAAGGACCTAACTCAATCTTTATTATATTTCCTTATATTTTCTTTTCTCAGTAGAATAACCAATCGTAGGAATGGAAATAAAAATACAAGCCTTATTTTTTCAATTAAGAATCACTTTCAATCGAGTTGGAAAATATTTCTCTTTTCTGTTTTTTCTGTACGTGGTCGCGTAATTTTTTATTTAGCCGAAAGTTAAAACTTGTTAAGTTGAGTAGGAGTTAGAACAATAAGATTATGTGGGTAATAATGAAAAATAATAGAGCGTGTATAGTCAATATTGATAGTTAATTTTAATTGATAATAAACATTAGTTTTTGGGCATGGAAAAAAAAGTACAGAAAAATGGTATGTAGTATTTGAAACGAAATAAAAAGGAAAATAACGTCATCTTTGTGAGAAGTAGACGGACAATTGCGGTCAACCCCAAATAACGTGCGGAGACCAACGATGCACCATTCAACTGTCAGTCAAAAAGTGAGTACAAGGAAACGTGCAATTCGGAATCTGTCTACGTTGTTTGATGAACTGAAAACGACAGCTGCACAAGTAAAGTAAAAACGTGTAAATAATGTAACTACCAGCGTTGGGGGACTGGCATTAATTATCTCATACCTACTAATTGATGTACCTAAGATACCTTTCCTCTAACTCCCGAAAAAGACATTATATAAATTGGATTAAATGGTAATGGTAAAAAACTAACAGGAGTGCTGTAGTTACGACACTCCAAAGTGATTTCGGATTAAAGGGGTCAATCATCCTGAAATTAGAATTCACTTGTCTCAAATATTCACTTGTAGCATACCATATTTCAATAATAGTTACGTTATGTCAATGTTTCAAGAATGTAACGCGCCACCACCCCATTTTTGGGAAATGTACACAAACTCCCAACTATCGAGCGATTATATATTATTCATTTCACAGCGTAGATTTAAAAAAAATTATAAAAAATTTGCCCTACTACCACATTCTCATTGCGGCGCCACGTCACATATGTTAGCAACATAAGTTGCCAACATGTGAGCAATGATCACTAGCGATTTCAATACGAGGGTTGATTTTGGAGATGGCGTGATGTGTGAAAATATTCTTACAATTTATATTATTATTATTATTATTGTGTAAGTTTGGTTGTAGTTGTAGAAAACTCTAAAGTGAGTTGTCTGTTTTTTTTTTAATAAATGTGTTCTAGAATATGAGAAAATAACTACAACAACGTCCACCACTACTAATAAGGCCACCCTACTAGTGGAACCAAGGCCGTTCTATCGGCAACAACTAAAGTCATTCAACATGCAATTGATACGTGGTTGGTAGGGCTTGAACTTGAAATCTCTAGGTCTTAGAGTTTCAGCTAGCTTTTATCTTCCTAACTAACAAAGCAATGCCTCATTGGTACCTTGCTATATATTATTTCAAAGCGACTACATGAATATATCGACTTATATCCCACAACTAATATATCGTTTTGTTTAACTGTCAAAGTGTGTATTAAATAAAGTGGACGTACCTTGTTTTCACAAATTAATTAAAAGTGACAACAGTGCCGCTTCATTAAACATATCAAGTGTATATATATGTATATATATATATAATTAAACAAGATAAATTGGTAGTAATTGGGTGCTAGTGATTTGTTCCCCACGTGGGTTTTATACCCACGCCATGTGGCGCCACGTCATTAACTTAATTTTTGTATATCTACGTTAAATCAGATGAATAATACATAACTGTCCCTTGATGGTGGGAGAGCCCCACAAGCCCCCACGAATTTTTTTCCCCGATTATAAGTACCAGAATAAGACTTAGTAATTGGCATTACAAGATAAATTGATAATTGGCACACTCTCCTAATCTTTACCATATGTACTTCATTCATGGTCAATGCCGACAAAAAAATTGAAATGCTTGTGTACTTTTTGGCAAAGAAGTGACAATAACCTTTTTCTTTTCAAAAGAACAATAAATTTTGTAAAGACTAAAAAGATATTCAACTTAAATTTTTTAATTTCACACGATTAATTTTATCAAAGAAAATCAAATTAGAAATAAAAAATTCACACGATTAATTTTAGCGGATGAGTTTTAATATATTTTTATGAGTAAGAAGAGAGAGAATGAGTGGAGTTGGATGTTGGAGATTTAATGAATTGAGAAATATATGAATGTGATTTGTTGGACCAAATTTGAAATTTGAAAAAAATGGATTAAAATGCATTAACATCCATATGCTAATACCCTAAGGTGAAGTAATTCTATTTTTTCCGTATTACATCATTTCTAAAATCAACAATCACCGTACAGACTTCCGCACCATATAATGTGATAACCTTTCTTTCATCATACTGTTAAAGTAACACTAATCACAATCCATACATGCGGATCGATCATTCACATATCGGTAATTTCAATCATGGAATTTTAAAACTTGACACAGATATATACAAAGAAAGGTTGAAAAGCGAGTGTACAATTATCATTTTCCCTTACGTTGGTGGCGTCTTTAGGGTATCTCGGCAAAGTGGACATGTCCTATGCCCATGTCTCACCCACCTATCCAAGCAAAATCTGTGATAAACATGGTTGCAACTCAGCTCTCTAACTTCGTCTCCTTCATCAACTCTGCACAAGCAAACGGCACACTCAATCGACGAATCTCCAGATGCCGTAATTTTTCCGTTGCTTCGATAACGAATTACAGTCAAGTCGTCAAATTCAGCTGATTCAAGCTGTTGACATGACTGGAGAAGAAGATGATCGTATGCCCACTCGATTTTGCATGCAATCAGAATTATGTATTTCATTACAATCGAACTCGGCTGTAATCTCATTTGTAACATGGTGTTAATTATTTCAATATGGAATATGCTTTCTTTGAATTGTAATGAATAGATGTGCAGATATAATTGTTTGTACGCATGTTGGCTCAGATATTTGAAGAGAGAGGGGGTATACATATATAGTCATATCGATGATTTTTCTCCTATGCGTAGGGTCGGGTTGATTGAGATTATATATAAAATATAATGATTCTGTGATGTGTAGTTGGAAAATATAGAAAAAGATTTTAGAAGTATAAAAATATTATCTAATCTAATTAATTAATAAAATCAGAGGTTGAAAATGAGATAGAGATAAATGATGAATAATTTTTTTTTAATTGAAAAAAGCTCTAAGGAGAAATTTTTAGTTGCATCGAGTGCTAATCGACTTAAAGTACTCATAAATATTGTTCGTTACTTAGAGAATGTCATAACCATTGACATGATTAATGACATAATATAATAATAATAAAATTTTTATCTTGCCATTAATGAAGTTTGTATTGATATTGATATAAAAAGTATTGAAATCATTTTATTCTATTATGATATTTTTTATAGCATTTAATATGTTACTGTAGCATGGTCGTTAATTAAATAATATGATTTATTTTTTGTGTGTAAAATTTAGCATTGGGTGACTTAAAATATCAAACATGATATACGTACTAATTAAGAGTAGTAAAATAATTTTCTGGCGAACAAACGTACGTTGTGCAACTACTACAAGAAAAATAGTTTTGGAAGGATGTGTGAATAGTCAAAAAGTTGCCAAAAATGGAAAATTCACACGATATATGATGAAAGATAATTATAGTGCCCACTTGGGTGTGCATTATGGTGCACCCAGAGCTGATGTGGCACTCAATTGTGATGACACATTATATGCTATATCAACTAGGGTGCATCATAGTATGCACCCTAATGGGTATCATAAAATCTTTGATGAAAATCTTTGTTGTCCCGGTTCATCGTATGCTATCCTTTTTTATTAAGATAGAATTTCAGGAGACCAACATCAACTTAGCGGGTGTTAGGATGTGTATAAAAATGGATTTTTATGTATTTTTATGTAATATATGAGAGAGAATAAGTGGAGTTGAATAGTAGAGATTTGTGTAGTACCGGTAGGTCCCACGAGATATGTGGATGTGAAATAGGAGAGAGAATGAGTGAAGTTGAAAAAATGTGTAAAAATATGTAAAAATATATAAAAGAACACGCGCTTAATTATTCAAATTTTACTAAGACAATCAAAGAACGCAAGATGGGTTATTCAATCTTTTTCTAGTAACCAGTTATTTTTTAATTGTTATTTGAAAATGACACTACTATATTCATGGAATATATATATTTTAATACAAAAAAAAATATTATTGAAGGAAAAGTTGTGGAGGAAGGCTTGACTTTAATCAACGCAATACAAGAAACTTAAACGGCTGATTACTGATAGTGATTTTATTTAAAAAGATTAAACAGTTAGCAAAAACATTATCTAATTCATGATTAAGCATTCTTAATTATCTATTGTTGATCGATTTTGAACGTTACACTGGTGGCTTTGAACAAGTGGAAATGGTATATACCGTATATATGGGAACTCGATCTAGTGAGCTGCGGACTCATAATAATGAAACGATAGATATATAAAATGGTTAATAAAATTGTTATTTAACTCTCTTATGATTATGCGGTAATTATGTTCAGTGTTCCAAAAAGTGTGAGGTGTGGTAAAGTATGGAGTACGGATTTTAAGTTTACGTGGAATAATGTGTGAAAAAAGCGTTGTCAATGCGCAATTATGCACAAGATGTGACGAATCGTGGAGGATAAGTTTCAAGTTTAAGCACGGGTTTAAATAAGCGTGCTTTTCAAAACATAGGTTATAATACACATGAATTTCTATATAACATTTTTTGAATGCAATCAAAATAAACTAGTTCATTGGTTCATCAACGCCTTATTTATATAAAAAATTTTCAACTCGACACGGCTAGCTCCATCACGACCTCAAAGAGTAGCATTACAGAGCTTATATATACGGAAAAAATTACTTACACATAACGGACGATATAATCATTTACATATGTGGATTTGAGAGATGATGTGTAAAAATATGAAAGCCTGTTCATTTATCTTTAAAGATTTACACAATGTCAAATTTGGAATTTCCCCAAGTCATCGGCAATACTCCTTGAGCATACCCAAATGTCAGTTATCTGTGCATGCCCCACGTTGGGTAGCTTGGAAGACCACTCTAGTGCATTCATTTCAATGTTGTGGAAGATGGAAACTTAGAAATTTATCAAATTTAACACTCCTCGAAACCAAAGACTTGACTCTAGAAATCTGAGATGGCGGTTTGGGTGTGGCATGTCGTTATGAGTTAGTAGCTCAGTGGATCACTCTAAAGTTGATCGAGGTCAAATTAAAGGAGAAAGTATTGGGTCTAACGATATATAGTTGGCCCACCCTTGCTTGTCTTCCATCACTTAATTATAATAATGATCCAAATGCATGGAACAAATGGAAAACATTTGATTAGAGCGCTTCCAGTGGAGAAAAAAATCCCCCTTGAATCCCAAATAATATAATGTTGAGAATGACGGAGAATAAATCTATCTTTGAAGAGCTATTCTTAAAATTGGGGCTAAAACTCCTCAAGTTGTAAGGGCCCTTAATTTCATTTTTTAATCAATAATTTTGTGCCATGTGGGGTCCATCTGCCATGTTAAAATTCTATTTAAGTATGATCATAATAAAATATATTGCTATAAAAAGTATTTAAAACAATGTATAGACTTAGAATGAATTGAATTTAATTCTCGTGAATAATTTAATTTAAATAATCAGTTCTATTTATAGAAAACTTCGAGCAGATAAATCAGTGAATTACATAATTTCATCAAGGGTATAATAGTTATTCACATATAATAATTACATCTTTTACCAAATTATTCCTCGACCAAATTATTCCTCCACCAAATTATTCCTCATAATTCATAACCACCACATTATTCTCAATTATTCATAACACTTAATAATTATTCTTCAATTATTATTCATAACACTTGAATATTATTAATACAAATGCCTGACTGCCGTTTGGGCTTGGAAAACCTGGGAAAAAAACTTCCAAACCGATTGCGGGATAGCTTGGAGTGGTTATATACCGCTTCATCAAACATTGCTCCCTGACGCCTATCACGATATGAGTATTCACGCACGCTCGTTAAAACCTTGTCAAGAAAAAAACCCAAATGGGAAAAAACTTGATCAAGGAAAAAATGCAATTTGCTCTGGTTTGATTTCATATCTTGAGAACTGATATCTTTACTTCGTAAATGATTTCAATATCATCATCGTTGGATCTAAAGTATTAGCTCCATTATAACTCTGATCCAATAGATACACTGTATCAATTTCTCCTATCGCTTCAATATACCATGAATATGCCTCGTTAAAACCTTATTAGGAAAAACCCTAATGAAGGAAAAGAGTACATTATTCATGTGAATACGCCTTTAAAGTTGCCTCATTAAAAACCTTGCTAGGAAAACCCAATGGGATAAAAACTCACTAAGGGAAAAGAGTGCAACGCGTATTTTATACAAGTATGTCAGTAAGCATTTCAAAATCTTTCATACATTTGTATGAGTATCATATACATTGATTTTATACTCTTCGCTCATTTAGAGTGCATCAATTTTCTTACACAACTACAAAACATTCACCATGAACACATGTCTCCAAATACACAATTTAAAGCATATAAATTCATTGTAAAAACATGTAAACATATAAGTAAACCTTCATAACTAACTAACATTTAAAATATATCATTTAACATTTAATACTCACTTAATAGGTTATTTACTCTCGTGGGCTTAGTTCACCCTTTAGGGTACTCATAAACACTGGAGTTTAGCTCATCCGATCCTTTAATTTCCTTTTTCTGACTACACACACGATCGGTAAGAATTTAACTTTCATGAGCATGCAACATATAATGACCACTATGCTTATCTTTAAACTTGAGCAATAGTCATCATCATCTCATCATCTCATAAGTTAAGGATTTCACATTCACCATTTATCATCTTCAATATATCTCAATATTTTCATTATCATTGATCATATGTAGCGCTACATTTTCATATCGTGTCGACACTTTTCAATTTCATTTCTTTCCCCATATCGACATAACTTATCGAGATATCTCATTATCAATCCTCTTGTAGGATTACACAATATAGTTATGTCTATATACTTTCAAGAGCATATGCCTGCTATTAAGACTCATCTTTTATAATTTGTTTGATATATATGTTTGGGGAAATCTCATAATATCAACGCTCAAGGCTAACTTATCAAAGCATCTTAACTGATATATGTGATTGTTCATAGCATCTTTATGCATCTTTGAACTTCAAGTTCATATTTTAATTGTGAGGATATAACATGATGCATTTCACATATCATTTTCAACCTTTAATACTCCCCCTCATGCCGGTAAAATTTAGTAACACCAAAACTCATACAGTTGGTATGATTTTAATCATATATGTTCTTATCATTCGAAATTTAATATGGGAATTTAGACCGGCTTTGCATTCTATTCTCGATATCGGCAATTTATTTGAGAACTTTAAATAATTTGCCATATAATATCCCACTCAGATGCATACTCAAATCCTTCAGTGATTTATTCAAATAATTGGGATATACATTTACTAGCTTTATCATTAAATCTGAAATCATGCTCATCACGAGTGAGAAATATTTCGTAAATTTCAAATTACTAATCATATACACATGTGACTATCTAGTGGATCCATATCATAATATCTAGTAGTCCACATGGGAGGATGAGTGGGCCCATACTTCATCCTTTATTCCAGTATATATTTGGGATTTATTCCCAATATTGGCTAGTAATGATTTCATCATTTATCGAGAACAATCATTGAAGAATTCTTTTAATTCTTCACTTGAAATATTGATTTCAATAATTATTTAAACCGGATGGTCGGTCAGGTTTTGCAAACGAGTATTATTGAACTTCTAGTTCAAGAAATTCTTATATCGATTTCACTAGTATTCAGTATAGTGCTCAATATAATTTATCATAGAAACAATTCACCGACATATTCCATCATCTTTGGTGACATTATTGTCTACTATCGTTCAAACACGGAGTTACAATCATACGCATCACATCCGCTATTATTTAATTCCGAAATCGTAGCTCTTACGCTTTATTTAAAATCTGGAGTCTTATTTCATACTGGCCGTCGTGTTATTCTATAAATAAATCATCAAAATTATTGCAAAATTCATCCTAACAAGGGTCTATACATTATAATGGATCATATGCTCTCAAATCTTCGAAAATACTATCCATCACTATCGATCAAAATCCTAAAAAGGATTTATCGATGTAATGAAAGATTAAGGATGCTAATGAATATGGTATCCCACAAGATATCAAATCTTGATTGACAACAGGTTCGATTATCCGTGAGGTTTCAATTCCTTCTAAATACATGCCTGGTATGGGTAAAAGTAGTTTTTCAAAGAAACGAGAGCAAAAAGATTAGGAGGATGCTACAAGGTGTGCTCGGTGGACATGTGACACTGATGTAAATCGCTGGGGTACTTGGTCCAAATCGAGAAGATAAAATAACATTCATTAAGGATGGATTGAGTAAGGAGCCTTTGGATGATATTCAATGTGCTCTTGAGACACATCCTAGTGACACGCATAAGGTGAGCTAATGGCCTTATGGGCCAAATTCAAAGATCAACAAACGTTACATACCTTGAAAAACTTACTTTAGAAGATCCTCGCTTGTAAATTTAGTAGAAAAATTTAGCATAATGATTTTCCCATATTTATGTAAGAAAGTCACGTAATAACAAAGATCAATATATTTCTTTTTATTTGTAAATATCGCTTTTCAATTTTAAGATATATATTATTTTTCAATCACTCGATAAACTATATGTCATATCACTAAAGAAAAATTTCTCGCCTTTTCTCTTTCATATATTTGTCAAAAAGTAAATAGTGCACTCAATTATTGGTTTTAAAATTTTTCTTTAAATAGAGGATTTATATATCTCTCATGTTGAAAATATAGTGCAAAAAGAGAGATAGGAGTAGAGATGGATGTGGAGATTTTAGAATCATCTCATACAAGTCGCCTTTACCTCCATATTAAAAACCGTATGTATTCTTGGTGGATCTGACCGTAGGCCATATCCAATATGTGGATATGGCAAACCAACTCGTAAAAGAGTTAGGGAGACAAGAAATCAATATACTATACGGAGGAACCAACAACAAACTTTTAGCTAGACTTATAATGGCCGCACAATCATGGGGAATAAGAGTTTTGAGCGTAATACCTCTCCATCTAGTTGGATCTAATACTCAATTGGAGCTAGTTCTACCATGGGTCCAACAGGGGTTTGGGCTACAAGCGCAATCCATCCACAACCGCATGATGTATATGATGAATAATAGTGATGCTTTCATTGTCCTTCCAGCGTTACAACACAATCGGAGGAAATATTCAATATAGCCTCGCAAGCACAAAGTGGCTTTTCATGTCAAACCAATAGGTTTGTTGAACATTAATAATTTCTTTGATGGCTTACTAGCGTTTCTAGAATAAAGTGTAAATAATAAGTTTATCTCTCATTGAGAAAAATACTTATTTCGCTCGCTAGTACGTTGATGAACTACTCATCAAATTTCATGCATATGTTCAAGAACTGCATGGAAGCCAGGTCTGGTCATGCATCAATCGGTGTCAAGCAAAAAGAAATTCGGATCCTTTAAATATTTCATTATGAATCCTAATGTTGATGGTGGCAGAGTTACGGAGTATTTATACTCTCGAGACGCATCCCTCATTTATGGATTCAGTATGTATATTCTTTTTGCATTTCTATATTTTCGAGTGTTTAATGCCATCTTTTGATATTCTCAATATGTTCCACTCGATTGTTTTGTACTTCTTCTAGAGTAATAATAATATCATATTGGCTTTATTCAAATACGTAAATCTAGTGATTATGCTTCTTCAAGAGCATTTTATTCTCATATTAATACAATCTCATATCATCGATGAGATTACTTCATATAATTTCTCCAGCGATATATTATCTTTGATTTATCAACATGGGATCTATTGAGACATTTTATTTTCATCTATTTATCCAATGGTGACTTCAAGTACCACTTACTCAATTTTCTCCATTAATATTCGATATATGGGGAAGTAATTTTATTCTCATCGCCTACTACTTGAGAGTATGATTAGAATATTTGATCAACTACTTCTTCCTGGAGTAGGATTAAGTTATAACCAATCGTGTAGTATAACCCACCACATTGGAAATATGCACACCAATCGTGTGGTATTACCCACCACATTGGAAATATACTCAAACTATAAAGTGCATAAATTTAAATCAGAAATTAAATTTCCTCCAATAGGTGGTCCGAACCTACCTTATAGGAATTATTGCAATAAATATAAATTTACTTGAATTTAAATAAGAAGAATTAAATTGCATAATATTTAACTACTTCTTCAGTGAGTAGGATTCGCTAGTAAGGTATTACCCATCACTTAGCATATAAAGTGTAAATATATAAAACCTTCCGCTTAGTGACTATGAACCCATCATCAAGTAGGAGGTATTGCGGTAATTAAATTTCAAGAAATAAGCAAGTAGAATTAAATATTGAACGCTTTCATTTACGGGAGCAAATTTGTTCTTCTAGAACAAATACTCATTACTTCTACAAGAGCACACTTATCCTTTCTAGAATAAGTACATTATGTAATTGAACTCTTCTGAGTTACATTAATATTTCGATCTTTTAACTCAAATGGACTTCAAGCCATTTTATATAATCAATGGATTTAGAATTTCTTCATGAATATTCTATCCATTTTTCACTGTCGTCAAAAAATTAGTACCAGGTTTTACCCTAAGGTAAAATTGTCCATTCCAATTCCGCAAAGGTAAAATTGTCAAAAATATTTTATCAATGTTTTACGATTGGAAAATTATCTCATTTCTACTAATTTATCAATATCAAAATATTCAATGACTATTTTGTAACTTTTTCAAAAGTTGGTGTACTCGATTTGTAAATTTTGAAAGTTTGATAATAACATATTTCAAAACGTAGTTATTACCCTATCAATGTTTGTGTCAAATCGAAGCTCTCGTTAAATCAGTATAATGGAGTCGAGAAAATTTGATTTTGATAATGTATACTCCTTATATCTCGATAAAACGAATGTTATAGTTTAATATATTATTATATTATAAAATCATATGATGATTTACCTTTTTCTCTTCTCTAATTATTCCATGGATGAGATTTACTTGCAATCCATTTACGTGATCGGAAAATTCTTTGGACTCCATTCTTCCAATTTTGGAATTTCAGACATCTCCAAGTTAAAGTTGTGTAGAATGAGGTGTGAGAAGAATATGAACAAAAGGGAATTTTCAATGATGTATTGCAAAGAGAGAGTTATTTAGGATTGATGAGGATGAATTAATTCATTGGTAATAATCCGTTTACGTCGAGAAGATCATCTATAAGATTTAACCCGTAGAAAGATACTTCTTTCATATTACCTCAAAGGGCTAGAGACTCGTACGATAACGTGTTATATAAAGTATGAAAACAATAGAGAGAATTTAGAGAGAATGAATTGAATGAATTCTCGCGAATTAATTTCATTAATAACTGCTTCTATTTATAGGAAAACTTCTAATACATACAACCAGTAATTACATAATTTCATCAAGGGTAATAGTTATTCACATATAATAATTACATCTTTTACCAAATTATTCCTCCACCAAATTATTCCTCATAATTCATAACCACCACATTATTCTCAATTATTCATAACACCTAATAATTATTCTTCAATTATTATTCATAACAATATAATAATTATTGAATGATAATCCTTCAAGAATTGTTAAGATGATGATGATAATAATAATAATAATAATAATAATAATAATAATAATCATAATCAACTTTATTGTTTTGTAAAGATTAAGAAAAATTATTGGAAAGGTAAATTTTACAAAAGATTTCTTCATGTAATCTCATTTAATTTAGTGAGTATTATTTAAAGAAAATTGTATAACAACTAAGCAAATGAAATAAGACCGTTTGGAAAAAACGAACCAAAAAATAACTATTAATATAGAAATAAACTATATATTTGGGACAACTAAAAAAGGAATAATGGTCTATATATTTGGGGCGCATAATAATAATAATAATAATAATAATAATAATATTAATAATAATAATAATAATTTGATACTTTCATGCAATTAAGGTGAAGAGTAGAAATCCTATAAACATATACCCAATCTTTCCCCTTGTTTTTTCCTTGTAAATACTTCAGAATGGGTTTTTCCCCTTATTTTTTGTCTGTTAGCTTTTGTCGTTGGAAATTCCTCGAATAAACATATACATAATCTATATATATTGATAAATCAAGGTCAGTTTTCCTGTATTTTTCCTCTTTTTCTGAATTAAATAATTTATTTTTATTCTTATTTTAGGCTCGACCTTTGAGGTAAACACAAAACCCTCATCTATATCTATATATAATTCAATTCTATATCCCGCTCATTTTATTATTTTTCTAGATTAAAGAATTTATAAATAATTAACAATTGGCTAATTCCTTCCCTAATCCTCATCATATGTATTTTTTTAATTGATTAAATCGAAATATCCCGGATTACATCTACCTCTCCATGCCAATCCCAAATCCGTGCATATCAATATCAGCCGTAGCAATTAAAGCTATATGTCCAAAAAATAATATTCATGGTTGGACATTCTCAGTGGAAGGTATTTATACCAAAGAAATCTTGTCTAGATTTTTGCTAACGTAGCTTCAATAAGGTCTATATTTATGTGATCCTTGGCCTTATTATCATTTCTTTTGTTAGTCATTAGAATTTCGAAACGCGTCTTTAGTTTTTTTTTTTTTTTTTTGGGAAAATATAAACGGTTTCGAATATGGTTGTTAGAGCATCTCTAATAGCCTTTTTATTTTTAAAAAGCATATTCCATTAAATGAAGAACATCTTTAAGTTTAAATAATGAAAATTTTTAAGTGATCCAACAAGCTCTCTATTTTAACTCTTTATTTTACTTTTTTCAAAAAAATTTATTGTTTTGTCTCAATTTTAGTTAATAATAATATTTTTTAAATATTAATGTCCAATAGAATTAATTATAGAAATATTATTCAAAAAGCATGACCTTGAAAATTGTAGTCATTTAATTATAGAGAGTGGGTTTGACACTATAAATTTCGATAGTCAAACCCATTCATTAAACTAAGGGGGCTGTATTTAATTTAGATTTGTAAGGATTTTGATAGACTTTTAAATTGAATGATTTTCATGGAATTTAATAGACTTTTACTGATTTTTGATAGGATTTCACGGATTTCCACAAAATCCATAAAAATCTTCAATGGATTTGGAAGGACTTTTATTTCAAAACTTTCACTGGATTTCTTTGGAATTCATTTGACAATATATATTTTCATTTCATAAAATAAATATTATGAAACTTACTGAGATTAGAATTTTATTATTTTTCTCATTAAATTGCTATTGTTTCAAAAGCTGAAATTAGTAATAATTAATTATTGTCTATACAATATTTTTATAAAAATTAATAATTTTATAACTACAAAAATACATGACTATTACAAACAGAGATTTCACAATATTTTGATATAATTTAACTCGAAACACTTAAAAACTATTACATATTTAATTAGCATATCAAAATATATAGCAAATTATTAAAGTAAGCAGTAGATATAAAATATTTAATTATAAATTTTAAAATTTTTTACAAACTTTTGTAAATAATTTTCTTTTTCATGAAAAGTTGAACAAAAAGAAGATAAAAATATTATAAGAATATTTTTACATCATTCTTATTGTGAAATTAAGAAAAAACCAAAAAAAAAAGAAGAAAAAGTAATGAAAGATTGGCGGCGTACAAGGCAAGTGATGGAGATGGCAATGCCGTTGGCGGGATGGTGGCAGTGGTGGTGCGGCGGTGGCGGGATGCGGCAGCGACAGTGGTAGCGGGTGATGGTGATGAATAAAAGTCCATCAAAATCTTAAGGGTGAGTGATAGATTTCATCTGACAAATTATGTTTGTACTTTGCACTAAAAGATGAGTACCTAAAGGATTCCATTAAAGTTTTTAAAAATCCAAGACAACTTTGAATACCTCAAAATTTCATAGGATTTTAAAAAGTCATCATTTAATATCTCATGATTTTGATGGACTTTTAAAAAGTCCACAAAAATCTATATTGAATACACCATAACTTTTCCAAATCCATCAAATTCTTTAAAAGTCTTTAAAATTTCTTTAAAATCTCAATTGAATACACCCTCCTAAATTGTTAATTTAAAGAGTTTGTTGGAGTGCAATTTTAAAACTTAACTCTTTAAAATAGAGAACACCTCATGTATAAATAGCTTGTGGGAGATGTTCTTACGAATTGGATAGCATTAATTTGCATCTCTATATCTCTATTTATATCTATACCATGGTTTATGCATTTGGATTTCACCTACATTCAGTAAATCAAAATTGCATTCTTCACATAGAAGTTGGAAATATCTAGCATAAATTTCAATAAAAAATGTTATAGAAGCATTAAAAAAATGCCTGTACAAATTTGACCATTTCCAGAACAACATAGCTACGTTTTATATATAGAAATATAAAACACTAATGTTGGCCTTTCACTGAAGTCGGACAAGTAGCCATGCCAGCCGGCGCGAAGCAAGAAAAATTAATTTATGGGAGGATCTACTACCGGGAATAAGGCCTTTAGGAATGGCATATAGCCCCTGTGGGGGCGACATACTGTTACATCGTTCCTAAAGGTCTATAAATACAAATCTATAAAGGCGACAAGCCTCCTCTAAAAGCTCAATTTCTTGTAGTGCGAGGAAAATTTTACAGGATGAATTGTGTATAATTTAAACAAATTTTCAAAATTTGCATATTAAATAAAAAGAAATTTTAAAATATTTCAAGGGTGGTTGCCACCCGATAGGCCGATACAATCCCCCAGCGCCAGTACCCCTGCATGGTAGAATAATATATTGGCTGGAAAATTTAGTGACGTATGAAAAATATAAAGATAATTTTTTTTATCAAGTGTGCATCTATTATTTTAGTACAAATTATTAGGTAGACCTACGTACGTGATAGGAATCCACTTATGTAATAGAGTCGATCCATCATTTGTATGAAAATGAGGGGTTATTTTAATAAATACACCACGTTATGTGGACACATTTAACCCTAATCTGCACCATATATATTACCATGTTTATTTCTGAACTTTTCCTGTTGTTCAGTGAACTGAATAATCATTATATAATCCATATGAACATCCTACACATGAAATATAATGTGAAAGATCAACAAAGAAAATGTAACTACATCTGAGAAGAAGTTTTTTTGCAAGCAAGCATCACAGAAGAAAATTTGATCTTCTGTTTCAATTACAAAAATTAAAAAAAAAAAAAAAAGAAGTGATATCATTCAATATCACCGCAAAATCGCCAGGTGTCTGTATAAATTCACGTTTTAATAATCTTGATCTCAAGCAAAAGAACAAATTTTGAAGTAGATCTCTAATAAAGAAAACAGATAGGAGAGAAGAAAAATAAAAGTAGAGTTTGTGGTGCGTATAAAAATTGTTAAAAGAAGATAAAAGATTATTTTTAGTCAATTTATTTATATCTAATTTAGTAAATAAGAAAAAAAAATAAAATTGTTGTGTATTGAATAATCAGTGAAGTATCTATATACATATTTGGATGTATGTTTGGACTTTGGATGCAATCATAAGAGTGATCCAAGTTTGTTTAATTTTATAATTCCGATTCCTCGGAGCCTGACCATTAATAAAATCGATAAAATAAAAAAGGAATATTATAAGTTGGGAGATGTGATTAAGATGGGTGACACAGTGATTAAAATAGTCGCATAGCAGGAAGAGGACCTGAGTTTAAACCCTATCCCCCACCTTAATTTTCTCGACCCTACTTCCCGATGGTCAAAAAGTTGGGTTAGTGTGATAGTTTATATTTTTAAAAAGTAAAAGATGGCACTCCAAGTAGGGAAAAGAGGAAAGGAAGAAAACAAGAAATTACGATAGGCAAGTCATAATTTATCACTTGTTTCTATTGTTCACCAAAGACAAACTGAGTCGTGGTGTATTGCATGTGATTTTGTAACGTGAGTAGTGCATTACACGTAATTTTGTAATTTTGTTTATGATTTATATATATTTTAAAATTTTATGGTATTAATTTAATTGACCACTTAATTTGACATTGAGGTCATATGCATGCACCTACAAATCTACTATGGGCCAACTGCCCCCACTGGCCATATTTAAGAAAAGATTTTTTTTCTTAAAATACAATTTTTCCCAAAGTAAAATATAATTGAATCCTGAAGTTAGGAGTGAACGTTTTGGGTTTGGTTCCGAGTAGTACATTACCCAGAATTGAATCGTAAATTCCGGTTTTATGAAAAATGGAACCGTTCGGTTCCTTTCAAAAAAAATTCTTGTCCAGTTTCGATTCCATTCGATTCCGATTATTTTGTGATGCATTTTTTATTACTTGAAAATCACGCAAAAAAATAAAAATTTTGATTCAAACATGAACATAACAAAAAGAAGAAAAGAAAAAAAATGAAGCCAAGCAGCAGCTTGTTGCAGCCGCAACAAGTTGCGGTTTTGCAGCAGCAAGCTGCTGAAGCTTGTTGCTGTTGCTTCAGCAGAGCAACAACAAGCTGCTGAGGAAACAGCAACAAGTTTCAGCAGAATCAAGCTACTGAAGCTTGTTGTTGTTGTTGTTAAGCTTGTAGTGCATGCCGGAAAGAAATAGTGCTATTTTTTATTCTAAATCGATTTCGGTTCGGTTCCCGGTTATTACAAAGGAACCTTTTGGTTTTCGGTTCCCAATTTTTCAATTCCGATTCTTAATTTTTTTTCAAAGAATCATTCGGTTCCGGTTCTTTCGGTCCGGTTTCGGTTTTATCCGTTTGGTTCCGATTTTTTTGCCCAATCCTAGCTGAAATTCAATCAACGATTATTCAAATAGCAAAGATATGGTGGAATCGTGTATGTTGAGAAAGTTGTATTAAAACTTAAAAAAATTAATAATGTGACCAGTATACATCATTTCAAAGTATTAGAAACCGTATGAAACAATTGTATACAAATATATTGTATTTGGTTATTTCGTTCTTCATTTCACATCTTGTAAATTTGAAAGTTTTCTAGTAGATAATACAGTAGTAAATATTTTCTATGCTATAAATATTATATTCATTTGAAAATTAAGGGGTTGTTCCAACCCCACACTTGTGTTCAAATCTTGACTTATTGAAATATAATTCTAGATCCGCCAGTGGTTATATGTCGCAATCATAATGCATAACCATCATATTTTACAAGATTGTTTCGTGTAACTTCACTGTTGAGTAAGTAATTAATAATCCATGAAGTGAGTGCAATGCAGTATTATTCTTGTGAAACTTATTAATTACTATGGGGATTTATGAAATTCTTATACATTAATAATACATTATAGTACATCAAAGTCAAGTAAAAACAACATAAAGGCAGAGTAGAACATGGTGAAACTGTCGCATGAAGAAAATCTGTCTCCCAAAGCCTCAACCAATTCTTTAGTTCAAAAAAAGAAAAGCACATATATTCTGTCGGGCCGCCGTCGCATGTTCTTAATTCGATGCTGGTTTGTTAGTGTATGTGTATTTATGAGTATTTATGAGTTTTGATGTGAAATAAGAGAGAGAATGAGTGGGATTGAGTGGTGGAGATTTATGTAGTATAGTAGGTCCTAAAATATATGGATGTAATTGGTTTGACTTTTGATGTCAATGTGTCAAAATGTGTAAAAATTTGTTAAAAGTTATAAAAGAACGGACGGAATTGAAAACTACTCCAGTAAAATTCTGCAGTGTAATTTAGTTGGGTTAATTTTGCTCATTATTTATTTTACTTGTCAAAACTAATTTCTATTCGAGCACAAAAATATATTAGAAATTACTTTTTTCCAAAAAAAATAAAAATAAAAATAATAAACTACTTAGTATGGAAAGAAAAATATTATAATGAAAAATTGTTTATCCCAATAAGTTTTTCAAAACTAATAATTTTAACATAAATTAAAAAAAGAAAGAAAAATACTTAAAATAAGCTAAAATAGAAAGAACTGCAAATTTTTCTATTCTGTGTTCATCTTTTTGTTAGTGAAATAAACAAGAAATTCGAGAAAATGGGGGAAAAATCTCAAAATGCATGCTGAATGAAATTTTGCATTAAATCTCTCTCCCAATTCAATGGAAGGTCGTTCGATAGAAATAATGATAGTTTTGTAAATTTAAAATCTAAGAACACTTAAAGTTAGTGATGGCAACAGATCGGATTTGGATCAAATCGGCCATACCTAAACCGCAATGTAGAACCCAAACGCATAGCCAAATTGAACCACCATGAATCATTTGAATCGATTCGGTTCGTATAGGTGTTGGTCGATTTTTAAAACAGATACCCGTTTACCCATTGTGTGTGTGTATTTTTTCTTTTTCCTGTTAACATATCACAGAAAATTTGGACTTTCGCATTGGGCCTAATCAGTATACATTGAGGTAATGAATAAAGCCCATTAGGAAACACATTAAAGTTAAATCTCGATAAAGTAATGTTCGATAAAGTAATAACCTTCATTATATAATAATTTCTTTTGGTCCCAACTTGAGCCAATGGACTAAAGTAATAACCTCGCTAAATGCATTGAGTAATAAAAAAAATTGAATCCTTAAGGGCCCAATAAAAATATAAAGTAATAATTATTGGATTTCATTGAGAATATATATATATATATATATATATATATAATAGACCAAAATCTTTCAATCAATCAACAATACCCATGCAATAATCATTTCTTTTGAAAATATGCATCTATAGTTGATTTTTTTTCTTCCCACCTAAACCAAAATGAACCTCATCCTTAACTTTTTGCAGAGTATACACAACTTTAAGAATATTTTGCTCGTGTTATAACAAATAGTTGCTTAATGTGACTATTGCTTGAAATGCCTCTTTTGACGACACATTTGGGACAACACTACTATCATCTGGTTCAGGATCATTTGCTATGTACGTACATGAACTTAATTTTTAGAAACATTAAGTTTCACTAAAACTTTTGAGCTTTTCTAAATTCAAATAACACTTTGATTAGTATCTTTTGATTTTTCTCACCACATATAATATACATATTTTATATTGCAAAGCCCTCTCTAAAATAATAAATATTTATTTATCGATAAATAAATAATTTATTCATTTATCGATAAATAAATAACCTTGCTAAATGAATATTTTTTTCCAATCCCAAGGATATTATTTTATCGAGGTTTAATTGTATATTCTAGTGCCTTCCTAATATAATGCATTCCTCTTCAGTTTTTCACTCTAACAGCTGATATGGGATAGAACTTGGGAATTGAAGAGAAACGCTACTACATGCAAATTTGTTTTGGATTTTTTTTTTGTTTTTTGTTTTTAATTATTATTTTTTTCCTGTCTCTCTCTTTTTGTATTATTTCAAAACTTCATTTATATCACCTACATAATTTAATATGGGATCCAAAAACTTTTAAAAAAAACAAGAAAATAGTTGATTATTATTTGAAAGTGCACACAATTATTTTTAATTAAAAAAAGGGGTATTAGGTCTAGGTTCGGTTATATTTCTAATATCCATATCCGAGTCATATCCGCTTCGGGTATTACTATTTAAAACCGTTATCAACCCGCTCACCCATCGGTTCGGGTTTTTTCTACCAGTTCTATTCAGGTATTCACGGTTTTGGTTTTCACAGGTTGTTTTGTCATCCCTACTTAAAAATGATCATTTTACATGTAAATTGAAGTTGAGATCCGTAGGTATCCTGTACCTACCCCAATTAAATAATTAATAGAGTAGCAATGCTAGAAGAACAAAATAACAAGTTAGTACAATAAATTGGTACATCATCTAACAAAGGGGTGGACCCCACCAAAACAAAGGATAAGAAGGAAATTTTATACATCCCTTTATTAGAGGATGCACCAATTTGTTATATGAACTTCTTGTTCTTTTAGCATTACTCGGTACTAGGGTTGGTATCGGTCTCGCTTTTAGCTAGGCGCACATCTAGAGTGATATATATATACCCGCCCTTATACAAAGGCAACCATAAATAAGGTTGTCCATACTTTCTTTAACTTCTTATGTGGGATAGCTCCCATTTCCCAAATGGAATCCTTCACATGCCAGTGGATTTTAATTTCCATTTACCTAATTTCCAACAGGATTTGGGAAGAAGATAATCTTATAACCATTGCACTACGTTTGTTATCTGAATTATGTATTTCAGTACACCACACTCTGGGCGTAGTCTTGATTGAAGCATCTTGATGTTTCTAATTGGGATTGTTAATTATGAATGAAATGGTAGTGTGTTCGTTGATTAATTGAATTTCTTGTTGCTCTAGATAACCTTTGGTGTATGTATATACTAATATACGTATACATATACAGACAGTACAAACATTGAATCAAATCAAAAAATTTTGAAAATCTGATTTATTAATTTTGGGTGAAGCTTGAAGGCAAGCTCTATGAATATATTAGTGAATTAAATATTGTTGGTACAGTGTGAACTTATAATCATATCTGCATGCCAAAATAGCATATCTTAAACAAATTAAATAGTACCATATTATTCCGAGGAGTAAATTAACCTTAAAGTTCCCCAATCTTTCACTCTTGTTGCACTTTAGTCCTCAATCTTTTTTGTGACAACAAATCTCTCACCCTTTCAAAAATTTTTTGTCATTTGTCCAAATTGACCCAGTTAACCTCCAATCGCAAGTTATTAGGTTATTTGAATTTTTATTTAATAAAATAAAAGTAATTTAGTGATTTAACATCCACTTTTATCTTTTCATTAATAAATAAATATTAAACCATTGTTTGTAATTTAAATTTATTGTGAATATTGTATTTAAGTATCTCTATTATTTAAATTTCCAACACAAATCTTGACATCTACCCCAACTAGTCCACATAAAAAATCTACCCCCATTTCAACCTTCTCCCCATCTCACACCAATTGTGAAAATCAAGGAGAAACCTTATGGTTACTACTGGAAAAATGGGGAATTTTCCCTAGTTTTAACATGGAGAACCAGCGATAAGATACTTCAGGTTTTCCAACATGTTTACTGGAGGGGAAACATTAATAACATCGGAATGCAAGGCAATTTTTCGATATTACCACGAAAGTATTCCTAGGATGTTTACAAAGGCGAAACCCTCAAACCATGGGTATTTACCACAAAGCTTTCTCCCTTATTTTAATGGGCTGGTGCTCTCCTACACACTAGTGTGTAGGAGAGTGTATATACTCCATGACGTGGCGCAAGGTGATGGCGCCACGTCATCTAAAGATTTTTAAAATTTTTTTTTTGGAATCTACGATAAGTGAGATGACTAATACATAACTGCCCCCTGATGGCGGGGGGTTATATATCCGACACGAATTTTTGAACGGAAGTGTGCATAAGTGTGTGCGTGTAAGAGTGTGTAAGAGAGCGGGAGTGTATTTTAATGTTAGAAACAAATATGAGATTGAGTGGATTGTCTCCTTGGCTTTCACAATTGGTGTGAGGTTGAGAGATGATTAGAGCGAGGATGAGTTTCGGGGGTATGGTAGGTGCGAGGGGAGATCTTATTATTTGTGTTAAAATTTTGAACAATTTAAAGACTTGAATGAAATATTTACAATAAATTTTAAATTGCAAATAAGGATTTAATCTTTTTTTTAATGGTACATTGCAAGTTAGACATATTGGATTAGAATATATCATTAAATCAGTTGAAGACACAATTCATTCCAATCTCAACTTGGAGCTTATGGAGAACAAATTTGGGAGCGCATCCCAATGCTCTATAACTAGCATATGACAACGAAATAATAAAAATAAACAAACCACCATATAAGGGGGAACGAACCACAAACACCACAAATGGTGTAAATACAACATTATTAATACTCCATCCGTCCCGCAAAGATAGTCCCATTTTCCATTTTAATCCATCCCAAAATATAGTCCCATTTCTATTTATGTATATTTAATTTTTTAATTTTTCCTATTATACCCTTATTAAATATGCATTGTTATTAATGAAGATGTATTAACATTATTAAATGTAGGGGCATATTTGAAAAAATGCAACAAAACTTTACTTTTCCAATGATATTAATTATATTTTTCTTAAACTGTGTGAAAGTCAAAGTGGGACTATCTTTGTGGGACGGGGGGAGTAATATTTACAGAGTTAGGACCTTTGGCCTCCTGCTAGTCAAGAAAGGTTCTGACCATCAAGCTAATCGTGATGGTTATATGGAGTTAATCTTTGTTTATTAATAAAGTAGTTAAAATAGATGTTAAATTACTAAATTATCATTATTTTACTATTTATAAAATAAAAATGAACTAATAACTTTCTATTGTAGGTTAATTAGGTCAATTTGGATTAATTGTGCTAATTTTTGAAAAGTTGAGGACTGTATTGTCATAAAAAAAGTTGAGGATGAAAATGCAAAAATAGTGAAAGGTTGAGAACCATTGGTGTAATTTACCCTTACTCCAAGTGGTGGATAAAGTTTTTTTTTTTTTTTTGGTGGGGTGGGATAATGATCGGCAACTTCATTCCTCAAATCAGACAATATTGCGAAAGTGTTCTATTACTCTTGGGAGTGCTGTAGTTATGGCATTCACGTGGTATTTTCCCACCATATATGATTGTCATTTGAAAATTCGAGATCAGATTTAGAATTAGCATGGTAAGGGAAAGCTTCAGTAATTTGAAAAATTTTTCCGCGACACCGTAACCACCAATCAAAATTTTTTGCCACAAATCTAATTTCGAATTTTCCAACGAAACCGTATGTCATCAAAAAATACACTAAGAGTGCCGTAATATAAGACCATGCTTGGAGAATATAGTACATCAACTAACGAATTTAACAATAGGAAGCGCCTCGTGATAATCTAGAAAAATAAAAATAACTTAAGATTTACTTGTATCATTTTAAATATATTCCTAGATTGCATAATGATGATAATTTATTGTTTTGAATTGACAACCAATCGCACTATGCAAAAATTTTATAACGTTCACTAAGGTATAGACTATGGTGCACCTAGAATTGATATAGCACATCAATTATGGTAACACATTATATTAGTCAAAATACACTATAGTATGCACCCTAATTGATATCATAAAATCTTTGTCACAGTATGTGGTCCCTTTAAAATTTTCTTACTTAATAATTAATTTTTATCATACAAAATCAAATATAAATAATATCAACTACACATTTCACAAAAAAATATATTATTATCAACAAATTAAATCTTATGACTTAAGGTATGTTTGATAAGTGTAATAAGCTAGCTTATAACTTATTTGAAGAATTTAAAAACTCCTATTCAAATAAGCTATGTTTAGCTAGAAGAGCTTATTCGAAAAATTATAGCTTATTTGGAAAGCTTTTACTAACTTTTCAAACAAGTTCATGAGTTTTTATTTTTATTATTCCATTTCTACCTATTTCTTTTTGTAAAAAAAGAAATATAATTATTTTAAACATGTCATTTTCAATCATTTTATATTTCTGATCTAAATTTTTAATTAATTTTATCAAATACTAATATTTAAATCAACTAATTTTTCAATTATCAACTATAAATTATAAATTATAAACTCTCAAAGATCTTATTAGCTATTAACTAATTTATCAGTCTACCAAACATACCCTTAGTATTGAATCTAAAAACTTAGTTACTAACAAAATAAAAATTTGGCCTCGATCCAGACACTATAAGTACATTGTGGACTTTATTTTTTTCAACTATTTTCTTCCGATATCATTTAGTTGATAATAATGTTTCCAAACTTCGAGACAAAGTCATAGCACCAATTTACATGCTTAGACCACGTTCCTTTGATAGCCCTTGAGAAAGTTACAGGCAATATTACACATCCAATCAGAGTTTAGAACGTGTCTAAACAGTAAGAAAGGCTAGTATTACCATCCTTCCATAAGAAATGTCAATATCACAGTACCTCACAAAATCTGGAAAATGGTGTGGATGGGCATTGTTTGGAACATTTGGCGCACCAGAAAGAATGTGACTTTCAATAATGCTACCATTTCAATACTGAAAACTGTTAAATTGATTAAAAATATATTGTGGAGATGGTTTTTGGTGATCGGCATGAGGATGTTATCGGAGATAGCATGTTTGTTGTTTGGAACATTGATTCGTTTTCATTATTAGTTTAGTTTGTGGTTTGAAACCTTTGTGAGGATGTAAAGTATAAAGATTGTACTTCTTGTATATATGGGAGAGCACCCATTGTGCTCATATTAATATATTTTCGTTTTATATTAAAAAAAAAAAAAGGTTTTAAGTATACTAGATTCAAAAGCGAATGGGTAAAAAAATATATTGAAAATTTGCCATTTGATTAAATATCACAATACCAGCCAATATTAAAATGTTACATCACTAATTTAACAAGATGTGGTGAAAAAAATATCATTATCGATAGGAAAAAATATGAATAAGTTTGATTATAGGACAAATTTTTACATCTGGATTACACGGAAAGATATTGTTCAACATCAAATTACAGCCCACATAGTGCATTCCACTTTGCCTGATTAGATTGGACTATACGGTCATATAGCAAGTATCATATTTTGAAAAATAAGGTCATATCTGTTATGAATATAAAAAGCACCCGAGGGAATCGAGGAAATAATTTATATATATTTTAATGATGTGAATGACTATTATGTCCCTGATGAAATTATGTAATTACGATTGTGCCATTCGAAGTTTCCCTATAAATAGGGCTTCAGTTATTAATGAAAATTATTCCTGTGAATTCCTTATAATTCATTCTCTCTAAATTCTCTCTATTATTTCTATACTTTTATAACACGTTATCAAGACGAGTCTCTAGCCTTGAGTAATAAGAAGGGGTATGCTTACTACAGATCTAACGATGATCCTTTCAGACGTAAACCTGATTAAACATTTCTCAAATAACTAATTGTTTTTTAATAAACTTCTCCTACACGCATCTTCTCTTCAATTGTAATTGAAACCAGAAAGTACTCACAAATCACACCGTGTTACTTCATGTCTTTAATTCCTAATCCGTAAATATGCAGAAACGAATTCGCAGAAGGAAAATCGAAAAGGACGGAAAGGTATATATATTATTATTTTATAATATAATAATATATTAAACTATAACATTCGCTTTCTCGAGATGTAAGGAGCATACATTATCAAAATCAAATTTTCTCGACTCCATTATACTCGATTTAACGAGATCTCCGATTTGACACCAATATTGATAAGGTAAACTTTCAAAATTTACAAATCAAGACCCCAACTTTTGAAAAAGTTACAAAAGGGTCCTTGGACTTGTGAATATTTACGTATTAATCCTTATACTATTACAATTTTATAAAAATATGTGTAATGCCACGCACTTGCCAGGCACGCCACAAGAATCTTAGCGGCGGTGAGTATGTATTAATATTTTATAAAGAAATATGTGTAGCGTACTGCCAGTAAGCATCGCCACAAGAATCGTAGTTGGTAGCAGACGATCGTTCGACCTCCGGCCGCTTACTTTGTCAACAATAAACAAAATGGATAGAATATTCCGAAGAAATTCTAAATCCATTAATTACGACCAAGTCCATTTGAGTTAAAAGATCTAATATTATTTTAACTCCCAAGAGTTTAAATACATAATATACTTATTCTAAAAGGATAAGTGAGCTCTTATAGAAGTAATGAGAATTTGTTCTAGAAGAACAAATCTGCTCCGTAGAAGTTTCAATATTTAATTCGCACTTTATTTAATGCAATTTAAATCTTGCAATACCTCATACATGATGATGGGTTCAACCATCACCGAATGTAAGGTTTTATATATTTATGCAATTTATATGCTAAGTGATGGGTGATACCTTCTACTTAAGTTACATCCTACTCCTGAAGAAGTAGTTAATCATTATGCATTTTAATTCTCGCAATTTAAATTCCGTAAATTTATATTTATTGCAATAATTCCCATAAGGTAGGTTCGACCACCTATTGGAGGAAATTTAATTTCTGCAATTTAAATTCGCACTTTAAATTTATATATTTCCAATGTGGTGAGTTATATCACACGATTGGTATGCATATTTTCAATGTGGTGGGTTATACCACACACGAATGCTTATTACAAATGTGGTTGAATTAAACCCCACAATTGGATAACTGATTTATATATGTTCGATATGAATATTCTATTAAAGAAGAGATTTGAGCAAGTGATACCGAAATTTACCGTTGTATGTATTGATGAAGTGAAATTGCTCAAAGAATCCCATTGTGATAAAAGAGAAAGAAAATATACCGTGGTGAAAAATCTCATTATGAGATTAGTATATTGTGATATGATGAGAAATGCTCTTAAAGAAGCATTTAATAAAGGAATGTTCACTTTCCACGTCTATTGAATATTGATGGAGAAAATTGAGTAAGTGGTACCTGAAGTTACCATTGGATAAATAGATGAAAGTAAAATGCTCAATAGATCCCATGTTGATAAATCAAAGCAAATATATCGCATGGAAAGATTATATGAAGTAATCTCATCGATGATATGAGATTGTATTAATATGAGAATAAAATGCTCTTGAAGAAGCATAATCACTAGATTTCTGTATTTGAATAAAGCCAATATGATATTATTATTATTACTCCAGAAGAAGTACAAAACAGTCGAAGTGGAACATATTGAGAATATCAAAGATGGCAATAGACACTCGAAAATATAAAAATGCGAAAAGAAAATACATATTGAACCCATAAATGAAGGGTGCGTTTCGAGAGTATAAATACTCCGTAATTCTGCCACCCTCAACATCAGGGTTCATAATGAGATATTTAAAGGATCCAAATTTCTTTTTCGCTTGACACCAGTGGTCTGTGACCAACGGATCTGGGCTTCCACAGATTCTTGAACATATGCATGAAATTTGATGAGTAGTTCATCAACAGTAATAGCAGAAATAAGTATTTTTCTCGCTAAATGAGAGATAAACTTATTATCTACACTCTGATCTATGAACGCTAGTAAGCCATCAAAGAAATTGTTAATATTCAACAAACCTATTGGTTTGACATGAAAGTTCCACTGTGCCAACGAGGCTATATTGAATATTTCCTCCAGTGTGTTGTAGCCGCCTGGAAGGACAATGAAAGCGTCACTATTATTCATCATATACATCATGCAGTTGTGGATGGATTGCGCTTGTAGCACCAACCCTGCTGGACCCATGGTAGAACTGGCTCCAATTCGAGTATTAGATCCAACTAAATGGAAAGGTATTACACTCGAAACTCTTATTCCCCATGATGATGCGGCCATTATAAGTCTAGCTAAAAGTTTGTTGTTGGTTTCTCCATATAATATATTGATTTCTTGTCTCCCTAACTCTTTTATGAGTCGGTTTGCCATATCCACATATTGGATATGGCCTACCAATTTAGATCCACCAAGAATACATACGGTTTTAATATGGCGAGGTAAAGGTCGACTTGTATGAGATGATTCTAAAATCTCCATATCCATCTCTACTCCTATCTCTCTTTTTGCACTATACTTTTAATGTATGAACATGAGAGATATATGAATCCTCTATTTAAAGAAAAATTTTCAAACCAATAATTGATTGACTATTTACTTTTTGACAAATATGAAAGAGAAAAGCGAGAAAAATTTTAGTAAATGACATATACACATGGTGATTGAAAAATAATATATATATACATATATATATATATCTTAAAATTAAGCGATATTTACAAATAAAAGAAATATATTGATCTTTGTTATTACACCAAGCTTTCTTACATAAATATGGGAAAATCATTATACTAAATTTTTCTACTAAATTTACAAACAGGATCTTCTAAAGTAAGTTTTTCAATATCAGAACGCATTTGTTGATCTTTGAATTTGGCCCATAAGGCCATTAGCTCACCTTGCGTGTCCACTAGGATGTGTCTCAAGAGCCTGTTGAATATCATCCAAAGGCTCCTTACTCAATCCATCCTTAATGAATGCTATCTTATCTTCTACATTACTAGACACGTACCCGCATTTACATCGAGTGTCACATGTCCACCGAGAGCACATTTGTAGCACCCTCCTAATCTTTTTGCTCTCCGTTTCTTTGAAAAACTACTTTTACCCATACCAGGCATGTATTTAGAAGGAATCGAAACCTCACCAGAGATAATCGAACCTTTGCTTCAATTAAACATCGAACATCTCTGGGATGCCCTTATTCATTAGCATCCTCAACCTTTCAAGCCTACTTGATAAATCCTTTTTAGGATTTTGATCGGTAGTGATGGATAGTATTTTGAAGATTTGAGAGCAAATTATCCATTATTATATATGGACCATTATTATGGTGAATATTGTAAAGTGCCGGATAATTTATAAACGCAGATGAGGTAAGGCTCAGCGTTGGAGCAAGATTGAAACATGAAGCGTATGTGCTAAGATTCCACGCTTGAACAAAGTGATGTGTAATAATGCTACCAAAACATGATGGAATATGTCGGTGAGCTATACATATGATGAAAGTAATAAATCATGTTGAGCACTATCACAGATACTAGTGAAATCGATATAAGAATTTCTTGAACTAAAGTTCAATAATACTTGTTTGCGTAAGGATGACCATCGGTTTAAATAATTATTGAAATCAATATTTCAAGTGAAGAATTAAAAGAATTCTTCAATGATTGTTCTCGATAAATGATGAAATCATTACTAGCCAATATTGGGAATAAATCCCAAATATATCTGGAATAAATGATGAGAAATATGGGCCCACTCATCCTCCATGTGGACTACTAGATATTATGATATGGATCCACTAGATAGTCACATGTGTATATGATTCGTAATTTGAAATTTCTGAAATATTTGCTCACAGTGATGAGCATGATTTCAGATTTAATGATAAAGCTAGTAAATGTATATCCCAATACTTGAATAAATCCTGAAGGATTGAGTATGCATACAAGTGGGATATTATGTGGCAAATTATTTAAAGTCCTCCAATAAATTGCCAATATCGAGAATAGAATGCAAACTATATAAATTCTCATATTAAAAAATTTGAATGATAAAAATATATATGAGTTTTAGTGTTCTAAATTTTCTTAGCATGAGGAGTATTAAAAATTTGAAAATGATATGTGAAATGCATCATACTATATCCTCACAATTAAAATATGAACCTCAAGTTCAAAGATGTATAAAAGATGTTATGAACAATCACATATATCAGTTAAGATGCTTTGATAAGTTAGCACGCCAGAAGCGTTGATATTATGACATTTCCCCAATCATATATATCGAAGCACATTATTAAAGATGGTCTTAATAACGGAGGCATATACTCTTGAAGAGTATATAGACATAACTATATTGTGTAATCCTACAAGAGGATTGATAAATGAGATATCTCGATAAGTTATGTCGATATGGGGAAAGAAATAAAATTGAAAGTGTCGACACACTATGAAAAGATAGCGCTACATACTATCAATAATAGTGAGGATATTAAAATCCATCGAAAATGCCGATGCTGAAATATATGCCCTTATGATTAAAGTGTTCATGCACGGGTTTAATGAGAAATGAGAATGAAACTCTTGAAGAGGTTTCAAATGTATTATTGTATCGATGCATGCAGCGGCTCAAAATATCTACATTGATATTGTTGAGAAATTCATATGTCAGTACTCTTTTCCTTGATTGATGTTTTTGTCCCAAAAGCAGGGTTTTCTCAAATAAGGTTTTTAATGAGGCAACCTAATCTCAACTACTATGAAATCTCCAGAGGAGATTTAGGTATTTATCTCGATATAGTGAGAAAATGAGATCGTTGTTGATTGCATATATGCCTTGAATATAACATGATATTGTATAACATCTAAAATTTCATTCACGTGGAGATGAATGAAGAGTATGAACCAATGTATATGATACTCATACAAATCTATGAAAGATTTTGAAATGCTTGCAAAGATACTTGTATAAAATACGCACTCTTTTTTCCTCGACCGAGGTTTTATCCCATTGGGTTTTCCTAGCAAGGTTTTTAATGAGGCAACATTAAAGGCGTATTCACATGAATAATGTACTTTTTCCTTCATTAGGATTTTTCCCACCGGGTTTTTCCTAATAAGGTTTTAACGAGCATATTCATGGTATATTGAGGACGACAAAAGAAATCAACACAAAGTGTATATATTGGATCAAGTTATAATAGAGACAATGTTTTAGATCCAAACAATGATGATATTGAAATCCTTTACCGTAAGTAAGGATATCGGTCCTCAAGATATGAAATCGGATAGAATCGCATTCTTTTCCTTCGATCAAGTTTTTTCCCACCTGGGTTTTCTTGACAAGGTTTTAACGAGGCAGCACGTACTCCTATATTGGTGATCGACATCAGGGGGAGAAATATTTCGACGAAACAGTATATGACCATTCTAAACTTTCCTACAATCAGTTTGGAAGTTTCATTGGGTTTTTCTCCAAACAAGTCTAGAAGACAAACAAATAGTCATTCAAGTGTTATGAATATAAAAAGCACCCGAGGGAATCGAGGAAATAATTTATATATATTTTAATGATGTGAATGACTATTATGTCCCTGATGAAATTATGTAATTACGATTGCGCTTATTCAAGTTTCCTATAAATAGAGCGCTTATTAATGAAAATTATTCCTGTGAATTCCTTATAATTCATTCTCTCTAAATTCTCTCTATTATTTCTATACTTTTATAACAATATCAAATTAATCACAAAAATAGGTTACCAAGTCACCAATGTTGATGTCAATATCGAGGGCTTAGGACTTAGATGCCCCGACTCAATTTGGTGAATCATTACACACGTGTCATGGATCCATTTTACATCTATTGTTATGAACATTTGACGTGGCATTAATGTATGATGGATAACGCGTAATTATAATTGTTGTGCAATGAATTCAACCCAGAAAATGAAATGAACTATTTTTTGACTTCTGCATCTTCAAAACTTTCTTCATAAGGCCATCTTGAATGAGGATGTGGGGGAAGTAAATAAAGGAGGGATGTATAAAAAAATTCAAAAAAATAATAAAATAGTATTAAAAGAATTCGAGATAGGGGTATATTTCAAGACATGGCAAGGGAATTCATGTAGAAAAAGTGGGGTAAATGAGTAAAAAGTGATTTTAAAAATATTAAAATTTAGAAAAAAAAAAGGGAAATATATGGGACCTATCTAAATTTTTGTGTCTTTCTTTCATCTAGATGAAAATTGGGAATGGACATATGCATTGAAGATGGCCTAATGTTTTGTTGTTCAACGAGGAAAGCTCCAATTATCCTTTCTCAACACCACCACTAGACAAAACAACAATGCCATATAAAATCTGCCAATTTATGACTTCAATTTCTTCCGATCAAACAAGACTTTTGGTTGTTTTATACGAACATAGACTACAACTAGGTAGACTGTGATCGTAGTGAATTAGTGATGTTGAAGGTGGTGGCTCCTATACCAAAATCGATGGGGGCCGCGGTCTGGATTAATGCAGCAAAGTCGAAGGTGGCTATCTTCGATTGCTATTTCTTATCGTCCTGGAGGCTGAACTTACTCTTGGAGGTTGAGCTTACACACCTGATTTGAGGAAATAAAACCATTTTACCTGATTTTCAAATTTTAAAACTAAAAAACCTTTTAACTACTGTAATTTCCTTTATTTTATTTATCAAGAATAATTTTTTTTCTATCTTGAACAAATAGTGAAACGAATCATAAATAAATTTTGAGAAGTATGAATGTTTTAATAACATATAGTACAATTAATAAAAAATAAAATAAAATAACAAATAAATTTCAATTACAATAAAAAAGGGTATCCCCTTCCATAAAGAGGGGGTGGGGGGGTGGGGGGGGTGGGGTTGTATCTGTACGCCCCTCCTTAATTTAGGGACTACAGTAAACTTTATCTAAAGAAAGATTTTAAGTAATACTACGTGCATTTCATGGTTTACCATTTGATTTATATTGAAGTTAATTATATGTGACAATTACGTGAAATTATGGGACATGATATGATACATAATCTCATTGTCAAGTGGTGAACTTTGATGTGTGTATAACATTAAGCTTTATTTTTTTTATTTTTTGAAATTACGTTCGTCTTTATTTGGACTGATAATTAAAGTACTAGTTTTGGGAGCTAGTATTTCAATTAATTTATGAATTAGGGTTGTGTTTGATTGGAAGAAAAAAGCGGGAGTGGAAATTTTTTTTTGTGGAAAATATTTTTCCACCTCTATCCATAGAAAATGTTATATGTATCATTTAATATGCGGTATATTGCACTAGACACAAGAAATAGTAAAATAACTATCTTATCATCTCCTTATTGTGAGAGAATAATATACCCTTCAATAAACACGGATATATGTATGTATAGCATTGCTCTAATTGTTTCTAGCTACACTTGAATACCAAAATCCAGTATGACTAGAAGAACAAAAACACTAATTTAACAAGAGAAAATTGTGTTTTCCATATGTATGCCAAACCACAAGAAATGTTCTACTCCCTATATGGGAAGGAATTATTCTCCCAACTTGCTAATATGTCTACAGTTAAACCTAACACATTAGCAATTGGGCCAAACTGTTGGTATTGAGAATAGACTACACATGTAGCATATCAGCTATGAATAACGAAGGTTGGGCGGATGCTTGGGCTTAGGCCTTAGGTTATTCTGACAAAGTGGACAAGTCCTATTGCCATATCATACCCATCTATCACAGTAATCTCTGTAATAAAAGGGGAAATTACACAAAATCTGGTTTTTATGTTTTCAAAATTATGTAAAACCCACTTAGTTTCAAAATCCTGCACTTGCTCGTGGTTTATTACAAAAATCCAATGTGCATGATCACACGCGCGATCACACAATGTAATTAAAATTGGGCATCGCCCAAATTTTGTGCCACGATGCCCAGATGCAGTTGTCACTCCATTACGATATATACTTCATTCATAGTCATCATCAACGAAAAATTGAAATGACTTTCTACTTTTTGGCAAAGAATGACAATAATTTTTTTCTTTTCAAGAGAACAACAAATTTTGTAAAGACTAAAAAGATATTCAACCTAATTTTCTTCAAAGGTTTAATTTTATCAAAGAAGCACTAAGTGCCCATTAGCAAACACTTCGAAATGCATTTTAATGTATTCTTTTTAAATTTCAAATTTTGTCAAATAAATCACATCCATATATATCTCCACTCATTAAATCTCCACCATGCAATGCAATCAGAATTATGTATTTCATTACAAACGAACTCGGCTGTAATCTCATTTGTAACATGGTGTTAATTAATTATTACAATATGGAATACGCTTTCTTTGAATGGTAATGAATAGACGTGCAGATATAGATGTTTATATTCGTATGTTGACTCAGATATTCATATCGATGATTTTTCTCCCATGGGTAGGGCCGGGTATGATGGAGATAGATTATATATAAAATATAATGATTTTGTGATATGTAGTTGGAAAGTATAGAAAAAGATTTTAGAAGTATAAAAATATTATCTAATCTAATTAATAAAATGAGAGGTCGAAAATGATGATAGAGAAAAATGATGAATAATTTTTATTTTTTGATTTTTGCAAAAGGTCTCTAAGGAGGAGAAATTTTTGGTTGCATCCAATGCTAATTGACCTAAAGTACTCAGAAATATATTGTTCGTTACTTATAGAAAATCATACTTAATTAAATAATATAATTTATTTTTTTGCGTGTAAAATTTAGCACTGAGTGACTTCAAATATCAAACATCATATACTAATTAAGAGTAGTAAAAGATTTTTCTGGCGAACAAACGTACGTTGTGCAACTACTAGTAGTTAATTTAAAGCCTGGTTATTGTTTGGTAAGAAAAATAGTTTTGGAAGGATGTGTGTATGGTACAAAAGTTGCCAAAAATGGCAGATTCACAGGATATATGATGAAAAATAATCATTAAAATAACTAAATATAGCAAGAACTTCAATTACATTTGTCCCGGTTCATCGTATGCTGTCCCTTTTGATTAAGACAGAATTTCAGGAGACCAACATCAACTTAATTATCTAAATTTTACAAAGACAATCAAACAACGCAAGATGGGTTATTCAATCTTTTTGACTTTTTCTACTGACCAGTTATTTTTTAATTGTTATTTGAAAATGACACCATTATATTCCAGGAATATATATTTTTTAACACAAAAAATAATATTATTGAAGGAAAAGTTGTGGAGGAAGGCTTGACTTCAATCAACGCAATACAAGAAACTTAAACGGCCGAGATTACTGATAGTGATTTTATTTTAAAAGATTAAATATTTAGAAAAAAAATTATCTAATTCATGATTAAGCATTCTTAATCATCTATTGTTGATCGATTTTTAACGTTACACCGGTGGCTTTGAACAAGTGGAAATGGTATATATGGTAACTCTAGTGAGCTGCAGACTCATAATAATGGAACGATAAATAAAATGGTTATTTAACTCTCTTATTATTATACGGTAAGTTATACTCAATGTTCTAAACAGTGTGAGGCGTGGCAAAACATAGAGTATAGATTTTAAGTTTAAGCAGAATAATGTGTGAAAAAAGTGTTGTTAATGTTCAAGATGTGGCGAATCGTAGAGGATAAGTTCCAAGATTAAGTGTGCGCTTAAGTAAGCATGCTTTTCAAAGGTTATAATACACGTGAATGTCTATATAACATTTCTTGAATAAATGCAATTGAAACAAATCACTAGTTAATCGGCTCATCAATGCCCTATTTCTATAAGAAATTTTCAACTTGACACAGTTTCATCGTTACCTAAAAGAGTGGGATTACAGAGCTTATATATATGGAAAAAATTACGTATGCATAATGGTTGACATAATCATTTGTATATGTGGATTTGGCAGATGATGTGTAAAATTATGAAAGCTTGTTCATTTATCTTTAAATATTTACACCATGTCCATGTTATTGTGTAAACTGTTGTATCTCCCATCGTGTACATATAACACGAATCTATATATATTGGCAAATAAATCAGTGGCAAATTACTTACTACACGTCTAATAAAATCAATTTTTATGCTCATTTTTAATTACAATTATTACAAAAGTATTATATTTTGACTTTTTTCATAAAATATTTAATTGGCCCTCGCACATTGTATCAAAAAATTTCTTCTTATTATTATTTAAGTACGAAGTAGAGATCATAAAAGTGGGGTCGTGACTCGAATCTAGGTCAATCACCAATAAAAGGGTACTTTTTCCACTAGTACAGGCCCCTAGAGGCGACTTGATTTGCAATTTTGCAGTTCTCCAAATACAAGCAAAAGTCAAATTTGGAATTTCCCGAACAAGTCATCGGCAATACTCCTTGAGCATACCCAAATGCCAATTATCTGTGCCCCACGTTGGATAGCTCGGAAGACTACTTTAGTGCATTCATTTCAGTGTTGTGGAAGATGGAAACTTAGAAATTTATCAAAGTTAACACCCCTCGAAACCAAAGACTTGACTCCAGAAATCTGAAAGGACCGTTTGTGTGTGGCATATCGTTATGAGTTAGTAGCTCAATGGATCACTGTAAAGTTGAGGCCAAATTAAAGGAGAAAGTATGGGGAACAATGACTGCAGCGCATGCGAGATTATTTCGCAAGCAATGGATTGAATTTGAAAGTTTGATTAATTAGTAGCAAGTTTATTGTTAAATACTTAATTAAACTATGGACACTTTATGGATTACCTAAATTTATTGACCTCAATCACTTATTACTACCTGAACCATGATTTTTAGAAATGGGATGTTGCCTCCATAGTCTCGTGACTATAGAATTAATAATAGTAGTGACAACGAGACTATAGGGGCAACTGGTTCTACAGGCATAGGACTATAGGAGCAATAAGTTCAATTCGTCCTCTAAAAATCGATTTCTTCTAGTAGATATTTGTGAACTTAAAGTTCTTTTATAATATATTATAACCGATACAATCTTCTGTTGGATATTTGTGAAGTCCAAGCGCTTTTACAATATATTATAACTGGATCCAATTACTACATTATGAACTTTGTATGCTAGTTATATAAAATTGAATTTGATAGCAACTTATTCATGATCCTCTTGTTTAACTCGTTGTCTTGTTGAGATAAGCTAATCGTATCCTTTCAAAAGAGTTAGAAATTTAGTACAATGGTGGAGAACTTTTGAATGTTACTATTTTCGTCCCAAAATTATAATCAACTATTTTTTTCATTCGTTCCTAAAATATAAGTCACATTCCTTTTAAAGATATAATTAAAATATTATTTATCTTTTATACCCTCATTTAATGTATATTATTATCACCAAAATAGAATAGTTGAAATAAAATATTTAATAAATGAGCAGGCATATTAGGAAAATAATCTTGAATTTTACTTTTCTAATACCATTAATTATATTTTTCTTAATTTTGTAAAAATAAAAATGAGTTATATTTATGGGACGGATATAGTAATAGTGATATCTGAAAGATAATAGTGAAATTATCTAATTATTATGCATCAGATTGAGTAGTCAAAAGTAAATGAAAAGTCAAGCAAATATAATTACCAAATGTTAAATTTTAGTAGTTTCCTTAATTTAATATAATCGTGAGTTTTCATTTTCTCGCTCAAAACGGTCAATGACCAGATTGGTCAATACTAAAATTCTAGGTATGACCACGTTCCTTTGATAGCCATTGAGACAGTTACAGGGAATATTGCGCATCCAATCAGAGTTTAGAACTTATCTAAACAGCACGGTCAATATTACCATCCTTCCATAAGAAATGTCAATATTACCGTGCTTCACGAAATCTGGAAAACATATGGATGGGCATTGTTTTGGAACATTTGGAGCACCAAAAATAATGTGACTTTAAACAATGCGACTTGTTGATGCCAAAATCACTAAGGACCAATTAAGTATTAATTGTAGTGAGTATTATGGCATGATTAACAGTGACTGGAGCAATGAAGAACGTAAATGTATATATATAGCCGAGTTCGAGCTAGTCCCAGATTACAGAGGATTTTCGTGTGTACAAATGATCACTAAATGTTCTATTTATAGTACAAGAAAGAGGTAGGCGGCGGTAGGTCATCATGAGGCCACTGTACGAGCGTCAGAGTAGACGTGATGATTGCACCTGCAGCGCCTGCAAGCCCTCTTGCATTTAAGGCGTTGACCTTAGAACTTGTAAGCAGTCGCCTTTGCATTTATGAAGGGAAAAGATGCTCTATCGGTTGCAGATGGTGTCAGGGTGTCAGATGACACGTGGGTTGTCATCGTTGTCGGCTACTGTAGCGAGAGGGACTGGCCACATACCATGGACGAGCTGAACTCGGACCATGTGTAAGAAACTAGCGATGGGAAGGGCTCTCCATGACTCGGCCGACCTGGGCCCTTGGCCTAAGGACCTCGCCCGTGGCCGAGCTGAACTGGGACTCGCCACCGATTCTCCAGTGAGGTACATTCCAGTGTCAATCCGACCTGGGACACTAGACACATAGTCGGCCGACCTAGTGCCCTTACAGGTCAGCGAATCCACACTGTATATATAGAGGACCTGGGCTGAGTGAGTGCCACGTCACCAGGGTGCCAACACGACTGTTTCAGTATTGAAAATTGTTAATCTGATTAAAAATACATTGTGGAGATGGTTTTCAGCAGTCAGGATGAAGATGTTATTGGAGTTCATTATTAGTTTAGTTTGTGGTGTGAAACCTTTGTGACGATATAAAGTATAAAGATTGTACTTCTTGTATCTATGAGAGAGCACTCGTGCGTTCATATTAATATATTCTTGTTTTATCAAAATAGAAAAAAAAAGTTTGAAGTACACTAGATTCAAAAGTGGATGTGCTAAAAACATATAGGGTGTGTTTGATAGGATTCCAGGAAAAGGAATTCTCGGAAAACGAATTCCCGGAAAATCGATTCCCACCCTTTTCTTGGATTGAGTTTTCCAGGAAAATCATTGTTTTTGCTTTAAGGACTTGAACCTGGAAAACGAATTCCCGGAAAAACAAATGCAATCAAACACACAAGTTGAAAATGATTTCCTTGATTTGACATTTTTCGAGAAAATGTTTACCAATCAAACACACCCATAGTGAAAATTTGACATTTGATTAAATATCACAATGCCAACTAGTCCCTCCATCCCAAAACAATAGACTCGCTTTCCATTTTCATTTTCCCAAAATATAATCTACTTACTAAACTAGAAGTGCATTTAATTTTTAATGTTGCCATTATACCCTTAATTAATTTGATCAATTTAATAAATAACTTTTAGAATTCTCAATTTATTTGAATAGAAGTTTGTAATTATGTATGGGTATATTAGGAATATTATGTGAAATTTTATTTCTCCAATTTCATTAATTGTCATTTCTTAAAGGGTAATTATATTGGCACCACACTTTTTAATAGCTACACCACATTTAACTTGCAATAGAATTCATCAATTTTCATTCATTTTTGTATTTATGTCCTCAATCTTTTTTCATTCATATTCTTACTTATAAACTTCAATTAAGTAATCAAATCATGTCTCAAATCATATTTCTTCTCTAAATATTTCATATCCATAGATTCAATAGAGGTGCAAATACTTTTTCAAAGTTTTATTTTTGTTATTTATTTTTATATTTCAAAATTACAATAAGTACAATAAGAACATTTATGCTCTCTTTACTAATTTATAATTAGAAACTTGCACTTCAAATATTTTGTACCAATTAGAAGGAAGTTGATGATAACAATTTGGTTTAAAAGTCTGAAGGGTGCAAGTGAAAAAATAAAAGGAAATTGAGGGTGTTTGTTACAATTATAATGTGGTGCCTCCAACAAAAATTGTAGTGTATATATAATTATCCTTTCTTAAATTATGTGAAAAATAAAGTGGGTCCATTATTTTGAGATGGGGGGAGTAATATTGAAATGTTGCATCACCAATTTAACCGGATGTGGTAAAAAGGAAGAAAATATGAATAAGTTTGATTATAAGACAAATTTTAACATCTGGATTACACAGAACCATATTGTTAAACCTCAAACTAAAGCCCACATAGTGTATTCCGCTTTGCCTGATTAGATTGGAACTAAGCGGAGTCCGGTAATAATTGTACTAGCTAACGGCTTATTTTTTTGGGATCATTACACATATACAAACATTTAAATATCTAGATATTTCAGTACCCGCTCACCAAAATAAATAATAAAAAATAATAATAAAAAATAAAAGAGAGGAAAAAAAAATCAAGTATCATATTTTAAAAAATAACGTCATCTCAAATTAATCACAAAAAATAGGTTACCGAGTCACCAATATTACAATAATCGGATGTCCGTATCTCAATGTGGTGAATCGTTACACATGTGTACGTAATGGATCCATTTTACATCTATTTTTATGAACATTTCACATTTATTGTTATGAACATTACACATGACATTAACGTATAATGGATAATGCGCAATTACAATTGTTGTGCAATGAACTTAACCGGAAAATGAAATGAACTATTTTTTTGACTTCTGCATCTTCAAAACTTTCTTCATAAGGCCATCTCCAATGAGGGTGTGAATTGTGTGATGATGTGGAGGAGAAAGATAGAGAGGTAATTATTTTAATTGGAAAGGAATGAAAAGAGGTATATAATAAAAAAAAAAAGAAGGGGAAAGTAAAAAAAAATGAGAGATGTATAAAAAAAATTCAAAAAAAAAATAGTAGTGAAAGAATTCAGGATGAGTGTCTATTTCTAGACATGGAACGGGAATTCATATAGAAAAAGTAGGATAAATGAGTAAAAAGTGATTTTGAAAAAATAGAAAATTAGAAAAAATAGGAAATATATGTGACCTGCCTAAATTTTTGTTTCTTTCTCTCTCTTAGATCAAAATTGGGAATAGACATGTGCATTGGAAATGGCCTAATGTTTTGATGGTCAACAAGGAAAGCTCAAATTATCCTTTCTCAACACCACCACCAGATAAAACAACAATACATATAAAATCTCACAATTCATGACTTCAATTTCTTCTAGCCGAACAAGACTTTTGGTTGTTCTATACGAACATAGACAACTAGGGAGATTGTGATCGTAATGATGTTGAAGATGGTGGTTCCTATAGAGAACAATATACCCTTCAATGAACACGAATATATTTATCTATAGCATTGCTCTAATTGTTTCTAGCTACACTTGAATACCAAAATCCAATATAACTAGGGCCGAACAAAAAAACCGACAAACCAAGAAATCGAAACCGACCGAATTGGGTCGATTCAGTTCGGTTTTTTTGTGAGTCGGTTCAGTTTTCGGTTTGGTATAAACCAAACCGAAAAATGATTGGTTATTTTAAAAAAATAAAAATAAAAAAAATAGGAAAAACTGACAAAACCGACAAAACCGATTGAACCGAGTTAGTTCAGTTTGGTTTGGATTTTCCCAAACCGATTTCGGTCCGGTCGATTTCGATTTGGGCCCAAAACTGAACCAACCTGACCTATGCCCGCCCCTGAATATAATTAGAAGAACAAAAACACTAATTTAACAAGAGAAAAAATTGTCTTCCATATGTATGCCAAACCACATGAATGTTCTACTCCCTATATGGGAATAAATTATTCTCTTCACTTACTAATGTGTCAACAGTAGTTAAACCTAACACATTAGCAATTGGGCCCAGTTATTGGCATTGAGAATAGACGACAGAGTTATTGGTATTGAGAATAGACTACACATGTAGTATATCATATTTGCACAACGGATGTTGGGAGGGCTGTGTGGGCTTAGGCCTTAGGTTATTCCGACAAAGTGAACAAGTCCAGTTGCCATATCGTACCCATCTATCTAAGTAATCTCTGTGATGAAAGAGGAAATTACACAAAATATGGTTTTTAAGTTTAATATTTTCAAAATCATGGAAACCCCATTTAATTGCAAAATCCTGCACTCGCGCATGGTTTATTATGAAAATTCGGTATGCATGATGACACGTGCGATCACGCAGTGTTAATTAAATCTGGCGTCTCCCAAATTTTGTGTCACGAGTAGTTGTCAATCTATTACCATACTTCATTCACAGTCATCGTCGACAAAAAATTGAAATGCCTTCGTACTTTTTGGCAAAGAAGTGATAATAACTTTTTCCTTTTCAAGAGACCAATAAATTTTGTAAAGACTGAAAAGATATTTAACCTAATTTTCTTCAAACATTTAATTTTGGTAAATGAACAAAAATTATTTATTAATATAAAAATAAGATTATATGTTTGGGACATCCTAAAAATAAAAACAAGCCTATATGTATGGGACGGAAGGAATATTTCAAAGCGACTACATGAATATATCGACTTATATTCCACAACTAATATATCATTTTATTTAATTGTCAAAGTGTGTATTAAATAAAGTGCCATACCTTGTTTTCACAAAGTAAAAGTGACAACGGTGTCGCTTCATTAAACATATCAAGTGTGCATATATATGATTAAACAATATAAATTGGTAGTAATTGGCATAACAAGATAAATTGATAATTGGCATACTCTCCTAATCTTTACCATATATACTTCATGCATAGTTATCGTCGACAAAAAATTGAAATGCCTCCGTACTTTTTGGCAAAGAAGTGACAATAACATTTTTCTTTTCAAAAGAACAATAAATTTTGCAAAGTCTAAAATGATATTCAACTTAATTTTCGTCACACGTTTAATTTTATCAAAAGAACTATAAATTTTGCAAAGACCAAAAAGGTATTCAACTTAATTTTCATCACACGTTTAATTTTATCAAAAGAACAATAAATTTTGCAAAGACTAAAAAGATATTCAATTTAATTTTCTTCACACGTTTAATTTTATCAAAGAAGCACTAAATTGAATTAGAAAATTAAAAAAATTCATAAATGGTCCCACTTTAATAAATTATCTCAAAATCGGTAGAGTAATTATATTTTCTGTCATATTATATCATTTCTAAAATCAATAGTCGCCATAGAGACTTCCGCACTATATAATGTGACAATCTTTCTTTCATCATACTGTTGAAGTAACATTAATCATAATCCATACATGCCAATCGATCATTCAAATCTCGGTAATTCAATCACGAAATTTTAAAACTTGACACAGATATAAAGAAAGGTTGAAGAGTACTGAGTGTACAATTAGCATTTTCTCTTACGGTGGTGACGTCTTTAGGGTATCTCGGCAAAGTGGACATGTCCTATGCCCATGTCTCACCCACCTATCCAAGCAAAATCTGTGATAAACATGGCTGCAACTCAGCTCTCTAACTTCGTCTCCTTCATCAACTCCGCATAAGCAAACGGCACACTCGACCGACGAATCTCCAGATGCCGTAATTTTTCCGTTGCTTTGATAACGAATTACAGTCAAGTCGTCAAATTGAGATGATTCAAGCTGTTGACAGGACTGGAGAAGAAGATGATCGTATGCCCACTCGATTTTGCATGCAATCAGAATTATGTATTTCATTACAATCGAACTTGGCTGTAATCTCATTTGTAACATGGTGTTAATTAATTATTACAATATGGAATAGAGTTTCTTTGAATTGTAATGAATAGATATGCAGATATGTTTATATGTATGTTGGCTCAGATATTTGAAGAGACAATGAAATGGGAGGTGATGAATTGTTGGCACTTCTGTGGGGGTATATATATATACATACACACTCTATATTGTCATATGGATGAATTTTCTCCTATGTACGTGTAGGGTATATGATTGATTGTTCTGTTCAACATAAACCAACACAAATTTTATCAATTTTTTATCTCTCATTATTTACAATCATACATTCAATTATTTAATATATTTTTTTCAAATTTCAACCACACATTCAGCACGTACATCAAGAAAATTAACTTTATGACCAATCAAATATACTATGAGACTATAAAATTTATAATGATTTTGTGATGTATAGTTGGAAAGTACAGAAAAAAATTGTAGAAGTATATAAATATTATCTAATCTAATTAAGAAAATGAGATGTTGAAAATGATGATAAAGAAAAATGATGCATAATTTGTCTTAAAAAAAAAAGGACCCATAAATATTGTTGGTTACTTATATAAAATCATAATTATTTAAATAATATGATTTTTTGTGTGGAAGATAGATTTAGACATTGTTCTATTCAATACAAAATTTATCAATTTTTTTTCTTTATTTTCCACCATTCATTTCATTATTTAATATATTTTTCTTAAATTTTAATCACACATTTAACACGTATATCGAAAAAATAAAATTTATTACCCAAATAACAACGCCTTAGTCATGAATGACTTAAAACCTTGTTCTCCTCAACATAAATCAATATAAATTTTATTAATTTTTTTCTCTCATCATTTATAATTACTTATTCAATTATTTAATATACTTTTTTCAAATTTCAACCACACATTTAATATGTATATCAAAAATATTAATTTTATCACCAATCAAACATACCCTAAAAGTATCAAGCACAATATGCTAATTAGTGTCCTAAAAGCTGGAAATTTCTGACCGACAAACGTTGTGTAAGTACTAGTTAATTTAAAATATATGATACAAAATAATCATTAAAATAATTTTATCTAGATAGAACTTTAATTTGTCCCGGTTCATAGTATGCTGTCCTTTTTGATTAATACAGAACTTCAGGAGACCAACACTAACCTATCCAAATTTTAGTTAGCCAATCAAAAGACGCAAGATGGGGAGCATTCAATTTTATCTACTGATCTGTAATTTTTTACTTTTTATTTGAAAATGAAACTATTGTATTCATGGAATATATATTTTTAATACAAAAAATAATAATTCAATCCGTCCCACTAAGATAGACACCCATCATTTTTCACACATATTAAGAAAATATCTTAAATATTCTTCGAATTATAAGATATTCATATATTCTTCCAATTTTACCCCTATATTGAATGGTCAAAAAGTAGTGTGAACATGTTTAAATATTTTGGGAGATGAAATATCTATCTTGATGTTTAGTATTCCAATTATCTTAAATAAGGGTATTTTAGTACATGGAAAATAAATTATACATTCAATAAGGAAATTGGACTATAATTTGGGACGGACAAAATATGAATACTTGTCTATTTTAGTGGGACGGAGGGAGTATTATTGAAGGAGAAGTTGTGGACCAAGGCTTGACTTTAATCAACGCAATACAAGAATCTTAAACGGCTGCGATTAATTACCGATAGTGATTTTATTTAAGATTAAATATTTAGCCAAAAAAAAATTCTAATTCATGACTAAGCATTCTTGTCTATTGTTGATTGATTTTGAACGTTACACTGGTGGGTTTGAACAAGTGGAAGTGGTATACATGGAAACTCTAGTGAGCTCTGGTCTGTGGACTCATATATAATAATGCGAGATGGATAAAATGGTTATTTAACTCAATCTTATGATTACAGGCTTGTTCAACGCTTTCGGCGTTCTTTAATTAAGCATACGAGTTTTGAGTCGGATTCGGCCATTTTGAAATTCAGGAATGGGGATCTAGAATCTGCGAGGAGCTCAACAATTTTGAAAATTTTCCGACGACATCGTATGGACCCGTGGTGGCCAATCAAACTTTTGGAAATATTTTTGTCCAAAAATATTGCTAAACTTTGACCGGCCACCACGGGCCCATACGATGTCACCGCAAAATTTTCAAAATTGTTGGAGCTCCCCCTCGTCGTGTAGATTCTAGATCTGGTCTTAGATTTCAAAACGGAGATCGAACGGACCCTCAAAATGGCCCGAGCATTCCTTAATTAAAGAACGCTTGAGCATTCTTGAACATTATTGCTTATGATTATGCGGTAAGTTATATTCAGTGTTTTAAAAAATGTAAGATGTGATAAAGCATGTAGCATAGGTTTTAGGTTTAAGCGGAATAACGTGTGAAAAAAGCGCTGCAATGCGCAGTTGAACGCAAGATGTGACGAAACGCGGAGGATAAGCTTCAAGTTTAAGCATGCGCTTAAGTAAGCGTGCTTTTTAGAACAAATGTTATAATACACGTGAATGTCTATATATCATTTCTTGAATAAATACAGTGGAAATATGTCACTAGTTAATCGGCTCATCATCAATGCCTTATTTCTATAAGAAATTTTCAACTTGACGCAGTCGCATCTCTACATCAAAGAGTAGCATTACCGAGTTTACATATATTGAAAAAATTACTTATACATAATGGTTGACATAATCATATACATATGCTGATTTGACAGATGATGTGTAAAAATATAAAATCTTGTTCATTGATAACTATACAGATGTATACCATGTGTTATATATTGTGTAACCTATTATATCGTCCATCATCTATATATAACATGACTCTATATATATTGGCAAATAAACAAGTGGCAAATTACTTGACTATGCGTCTAATGACATCAATTATTTATGCTCATTCTTAATTACAGTTGTGATAAAAGGTATTATATTTTAACTTTTTCCATAAAATATTTAATTAGCCGTCGCACGTTCCACCAAAAAAAAAATGTAATTATTATTATTATTTGAATACAAAGTAGAGACCGTGAGCTAGGAATACATCATAATTAAATAAAAGTTGGAGGAAATAAAAGCCATTATTTGGAGACTAAACATAAAATCAGACGCATGACGCACTAACAAGTCTTCGGGCGACTCAATTTGCAATTCTTCAAACGCAAGCAAAAGTCAAATTTGGAATGTCCCGAACAAGTCATCGGCAATCCACCTGGAGCATACCCAAATGTCAGTTATCTGTGCCCCGTTGGATAGCTTGGAAGGCTATTTTAGTGCATTCATTTCAATGTTGTGGAAGATGGAAACTCGGGGCTTGTTCTTTGCACCATCTTTTTTCTACTAACTTTCATTAATTTTTTCTCTCATAATTTTCAACCACTCATGCAATTATTTTAAATTTTTTAATATATTTTTCATAATTTTCAATCATACATCTAACATGTCGTTCCAATAAATAAACATAAATTAACAAAACCTTCTATAGAATAAGCCCTTAGAAATTTATCAAACTTAACACCCCTCCAAACCATAGACTTGACTCCAGAAATTTGAAAGGGCCATTTGGGTGTGGCATGTTGTTATGAGTTAGCAGCTCAATGGATCACTCTAAGGTTGATCGAGGTCAAATTAAAGAAGAAAATATTGGGTCTAACCATATAGTTGGCCCACCCTTACTTATCCTCGTCACTTTATAATGATCCAAATGCATTGCACAAATGGAAAACATTTGATTAGAGCATTTCCAATGGGGAAAAATCCCCCTTGAATCCCAAATAATGTTGAGAATGATGGAGAATATTAAATCCATTTTTTAGAGGCTATTCTTTAAATTTGGGCTAAAAGCCTAAAACTCCTCAAGTTGTAGGGACCCTTAATTTTTTTTTTTAATCAATAATTTTGTGCCATGTGCCATGTGGGGTCCATGTGCCGTGTTAAAATTCTATTGAAGTATGATCATAATATAATTATTGATTGATAATCCTTCAAGAATTGTTAAGATGATGATGATGATAATAATAATAATGACAATACTCTGTCCCAAATATATAATCAACTTTATTGTTTCATAAAGATCAAGAAAAATTATTGAAAATGTAAATCTCCTCCTCTTTTAAAAGGGCCGATATGATGTCAAAACATTTTTTCCCCGAACTGCCCTCCCAAATTCATGGTAATTACACCATTACCACACATGCCCTAAATTGCCGTTCTACAGAATGTTCCCAATTCGTGTCCAATTCTTTTGTTTCTAGCTCCCCTGATGCTGACGTTCCCTTCCATTGTCTCAACCACTGCCATCACACTCCCAATTCGCGACCTCGGTCATGGAGATGAAGAGCTTTTTGTCATTAGTTCCGTCGCCCATTGTCGTCCGTTATAGACCCCCCATGTAGGTTGCCACCGTACATGTTTGGAGCAAGCATGGAGTAAGTGTATATGTATCCCTCCTCAATTTTTTAATCAATTTTCGATTTTCCCTCATACCAATTTGCAGCTCTTATTGGTTTTATTGATTCAGTGGTATTGTATTTGGGCAGCGCTCTACCATTGCGTCATTGTGCTGGCGACTCTTTATTCAATTCCAGGTTCCGTCGAACTAAGTTAGGCCGCCCAACAGCTTCGCTTTGCGTTTGAAGGCAAATTTGTGCCGCGTAACGACGATAGAAAACGAGGTTAGTCGAAATCCCTTTGTGTTTCTGAGTGAAATTCGCTTGAGATTTGTGAATTTCGTAAGCTTTCTCTCGAATTGTGGAGAATTTAGTGTTCTTTCAGTTGTTTAGGGGAAAAGACGAAAAGTCAATTTTAATTCATCATCGACTTTAGACATATCTTTTACTCTCGGAGTTGTGAATTTCTCACTATTTGGGCGTCTCTGACATATGATCCCTAAATTATATGTTTATATATACTGATTAAAGGCAGAAATTGAAGTCCTATATCTCTGTTTTTCCTCTGTTGCTATAGTTGAGTTTCGGCGAAGTGGTGATTTGAAAGTACTTTCAGTGGCAAAGGCTTTGTCAATACAGGCTCATCCAGATAAGCTTTTGGCTGAAGCTCTTCATAAGCTACAGCCAAATGGGTATCAAAATGACAATCACAAGCCTGAGATGGCCTTGGCAGTCACTGAATTTGAGTGTAATCATATTCACCATTTTACGAAATTGATTTTTACGAGGCCAGCAACTATTGTCTATTTGTAGTTACCATGTCGGGCAAAAAGAGCTCTCACATTCACATTAAAAAGCTTGAATCGGCTAAAAACGAATGGACAATAAAAGTGAGAGAGTGCTAATAAGGGGGGCCGCCACTGACACTTATGAAATACAGGGAGGGGTCATTTGACATCATGAACCTTATACTCATGGATAAAGAGGTACGACCATTTTGCTGTTGTGTTTTGTCATACTTTCATTCATGATGAATTGCATCGACGTTGCTAATAAACACATTTATTCTTATATTTTAAATGTTACACATTTGTATTATTCTCTTACACAAAATTAAGAACGTGATCTACTTCTGTATAGGCATTGCATGCCCATCTTGTCTCCCATATCAGTCAATCCACCATTTACGTGGACACCATAGATATGAGTTCTTCACGTAAAGATGTTCTTTCCAATTACAACACACTCTAAGTGGTTGACAACTTTCTTATGTATTGAATATGAAATAATATTCATATATGAATTTATCTCTTTGGCAAAGGAAAATGGAAAATCGATGATGAATATGACTGTTGTTTACCAACCATTGTTTGTCTACCAAATTATGATCCATATGAATACATTCACTGGTGAGAAGTTGTAATTTTTGAAATTGGATAAAAAAGATACTATCAAATTGTTGAATTGCTTGTTCATAGCTAATGTTGAATGCATGTCATAATTATGCTACCAGGGCACCAAAGTACAAGCAGTTTTGTACAAGCAATAAATCTCTCGGGTTGCTACTACAATAGAAAAAGATAAGACCTATCTTATTGAGAGCGAGAATATTAATCCAGTTGACACTAACTTCCCCAGTGTACATGACAAATTAGAATCATTGCTTTCAGGTTCAACTAATGTCTACTAATGTCTCTGAATGTGAACATGTTTTCGCAATGCCAAAATGGGTCTATGACTTCTTGGAATACAGATAACTCAAAGAACCAGAAGATGTTTTGAAGGGTAAGTGCCTCCAATTAGTTCTGAATTATCTACCGATAATTATGCTTTCACGTGTATTAATCCAGCCAGAAAACTTCTAGATATTATAGGTGTAGTACTACAAGTATGGCAACCTATACCACTGAAGGTTGGGAAAAATCAAAACGTGATACAAATAAGAGAAAGATATCGCTTTATGATGGGAGGTTTGATTAATCTAGAACTTTTTTTTTTTTTTTTTTTTGATTAATCTAGAACTTTGACATCGTCAACTAATTAATTATCCTTTCATGTTTCTTAAAGACTATTTATTCATTTATTTTCCTCCTAGGTCCAATACAACAATGGTGGCTTTATCAAGCGATCTTGCTGACAATGAAGTCGAATTACTTTGCTGCCAATTTGTGTGACAATCCGGTAGTAATCATCTCAAGTGTCCAATCCACTTCGTACCAAGGTAATATTTAAATTTATGCATGGTGCATTAATTTGAGAGATCACCAATACTTTATTTCATAGGCGAGTTTACTTTATCATCCCACGACACTGGACGACACCCCCTTGTGCACCCAATGCATCAATAAAAATATCACTTTCATTAGAAAGCCGATGCTAAGACTTGTTGTGTCTGATGGTGTGGACGAAGCATATGTGACAATCTTCAATGCTTTAAAAATCCTCCTTGGATGCAACTTATCTCAATATGTCGAAGATATAAAGAAGGTTGTTCGCCTTAAATTATTTGCATTAAAGTAACAAAGCTTGTAAATAAGAGTGTGCCCATCCTGTATCTCCTTACGCTTCTACTAATTACTGTTATTTTTGAATTGATAGTGTGGCACAAAGGAGGATTGTATGTATTATATAAACCTTTTCACGTACCAAGGCAAAGAGTTTACCTTTCTGGTGAAGCTCAGTGAAAAGAACTCAAGACAGAGCAAGAAAGTATTTAATCGCACAAGAAATCAAGTGCAATGAGCACCTTGGATCTCTCCTTCCAAGTGACAGAGGTGATGCACCAAATGAGAAGAAGAAAACGAAGGTTGAGAAATGAAGCCTAGCTAGAATTTATTAGCCTTAATGCATAAAAATGGAGAAATTTATCCTTTTCTTTTTCTATTTAAATTTGGATGTTTTCTTATTCGCCCTCTTCAATGTTTGTATAAGGTGATGTTGAATTTGTCTGAAGTATTAGATGTAATAGTGCATGAGTAAATGAATTTTATATTAATAAATATTAGATGTGTTTGGAGCATGAGTAAATCAAATTTATATTAATGTTTACAGCGAAATTCCAGAATAGAATGTTGATTTGATGACACTTTCGAATTGGAGTCCTTAGCCCCCGTTGGGCTAGCATTTAAAAGTGTTTTAAACATTTTTTTCAACTTTTTTCTCTCTCCTAAATCAATCACATCCATATATCTCATCACATCCATAAATCTCAACCACTCAACTCCACTCATTCTCTCTCCTCTTTTACATTAAAAACTTTTAAAAATCATTATAATTTATTCCCTATCACCCTTTTAATAGAATCATTTTCTATTTGCAATATTAAACTTCTCATGACAACTCTAAAATCAATATCAAAAGGTAAAATGCTCTCTCAATCTTTTCTACGCCATTCCAATGCCTTACAAGAAAGATGGCAGTGATAACGTGAACGATGTTCAGATAGCAAACTAGCTAGCTGGTAATCCAGAAGTAGAAATATTACCATTATTTGAAGATACAATATGCATGGCTTTACCTCGATGTCCGCTAAACCCATCTAGCACCAATCTTTCAACCGAAAACATAAATCTATTATACCTTATTAACAATCATTATGTAGCATATGACGTCATCGTCCCACTTTAAAGATGCATTTTCATTGAATGGAATAAACAATAACTGGATGTAAGAAGAGCACATTCCAGTTCAATTAAACGAAGCTCACAAGAATTGCTTTAGTGATTTTGCATCTTGTACAGATCTAAAATCAATTCTATATATAGTAAATACTTCACAGTTGCAGCGCTGTCCAGTGCGGGCGAGGCGAAAGTCAATAACAATTAAACGAAAACAATGACATATAGAATAAAAAGACTATTTTCAACAATTAATTTGAAAATAGAAAAAATAATGAAAATGATTTCTGTCAAACCAATAACATTTTCTAAATTCTTTGTTCGCTTATGCAATAGCAAAAATATTAGTAAGAGCATCTCCATTGTAATGTGATGTTAAGGGATGATGTGGTGGAGGAAGATAGAGAGAAGATGATTATTTTAATTGAAAAGAGAATAGAAGATGTGTAGTGAAAAAAAGAGAGAAAAGTTAAAAAGTATGAGAGATGTAGAAACAAATTCAAAAATAATAAGTAAAATAATAATGGACAAGCGTTGTTCTCTAGATGTAGAGCATTTTAATTTATGCAAAGTAAAGTGATATAAATGAAAGAAAAGTAATTTTAAAAAAATAGAAAAATATAAAAAAAAAATGGAATCCACAATAAATTTTGAGTCTTTCTCTCTCATACTTAACATTGGAGGTGGATTTCATGCAATGGAGATGCTCTTAGGCAATAGAGCTTCAAAATGATCCGACTAAGCCTAATTTGGACGGATTTGGAGATTCTACCCAAAATAAAATCATATTAAATAGGTTTATGATTATTCAAGTTCGAACAAATTTCAAAATTCTTTGGGATGCGTGATTGTAAATTACGGCTAGAAATTTAGATTCACACGTCACACATGGGTTACCAGAATATTTGTAACATCTTCATGGAAAGCACGCATGCTTGTCACAAAAGGGTCCATTTTGTTGTCAGACTAACCAATGATTCTATATCATCGCTAAATTCTTGCCATTACGAAACATATTCAACAACTTGGGCCTTTGTTTACTACAGAAATAACAGGTTCTGAAGACCGTTCAAAATTCACGTGCTACGCACGTGTTACGAACTAGTTTTACAAAAGGTTTCTTCGTGTAATCTCATTTACTGAGTATTATGTAAAGAAAATGGTCATAACAACTAAGCACATGAAATAAGGTTGTTTCGATAAAATGAATCAAAAAATAAAGATTAATATAGAACTAAATTATATATTTGGAACAACTCAAAAAGAATAAATGGTCTATATATTTGGGATGCAAAAAATAATAATAATAATAATAATAATTATTATTATTATTATTATTATTTGAGGTGCTATAATTTGATACTTTCACGCAATTAATGTGAAGAGGGAAATCTTGTAAACCTATATCCAATTTTTTCCCTTATTTTTTGTTTGTTCAATACTCCGGAATGGGTTTTTTCCCCCATATTTTTTTGTCTTTTAGCGTTTTCCGTTAGGAATACCTGGAATAAACATATACATAATTCTTACTTAAAACAGAAAATAAAAATAATTCAAATAAAAAGGAAAAAAAATGGGGCGGCGCCTCAGAGAAAAAAAAATATATAGTGGAATATAACAAATGACCATTGTCGTGAAATATGACGACTGTCATATTTCAGAAAAACACATGACTATTGTCGTTTTCGTCTTAAAATACACAATCCCTCGACGGCAGTCCACCATCATCCAAAATAAAATAACGACAAATGGTTTTTGGCTCCATTTTAATTCTTTTAAGGAAATTCAAATACTTTGAAATAGTGTTATTTTTGCCTTCTGTCTATCAATATAAAAATTTTATATTATAAATAAACAGATAAATTGAACATTTGAAAAAAAGAGAGATAAAATTGCTCTAAAGATAATTCTTTTAAAATTAAAGCGAGTAATTCAAGAATTGCAATTGAAAGCCTAGAGACAAAAAGTAAAGTTTTTTTTTTTGAATTATTTAAACTTTTTTTTAAAGGGGTTAATTATTTAAAATTTGAAACTTTAACACAAGATAACTTTATAAATGACAATAAAAAAATGGATTTTTTTTTTTACCGTAGTAAAACTTGGATCTTACTTTTATGAAAATTATGCATTCACGAGTTTTTAAGGTTAATCGATTTTGATCTCGTACGAATGGTTGACACACTTATTGTGTCGGCCACTAAAATAATTATGATTTCAAACAGTCATCATGTAAAATAATTTAGGATATGTATGGTAAGCTAAATAAGTTAGTTTATAGCTTACTCAGGTGGTTATAAGCTCCTACTGATTAAATAAGCTCCGTTTGGTTGAAGGAACTTATTTGAAAAGTTTCTTTTATTAGTTTTTCAAATAAGCTAATGGGCTTTTCATTTTTTATTTTATTTTTTGCCCCTATAATTTTCGAGAAATATATTTTAAACATATCCTTTTGTGTAATTTTCTATTTATGAGCCAACTTATCAATTATTTTGCCAAATAGTTTTATTTATATCAACTAACTTTTCAGCTATTATTTATAAATTATAAACTATCAACTCTCAATTAACTTATTAGTTATAAGCTAATTTATCAATTATAAACTAATTTATCAGCTAATTCTATCACATATACCCTTAATGCACATGGCAATATGAGACCATGGACACGTCAAACAATTGACACATTTATACTAAATAAATTAAAAGATGCAACCGTTGGTGCTATTGGTAGAATCATAACTTAAATATTAATATATTACATGAGTGATGAGAAATGCTCACATTGTTGCACGCCTTTTCCATTTGAATAATGCTACAAGGACACTATTGTTGACACCATTGTTGACACCATTGACCATTTGAATAATGCTACAAGGACATTTTTCTCCTTTTTATTCTTTTCCGTTCTTGGGCTGCCATCTTTTACTGAACACCCCCATAAAAAATATTGAAAAATGTATGCCTTTGTTGAATTACGACAATTCATGTTCAATAAAATTTCTAATGTATTCGTATAATTCATCTTATTTTCCACATTGCCACATCTTCTCTCTTTCCAAAACATAAATATATATAGGTGCCATAAAGAAGCAACATGCATGCCCATAGGATGGAGTCAGTTGTAATGAAACACATCTTTCGGATTACATCCCATCTAAAATGGGCGTGGGGTTTTCTTCTCCACCAATCCTTCTTTCAACCTCGTGTAATCGAATTACAACACTGCAATTCGATTAGTGCAATGCATTACAATGCGGAGTACGAGGATTCATCAGTTGAATGTGCTGTTTGTTTGTGCACAATAGATGAAGGAGACGAGGTTACAGAGCTGAGATGCAACCATGTTTATCACAAAGTTTGCTTAGATAGGTGGGTGGGATATGGCTACAAGACATGTCCACTTTGCCGCGATAACCTAAAGCCGCCAGGACTGGCGGCAGAACTCCACCTTGAGGCGGAAGTGATAAAGATTAGCTTCTGTGCCACCAGGTCGAGGGACGACCGGTTTACTTGGTGGTTGAGGTGATGAAGTCTAAGTTTGGTATCCCATCAAACCCTAGCACTATGTGATACCATATTTAGGGTTTCTTGTTTATGTTAAATGTGTACTTTGATGGAGGTAATGCAGAAGGCACCTCAAAATGTTTGTATTTGGGAGAGAACCCACAAATATAGGAAGCAAATATATATGAGGTTTGATCATGCATGGTTGAATAATACATTTCACACACACACACATATGTATGTTGCGTAGAGATATCCTGAAGAAATTACCTTTATATTTCAATTCATAACTTTTGTGTTATTGACTTATAAAGGTTCTATATGCTTTTGTATGACCTGAAGCTACTAACTGACAAAGATAATTTATCTTAATCATATCACCTCTCTGGAACAATGATTCTAGTGCATGCGAGATTCTTTCGCAAGCAACAGCAAATTGAATTAGAAAGTTTGATTAATTAGTACACGAATGAATCCAGAATTTGTAATAGGGCCTAACTGAATTTAGATATGAGAGTTTGTGAAGACCTAACTAAACTTAGATATGAGAGTTCGTGAGGACTGGAAGGGGCCCTTCTTGCAGTAAATTTTTTTCCTACTTTTTTAAGAAACAAATTATTGAAAATCATAATCCATTATATTTATTTTGCAAAAGGAAAGATGCTTTGATATGTGATAATTTTAAATTGATTTGGTTTACAAAGTTAACTTTATTTGGTGCCATGCATTGTTGGTTTTAAGAAAAAAAATTTTGAATAGCTATTGGATTAAAGTCATATTGAAAAATGATAACGTAATAAAATTTATCTATAGCACAAAAAAAAAAGAATCACTACATCGATCACGTCATTCACGATAATCAATCTAGTTTTAAATCATAAAAATTATTTAAAACTAAATTTTGATCACCCTTTAATACATAAACAATGAGACGCAAATATTTAAAGGATTAAGTACGACATCTTATATGAAAATAAAATTTTTGAAAATGGAAAACATATAAGGTTTTTGAAAATACACAATTATCAAAATTAAAATTGTTTGAAACGAAAAATAACCAAAAAAAGGGGAAAACAATGTCTTTTACAATGCACAAACATTAAATATAATTAATATTGTTTAAAAAAAAAAAAAAAAAGAGGCAATTGTGCAAAGCTTTAGCTCGAACACAAGACCTTCAAAATTCAGGCTATGCTAGTTACCAACTGAAGTGTTTTGCTGTTTTCAAGTCAATAATTCTATAGTTAAATTTTACTTGCACCTAACTATAGTATAGTCTAGTTAACCTTTAGATCCGTCTCTGAATTAGTAGCAATTTCATTGTTAAATAGTTAACATTGTGAAGACCTTGTGGATTACCTAAACTTACTGACCTCAAGCACTTGATATTTGTGAACTCGAAATTCTTTTATGATATATTGTAATTGTATCAAATTACTGCATGATGAATTTGGTACACATGCTAGCTATATGAAAATGAATTCCATAGCAATTGATGTTCTTGTTTGAATCATTGTCTTGTTGTGATAAGCTAATAATGTGCTTTGAAAAGAGTTCAAAATTTAGTACAACGTTGGAGAACCCTTGAATGTTAATCATGTAATTAGAGTGAGGAGAAACTATGGAAGAAAATGATATCCGAAAGATAATAGTATCATTATTTCATGATCTAATTATTGGGCATCAAATTGAGGAATATAATACTAAAAGTATAATAAATTGGCATAATAAATTGGTACATCCTCTAATAGATGAGTGGATAAAATACCATTTTTGCCCCTTCTTATATCGATGGAGTCCACTCCTCGGTTAAAAGATGTACCAATTTGTTATTCCAATTTGTTGTATGTCTATGATTACCCAAGATTGAATTGCCAAAAGTAAATGAAAAGTCAAGCAAATGTAATTGCCAAATGTTAAATTTCAGTAGTTTCCTTGCTTTAACGTGATTGTGACTCAAAATAGTACGTAAAAGATAATTTAATTAACTATTATAGTGCGGGTCTTCTGAGTTATGACTAGATTTTAATTGCAGTCAATAATACTAAAATTCTAGATATGACCACGTTCCTTCGATAGCCCTGGAGAAAGTTACAGGGTATATATTATACACATCCAGAGTTTAGATTCTGACTAAACAATAAGAAAGGTCAATGTCAAGGGGCCATCAACTTTGATATTCAAGTACCCACTGTGGGTATCGTATGGTACCCACAGTGGGCACGTGGCGCCATCAGGTGGCGCCACGTCATCACACCGAAATTTTTTTTTTTTTATTTTTTTTTTTGAATTTTTTTTTGGAATCTACGTTAAGTTAGACGAATAATACATAACTGCCCCTGATGGTGGGGGATCTCACCCGACCCCTATGATTTTTTTTCCCCGACTGTGGGTACCGTAAGGTACCCACAGTGGGTACCAGATCAGAACTGGTTAGCTCATTATTGAGGTACCCACTCCCAACTGATCCGATCACTCCCATAATCCCAGTTAGAAAGAGGATGTGAGATGAATAGGAATAAATCAGATTATTGTTTGCTAGATATTACAATAGATGCAAAATATTTATGTAGCATATGAAAGAGCTACAAGAAAGAAACCCAGCAAAGAAACTCCTGTACACCCAAAGGCCCAAACTATATGTCAATATGATACATAATAATATTAACACCCCCCTTCAAACTCAAGGAGGTAAATGAGAGACCATCTTGAGTTTGGACAACAAAAATGAAAGCGATGTGGTGGATGGACTTTGGTGAGGAGATCGGCCGCTTGCTCATCGATGATATGTGAGCGAGATATACCGTATTCCTTTTCACGTGTTGACGAGTAAAGTGACAATCACCTCAATATGCTTGGTACGCTCGAAAGACATCATCTTGAGCTATTTTGGTGGTACTATCACCGCCACACCAAATGACCGTTGAGACGCTTGAGGGGCTCCATATCCGAGAGGAGCCACAAGCCAAACAAGTTCTCGAGTGGTGCTCGCGAGAGCACGATATTTCCGCTCGCATCGGAGCGTGAAGTCAAGGTTTGTTTTGCTCCGCCAGATATCAATGAGCTCGAGGAAAATACAAAAACCCGGTGGTGAGCATCTATCGGCCGACATCAAACTTCAATCAAAGATCCAGTAAGCGAAGCTCCAATGATGATGAAGATGGGAAGTGAAGTCCATGAAACATAGTCCTTTGATGTATCGGCAGTATGCGGAAGATACCGCATAATGAGTAGATCGTGGAAGCCTTGCCATGAATCGACCGACAATGTGCACAAGATATGCAATATCCTGGACGGTGATCGTGAGATAAACGAGACTTCCAACAAGTTGTCGATATAACGAGGATCACCGAGGAGGTTACCATCATAAGGTGCGAGTCTCGATTTGTTTCCCCGAGGAGTGAAACGGTTTTGCAATCGGTAAGACCACCCTGTGAGAACATCGGATGCATACTTGGCCTGTGTGAGATAATAACCAGCTAATTAGATAGTACTTCAAGACCCAAGAAGTAATGAAGACTACCAAGGTCCTTCATCTCAAAGTGGGCTGAGAGATTCTTTCAATGAAACGATGCCTGTGGTCATCATCCCCGATAATAATCATATCGCCTGCATAGAGAATCAAGAAAATAGAACCAGCAGAATCTCTTTCGACAAAGAGGGCAGAATCATGTTCATCGGAAAGGAAACCAAGCGCAGGATAGTTGAACTGAATTTCTCAAACCGTACGAGGGGCTTGCTTAAGACCATAGAGGAACGTCGTAGCTCACATACCGAGATGGAGAATGAGAAACACCAGGAGGAGGTTTCATGTATACTTCCTCGAGAGAGATCGCCATTTAGGAAGGCATTTTTCACATCCATCTCAAACATGTCCCATTTTTCTAGTTGCCCCAATAGCTATGAGGTCCGCGAATGTGGTTATCCGAGCAAATCGCGAGCAAAGGTTTCTTCATAGTCAATACCATATTCTTGGTGAAACCTTTAGCCACAAGTCGTGCTTTGTAGCGATCCAATCGATCCATCGATTTTGTTTTGATCTTATAAACCCATTTACAACCAATCATGACTTTCCCCGGAGGAAGATGAACCAATTCTCAAGTCCGGGGCTCTTTCCAAAGCCTGGCAACTCTTCGCCATAGCTTGTCGCCATAGTGGGTTAGAACTAGCCTCTTGATATGAAGATGGCTCATGGTGGGAAAATATAGTAGAGTAACAATGCGATAGTCACGAAGATGATGAGGAAGAGTTCTTACCGTAGACCGACGAGGAGGGATGGTATGATCGCAGGGATCTTCTATTGAGGCGCAGCGCATCGTATCGGTCCGTAAGTGGTATCTCATGAGAAGAACAAATGCCGTCGATGTGGATGTCTCAAGGAAGATGTGGCATTGTCATTAGTGGATGGTATGGTGATATCTGTTGATGAAGTAGTTGGAGTGGTTGTAGAAGTGGATGGTGTGATGATATCTGTTGAGGAAGTGGGTTGAGTGTTTTATTGGATGGTGTGGTGAGGTCTGGTGAAGTTGTAGGTAGTGGAGATGAACATGCATCCATGGAGGGACTAGTGAAGAAGGGAATAGAAGAATCAAGTGACATGAACCCGGGAGATAGAGGAAAACATTTTGTGTTCCCAAAGATGACATGTCGGGAGACCAAGACGCTTAGGAAACAGGGATCCCAACATCTATACCCTTTGTGTTCTATTCCATACCCCAAAAACAACACAGAGGAACGAGGCTCAAGTTTAGAGCGCTCATGTGGTCGAGTAAAACAAAACACGACATCCAAAAAACTTTCAAAAGATTATAGTTAGGTGAGGTACCATATAACCTTTCGTAGGAGATTGATTTTGAAAAGTAGGAATAGGATGCCGATTGATAGTACAGCATCGCAAATGAGTCGCTTCCCCAAAAACGCTCAGACAACCACTAGAGATAAGAAGAGTTGACAAAGGTGTACAGAATATGGCGATGTTTGCGTCAAAGACGACCATTTTGTTGAGATGTGCCAGACACCTAATATTGAGAAATGGTGCTGTCGACGTAAACCGGAGAAAGTTGGTTGCTTTGTATTCCATAGCATTATCTGCACGAATACTTTGATTGTACGAGAAAACCGGTTTGCACCATTTTAGCGAAGTCGTAATATATTTGTGGTAGTTCGTAATGATTTTTCATGAGATATATCCAAGTAAATCGAGTATAGTCATCTAAGAAAATAACAAAATACCTAGATCCGCCCATAGTGTTATGAGGCTTAGGACCCCATACATCGAATGAATCAAGTCAAAAGGTGCGTATGAAATAGAATCACTATTATTAAATGGTAAAGCGGTTGTTTTCCAAGTTGACAAGATAGACAAGAAACCTTTTTTCGGTTTTAACTACTCCTAATCTACCAGATGCAATAAGAGACCAAGCTCGATCAAACGTAAACATGACCTAATCTTGAGTGCCAAAGATCCAAAGAAGATGCGTGAAGAGTGGAAGCAAAGTGATAAAGCGGTGGATGGTTGTGAGTGATTTTGTGCGCAGTGAACAAGTTCAAACATGCGTCCCACTTTACGCCTATCCCAATGATCCGCCTGGCCCTGGATCCTTGACACATGACAACCAAGGGAAGAAAAAATGACATTTAGGCCCATATCACATAACCGACCAACCGATATAAGATTAATAGTGAGTTTAGGTATATGAAAGGTGGATGGTAGAGAGAGTTTTGAGGTTGAGATTTCTCCTTCGTGACTAATGCACACAATTGATCCATTTGCTTTGTTTTGATTGTTGTGATATGTGAAACGGGTGTTTTAGATATGAAGAGAGAAGAGTCATGAGTCATGTGATTGCAAAGAACTGCAGAGTCAAAATACCAAGAAGTACTCGAGATGGCGTATATATAGTTAATCGGAAGGACCGTGATAAAACCTGTTTAAAAAGATCAGCAAGATCATCATTGTTGATAGTTGATGCGAGCCCGAGAGATTGATTAGTAGCAAAGAAATGCGTGATAGACTGTAGAATTGCCCTTAGCGGTGGTTCTTTGTAGCAATCAATGTCAGATAGTGATTTGGTCCCTTTTTGCCACAGTTGCTTGCAAACCCGTTTAGGGCTGATGGAGCAGCATGACTAGTCTCGTGGCGAAGAGCAAGTAGTGGAAGCTCGTATTGGATGACTTGCCTGGTTTGGCATAATGAGTTGCCGTAATAAAGATAGATGCTTGTGATTTCGTACTCAAGTCGAAGCTTTCTTCAGAGATGAGTTCTGACAACATCGGCAAAGAAGGGTTGGTAGAGGACTACGATGAAGTAGAGAAGCTCGAACCAGGTTCAAACGATCATTGAGAGCCATGAGAAGTGTGATAATCTTGTTGGTTATCTCGATAGGTTGCAAACCGGGTTGGCGCCATCTGCAGAGTTTTTCCATGTAGGCTCGGAAAGGGTCAATCGATCCCATATGGCATGCATTTCGCACAAACTCGCCAATGGATTGATCTGGTAGCCGGATTTTACCGTGAAGTGCGCTCAATAGCCGATATTGATGAGCAAGATCCTTAGTAGTATAGCGGTCTCAAGAAAATCCCACACTTCTTTACTCAGATCAAACGCCCCACCTTGGTGATGGAAGGTATCGAGGTATTTCGACACCATGTTATGATGTCCCCATTTTTGCCGCTCCATTCTTCCTCACGTTCTCCGAACTTCGCTACTTTCATCTTTCCAGGGGAACCGAGCTATAATCGCACCAAGAATAACGCCGCCAAAGCCTTGGCTTTGAGAAAACTAGTCATAGCCTGCGCTCAATGCACGTAGAGTTGTGCCCATTAAGAGTTATGGCGATGGGACGCGAACACCTGATCGATCCATAAGGCCCGACTATAAATGGAGGCTGAATTTCTAAAACCGAGGCCGAAACAGATTCAGAACGGTCAAACCCCAGGAACCGGTCAACCGACGAATCACGGTCAAATAATCCGTGAACCGGCCAAGTCAAACCGCCGGCCCAGTCAATCGAAGTCAAAGTCAATGCTGCCGATGGACCGGCGACGGGCAAATGACGTGGGACCGGATGACGCGGATGATGACGGGCGATGACGTGGACCGATGACGCGTGGCGATGACGTGGATCGATGGACGGTCGATGACGTGACCGATGACGGGAGTGGTGACGGGTCGATGACGTGGATCGACGTGGGCAGAGGGTGGCGCGTGAGGACGTGGTCCGCGAATCGAAGACTTCAGCGCGAGGAGCGCGTCGCGCCTCTCGATCGAGTTGAATCCGACGCTGCCAGTGATCGCTCTGCTGTGGCGGTCACGGTGGTATAGTCGGATTTTATGTTTGAGGGTTTTTTTGGGGAGCGAATCACGGCTTAAGTTGAACTCGTGTGCGACCGGATGTTGGTGGAATTTTTTAGATCCGACCATTTTGAGCAAAGGATGGTGGTAGAGATGACGAGGAAAGGCTTAAAGACGATTTTTAGAATAGTTGGATGAAGGCCTCGATACCATGTTAGAGAAAGAGACAGAGATGAATAGGAATAAACTGTATTATTGTGTATATTACAATGAGTATGCAAAGTATTTATAGAGTACATGGAGTAGGCTACAAGAAAGTAAAACCCTAGGTGAGTAAACCCTAGACGGCCCAAAGGCCCAAACTATATGTCAATATGATACATAATAATATTAACACCCACCAAAGAAAATTTGACAGTTAGATATAATATTGAACAAAATCCATTAGCTAGATTCAAAATCGTTTGTTGGAGCAATTGGAGGATCATTAGTCCGATTTAGCAAAGATAAATTATGTGTTTATAGTGCAAATCTAACTATTTAGCAAAGATATTGGGTACGTAATTGTGCGTAGGGGATGCTTCACCTGCACATAGTGAGTAGGTGTACGTTTATAAAACTGACGGCTCACATTGATAGTAAAATATCAATGGATAGAGATAAAAGTATTTCAAAGTTCAACCAATTTTCCCCCATCCACTGTTGTGGGTTTTGTAGCGGGCCTATCCATTGTGCATGGTTTGGTGAACACCAATAATTGGCGTCATGCATTGTTCGATCAATTATCATAGAGATTTAAATAGGATTAGATCTTGCATTACTTTAAATTGGAATTGATATGAATGAGTGTTTCATGCTTAATTAAGCATCATGTTTTCTATTCTATGCGTTTTGAATGTTATTGAATAGGGAACATCATTGCCATTACATCAACAATTATGTGACATTTTGTTATTGATTAAGTATTATACTAATATATGAATATCACAATACCTACTAATATTGAAATGTCACATCATTGCCAACTTAATCTATTGCGCTAAAAAATATCATTATTGATAGGAAAACTTTTTATTCTAGGACAAATTTTTACATCTGGATTACACACTAAGATATTGTTGAAATGAGGAAATTAGGTAAGATAGTGTTTTTATATTTCATAATTCAAGAATCTGGCAGAATGAAAGTAATTGCATAAATCTGGTAATCCTGGTTCGCCTATTTCGACACCCGGCGTCTCGGCACACCTGGTCCAATTATCAAGTCTGACACACACCCACCCGACTGGCTCTATCTCCGTTTCTCATTGTAGCTGATCTGTGAAGGGAAACTGAAAATATGGCTTCTACCTACAGCAACGCCACCAGTGGGCGACAGAGGTAGTGGGTAACTCTATTGGGCCGGAAAATGATGGAAAAAGGGGTGGTGCAAATGGGGAAAAATGGGTGGTTCTAGTTCAAGAGAAGTGGAAATTCTTCTTCTTCTTCTTCTTCTTCTTCTTCTTCTACTTTTTCAATTTTTTTATTTTTTTATTTTTTGTCTTCTGTTGAATGATTTTGAAGTGATAGTGTGTGATTGTGGTGATAATTTCGCTATGTGTGAGTGTGTGGGCGTGGAACTATGTCTAGAGTGTGTGCTCTGTTAGCGTGTGTCTGTGTTGTGATTGGGAGTGCTCTGGTGGTGGCGAACGATGTAGGTGCTGGCGGTGGAGGTGGTCTTGGTAGTAGAGGGTTGTCCTTTTGTATTCGAAATGCTATTGTTTGTGTTTTATGCTAGTCCTATGGGTGATGAAGAACAGCTTCAATGCCATGTTTGTGCATCCGCGGGATGATGGGGGAATGTGTACTTCTGAATGACAATTGGTTGGTGATTTTGAACAAGTTTGAAGATGTTGCAGATTGTAGTATTTTGTTAGAAATGGCAGGAGTTGCTACTGCTACAGGTATTTCTGTGATACTGTGTATGGAGAATATCTAACAAATTATAAATGGATTACCGAGAATGTGTGATGCTTATATATAATAACAATTTTTAATGGATTACAAAGAAAATATATTACATTATAGAAAATTTATAATACATTGTAGATAATTTATAATGAATTATAGAGAATATGTGAAAAAAACTACAAATGGATTACAGAGAATATCTAATGTGTATCGATATTGTAATGCATTACACACTCATTATGCGGGGTGTGTGATGTACATTAATTAAATTAAAAGGTCGATATGCACATTACAAGAGAAATGAAAAAAAAACAACATTTAAATTGAAAATGAAAAAAAAAATCTACAAGAGATTATATAAAAAATAAAAAATAGTTCAAAAATAAAAATGTGAATCACACATAGAGTATAACATATTACATAGAGCAGCTCCCTTCTCCTGCGGCCAAGCCGAAGTTTGCAAAACTTCGTCCTGTGAGAGATGGGTGTGGGATCCCCTACCCCCCCTACATTCAGGGGGGCTTGTGATTATGGTGAACTTTGTTAAGTTCAGCCAGGCTAGGTCGGAGGAGAAGTTTTCCATTACATAGAGTGTGTGATATTGTTGTAACGTGTATCGGTGTTGTAATGTATTACACACTCGTCACACATAGTGTGTAATATACATTAATTAATATAAAGGGCTAAGCATCAAAATTATAAGAGAAAAAGAAAAAAAAAGACATTTAAAATGAAAACGAAAAAGAAAAAACTATGAGGGATTATATAAAAATGAAATAAATTAATTAATTAAAAATCACAATATATATATAATATACATTAATTAATTTAATTTAATTAATGCGTCAAACTATGAAAGATATGAAATGATATAAATAATTACACATTCTGTGTAACTTATTTGCAAGGTGTAATAGAATACAAACTACTGAATTACACATTCTGTGTAACAAATGTGTAATAAATTACACCTTCTATGTAATTAATGCTTTTATTCATATGTGCATTACATTTTATGTATAAGGCATGTGTAACACATTATATATTTTATTCGAAAGGGAGAAAAATTTCCAAAAAATAAAAAATAAAAAAATAAAAATTCTTTATTATGTTTTGATTCAAGAAAAAACGATGTGATATAAATAATTACATATATATTCTGTTTACTTCCTTTGTAATGTGTAATACAATACAAACAAATGAATTTCATATTTTTTGTAACTACTAAATTAAAGGTAGAATACGTTTATTAGCTAAATTAAAAAGTTAAGCTATCAAATTATATAAGAAGAAGTAGAAAAAAGAAATATTTCAAATAAAAAATATCAAAATATCAAAAGAATTGTGGGAAAGGGAAAAAGAAATGAATTAAAAACATATAAAGCAAATTACATCTAAAGTGGTGGAAAAAAATGCTTAAAATGAAAATAATAAAATATAAAGAATTATGAGAAAATGAAAAAGGAATGAATGCAAATGAAAAGGGAATTAATTAAAACATGCAAATGCGGATATGAGGAATTAGACCCAAGATCCAATCCCCAAAATTCAGTGTCTTACCAGCTGCACCAAGTCTGAATTCTGAATACGCTCAATCCCCTGTCTTCCAGAAATATATTCTTGCAATGGAGCTGGTCCGAAAATACCATTTTTTTGTAATGCTCCCTCAATGTTTGTGCCTAGCGAGTAATTGAGTTAGATTTACTTTATTTTTGAAAAATTAAACATAAATATTAGTATTAGTGTAAAAACCCTATTAATTAAAGTACTGGGTAGTCTAGGTTTGGGAGCTCTAGTTCAATTAATTTATGAACTTAAAAGAATTGATTGGAGGGGCCCCCGGGCTTAATGGCCGGCGAAGTCAGTTTCCTTAAATTAATCCTCGTTGGATAATTAATTAAAGATTTAATTTGGTGTTAGCTGGATGGGACATTTCAATTAATTAATTACTATATTACGTATGATTTGGACACTGATTATTAAATATTGTTACTAGCCGATGTTATTTGACATTGTTCGTTTATTTTTAATTTTATAATAATCATTAACCATAATTATATCATGCACTTTTCTCTGAAAGACTCGTCGGTAAAATCACAATTTTAATTCGAGATTTTGAATTATTCTCACTAAAAACACTTAAAAAAAATTAAAATGTCGATTTTGAGTTTTATTAGTTTGTTACAAAATTTTTCTTCATGTTTCCGAAAATATATTTTTAAATGTACAAAAATAAACAAATTGTAGTGTTTAAAAGTATGTTTGGTAACTTAAATAAGCTTTATAGCTTATTTAGAAAACTTATAAACTCTTTCCATTCAAATAAGTTATATTTGATTGGAGGAGCTTATTTGAGAACTCGAACTTATCCCAAAAACTTCTTTTACTAGTTTTTAAAATAAGCTCCACGAGTTTTTCTATTTTAATTCTATTGTTAACCTCTTTCTTTTAAAAAAAAATTATTTTAAACACACCCTTTTGTGTAATTTTGTATTTTTGAACTAGCATTTAAGCTAGTTTTGTCAAGCACTTCTATTTATATCAGTAATTTTTCAATTATCCAGTTATTAGCTAGCTTATCAATTATATTTACCAAACATAGCCTTTGAAAACTAAAAAGATCCTGAAAATAACAACTAAGGAAATATAATCAACCTTTTGATATAGTGTTTCGACATTAAACATAATTCAGATAATCATTTGGAATGTGTTATATGTATCCCACATAACGTACGGTATATCGAACTGGACACAAAAAAAAAAAAAATAACTATCTTATCATCGCACTAATGTGAGAGGACAATATGCCCTTCAATTGCCCTAATCATTTCTAGCTATACTTGAATACCATAATTTAGTACAACCGGAAGAACAAAAACACTAATTTAACAAGAGTTGGACATGTTGTTTTCCACACCATACACCAAACCACCCAAAATGTTCACCTCCTTATATAAGGAGCAGCTGTTCTCCTTATGTGGAGAGAAGTTATTCTCTCCACCTGCTCATATGGTAGCACTCAGCTTAACACTTCAACAATTGGACCTAGTTGTTGGCATTGAGAATAGGCTACATGTAGCATGACATCTTTGCATGACGGCCTCCGGCCAGGCATGGGCATAGGCCTTAGGTTATTCTGACTATTGAAGTTTGGGGCTTCATCTTAAAAGTTCAACCTGTCAAAATCAGTAGCCCCAACCCTTATATATTCGTTTATTATTCTGTAATTTTTTCATGTGGAATTTATCCCTCAATATGCCCCCGCAAGATGATGCTTCGTAGGAGTATACCAATCTTGAAATTCGTGTGCTCATTTTAGAATCTTAATCAGACCGTTGGCTCATTGGAGCTTAGTGAAGCTTTGGATTCCATCTTAAAAAGTCAATCTATTAAGAGTAGTAGTTCAAACCCTTATATGTTGGTTTATTATTCTACAATTTTTCCATATGGAATTTATACCTTAACACTGAGAAAGCGGAAATGTCCGGTGTCAATATCGTACCCATCTATCTAAGCAATCTCTATGATAAAAATGGTTGCCACCTTAGCTCTCTAACCTCATTTCCTCTAACCTTGTCTCCTTCATCAATTTTGAACAAGCAAACAGCTAGCACACTCTATAACGTGATTATTTTCATAACGCGTTACCGTAAGGTCGTCAATGTCGTTCGGTAATTCAATTTCATGAGGCTGAAAGAACGATTGGCGAAGAAGGTAATCCCCTGTCCATTGGAAACATAGTTTCTTGGTATTGTAATGTATTGTACCTACTCAAGCCAGCCATGTGCAAGGCATTCTTGGAGAGTAAGTGCCTAAGTGGAGTGATGAGTAATGCCTGCTAATACACAAGTTGAGAATTGTTGTCTCTAATTTTGGTCTTCTCCCTATCCAATTAAAATAATTCATACGCACAATCAAGTTTATAATTTCGTGACGTAACTGTTGTCATTAGATGTGATAATTAAAGAAAGATGAATTCTGACAATAATATATGTGAGCTTTAAATCGAGTAGTGTGAGATGTCTCGATTATTGTGATATACGGATATTTGTATATATGTCCATTCAATAAATCAAACTTTTATCCTTCACATAGAAGTTGGAAATCAAATAGCATAAATTTCAATTAAAAATTTTGGTCTAAAAAAAAAGAAGAAGCTACCGTACAAATTCCACCATTTCTAGACCAACACATGCTAGCTACGTTTTATTTAAACAATGATGTTGTCCTTTTACTCAGTGGGCCGGAAATTCGATGTTTATATTTGAATTTTTGTGATGTGTGAAAAAATAAATTTTTAATAATTGTGTATCTGTTATTTCTATTACAAGTTATTTGGTACATCCTTGTGATCGAGAGAAATTACATAAAAGTAAATCTATCAATTGACATGAAAATATGGATGTATTTTTGGAGTTTTGATGCAATCAAAAGGGCGAGCCAACTTTGTTTAATTTTTAAAATTCTGATTTCTCGAAGCCTGACAATTAATAAAATCAATAATATAAAATAAGAAAAGGAAAAAATCTATAGTGTTTTAAAAAATAAATAAATAAATAAAAGATGGCATTCCAAGTAGGGAAAAGAGGAAAACTAAGAAAATTTATCACGCGATTCTATTCTTCACAAAAGACAAATTGGGTCATGTATTGCAGGTGATTTTGTAATTACATTCTTGTGATTTATATGTCTATTTTGAAATTTTATTGTCTCAATTTAATTTGACATTTAAGTCAGATGTCGTAATTTTGTAAAATATATATGACATATTATGACTATCGTTATATCATGATTTTACATTATTGTGATATATAATTTCAATCTCAAGCAACTAATATATAATCCATGAAATGTGTGTGCAGTGGAGAATTATTCTTGTGATCAAAGGGAGTTATGAACTTTTTATACATTATTATAATATAATAATATATCAAAGTAAAGTAAAAACAATAAAGAGGCACAGTAGAACATGGTGAAACTGTCGCACCAACAAAATCTGTCGTCTCTCGACCAATTATTTAGTTCAAAAAGAAAAACAAATATATTCTGTGGGGCCGCTGTCGCATGTTCTTAATTCCATGCATGGCCGTGAAAATATATAAGTGAAAACTATTCCAGTAGAATTCCGTAATTTAGTTGGGTTAATTTTGCTTATTATTTTAATATTTTCCTATCAAAAAAGTTGCTCATTATTTATTTTATTTACTCATCAATTTTTTTTTTATTTCATGGTACAAAAAGATATTAAAAATTACTTTTTTCAAAAAAAATCTTAATAATAAGGAATGAAAAATATTATAAATAAAAAATATTTATCCCATTAAGTTTTCCGAAACGAATCCTAACAGAAAGAAAAAACAAATGAAAAATGTTTAAAATACACGAAAACGGAAAGAATTGCAAATTTTTCCATTCAGTATTCACTTAACATTGCTCTATTCATCTTTGTTAGTGAAATAAACCAGAAATTCGGGAGCTACACCACTATCATTTGCATAATATATAACATGGTATAACTAAGACCAAAAAAATGAAATTGTAACATTTAAACCCAAAATAAGATTCTCGTTTTCAACCTCATTTTAAAGCAATAAGAGAAATTGATTTTTAAGAATGCAAATAGTTTTAAAAAGACATATATGCAATATCGAAAAAAATAAAGAGTTATATAAACAAGTGGGTCTCAAGTCCAGAGAACTCACAAACCTAGGAAGTAGGAACACGATGGGACGACACTAAAATCCACAAGGTCTAGGGCGGGTCTTGACCGAACCGTCTCAAACCCACCCCATTGACAATATTGCTAAGAACAATCACTATAGAAAATGATATAATGATTCCAAAAAATAATAATAAATGGTAAATTGTGTTATGCAGCAAACTAACCGTAAATAGTAGGTTTATTTGTACTTATTATTTGAAATGTGTAACTCGTAGTTGACATTTGAAATTGTCATTTTTCAAACGTTACACAGTAAAGTTGACTCTTTATGTTTATTATATTATTAGGCAAATCATACTGGAAGAGGGATCTTGATTGTAACATAAAACTCAAATAAGTTTGACAAAATATCTAATAATCTTAGGAATATATATTACAATAAAGTTTAGTACTCTTCATTCTCAATCTTAACCCTAGTGGCGGTGGGGCAGTGGTGCTCAGCCGACTTGAGGCTACTCCGGCAAAGTGGACACGTCCGGTGCCCATATCTTACCCACCTATCCAAACAAACCTTATGATAAAGATGGTGACAGCTCAGCTCTCTAACTTCATCTCCATCATCAATTCTCCATAAGCAAACAGCACACTCTTCCGATGAATCTCCACCGTTCCTCTTCTTGTACCTTGTCACGACAAGATCATCAACGTCGTTGTTTGAATATCCCATTTGTTGATACTCAGATGTGGATTCAGGAAGAAGATAATCCCATATCCATTGCACCACTCTTGCTAGCAGAATCATGTATTTTAGTACACCAGATTCTGGGCATAGTCTTGATTGAAGCATCTTTTGGTGTTTCTTGCGATCGTTAATTATGAATGAAATGGTAGCTAGTGTGTAATTAGTTGATGAATTTCTGGGTATATATAATCTTTGGTGTATTTGTATATGTATATGTATACGCAGAGTACAGACACTGAATAAACTGGAGAAATTTTGACCTTCATATTTATTAATTCGGAATGAAGCTTAAAGGCAAGCGCGATGAATATATTAGTGAATACACGTTTATATTGTTGGAGATCGAGATAGTGTGAACTAATAATCATATATGTCCCCACAACCAATAGCATATTATCTTAGATAAATATATACTACCATATTATTATTCCAAGTGGCCGGTGGGTAGTCATGGGTACAATTGTTTAGGATACTGTTTGTCTCAGCTTGATACGTATGCCAAGAATAATTTCATTCAACTATACATATTAGTGTATACCAAGAATGATCCAAAATCAGTGCTGCCAGCGCTAGCTTGTGAAACCACAATTACATGTGATTTCACCGATGCTGGTTTTGTAAACAAAATCAGCGTTGGCAGATATACATATATATGGATGTACACACGTATACACAACATTTTCCTTAATGCATTAATTGTAGAGGTGATTACCGATTTTGATTAAATAGAACAGTTTAAGGAAGGGGAAAAAAACCGTAAGATTTACTTTGATCTTTTTTAATATATCATTGAATTGAATGATTGTAATTTATTTGAATTGATAACCAATCGCATTAAGCATATTTGTTTAAATTTTTCTTATCTGAAAATTGAGATTTAATTATTTAGTGAGAAGTCGAACATTAATATCAATTATGCATCTTACACTATAGTTCAGAATTATCTAAAAATCTTATGATATTGGCTACTATTGAACTTAAAAATTTAATTTCTATCAAAATAAAAATTTACACAACAAACTAGAAATACTTATATATGTGGAATATGTTTTTTCGAAAATTTATTTTCAACTAGTCTTCCAGTGTCATAGTTAATAATAGTGTTTCATACTTTAAGAGACAAAATCATTACATCAATTACGTGCTTTATTGACATTAATGTTATGTTCAATTAAAACGAAAAAACAAAATTGTCAAAAGACGAATATCGTAGTAATATTTTTGACCATTAATTAGTAAGGTGATATGACCTCACTTTTACCTTTTTTTGGGAATATCGCATGCCTTAATTTTATTGAGAAAATTAATTGGTCTATTGTTATTTACGGTAGATAAGAATAGCTAGTTCGATCACCATCCTTTGTGTGATAGTAGAGAAGATATTCTTGTCTACTAGTATGAGATCAATTATTTGTAAGAATTAAGAGTAATTGGGAATAAATAAACTTGAGCTTGTTCGACGAAGTTGTTTGGAAAATATATAGTAGATATTTTTTCAAGAGAATGAATGATTTAAGATTGTTTATATATGTTAATTTATAAGTTATTTTACAACTAATTGTATGCAACATGTCACGACTCTACATATATATAACGACAACAATATATGATTTTACATGAGTATTGTATTTGAATAAACTTTATTAAAATCTAAATTTTTAGGCTGGTAATAATGAAAAATTACAAATTCATATGAATAATAATGAGTAGTACTGATGTAATTGTTGTAAGGCGTGATTGATCTTAATATGTAAGTTAGTAATAAAAGTTGATTTTTGCTTTTTAAGTAGAAAAAAGAAATATAAATGAACAAAGACCTAGGCTGATAGGCTTTGTTTGGTATTGTTGTTAGATGCACAAAATCTACTTTTTTAGGAAGCAAAGCTAATCAAAGTCATTGGTATTTTTTCTTTAAAAAAAAAGGATTATTAGAGAAACAATGAGCCCTACAATATATAGATTTTGACATATATATATATATATATATATATATATATATATATCCCTATCATATTATGGTTTACTGTACATTGGTGAGGAGTGAGGACAAATGAAAGGGTTCTAGGTTCTATAATTTAATATATAGCCTCTGCATGTGTTGTATGTTTTTTTATGTATGAATTGGCCCGCGTTTTGGGGATAAATATTCATGTTAGTTCACTTTCAATAAAAGTAAAGCGCAGAATAATCCTAGTTGGAATGCTATCCTAGTTTTAAACTTCAGCTGGAAAGTCGTAGTTGGAATGCTATCCCAGTTTTAAACTTCAGCTGGAAACTTTTCAGCAAAGTGATCAGTTTAGAAGCACTAAGGCCTTGTTCTATCCAAGATAATTTTTATCCCACACTCTTCTCTCTCTTTTTTTCAATCATATACACACTTTTTAATATAATATTAACAACATATTTTATACGGAATACCGCGCGGATAACTTTTATCCCCAATCAAACAATCCCTAATTTTAACAACCATGATCAGGTACCCAGTGTGGGCACTTGATAGTATATATCCATAGTCCGGAAAAAAAAATTCATTTGAGCCGGTGGAGGCCCCCCACCATCAGGAGGCAGTTATGTATTATTCATTTGCCCTAACGTAGAAACTATATAAAAATAAATAAAAATAAATTTTTAAAAAAAAAGGTGATGTGGTGCCCTGTGAGGGCGCCACGTGGTGTGGATTTGTAAGAAGAAGTTTGTTTACCATTTTACACTACAGTTCTTTCTTTTATTTTTTCTTTATTAGTTGGTCCATGTTCTTCTAGTCTCTAGTTAACTAGGATTAACCCGTGCCGCGGCACGGGACAATTAAGATGGTATATTTACATTAAAAAAATTATAAAATGAGATAATAAATTATTATGAATATATGCAATAAAAATACCGAAACATATGTAATATTGTAGATTTCAATAACGGTTTACAAATTTTAGTACGAAAATATTATTTTATAAGAAAAATACCATATCAATTGTTGTAATTGACGATTTGAAGTAAGAAAATTTAGATAATACTTATTTGAACAAAAAGCCTAAATAATATGTTTTATGAGTCATACATAACTATTCAAATATATTTCAAATACGATTAACAATGATCTTATGATTGTTGAGCTTCACATACATATATAAATTTTATAAATATTGAATTGATTTCATACCATATTTAACTCGAATTGAATTTTGAATATATTGAATTGATGTTGTACCACATTCGGCTCAAATTGAATAAAAAAATTCAATTAGATGATTTTATTCTCCTTAACGTGGCAACTATAAAAAAGAAGATTTTTTTTAAAAAAAATATGTGAAAGTTTTTTTTCTAAAATAGATTCCCGCTGTCAATGTAGCACTATGCCAAGGTGATACTTCAACTACATAATTAATTCGAAAATTTATATATATAATAACTAAAATGTAACACCAAAAAATTAAAATGCGTGCAACACTAAATATTAAAAAATTTTAAAAATTTATAAATTAATTCGAAAATTAGAATATATATAGAAAAGATGAAATACATATAAAAACATAAAATACGGAAAATACCATCAAATAAAGAAAGGAGTATAAATTAAATAAAGAAAATAATTAATCCATAAAAGTTAATGCCAAACATGGCACTACCACCTAAGCACTTTGCTTAGGTGGCATTCCTCTTATTATTATATTAAGATTAAGATTAAGATTGCTCCAATAGATGACGTGGCATCATCTTATTGAACTTTACACTTTGCCTTTACTTTTGCCCTTTTGTTATGCAAGTTGAATACTGTTGTTATGTTTTTCTCTTCTCGAGATTGAAGTTGTTTGATGAAATACAATGGTAGCTTAGGTAAACAGATCTCCGTTTCATTTTTGTTCAGGGTTCGGTACCAACATGGGTTTCTGAACAAAACCTCTCATTTTAAACTAGAAACTTCTTAATTATTTGTATATCAAGAAGTGATCATTATAAAACAATCGTGTAAAATATGTTGCTTTTGGAAATTTCTCAACAAAGAGATCGGTATAGAAACGTTAGAAACGATCCAAAACCAACTGTTACATTCCAAATGCACATAAAAATGCCGTAAGTATACGGATCATACAAGTAATAAAATGGACGAAAAGTCCATTTTACCGATCTCTCAAGGAGTGATCAAATGATACTACACAAGCTAAAGTATAAAGCATCATAAATACACACAAATTTCGAAGTCGTAGTTGAACCAATATGGAATGTAAAAGAAAACAAACAAAGATTTATCACAGGTAAGACTAAAAATAAGAGGAGAAGAGTTGGGATTGTCGACTTCATTTAACCATTATTTACTCAATGTGTCTCTAGTTTTCGAGTAATTAAGTTACCTATCGAAATGTATTAGAGCCGATTTTCCAAAATTAATTTGTTACCTCTTTCGAGCCTCAAACTAGGGCTGGGCAAAATAACCACCAAACCGACAAACCGACCCAAACCGACCGACTTGGTTCGGGTTGGGTCGGTTTTTTTAGGCAATCGGGTCGGTTGGTGGGTTGGAAGTGGCTAAACCGATGGTGGTTCGGGTCGGTTGGTGGGTTGGTATTTTGTCGGGTCAGTTAACCGATCCAACCCACACATATTTAAAAAAAAAACAGAAAAAGAGAAAGAAACTAAGAAAGGCAAAAAAGTTGTGACTTCGGGCCTTCGGCATTTCACAATTCATGACTTTAAAGTTTAGTTCTTCATTGCAAGTGATTTTAATTATCAAAGTTTTTTTGTCTCACTCAATTGAAGATTCCACTTTTTCGGCAAATGGAAGTTGGACATGGCAATGGCTATTTGAATTTTTATTTAGCGACTTAGCGTTATGGGATTGTAATATGAGCTATATATTTATATTTGCTAACTTTTGTTATTGGATATTGATTTATATTTTAGGACTTTGAATTATTTTGTAATTCCATCGTATTTTGTGGTTTAAATTGTTAAATATGACTTAGAGAAAACATGTTGCGAGATTCATCTAAAAAACCGAAAAACCAACCCAAACCGACCCAAACCAAGGTGGTTTGGGTTGGTTCGGTTTGGTGGATTGGGTGGTCGGTTTCGGTTTGTTTTTTTGCAAACCGACCACCGGTGGTCGGTTTTGGGTTGGGTCCAAAACCGACCCAAACCAACCGACGCCCACTCCTACCTCAAACCAACCCTTATAAATCAATTCAACCTACTACATCTTTATGTTGATTAGAATCAATTTATAGCATTAAAACTTTATGAAAATAACTCAAAGAGTTATCTACGGTTAGAGGTATATCTCTATATATCCCCTACAAGAACCTATAGTGGATGTTATCCGATCTAAAATGTATATTTTTCTTTTAAAACCTATACAAATCACTAAACCCCAACATTTAATAGCCAAATAAATGGAGAGCAATTAATACCATAATATCTACACACAAAAATAAGTAACTAACCATAAAAAACTAGATAAACATTGAGAAATTTGATTAAATTACATCAATAATCCCAACAATGAATATTTAGCTCAGAATAATGGCAAGATAATCAAAAAATGTGTAAATGGAATCCATTACAAGAAATTAATAGTGAAGAGAATACACAACAACAATAGAAACTCCCTTAGATTGAAATTCTTGGAGCTCAATAGTTGATAATCTTTTTCCTCCCCAAACTTCTCTTGATGAACCCTAGCTCTCTCTCCCTTTTCTCCCTATTTTCTTGTCCCAAAAATGATGAATGAATAAGCCCTAACTCCCCTCTCAAGTTGTAGGAAGAGATATGGCGAAAATACCTCCAAAAATAAGGATAAATGGGTCAAAAGTGGGCTTAGTGCCAAAAATTAACATATGCTGATTTTTGGGGCGTTGCAGCCATAACATGTCGTTGCGGCCGTAACTAAGGCTCAGGCCAAAAACGGCCTAAAACATGTTCAAAATTGTACATTTGCAGTCAAGGTCTTCCATCTTTTGAACTTTCTGCGTTTTGGTCCACAACTTTTGAACTTCTTTTGAAAAATACCTCAATTTAATTGCACTTGGAGTCCTTCAATTTTTAGAAAGTTATGCTTTGGTCCCCAACTTCAAGCTTTCTGACAATTTTAGTCATTTTTTTCCCTTTTTGCATTCTTTCCTTTCCACTTGAGTTTGTTCACCTACAAGGATGAGTATTATACATGTGTGAGTAGAAATCAATCCATTTGATCTACTTTTAACATGTTTAGAGTATTAAATGAGTGTACAAAAGCACATTCATCACCAGTTACGGTTTTGCTTACAAAACCAGCATTGGTGAAACCACTGGTTCTGTTTACAAAAAAAGTCCGGCCTTGGATCATTCCTAATGCAAATATTAATTTTAAACTTAAAGTGTGTTCGGATCATCAATTTTTATTTTATTGAACGTTCTCGTTTAAGGATCAAACGATCTGGTATAGTGAGAGCTTTGAACAGAATTATTTTTATTTTTTTTACGTGGTTTTTTCTTCGATAAAATTGAATTCCTTTTATATTGCAAATAAGGTTTGACATTGGAGGTTACACTTGAGATCTTGATAAATCACGCACTGGAAACCATATTAAATATCTTTTTCCTATTGTGCCACAAAAAAAAATATTTAATAAGAGGCTCCCATTGCGAATGATACCATCACTAGCTTTTTTCAACAATGGTATACCAACCATTGTTTTTTAAACAATGGTATATAGAATATGACTGTTGTCGTTTTCGTCTTACAATAAATACAATTCCTCGACTGGCCTCCAAAATAAAATAAGGACAAATCATTTTTGGCTCCATTTTAATTTAATTGATTTAATGAAATTTTTTACCTTCAATCCATCAATATAAAAATTTCATATTATAAATAAACAGATAAAATTGAAATAAAAATAATTCTTTTTAAAATAAACCGCTGTAATTCAGCAAATTGCAACTGAAAGCCTGGAGATAAAAGGAAGGTAGACTTTGTAAATGTTTTTGTTAATAATTTAAAATTTTTTTCATTGGGTTTAATTATTTAAACTTTAACACGAGATAATAACGTCGAAAATTAGATCTTGGTTTTTTAGGTTCCTAGAAAAAAATAATGAAAAAATATTTCTTCCTTTTGTGAAAATTATGTGTTCTAAAGCTCTTAGTGTTAATCGATTTTGATCTCTTATAAATGATTACATATAAATTTTAATATATTTTTATGAGTGGAAAGAGAAAGAATGAATGGAGTACGATGGTAAATGGTGAAGATTTAATAGTACACATAGACCCTACGAGACATATAAATGTGATTTGTTTGATCAAATTTAAATTTCAAAAAGTATGAAAAAATATAAATTAATAAGAGTTTGCAAACTTCTATATTTTGTATCAATCGATGAGGTAATGGCATGTAAAATAATTTACCGTGTCGCAGTTCGAGACTGCCAACACTTTTAACCATTGACACATTAATAAATTTCCAACGGTTGGTAGAATTAGAAATCAAATATTAATATATTATATGAGTGCAGGAATGATAAGGTGCCAACGATGGCACCTTAGTTACGGTGCCATCGGTGGCATTTTTGGACCCGATCTGATATTGGTTTTGAAATCCGGGACCAGATCTAAAATCAGCATGATGGGACCAAAATCTGACCAAAACTTTGACCGGCCGCTACGGGCCGCCACGGTGTCGTCGGAAAATTTTCAAAATTGCTAGAGCTCCCCATCATCGTGCTGATTTTAGATCTGATCCCGGATTTCAAAATGGATATCGAATCGGGTCCGAAAATACCAACGATGGCACCGTAACTAAGGTGCCATCATTGACACCTTATCATTACCGTATATGAGTGAGTGATGAGAAATGCTCACACTGTTGCACACCTTTTCCATGTTTCTCCTTTTTATTCTTTTCCGTTCTTGGACTGCCATCTCTAAGAGTCACCCCCATACAAAATATTGAAAAATTGTATGCCTTTATTGAATCACCGCAATTCATCTTCAACGAAATTTCTATTTTGGTCATAGAATTTATCTTATTTTCCACATTGCCACATCTCTTCTCTCTCTCTCTCTAAAACATGAATATATATAGGTGCCATAAAGATGGAAGATAGATACACATAGGATGGAGTCAGTTGTAATGAAATACATATTTTTGATAACATCCCATCTAAAATGGGCGTGGGGTTTTCTTCTCCACCAATCCTTCTTTCAACCTCGTGTAATCGAATTACAAGACAGTAATTCGTTTAGTGTAATGCATTACAATGCTGAGTACGAGGATTCATCAGTTGAGTGTGTTGTTTGTTTATGCACAATAGATGAAGGATACGAGGTTACAGAGCTGAGATGCAACCATGTTTATCACAGAGTTTGCTTAGATAGGTGGGTGGGATATGGCTACAAGACACGTCCACTTTGCCGTGATAACCTAAAGCCGCTGCGACTGGCAGCAGAACTCCACCTTCAGGCGGAGGTGACGATAAAGATTAGCTTCTCTGCCACCAGGTCAAGGAACGACCTGTTTACTTGGTGGTTGAGGTGATGAAGTCTACATTTTGTATCCCATCAAACCCTAACAACATGTGATACCATATTTAGGGTTTCTTGCTTATGTTAAATGTGTACGTACTTTGATGGAGGTATATATGGCAAAAGGCCTCTCAAAATGTTTGTGTTTGGGAGGGAACGCAAAAATATTGTAAGCAAATATATATGAGGTTTGATCAAGAAATACCTTTATATATTTCAACTCGTAACTTTTGTGTTATTGATCATATGACCTAGAGATACTCTATAACTAACATAGATAATTATCTTAATTAGTCATATGACCTCTTGGGAACAATGATTCTAGTGCATGCGAGATTCTTTCGCAAACAATGGATTGAATTAGAAAGTTATAGACCTCAAGTGCTTGATATATTTGTCAACTCTAAGTTCTTTTATAAAATATTATAACTGCGAAACAATTACTTCGTATGTTACGAATTTGGTACGCTAGTTATATAAAAATGAATTTGATAATTAATGGATATGGTTTGAATCATTATATTGTCTTGTCAAGATAAGCTAATAGTATGATTGGAAAAGAACTCAAATTTTAGTACAATGTTGGATAATTAACCCTTGAATGTTGATTATGTTATTAATTGGAGTGAGAAGGGATTTTGTTCTCGTATCACGTGGGTATCAATTATGGCACCCACAGTGTGTCGGATAAATGACACATACTCCCTGATAGTTGGGGGTCCACAATTGGAAATATGTGTCATTCATCCGACCCACTATGGACATCATAATCGATATCCATGTAGACACTAGAATATTACTCGAGTGAGGAGAAACTACATTGGAAGATACTGACATCGTATAGGACAATGATAGCACTCGTGTTCCAATTTTGCCCCTATTGAAACATAATTCTAAATCCGCATGTGGTTATCTGTGGCCATCATAATTCATAAAATAACTAATCAAAGTTGCCATTATACGATCATATTTTACAAGATTGTGGCATGTAACTTCAATGTTAAGTAATTAATAATCTATGAAGTGAGTGCAGTGCAATATTATTCTTGTGAAACTTATTAATTACTATAGGGATTTATGAATTTGTATACATTAATAATATTCCCTCCGTCCAATTTTGAGAGGTATGGTTTTGACTTTCACACGGATTAAGAATTCGAAATTAATATTTGTTGGAAATGTAAATTTTATTTATGTATTTCTCAATATAAATCTATATTAAATATAATAATTTATTTTTATTAATAGCTATGCATAATAAGTAGGGGTATATTAGAAAATGAAAAAGTTAAATCTTTATATTTTAAAAAGAGGAGTGCCAACTAGGCACATTGCCATGTTGGCACTCCTTTAGTTAATTTGTTTTATAAAAAAAAACTTTATTTAGAAACAAACATTAAATGTCATTTAATAATTTCATTTTCTTATTTAATTTATTTTCATTTTCATATTTACTATTTTTTATTTATTTCCAAGTCGACACTCATTTATTATTATAAATATATAAAAAATGACTCACAAACAAACATTAAATGTACATTTAATAATTTTATTTTTCTTATTTAGTGTGTTTGTATATATATGTGTGTGTACGTGATATCTCATATATATATATATATATATATATATATATATATATATATATAGGAGGAAAATTATCGGTGTTACTACAAATTTAAGTTACATAAAATTAAGCACAATACATCTTATACAATAGAGCTAAAATTAAGTAGCAATTACGGCTAATCACTAAAAGAACGCATAAAATCATAAAATTTAGTTGAAATGAACTAAATGCATGAATTACTAAAAATTATACTATCAATAAAAAGTGAATTGCCAGGTAGACATTGTGCCAAGTTGGAATGCATTTATTTAAATATAACTTCATTTTTTTAAACTCTAATTCAAAATATTAAATAATAAATATTTTTTGCTTACTTTTATCGTGTTAAAATTGTTGATTTTGATAGTTTTACTTGGTCATGTGAATTGAACCGTTCAAAAATAGTGGGTATTTTTTACTTTTTTTTATTTTTTAAAATTAAATGGTGAGTAGTTATAAGTATAACTGGATTTATGTCGAATAATTTATTTATTTTTAAATAAATGGTAATTTATTAATCTTTATATTATGATAATTGAAGTGTTATATTTGGCGAATGCCCTATTGGCGTGCCAACATGACATGCGGTTTCTAATTAAAAAAGTTAATTTATATTTTTCGATTTTAATACAACTGATGTGATATGCTCATTAACTAAATTTTGCATTGTATGCATTTTGCCTTTCCTAAGTATATAAAATTAAAAATAAAAAGTTTTTCCTCCTAAAATTAGAACACTTTTTACGTAAAGAGAAAAAAATCAAATAAATTATGCAGGTGCAGAACATTATCGGTATTATTATAAATTTATGTTACATAAAATTAAGTATAATACATCTTAGACAATAGAGCTAAAAGTAAGTAACAATTACAACTAGAGTTTAGAGTGCGAAATGTCCATTTCAGAAAGAAAAATGTATTAAATATAAATTTGATATTTACCAATGAGAAAGATACGTTTTGATAATCAAAGAAATTTTTATATAGTTATTCCAATGATTCGTTTACAATTAATAAATCTCCACGAGCATTGTTGTGCAATTAGATACACGACAATTAGAATGAAAGTTATATGCTTTGATAAACTTCCTAATTATGCGATCCACGTGAATTTTTTTAACTTACAATTGTGAATTTCCTCCTCATTTTTTGCATTGGCTATATAAATATAAAATATTATAGATTTCAATATTATTTACAATTATACAATCTCCTATATATAAATTACATCAATTATGTAATTCAACATTTATATTCAATATATTTATAATTTTATATCAATTATTTATTATACATAAAGTTAATTGTTCCCAAGCATCGCACGGGCGTAATACTAGTTTATACTAATAAGGAAAGTAGCATATATTTTTGGACGTACGAAAAAGAAAATCAAACCTATCAAAATAGGGCAAATGGAGTATATTATAATACATCAAAGTAAAGTAAAAACAACATAAAGGCGGAGTAGAACATGGTGAAACTACATTAAAAAAAAACCATAGTGAAACTATCGCACGGAGAAATTCTGTCTCTCCAACGAACTCCAAGTCTCAACAATTCTTTAGTTAAAAAAAAAAGAGAGAGAGAGAGAGAAAAGAGAAAAGGACATATTTTGTCGGGCCAATGTCGCATGCATAGTTATTAAACCCGACTCGAACCGAACACTTGGACGGGTGACCCCGTGCCTTGACCTGTCCGATTCATCTAATTCGACCACCTCGCAACTAACCCAATATCAATCCGGTTAAACCGCCGGTCAATTCGATAACCCGGTGATTCGAAAAATAATAACCCATCCAGATCATTACTTATTTAAATTATTATATTTTTAACTTGAAAAAAGAAAGCCAAAAAAAAGACCTTATTTCCTTGAATGTTTAAGGTTGAAAAAAGAAATTAAATTATTTCTTACCAAAATAAAAAGTACAAAACAAAGTAAACCTTTTTCACAAGTAAATAGTTACTGTGATATTAAATTTTGAAAGTAAACAATCCAACATCCAAAGTCATTGATAAGTGTGTGACTAGCATGAGTGATTGAAAGATTTTACTTATAAGTTTTATACTACTGTTATAGAGTACAATGCATATTCTTAATTTTCTGATTATATTACCGATTAGAGCATCTCCAATGTGCCCCCAAATTGGAGGAATTCAAGCTCCAACGTGGGTACCAAATTGACTCCAATTTAGTGCCCATGAACAGTTATCATCTAAATTTAGAGGATAACTGTTCATTTTGGAGGTATTTTTGGGCCCACTTTTGCTTTTATTTTATTACTTTTTATAGTTTTTCACCTTTTTCTTTTTTTTTCTTTTACACTTTGTGTATTTTGTATTTAATTTTTCATTCTTCAAAATTTTAAATTTGTTATAAAGAGAATTTTAAAAAAAAAAATCCATCGAATTTGTGTAGTTAATTATGATTTTACGTATTGTAGAATATTTTTTAGTGTTAAGTATAAAATATTCCATTGATTTTTTTTTAGTTAATTAAGGTTAAACTTGTTGCCTTAAAAAAATTGTTCAACATTGTAAAATATTATTTATTATCACGTATAAAATATATATTTATTCTTGTATAATAATAATTTATAAGAGAAAAGTCTATTTTAATAAATGAGAAAGAAAATGGAAATGTTGAATATATAGTATGAATTTAGAGTAAAATTTAGAGTTGATGGTTGGAGTAGAAATGGTAAACTACTGTAGCAATTATTCTATTTTGGAGGAAAACTTAAAAGAATGGCATTTATATATTGGAGATGCTCTTATAGGCTTGAAACAAAATCAAAATTGATCAGCACTACTTGTCAACTTTCAATATTCAACAAAATGTTAGTGATATTCATTAAAACAAAATCAAATCAAATTAAATTATGAATTAGATGAGCGTTCTTATAATGTTTGTGGATATAATAATATTTTAATTACACTTACTCAATATAATAGTGATAATAATTGTTAATTATAATATTTAAAAAAATACAATGATAGTATAATTATTTTATTTCAATCTATCGGTTTGATAAGAGTAGACCCGTTGATTCAATCACCGGATTATTGGTTAAACTAGCAACCCAGTGACCAACTATCTATCCGAGTCAACGCCTGGGTCAGTTCTGATAACGAAGGTCGCATGTTCTTAATTCCTGCATCCGCTGTGAAAATCTATATATTTAGACAAAGTAAGGATTTACATCCTTAGTTATTTCCCGTCAAAATTTTATTTGCAGTCTTAGTCCTTTTCTAGCCAAAATTTTATTTTTTTAATTTTCTAGTCATTTTCTTTTCCTTAACCCAATTAATCATTTCTTTTTCCTTATTTAAACCCACAAATCTTTCAAAATCTTCTCTTTTCTTATCTTATACTAAATCTCTGTCTTTCCCTTATATTTATCTTTCCTTATTTTCCAATAATAATTGTCTTTTCGAAAGTTACTATACAATTATCTTTTTATTTTTATTTTTATTTTTATTTTTATTTTTTTATTTTTAAATTTTTCGTATACCATTTTATTTTTAATATATCCACCATAAATTTGTGAATTAGTTAATTAGTTAAAATATTTTCTTGAATTATGACAACAATATAATTTGTCATAGATTATGAATAAAATTATGATAATCAAATAATTTGATAATTAATAATTAAGATTTATCTACATCAATTAACCAAATTTATCTTCATCAACACAATTAGATTTATCTCGATTAAATTATTTTATAGTTTTAATATTTTGCTACCAATAATCTGGATCGTACCTTTTAATTATCAATTATCATCTATACCATGTTAAAATTTAAATTTAAAAAATTAATAAAAGTATTAATAACTAATATAAATGTATCATATCGATCAGATTTGATTAAAAAATATTAATTAAAGAACTTTGACATTAATTAATTTTTAATTAATTTATATCTACATCTTTTAAATTATTAAATATATTTAAAATCTGATTCATCTAATTTTAACTGCAGCTATTAAGCTAATTATTTTAACAACTAATTCTTTTTATAAAAATTAGATAAAATTGAAAATTCAATAAAATCATTTATATTGTAATAAATTAATATTTATTATAATACTAAAATTTTATTGGATATGGTTTCATTCAATAATTATATTGCTAAAATTATTTATATTATAATTAATTAAAATTAATTATAATTAAAATTAATTATAATATTAAGTTGTAATTGGACATGGTTTCATTTATTAATTACATAGCTAAAATTAGAAAATAATATTGATTTTGAAAAACTAAAATTAAGAGCATCTCCAATGGACAATGTTGATTTCATCCTATGTGGCTCACTAATTGAAAGACTTCTATTTTAAATTTTAGAAATTGACATTGATTGATGAAATAGGTCTCCAATGGTATCGCTAATTTTCTATTAGTGATGCTTACATGTAATATATATTTATCATTAAAAATTCAAAAACATAAAGAAAAGATGAGATAAGATTATATATAAATAAATAATTTAATATTTATGATGACTCATCATGTCTAATACTCTTTTTAGATCTAGACATTGCATTTGACATTGTCAAGTTTTAATTATGCCATGTCATCTTCACATTGTACACATCACCAACCATTGGAGAAGTTTTTTTTACTTGACATTATGGATTGATGATGTGGCTTTTAAATTTTAGACAATAGAAAGGCTCATTGGAGATGCTTTAATTAGATTTGATAATATGTGACTTCACGTATATAATTGCGCTCAGTTGTACGCGGTAATGATCTCATTCCCACAGTGGGGAGGAGATCATTACCGCTCAGCTGTAAGCTAAGGTTCGATTTTGAACTTTGGATAATAGAACTTTTATTTTGTTATGAACTAATTTTTTTTAAGTTGATACTAGTCAGAATTACGAGATGGGTAAATAAGAAAATGTGATACGTATAATTGATATTAATACTTTACTTGATATTAAACGTTATAACTTTTTAAGTAGGAAAAAAAAAATCTAAACGAACAAAAGTTTCGATGTGCAACTACCATTTACTCCAGTAAAAATGAGTATAAAAAACGGTATGAAACAACCCCAACCCAAATAAATAAATAAAACGGGAAGAAGACGGAAGCGAAAGAACTCCAAAAGAAAAATATTGACTAGTAAACTTTCATACGAGGTATATCCATGTAGTATTATCATTTATTCTATATTTTGTGACGACAATTATAGTGAAGGAAAAAAACTGAGGGTTAACCATCAGTATTAACCTGATAATCAAAATTTCTCATGACTAACAAAAGATCCAAGATTTGAACTTTATAAATATTAATAATGTTGTATTTATATCCTATGTGGTGTTTGTGGTTTGTCCACCCTTATGTGGTGGTTTGTTTGTTTCGTTTCTTTTATTATGGAACTAGAGAATACGCTCCCAGATTCGTTTTCCATGAACTCCAAGTTGAGATTAGAATGGATTGTGCTTCAAATAATTTAATAATATATTTTAATGTAATCTATATATTAATAAAAATCAGCACATTTTCCCGCCACTTTTACCTATTTTTCTGAATTAAAAATTTAATTTTTAATTATGGCAACAAGTTTTACCGGCCTCTTCTACATATCTTTTCCAACTCGACTTCTTTTTCAACGTGTATACATATATACACGCATTGGGTCGACCTCTTTTTCTGAATTAAAAAAATCACACCGTTAAAATAAGCTAATCCATGTACAATTTGGATCAACACAATAAAAAATTATGTGAAATTTTTTTATTTTTAGTTCTGCTATTTACTATAACAGGATGTATTTGTGTAAAATATAGGCGAAAGCCTACTAAAAATTTTAAAAATTCTTTTGCACTTATCCCCTTATGTGGATTCTAATTTATTATATGTGTATATGTTTTCCCGTGCAACACACGGGTAGAAACACTAGTATATCTAACTTACAATGTACCATTAAAAAATAAAAAATAAATTAAAAAAAGAGGGTTTCTAGTCTTCTAGATTCTGTAATTAATATATTGTGCATATGTGGTGTGTGTGTTTTGTTTCTTTTCTTTTAATAGATGAATTGACGCACGTTTTCGGGTTAAATATTCTTCGTTAAGTGGAGTTCATTTCAAATAAAAGTAAACTACAGAATAATCATAGTTGGGCTGCTATCTTAATATAAAACTAAATATGCTGCTTCTAGAAATTTCCGAGCAAAGTGATCAGTTTAGAAACATTAATTTTATCCTTCAGAGAGAGAGAGAGAGGGGGGGGGGAAAGAAAAGAAACCATAATTTTAAACTTAAACTTTTTATTTGAATATTAATAAATGATCAATTTATAGGAATCGTGTAAAATATGTTACTTTTGGAAATTTCTGAGCAAGCTGATCAGTTTAGAAACTAATTTTGAACTTAAAAGTATGTTCGGATCAATTTTTATTTTTTTATTTTTTGGTAGAAAATTATTGTTCAATTTGATCAAAGCCGGCCTGAAATGGTGAGATATTTAGACGGAATTATTTTATTTTATGGTGATTTTTTCTTCTATAAAATCGATTTTTCGAATCCTTTTTATATTGCAAATTAATAAGGTTTTATATGCATCGGAGATATATATACTAGTACACGTACTTGTGACCTTGTATGTATTTCTTTATAGTAACGATCGGGTACCCACTATGGGTATTTTACGGTATCCACAGTCGGGAAAAAAATCGTGAGGTCAAGTGAGGGCTCCCCTATCAAGGAGTAGTTATATATTATTTATCTAAGTTAACGCAAATACAAAAAAAAAAAAAAAAAAAAAAAATTGCTCGACGACATGGCGCCATCAGATAACGCCACATGGCGTGGGTATCTGATTAAAGGCGTATTTCTTCATCATCAAATATATAAAAGTGATGGACAAATTAACCCTAGCTTAATTGAATACATTGAATCGACTAGTGACATGCATGTGTCATCCATATTTAATCATAAAGATAACTTTTGGTTTGCTACCCAGCGGTGAGTATGGTGTTCGATTCACTTATGAATGGGGTTTTAAAAATTATTTTTTATTTATTAAAAAATTGAAATACCAGATCCACCGAATGAATGTGAGATCAAAACTACGTACCGTAGGGATTCGAGTGCACGTACAGCCACGTATTAATTGTTACAACGCTAATTAAGCCCCCAGTGTTCAAAAAGTATTTGGGGACTAAAAGGCAAATGTGTAAAAGCTAAAATTCAAGAATAAAGAAATAAAAAACGTACCCTTAGTGAGTAAATTTCTTTCATTATTTATTTTATTTACTTGTAAAATTAATTTTTATTTCTTGATAAAGAATATCAAAATTACTTAATATGGGACAAAAAATATTATAATGAAAAATTGTTTGTCCAAGTAATTAAGTTTTCCAAGACATATCTGACAAAATTAAACAACAACAACAACCACAACATAATAATAATAATAATAATAATAATAATGTTCAAAATACACAAAAACAGAAATAAATGCAAGCTTTATTCACTTAATTTCATTTTATTTCTCTTTTGTTAGCGAAAAAAAAATCCCTCAAAGGCATGTAACTTGAGACTGGTACCCCGCACCTGCCCGGTCCAATCATGTGTAACCCGCGGGCCTTGGGGGAGAGAGGGAAGGGGGAACTGTTTAAGAGTCTCGCTTTCGCTGCGGATGCTTTAGGGGTGGGTTCAGAACAACATTTAAATTTTAAATTTTACAAATATTAAATTACAACACACGTCCTATGCATCAGTTATCTGTTTCACCATGTACTACACTACTTGTCATTAGCATTTCAGTTTTTTGACTAAAGAGAAATGTACGCAACATTCAAAACCTCAAATGGAGTATAGAACATTCTCATCTCTCAACCACTTCTTTTTTTTCCTTTTTTCTTTTCTTTTTTTTTTTTCTTTTTTGTTGACAATCGCTCAACTTCATTTAATTAGAGCAATAAGAGAAATTGATTTTTAAAAATCCAAATAGTCTTTTAAAAAAAAAAAGTAGCTTCACAAAACATTTTGCAAGTCTCAAGGTTGTCCTAATCTTTCAGATCAGCATAACCCATGGGTCTAGGGACAAGGCGAGACAACCCTAGAACCCGTAGGGTCTAGGACGGGTCTTGACCAACCCATCTCAAACTCACCCTATTGACATTGTTAAAAATACTAAGCATAGAAAGTTGCTAATGATGCCTGAAAAATGATAAATATAATAGATGGTAAATTTTGTTGTGCTGCAAATTGAAAATAGCAGGTTTCTTAATTTATACTTGTGTTTTGAGATTGAGTACGTGCGTCTACAACTGATAATCATTTTTCAAATAAATTGAGTGTTATAATAGATTCGACTCTTGATATATACTATCACGAGACAGACAAATTATATTCGGAAGAGGGACGCAAATTAATTTGAGAAAATATCTAACAATCTTAGCAAATTAAATATTGATATAAAGTTTAGTACTTAAGCCCGGTATGGAAATTTAGTACATACTCAACTACTCATGATCATTCATTTCTCATTCTTGATCCTTAACACCAGTTGTGGTGGAGCGGTGGTGGTGCTCAGCCACCACCCGTGGCGACTTGAGACTATTCCGGCAAAGTGGACATGTCCTATGCCCATATCTTACCCACCTATCCAAACAAACCCTATGATAAAGATGTCTGCAACTCAGCTCTCTAACTTCATCTCCTTCATCAATTCTCCATAAGCAAACAGCACACTCTTCTATTGAATCCCCACCGTTAATCTTCTTGTACCTCGTCACAACAAGATCATCAACGCTGTCTGAAATCTCCATTTCTTGATACTCAGAGATGGATTCAGGAAGAATATAATCCCATATCCACTGCACCACTTTTGCTATCAGAATTATGCATTTTAGTACACCAGATTCTGGGCGTAATCTTGATTGAAGCATCTTGGTGTTTCTTGGGATTATTATGAGAATGAAATGGTTGTGTGTTGGTGTATATATATACGCGTACATTGATACACACAGTACACACAGTAAATGAAGTCAAAGGCAAGCTCCAAAGATTATATTAGTGAATAGTGAATGCACGTTCCTATTTGTCTAGAGAGGGTGTGAACAGTGAACTCCTCCAGCATATTGGAACTACCAATAGCATTGTGTTTCGTAAAAAAATTATATATTCCAAGTGGGTGAAATTGAAAAATACTCCTTGTCTTATTCTAGCTACTAGATTCTTGTCGCGATTATGATTTCCTGCCTCCTATGTTGTCTTGTTAGATTAAAATAATTTAGGGTGTGTTTGATTGTAAATTCGAAAAATTGTTAGAAAGAAAATATTTTTCGGATAAATGAATTTCGAGAAAAAGTTTTTCAGGAAAATAATAGTTGTAAGCGTTTGATTGGGTTAATTTGAAAATTAGAAAATAATATTATTTTCCTTATTTTTGAGTTTTTTTTAATGAAATTTGATCATTTTCCTTATCTTTATGGTTAAATTAAATTATCTATTAAAAATAAAGAAAAAAAGTATCAAAATTTTCCCGGAAAACAAAAACCACATCCCCCAAGGAAAAAAAAAAGGAAAATACAGATTTTGAGAAAAGTTGAAAAACGTTTTCTGAGAAAAGAAATGTCAGTCAAACAACCAAGTAAGGAAAAAAAAGATGGAAAACTTTTTTTCCCGGAAAAAAAACATCTATCAAACACACCCTTCGGTATTAATATATTAATTTATTAATACGTAGATTATTTTGATTAAATAGAATCATCTCAGATAAATTTAAAAATATATCTAATTAATTTAGACTATAGCTTGTAAAATATAAAGAAAATTTAAAATTTACTTATATCTTTTTGAATTTATCGATGTATTAACCAATTAGTTTTATTTCAATGGATATATGATCACATTAAGCATGTGTTGGTTTAAAAGTTTTTATATCTAAATACAAAATTTTATCATCTAATCAAAGTCAATATTAATATATGCCTCACATTTAACATCACAATTTATTATTGTCTATACATTTTATTTTATAGTGCTTGCTAATATTTAATTAAAAACTTTAATTTTTAATAAAATAAAAATTTACCTACCACACTTTTTTTATTTTTTTCTGAATTATTTTAAATTATAGTCTTCCAATATCATTTAGTTCATTATAGTGTTTCTTGCTTTCGAAACAAAATCGCAACACTAATTTACATGCTTTATTGACTTTTATGGTGTGTTAATGTTTTTAAAAAAATGAAATAGAATTTTCAAAAGATGAATTTCTTAATTTTTCGCATTATAGATGTGATTGATTTAGGATGAAGAAAAAAAATAAAAATGGATAAAAAGGTTTTAAAATGTTAAAAAAATTGAAAGGATAATGAGTGTACAAAGTAATTGTAGGAAAATTGTATCACCAAATAAATTGAAAAATATAAAATATAAAAATGACGGAAAGAAAATTATTGACCTAGTCAACTTTGGTACGAGGTGTATCCAGATCATATTATCTGTGGTGAGGACAATTAATAAATGACAGGGTTCTAGACTCTATAATTTAATATAAAGTGTGCGCGTGTGTGCATTTTTTAATATACGAATCGACTCGCGTTTGCAGGATAAATATTCGTGTTTGAGTGCAGTTCATTTTCAATGAAAAGTCAAAGTGCAGAAAAATCATACTTGGGATGCCATCTCAATATAAAACTTTTCTTTTTTAGACAATTGTGAAAAATATGTTGCTTCTGGAAATTTCTGACCAAATTTATCAGTTTACAAACACTAATTAATTTTGAAGTCAACAGGAATGTTCAAGCTAACAGGAATGTTCAAGCAAGTGTTCCGCAGTCACGAAACTCCTAGGGTATTTTTTAAAATTTTTGATTGGCGGTCGCGGTATTGCTGAAAAAATTTTTAAATTGCTAGAGTTTTACCTCGCCATACTGAACCTAGATCTGATCTCGAATTTCAAAATAAAGATCGCATGTGACCGAAAAATACCCCAGAAGTTTCGTAACTACGGAACACCCGCTTGTGCTCGAACATTATTAATTCAAAGTTCTTGTTTGATTAGAAATGTTTTCATGTACCCGGGTGTACCGTAACTACGGTGCATCCGGAGTGATTTATGGTTGCATACAACCTCCATTTTAAAATTCGAGATCAGATCCAGATCATACAAAATATGCTGCTTTTGGAAATTTCTGAGCAAAGTGATCAGCTTAGAAACATTTATTTTATGTAATCAAACAAAAAAAAAGGAAATAATATATATATATATATATATATATATTAATTTTTTAACTCAAAGTGTTGAGGTCAATTTTTATTTTGTTGAATCTTATTGTTCAATTTGAATAACAATTGGATCAGAGTGCATCGATTTTGGGATGTCGAGGTCTTATTACAAAACTTGTTCTTGGGGTGGTTTTTTTCTTTTACTAGTCATAATAAACGTGGGATATACGTTATTTTTAAACTTTTATAAGGTGTCATAGATTGATGCCTTCTAAACTAAAAATATAAATACATAAGTTAAAAAAATTAAAAAGATATTTAAGAAATATAAACATTATTATATTATTGTTGTATTGTTGTTATTTTTATAATTAAATTTTAAATTCCTACTAATGTTGTTCATTCTAAACCTAAAATAGTGGATGTGAGTCTATGTATCGATCCCACAGAGACTTGTCTTGAGCATCGAAATTGTCAATTTATCACTTTATTTGACGGATCAATTTAATTGGTGTAATAATACTTAATCTAAACAAAATACGAGGAGAATAATGCTCTACTGAATCTATTATACAAGAATTAAAAGAATTGTAGATTAAATCAAATTATTTAAAAACTTGGGACTCATTACTTTACCCAATTGATACCCTTAATCCCATGTTCATGGATCCAATATAATTAACTCGTGCCAACGATCGAATTTTCTAAATTATATAACTATCTCTCTCGATCATAATTAAATCTATTCAATCGGACCAATTCATCTATCTCTAAACAAATTCATTATCAACCTTCTTGAACGCATTTACACAAGAAATTCTAATAGGTTTCCTTGAAATTCCACATACGTGATCACACTAACCACAAGTTTATCTCAAAATCTTGTCTAATTTAGTGTTCTATGTTGTCTAAATCTAATTCATATTCTCCTCTCTTGAATCAAACATAAACCAATAGATAAACTCACCAATTGATCTGAAAGCCAAATAAAATAACCCACCAACATAGAATTAATACAAATCAATTACTTGAAATTCGGATCCATTCACATAGAATTAAAGTTCACGATTGGGATCCATAAATTGTCCCAAGTAATAAAGGTTTAGCTATTCATGGAATTGAAATAAAAATTAAAAGTAATAAATAAAACTAAATACATAACCGGGTTTGAGAGAAATAAGTTGCAACCTTCAATCTCTTGAGTTCTTCAATTTCTTCTCCAAATTTGATTTGTTGTGGCTTCGATCTTCTCTATTTCTCCCTCTTTTCTCTCTTAAAACATGCTTATATAGAGTATTTTTCTCCTCAAAGTCGCGAGTAAGGCCCAAGTGTAATGGGTTTCCAAGTCCGATTCACATTAGACATTCGCGCATAAAATAGAACAGCCTGGCAGTGCCGACTGTTTTGGCCATAACTTCCTCGTCCGATGTCCGATTGAGGTGATTCAAAATCCTGTGGAAACTAGACAAAATTATCTACAATTAATACAGAAATAGCCTTTCCCAAATTTCACATTTTTATAGGTCAAAATTCGTACTAAATCTTCAGCTAAATTTCATTATCGTCCCCAAACTTGGAAACTTTCCTTATCTTCGTATTTCTTTCATTCTCTTGTCCATCTCCACTCCAATATTGCTCCACTTTCTCTCAAATCTGATTTTTCTCCTAAAATTATAATAAATTGCAAAACTTAGGCACGAAATAGATAGGAATGTATATAAAAAAAAAGGTATCTCATGCATATCAAAATCTATTACAAAAGTGCAAAATTTGCTCCCTAACTTCAAATTATACTAACATAAGATGTTAGTGATAAATAAAGTGTGTTAATCATTAAAATATTTATTATAAAGATGCAAGAAAAACAATTGAGGACGCAATTAACAATCCGGCAAATTAACATGGAAATGCTTCATTACAATTAAAATGTACTGTGTGAAACAAAATATGTGCGGTGAAGACAATAAGCCTTTAATGCATTACTATTATTATTCCATTTTATCTTGGGATGAAAAGTAAAAGTGCAGAAAAATGATACTTGGGATGATATCTCAATATAAAACTTTTCTTTTTCATGTATACAATTGTGAAAAATATGCTGCTTCTGGAAATTTCTGAGCGAAGTGATCAGTTTAGAAACATTAATTTTGAAGTAAACTTCTCATTTGAATATTAAGAATTGATCAGTTTACGATAATCGTGCAAAATATGTTGCTTTTGGAAATTTCTAAGCAAAGTGATTAGCTTAAAAACATTTATTTTATTTTATGTAATAATCAAAGAAAAATGACAAAAGAGAAATATTAATTGTTTAGAAATATTAATTTTTTAACTCAAAGTGTGTACGTTCTGATCAATTTTTATTTTGTTGAATGTTATTGTTCAATTTGAATAATAATGTGATCAGAGTCAATGGATTTTAGGATGGGTGGGGCTAAATGCACCCACCCCTTTACTAAATACACCCATTAATTTTCATGTTCCCATTTTACCCTCTCTCCTTTTCTTTCCTTTTTTTTTTTTTTTCCGACATGTTCGCCCCCTTGGGGGCGAACATGCCAAAAAAAAAATTATTTTTTGAAATTTAAAGTTTTTTTAATAATCATATTTAATAATTTACCGGATACAATTACTGTATTATTCAAAAAATTTCGAAATTCATTATCATTAGATTGATTGTTAAAAATTTTAAAGAAATTTCAAAATTACTCGTGAATGGTTTAAAAATTTTGAATTTCTTAATGATTATATTTAAACACTAATAGGATAAAGTCAATTACTATATCATTAAAAAGATTTCCAAATTAATCGTCAAAATGGTTGTAAAAAACTTAAAAATAAATTTCAAAATTATTCATGAAAGTGGTTGTAAAAAATTTGAACAAAAAATCTACGATTGTACCGGTGCAATTAGAAAGGGTAACATGAAAAATTTTTTAAAAATTACTCATTTTTAGTTTAAAATTTTTTTTAAATACTTGTTCGCTCTAAACACAGCAAACAAGCTTTGAACACAACGAATGAAAAAAACTTGTTTGCAAACAAACATGAAAAAAAAAAGAGAAGAGGGAGGAGGGAGGAGAGAGAAAGAGGGAAGAGAGGGCGAGAGAGAGGGAGACAGAGGAGAGCGGGAAAGAGGGAAGAGAGAGAGAGGGGCGAGGGAGGGAAAATGGAGGGTATTTTAGTTATTTTCCTTTTCTTGTTTCTTTTTTATTTTCAAAAATTGTCAAAAATGGGTGTATTTAGTAAAGGGGTGGGTGCATTTAGCCCCACCCTTTTAGGATGTTGGAGATATAGACTTTGCCTAGGACACGTAATCTTGACAAATTAAGTACTCAAAACCTTATTAATTATCTTTTTCCTACTCCCGAAGAAAAGATGCATGCACCTTTTCCCTGCTCCAAAAGGAATAATGTTATATCTACAATTAATTTGTACAACGAATTAAATATACAATCTTCTAATCAGTATTCCGAAAAATATTAAGCGTGAGAAAACGTCGAAGATGAGCATTGAACCTAGAAGCACTTGCAAAAATAATGATAAAACCACAATCAATACGTGTTTAGCACAAAGCATGGTGAAGCATAGAAGCAAAGCTTTCAATATGCACTGCTTAGTCGAGCTTTCTCAGACATTGCTTCCAATAGAAGACCACCCAAAAAATTATAAATAAATAAATAATACTCTATATTGGTGAGACCAATCCGAATGTCAAAATATAGAATTGTCGAAAAAAAGAAATTTACATATATATCCAATAAGTCATTTTCGAAAAATTTACAACTTTAACAATACAAACAAAACTAACAAAAAGAATGACAAGGACAACACATAAGCATACGAGATAATAAACCCTCAAGCACTCATCCCCGCTCCACCATTTCAAGTAGAACTCTATAAAGGGAAAAATATACAAATGATTTTGTTCGATAAATTTCACGCGCCGAAAAAATACATTCCCTCATACAATAAATATGTTTTTCATCTCTTTAAAACCATTTGAATAGCATTTTGTTGTGCCCTTGTCAAACTCTGAATTCAATCAAAGGAAACTTGATCAAGCTATTAGGAAAATCGTATCAAAGTAAAAGGAATATATGATCTCATGCATAATACCTGGAAAAGATGGTCGAAAAATGGCCGGTCATTCTGATAGAGTTTTGCAAAGAAATCTACTAAATAATTAACCAGATTGATCTGCAATGATGTGGTAAAAAAAATGGTTAAATAGACAAAAAATATAAGGAATCATTTGTGAAAGATACCATAGCGTCTCTCAAAGAAGCTTACTTCATTAAGTGGGTCAGTTGCACTGAAAAGCTCGTCTTCATAGTCCTCATCTTCACCCTTGATTTCAAGACCAAAATAATCAAAATCCACTAAACAGAATGATAAAATATGCACTGCTAAAGCTTGACAATAAGTAAAAATTACTATCTTGTTTGGTCTTCCTTGAAGGATTGAAAGTTGACCCTTACCTTGCTAGCAAAACAAGTTGCTTATCTACTTATAATTGAACTTATCGATAAACCTTTAAGCTTGGCCAAACATACTCTAAGAACAATGATAAGAATCTTGGAAGAGATGCAATGAGAAAAGTTTGGTGTGTTGTCAAACAGACCTCATTAAAAGCCTTTGCCATGGCATCAAGATATTCAGATGTAGGTCTACCATGTAATGCATCATTAGTTGAATACAACAAATCTTGGTCTGACTCAACATCCTCAGTTCCAACTTCCTCCCAATCACTATCCTGCAACAGTGAATTATCAGAAGATCATGATTTTGACACCAGTTTACAGTCTTCATAGTGCAATTGTCAAAGGAGTATAGTATAAATACCTCCTCTTCACCAGCAAAGACTTGTTCTTGAATTTCAATCAAAGTGTCAGCCAATATAGCCATTATCTACCATGTCCAGAGACATAAAACATCGGTAAACCAAGAAAAGGCTAAAATTACATGAAACGATAATCTGCAGATATCGTATGTCATGCCAAACATAATTGCAAGTACCTAAAAATTACTTTTTTTATTTCACTTGTCTTTTATTAATATTTTCTACAGATAAAAACAAGTACAATTGCAGGAAATACAAAGAGTCAAAGACCTCAACAGCAGCACATTCATGAATAAGAAAAGGAAAGAATATGAATATATGATGTCGAAATGTTGAAACAAGTGATCTAAAAGTTTAAACTAATAGATCGGTTCTAATGTTATTATTTAACTATTATCTTTCAACATGCCCTCTCACGTATAGCCATGATTTGTATTTTTCTAATTAAAACCTAACACGTGAACAATTTATTTTAAATGGATGACAGTGAGACTCGAGCTCAAGACTTTTGTCTACTTTGATACCGTGTTGAATCATCTAATCTAAAAGTTTAAACTAATAGATAGATTTTAATATTATTATTTTACCGTGATCCTCAATAGTGGAACCTCATTAACCAGAAAGGATCTCTTGGAAGATAAGCAACAGATCATATACCTTGGTAGGAAGTGGCACCATTGTTCACTGACACGTAAACAAGTCATTTTAAATGGATGACAGTGAGACTCAAACTTAGGACTCTTGTCTACTCTGAAATCATATTGAGTCATCTCATCTAAAAGTTTAAACTGATATATCGGTTTTAACATTATTATTTTACCATTATCATCAATAGTGGAACCTCATTAACCAGAAAGGATCTCTTGGAAGATAAGCTACAGATGACATACCTTTGCAGGAAGTGGCGCCATTGTCCACTGATCCGGAGCTTTTTTAGCTTTTGAACGAGTGGTTATCCCTGTAACAGTCTACAAATTTTACATAAAATCGATTTAGATCCTCTGATGATACTATTCCTGCATGGTGGGATGAAAATTAAAATCTAACCTTGATAAGATGTCCTTGGACATTGACATTTCCTAATTCCGCATGTCTAGACGATAGCAGTAGGGCCAAAGCTGTAGCGGTTACTTTAATTTGGTAAGCACCCTGAATTTCACCTGAATTTATTAGCATTAAAAAATATTATTGGTTGATTACTCTAGCAAATGAATGAAAAGTGAAAAATAGTATTCTAAGAAGCATAATTGTTTTTTCCTAATATTAAGCCTCACTTTCTCCCAGCCACATGAAGGACATTTGATACAACTATGTACAACATTTAAAATTTGATACGCCATGCACACGAAAAAAGAAAAAAATATGCAAAGAGATTGATGCAGAAATGTAACAATTTGGAAATAAATGTAATTAAACCAACATGAACTCTACCAAATCAGATGAGAAGCCAAATCAGATGAGAAGCCAATTTAAAAAATACACTTGCCTTGCAACCTGGTCCATTCAAACATTAGATAAGCAAAGGCGTTCGCATGGCCTTCAGCTGGCGTAGAGACCAGCAGATTGATAAATTGTTCAACGTGTGGGACACTTAAATGTACCTGTATACAGAAGAAACATACTGTTCAATTTATCACAGCACACATTGAAACAAGAGCACCACAAATCATTTAGGATCAGAAATTAGTCAATTTGTCCCTCCCTCCCCCTCTTCTTGTTCATTGTGTTCCGCATCAGTAATACTCTCTGTTTCAGTATCATAATTGTTTATAAATTGAAAAAAAAAATGAGAGAGAGAGACAGAGAGAAAGCGGCAACACAAGTCTAGCAAGTATCAGAAGCAATGAAATTTTCAGTCTAGCAATTCAGTAAGATTTTCAATGGAACTAAATGCATAAGAGCAATACCAGTCTAGCGAAAATGAGAAGCAGTGAACTTTTTAGCCCAGAAATTTGACAAGATTGCACGCGTCTGATAAGTGCAGCAACAAGGTCTCTGATATGCTGTGCCATTTGTGAAGCAAGATGTAAAATAAGTTGCAAGATGTAGCTACCAACGAAAAGTGATCCAGAGCTTTCTAAATCAGGGTCCAAAAGCCTGCATGTAAATTACATTTAACAAGTTACCAAGAAAAGTCACCCCAGTAAAATCTAGATAACTTATTTTATGACGCCATTAGTGTTTAGGTTGATTTTACAAAGAACAATCATACTGCAAACAACTGCCATCAGGTTCAAATCAATCAATATAATCCTAACGTATGGTGGACATAATAATAATAGTAAAATCCTGCAAACAGTAACAGAATATAAATTTCTACAGGGATCTATCACGTCAAAGAATATATGAACACTGTTAAATTTCGGCAGTGCTGATATTGACTTGTCCAGATCACATTTGTTAAATTTCGACAGTGCGGATATTGACTCGTCCAGGTCACAAACATTCTTCCTTACCTGTAGTTTCTTAAAAATGTCCTAAAAAGAACGTCACCAGCTGAAATCACATTAAGCATGTGTTTAGGTAAACTTTTATTATCCTAAAAACTAACTTCTTAGATTGAATAGTAATAGGTACCACAATTGACTAGTAACAAGTACCACGAGGTGCATCAATAATTAGGATGATAGGGAATAAATTATAATGGTTTTTAAATGTTTTTAACGTAAAAGAGGAGAGAGATTGAGTGGAGTTGAATTGTGGAGATTTGTGGATGTGATGAGATAGGTGGATGTGATTGATTTGGGGTAAAGAAAGAATGGATAAAAAAGTCGTAAAAAGGGTTGGCTAACGGGGAGAATAATGAGGCAAGAAATATACACAACCTGACAATAGGAAAAGCATTGTGTTCATTGCAATTTTCTTTTTGCATTTCTCATCTAACCTTTATCCACTGTCAAAAACGATATTAGGACGAATTGATGTGAAGTTAACTTTGTGCAAGTCAATAGAGTATTATTTGCCATGTTTTCCAACAAAGTAATCCATGACTAATCGATATTACAATCCTTTATAAAGTTAATGACACAGAACTGAAAGAAATCACCTTGAAGCTACGTCAAGCAAGCTCCGCATCGTAAAGCCAGGATCACCACACCAAGTAAGTAAATCTTGTTTCCCACCAGACACAAAAGCAGCTAAGCACTGGGTTGCATTCTGGTTGCACAAAGCAATGATTAATTTCAAAATTTAATCAACCAGCAAAATCCAAAGAAAAACCACAGGAAAGGCAGTTGCAATTTCTGGAGTATAGGGAAAGAGAACTATCAACACCACCTGCATTTCACTATGGTCGTCACTCTGAAGGATTATCCTGATAATAGGATCGAAGGAAACTTCATATGCTGCTTTAATGACATCAATCGGAGCATTCTGAAAAGCATAACAACAGTGTCACGAGAAATGATGATAAACACGGGTAGCACAGCAACATAACCAGTGATCTCACCTTCAATAGCATTGTCACAAGATCCAGTGAACCAGAAACTAAGCCATCTGGTTGTTGAGCGGGCTGATAAATGCCACGAACATCATTAAAAAAACTTCAACTTCTAGCTCTAGGAACTATTCCAAGTAATATTCAAAATGGATAAATTTTTTAGACCATACATTACTGAGAACTGGACCAATATACGGTAAAACTCGGGAAGCCAGAGCATGAATACAACCTGGAGCATTTTTTATTGCCTGAAGAGATACAAAAAGTAACAACATTGAGTAAAAAAAATCTTATCAAGCAAAATACACCAAGGATCAGATACTTTCAATTGAAGAAACTAACTGTCTTTTGTTTATCATGGGAAACCCCTAGCACTTGGGGAAATGTATGACAAGAAGTGAAATATCATAAATATAACAATCGGAAACAACTTCCTTCCATAGAAAATGGTTTCTGTCCGGCAGAAAATGGTTTCTATCCAGCCAACCACATGTTCGGCAAGCATTCAAGCAAATTAGGGACAGCTGTATTGTTGTGAGAATAGCTTCAAAGTATATATCCAAAGAACCATTAGGCACAAATGGCTAAGTCAAAAAATAGAAGCAGAAGCAGATGGAACATGTTTGAGGATCATTTTAGCATAAGACACAAGACAGCTTCACTGATTAGCATTCCCTTCAAAGGGAAAAGGTAGAGTGGTAGCATGTCAAAAAATCATGATTAGACATGGGAATCTATCATAAAAGTAAAACAATAGAGAAACACATTAAAAAAAGGGAAAGAAAGAAAAAGAAAAAGACTTGGGTGGGTTTTTGGATTTGGGATTGGGGGTGGGGGGTGTTTATTCTCACATAAGTATGGGGGTCCATTGTTGCAGAAAGTTATCATGCATGTTTAGCAGTTACATTCATTTGAAAAATAAAATACAATCCAATAAACAACAGCATTTGGAGACCAGTCAGCAACATTTTAAATGCTCACCTCAAGAACCTCTAGAGCATCAATACTTATGAAAGGGTCGGAGACATGTGAAGCCCATGTGTTAAGGATAACGGGAGAGATTATTGACTCAATTGATGCTGCGAATTCATGACCTGTGATACACAGCCACAAAAACAAAATTCACACAGTTGGAAAAATGTCACTAGCAAACAAATATCAGCCAAGCTCGATATAGAATATAAAGTTGCACTATAAGTTTTCTGGTTAAACTGATACTAACCACCCTTCACAGCTGCTTGGAGAGTTTCAAGAACTAGATGCATGGTTTCCTCAGATGCCTATGAAACAATAAGAGACCAGTGAGGTACATTCAAAATAAGAAGGGAAGTTACTAAAAGACGTGATTAATTAAAATTCTATTGTGTAATGTTACATTGTTAAGAAGCTCTGTAAGGGATGAAAAAAGATCCATTGCATGAGAGTGAAGAATCCCCCTGTCTGCATCTGGCAGGAGTTGAGAAAGAGCTCGACAGGCACCAACTTTCACTGGAGGGGGTCTGCAACCAGAAACAATCAAAAAGTTATCTCTCCAATAGTTTGAAGTAACAGATAAGAAATTCTAAAATTTGATGCTTACACATCCATGCCAAGTGACTTAATGGCAGCATAGAGGAATTGTTCTGTTACTCTATGGTCGATCTGCAGACAGTATGGACCTAAAATAAGAATATTTACCAAAAAAGAAAAACATTTTTCTTTCCTCGGGTAGAATAATTTGGTGCTTACCACGGAGGAAAATTTTGCAACAGATGAAAACAATCGGGCATAAAGAAAGGGATATTCATGTACTCCTGCACAGAAAAGAAACAGGAAAACAAACTCATTGCAAATATACATGATCCTTATAACAGAACAAAATATCCAGGAAAATTCAGTCTTGTCCATGAGCATCACACAGTCAGTTCAACTCACTGAACTTGGCCCACCTGTTGCCATGTCTTCAGTTAAAATTTGCTCTAAAAATTTTCCTATACCAATAGCAGAAACCTGTAAGAGAAACAAACTTAGCATTCCCCTTATAGTAAAAAAGAGACTGCTTACAATAAAAAGATGTATTAAACCTATATATATTCTTCTATAAGCAACCCAACAAAAAAGCTCAGACTCAAAGCACAAGAGCTTTGAAGGAGTTCAATTAATCAAGCATCATGAATGAACCACACACCATGAACTACACACCTCTGCTTCAAGCAACTGTTCTGAAATGGAAGCCAAAGCAAAAAGGGTAGCCTCATGTAACTGCAAACACATTCATCGGAATTAAGTAAGTCAAAGAGAGGACGTTACCAAGTGTAATATGTTTCTCTTTCTAGTATTTTGATTGTCACTCGAGGGGCCTTCACAGACCAACATCAGAAAGGTTAGCTTCTCATAAGATTTTCAACTGTCATTTGATCCTGGATTGTACTTCTAAACCAGCTCATGTTTAAACTTTCACAAATCCCATGTTTACCAATCATCATGGTTAAAGCTATTACAAGATACATTTCCCTCAACCAAAAGCAGGGAAGGGGAGGTTAAGTGATCAACCACATTAGTCAAGCTCAGGCATGGCTATGAATCAAGAAATTGGATATTCTCATTCTAGAACTATTAAATTCCACAATCAGGGACTGCGGACAAAAAGTTTGTTGATAATAAAGGTATGAAGTATGAACTCACAATATTAATATAAAAGATTGACAAATTTGACATCCGAGTAACTGTATATACTATATAAGGGGCCTAAAGGCAATGGAGTGTTGTGAAAAAGACACATTTTGTTACTTTCTTAGTGAACAATAGTTGACTTGTATCAGAAATCGGAGACTCGTCTCAGTTTCTGAAGAGGGAGAGTCGGAACTACTTGAGTATAATTTGGTAACTGTTCCACTCACATGGGCTATTCAAGTAACAGAAAGCACCAGTGCAAAGCACCAAGTAAGATTGATTAAACTGTACATTAGTCATTGTGACTTTCTTCAACTTACTCTCCACCAGCCTGGAGAACCAATGTCTTTCCCTTGTTGAGATTCACTAATTCGCCTTTTTGCAGAGTCAATTACAGCCTCTATTCCCTCCAACCCACATGAACTGATGACCTCTTCCAATAGAAGCGCACCTACAAAAAAATGATATTTGATAAGCCAAAAGAACACTCCATTCAGAATGATTGATCAAGACAATTATTAGTAATATAATCCCCCACTGTAGTGTCTTCCTTGAGCTAATAGAATCTTTTCCAACATTGCCATAATGTACTAACCAGAAACCCGACAACTGTAAGTGTTGTCATCCTCATCAGCAACGTACTGATTAGCATCCAGTGACCAGGTATGCACCTATAAGTCAAAAGGCGATTAAGAAAAAAGAAGCTCAGAAGCACTGTACCATACCGCAAGCAATCAAGAAGCTACATCGTATATATATTTATATAGAGAAAAAAGAAACACCCAAAAAAAAAAAAAAAGGAGAGGCAAGAGATATCACAGTGATATTTAAACAATTTAATGCATTGACCTTCATTTATCTAAAGCTATAGCATGGTAATCAGCACACACGAATTCTCAAGACCAGGATATGCAGCAGCAGCACTGTTCTAAGGTTACCACTTCCCACTTTTTTGTTCCCGAAAAACCACCGACCAGCAATCCCCACCCTTATCTTTAAAAAAAAGGCCCTACCCCATCCGGATTCCTCGTTTTATGAAGATAGTTGATTACCAGTCATTACCCATACACAAGGAAAATTTAGGACCAGAGATAATCATTAGAAATCAATGATACAGCACATAAAAAATCCATGAACTTTTTATGACATTAACTAAGCATAGACACTGAAGCATATCATGCACGATATAATATCAGCACAACTGTTTTTCTTCGTCTTGCACGCAGTTTCTACTTACAATTACATAATTTCAAGTTAAATGACGAGTAACAACGCCCATGCCATAACTCATAACAAAAATCAATAGGTACCATATTCCATCCACATGCAGTATATTTTGAAGTAACCACACAGAATGTTGAAAACTTTGATTATTGTTATTATCATGAAAATGTTACATTTATAAATCACAAAACTACACAAGAGAGGCAGGGAGAGAGTGAAAGAACCTGTTGTTCTGTCATTTGAAGGAAACCAATAGTATAGTACACCAACTCTTTGACATTGTTTGCAAAAACCTACATGAAAAATTATTAACAACTCCACATTAAATATCCCCGTTATTGCTACAAAAAACGAAAGAAAATAAAACAAATATATATATATATATATATATATATATATATATGTGATTTATAACAAACCTTTACAAACTTTGGGCTTCCAACAATGGTCAATAGAAACTCAAATAACTGCATGACCAAATAAAGCAGGAAATTTGTTGGTCAGACACAGAATGGCCCTCATCAACCAACAATATGATTTATGAACAAAGAAAGCCACATAGAATTGATAATCCACACTCCAGAGTGGTATACCGGATCACCATTCAAAATTTCTCCAGCCTGTTCAAGAAATTCCAAGATTCGAACCAAACTTCACCCACCATTTTAAGTTTCAAATGACCAAATTTAGATTCTCAGCAGTAATTCCCCTTTAATAGAAAACCAAGGTAGTCTACTCGCCATAGATAAACAGAAAGGGAAAAAGAAGATTTTTATTCATCAAGGAAATCTATTGGACATCAGCACACATATTTACTGGGAAAACATGACAGGCGAAAAACTAATTATTTAATTCTAAAAAGTGAAAGTGAAGTCATGTCACACTACATGTAATTTTTAATGCATCAGAAAATCCCTGTAAATGGTTTCAAAAAGAACTACAAAGCAACAAAATATTCTTCTGTATTTCTGGAAGGACTTCAAAACAAATGCAGTATAATATTTATGCCAAAAGAGACATAAGAACTTACACATAATCACCCTTGTTCTTTCACAATAATCATCCTTTATGAATTATTTCTGGCCAAACAGATAGCATCTAGAACATTTCAATCCCTCCCTACCTCGCTCCACATCATTATGTGACAGGGCAGTATTAACTATGATGTTAAGATTAACCTGGATGACGAAGGACTCGAGTTAAGATTAACCTGGATGACAAAGGACTCAAGACTTTTCTCTGCACCATCAGAATCATATCTTCCATCATAAGGATCTTCTGCACCTTCAATAGAGGACCGCTCATACACTTCCAGAGATGATACAAATGTATGCCATAATGGCCCCACAATGACTGCGATGGAGCAAAAACAGGAAAACATACTAAATGACAAAAGGCTCTCAGCGTAAAAAGAAAGAAAAGAAAAAACACACACAAAATTTTTAAAAAAACAAAAAAAAAAAAAGGCATCATCATCCTTAAAAGTTGATGGTGTGCACCTATAAACTGGGTTTCAGCTAGGCCTGGGAAATTCTGAATGAACTGATTCAAGCACTTTAAAACCTGATTGTCCAAAATCATTCAATGGTTCAGATAAGTGGGATATAGAAAGCATAATGATTGAAAATTCTAAAGACGAGTTACCTCCATTCTCATGCTCCAGTCATCGGGATCTTCAGATGGCACTCGACGATTCAAAATAGAAGAAAACTGCTCCATCCAAGGCTGGAGCATGGGGAGCATCATTGCACTTGTTTCTGTCTAGCAACACAAAGCCATTCATCACCAATAGCTGTAATAGAATATACATGTCAAATTAGATGAATCTTACATATGACAAATGCATACCTTGTAGACACCACTCATTACCCCCAGCATGGAGGTACAGTTATAAACTATGGAAATAGCTTTTGACAGCAGATATTTGTCATAGTTCTGCAAATATGACCAACAAGGACGTGAGATTAAAAGGCGAGTTCAAGAATGTCTACTTTTCTAGAGAATTAATTCAAGAAGTCAAGAAATAATGGTATTCAACAAATATCAATCCAGTAAAACAAGACACAGAATGAAAACACAGGTACACGTGTTTCTCCTTATTGTGTGATGATGGGACATGAGAGCAAACAAGAAGTGCGCCTTTTGGAAGTATAAGAAATATTAATGCATGAATTTTTTGCACCATGCACTTGAAACCAGAAAGGCCACTTTGAAATATTTGTGACTTGAAGTATGTCTTTGCTGTTAGCCAGTAGGAATATTGAACTGAAAATAATCTGGCACCAACATATCTCAGTTGGAAAGAACATGATGCATTAACCATTTGATCTGTCTTTGCTCGATGTAACATAGAATAAACCCCTTAGAGCTGTTGCTTGTATTACCTATATCTAGAAACCATGTCTCCATGCATAAATGACAATTTTTTATTTGGGAAACTATTATTTATGCATTGCCCCCAAAAGATAAGTATGGTCGACGGAAAAGAATGTAGAATAGTACTATTCTGTCAATGTTATCACTAATTTTTTAATTATGGTTCTTATTTATAGTGACAAGTATATGGCTCATGATCAAAAATACTTGTGATTTTTTGCTTATATGAGTTTCTTCAGTACTTCCATCTTCAGCTTATTTGCTAGTTTCAATTTGATTCAAAATCATATTTTTTGGGAATTGGTTGGAATGTGTTCCTATCTATTAATAGGGTTTTGGTCACACGACCTCTTGCGGCAAATGCTTGCCAGAAAGCAATTGTAACTATCCATGTAGGGGATTTTGGCATATTATTGGGGATGTTGACTTATTATTAGGAATTTTAGGCTTTTATTGGATAACAGGTAGGTTTGAATTTCGAGATCTTTTTGAAATATTAAAGAACTGGATTTTGTCTATTGATGTAATTTTCTTCAAGTCCAACCACTTCCAATCCAAGATGTTTGGTCTCGCTACTAGTGCATGCTCAAACATGTGAGCCGAGTGGGGGGAGCAAGATAGAGAATTCGTTGATAAATTCGCTATCGATGTAATTTTATTCAAGTCCAACTACTTCCTAATCAGCAACTTGCTTTGCTCTCACCTTAAGAGCATCTCCAATGCTATTGTGGATTGGGGGTTTTGTGAGTGTAGTGATATATGAGAGAGAAAGAAAAAAAAAGTGAGCAATATTATTTTAATTGAGTGGCAAGAGAGAGAAATTTGAAGAAAAGGAGAAGGAAAAGTGTAAAAGAAGAGAGAGACAGAAATGATTTAAAAAATAATAATAAAATAGTAGTGGAGGATGTGGAGATGAATGTGTGATTATAAACATAGCGCGGGAAGCGATGAAGAAAAAATAAGTAAACAGAGAAAAAAGTGCTAAAAAGGAGAGAACAAGCGGGACCCACAATATTTTTTGTGCCACTCTCTCACACACTAATTCACCTTGACATAACATTGCATCGGAGATGCTCTAAGGATTCAGCTTATTTGTTTGTACCTTTACCATTACCAGCTCCAATGAATCAGTATAAGTTTCAAATAACTCATAAACTGAATCATACTACATTTTCTTCCACTACGAGAAATTAACTGCACAATTATAGACAAGATATATTGTATGGGATTTCTCAGTACAAAAACATGGTATTACGAAATAAAGTAACCAATAAAACTAACCTGAGGGGATGACATAATTGCATGCAAACATGGGAAAAGAACGGGCACAATTTTTGGAACCAGCTTATCATCCATGTCTGAAGAAAGAAGAGCTAAGCACCTTAATGCCCCGTGAACTGCATCATTGAAGAATAAAAATTCATGCCTCTCAGGGAAGATCTTGAGGAATACAAATATCTCATCAAGGTTCGATAATCAAAGTCTATTGCTTCATTATTAATAATTAAAAACCAGTCAAATAGGCATCTTATGACCCATCATGATATCATAAGGTTAAGCAATAACTAACCAGCATTCTTCTTAGTTTGGTCACTGATCAAACTTAGAAGGAAAGGTATTAGCTCAGGCCAATCATCTGGCCAATCATATTGTGCAACTGATGCCACCGCTACACTAACTGCTGTACAGATTTTCCTGTAGGGATCGTCTAATGATGATAGAAGCAGTCTACGTATGGATGCCTTCAAAAAAAAAAGTAAGAAGAAGAAGAAGAATTAGAGTATAGGTCAGTATAAATTCTTTTAACATGCAATCCATGCCTAGAAAAATGTATTCTTTAGTTTTTACCTCCTTTCAAAGCTAAAACCCATGGCCATTATGAATAATACATAAAGCAAGTTCGTGTCTGATTCCCAAAAAAATTCACATAGCACACTATCTTCTTGTATTCATGGGAAGTTTATTCATCAAAGAGTATACAAAGTTGGCCATTTTTGATGATCTAAAGAGATTCATTATCACAACCTTTAGCTAAAAGAGGCACCCAAATTCATGGGATTGTAAAAGTTGTGGGCTATCTGTAAACTAAAAAAAGTCAAGGTCTCAACAGAAAACCTTTTCATCGCTCGAAGCAACAGGATGCTCAAAGCCTTCGTCATCTTCATTCCAGTGTTTCTTAATAAACTGCTTCAGAAGAACTACTGCTAAGTGAGGTTAAGTTAATTCCCACAAGACAGCAACCAAAACAAAAATTCAATATCCATATGGCAAGTATAAGCCAAACTTTCTATCAAGAACCAAGAACAATAAAAAGGATATCTGCCTCAATCCATGTTGAAGCTCCCTGTTTGCGCCAATGCTAGCTAAAGCCACTCCAAAACCTTTCCAAGATAAAGCATACACTTAATCAATTACATTTCTTGAATAATTCGCTCCAGAGTACACATTTAAAAAGGAAAATTCATTTGAAGTATAAAGAAGACTTCCAATCTCAAATCGGTGTGTAAGTATTAAAGAGTGTTAAAATTAAATAGAACATAATATTCAATTCTTATGCAGAGACAAAGGAATTAAAATCCCAAGTGATCACCAAACTACAACAAAAATTCCATTTAAGAAATGAGGATAACACATAAAAAAATTGGATCTTCGTAAACTTCCTCTTACACTTTGTCTTGAAGAAAGAAACAAGAGAAAGCTCACGAACAACAAAATATACAGAGTCAGTCATATTCAACTTTATTTACTACATACAATCGAGGAATACCCTACTTCAATTCCAAAACATACATCCAGTATGCAGTATAAAACAGAAAATTCAGAATTCCAACCTGGCTGAAGCGAGGCTTGTTGAAGAGAAGTTTCGGCGAACGCTCTGACCTGATGGTTGGGATCGAGAGAGGCATTCAAACAATTAATCAGCCATTGCTGATCTTGATCCATTCAGCAAAGTGAATTGCTCCTCAGTTTGCGTGTTTGTGTGTGTGGGAGGGTGGATGGGTTATGGCGGGATTCTGGGTGGGGATGCGGAGAAATGTGCTGCAAATGGGAGGGAGATTTTGCAGTTGGGATTTGTAATTTGACGTGTTTTATAGGGTTTAGGGTTTCATCGGCAGTCAACATTTGACGATGCCCCGTCCTCTTTCATTTTTCCCCCTTTTTGGGCTTTTTTCCTTTTTTTTTCTATGGAGTAAATTTATAATAATAAAATTGTGAAAATTGCCCTTTCAAAAAAAAAAAGGCAAAAAGCAAAAAAAAAGTGAAAATTGAAGTTGGAGAAAATAGTTTATTTGTTTGGGAAATTCTAGTTTAAATAATATGGTTCAGGTTTCAATTACGAAAGTCGCATTTTGACACTGTTAATCTAGAATCTAGACATATACACAATACTGAAATTTTACTCCCCTCATAATCATTGAGTTGTTGCTTTAGCACATATCCTTGAGTTTCTCTCGTATATGATGACAGAGCATCTTGGTTACGATGATAAGTTCGACTCTAATGCAATGGTTGGTCCAGTCGTGTGCATACATGAAATATGTTTCGCATTGCATTGACATCACCTACTCTCTTACAAACCAAGAAATGTGTCAAATCCTAGAATATGGAGCGTATATATAAGTTGAATGAATGTATGATAAATACCGACAATAAATCCAAAAAATTATCAATATATTAATCTATATTTGTATAAATTCTTTTAAATGTTTTTGTCAAAATTTTATTCGGGAGAATACTAAGTGGGAATTGGTAGATGGAAAAAAAGAGCTTATTGCGGCCTATGGATTACACCCTTTTGGGTTTGGAAGTTGGGTGTCTATTATGCGTATTTTCATTAAATTATTAAAATTATATATATTTTTAAATATGGATCAGGTCAGGTCGGATTTTTGCAATCCACGGATCGGTAAAATTCTGCTCCATTCGAACATGGTATTCATTAAGCTTGGATAGTATTGGATTTTCTGCCATCGCTACAAGCCATATTCATTTTTGTCATAATTGTTCTGAGGCGTTGGATTGAATATTTGCCATCATATCCTTAGATATTCTCCATGAGAAATATCTAAATGATTTTATTTGTATCTTCTTTGGTTCTTTTTAAGTTTTCAATAGTTAAGCATCTCTAGCAAACTCTTTAAATATAAGATTTTCATAATTTAAAGAGTTGAGTCCTAAAATTTTATTCCAACAAACTCTTTAAATTCAAAATTTTGTTTAGAGAGTGAATTTAACTCTTCAAATTTGGAAAGCCAATCTCATTTTTTATAATTGAATGACTATAAGTTTCAAAGTCCTACTTCTTGAACAATGTAATCCACAATTAATTCTATTGGTCATTAATACTTAAAAATATTGTTATTAATTAAAATTGAGATTAAAAAAAAATTTAAGAGTAAAACAAAGAGTTAGAAGTAGAGAGCTTCTTGGCACATTTAAAAATTTTCACACTTTAAATTTAGAGATACTCTTTATTTAATGAAATGTATTCTTTAAAAATAGAGAGGCTATTGGAAACACTCTGAATCCATTTCCATGACCTTTCATTTTCACCAAAATTCCCTCTTATCCCACTTCCTCACAATTGAAAGTGTGTGAAGTAACAAATGTTGAGACGACAAACAAATTTATTTTATTTATGTTTGCACATGTGAAAATTTTACTTACCAGAATTTTTTATAAAAAGATTGCGAAAAATCTCGTTCAATCAATTTTTATGAAAAATGACTAGACATGCTTGAATGATCATGGTAAGGTTTTTTTTTTTTTTTTTTTGGAATTTAATGACCATGGTAATTTAGGTAATTTTGCACGGTTATGGCCATTTTCTAACTGAAATAATTATTATCATTGTGAAAACGATTTGCCACCCTAAAATAAATAATAACCGTTTTGTTTTCAAATATGACGAATACGCAAAAAAAAATTGTGTGGTGAAGTAAATATAGCTCAAATATTTGTGCGGTGAAGTAAATATAGCTCAAATCTTGTATACAATATATATAGATATCATAAGGAAACACCAAAAGAAAACATAATATTGGCTCTTACTACTACGAGATCCCACAAAGGAATCAAAATTGTGGAAGCGCAAGAAAATCTATCGCAAAGCATAAGACAAGACAAAGGAGGCTGCCTTCTTCTCCCACTTTTTGGCCTCAAGTCAAACGACAAACCTAGCACATGTATGGCAACCATAAATTTGGGCACAACGAAATAAGTCGACCAAGTGTAATGGACCAGATGGCAAACAAGACTCCAACAACTGCTCAACCAATTGGCCTCCTCCCCCTCCACACGCCCAACGATATGGACCAACTAACTGGGCCTATGAATAAGATTCTAAAAAGTGTAACGCGCGACGCAGCGGCGAACCCACGCTTCACGCCGCTTTTTGCTCTTAAGCGCTTTTATCACGCATTTTCACATTTCTGTGCGCTTTTCGTCGAAACTTTTTACTCAACGCTCACGCTTAATCGCGTTTAATGCATGCTTGTTAGAACATTGCCTATGAACAACAAACCACAAAGGATGCCGCGTCAAATAGGTCCACTAGCAAGAGTTAATCACGGTTTTTTTTTGGGCTTCAACAATCAGTGCCGGTCCTACGATTTTAGAGATTTTTAGATCCTGGAGTGACGTATAAATTAAGCCCCCTAAACAATAATATTGGCACGGGGTAAAGAGTTTTTTTTTATAAATATAATGGAGCTATACCGTGAAAATTTTAAAAGAAGTAAATTGTTCTATTAGTATTTGCATTAGCTCCACCACTATAACACTAAAAAATAACTTCAATAATATACCAAAGTTCATTAAGGCCATATTCATATAAGTCGGCAAAGGCATATTCATATAAATCAACAATGTCACGTTCATTTTTTATAATTTAATAAATAAATGAGTGAAGGTAAACTTCTTGTTAACAAGACATGGATAATAATTTCTCGATCTCAACATATAATTTCTAACATTCAGCGAGCAAAAGAGCATTGGCATTGATCTCTACAAGATTCATGAACTGTGCAATATAATTTATATAATCCTTTTACAATTTCAAAAAAAAAAAATTCCATAAGATAAGAACCTACAATTAAAAGAAGGGGATTGAACAACATACCAAAACTATTTTTTAAAAGAAGGGGGAAAAAAAAGCAACAGGGACTTGCTCTTGTGTCAATTGATATTTAGGATTTGGGGGGGAAAAAGTGTTAGTGGGAGACAAGAAAAAAAAAAAAGGAGAGAGTCAAGAAGGGTGGCTCAAGAAACTTTGTGTAGGCTTTCTTGAATTGCATGCGAGATTAAGCCAGAAATCCAACTCAGAAAAGTCAAAGATTGTGGCTTGAAGTTTGGCTTGTCAAAGATTGTGGTTTGAAGAATTTGCAGGAGCTGCACGATTGTCCAATTGTCTTCCACAATTGCCCCCCAAGCTTGTCTATAAATTGAGCTCAATTCTGCACCACAATATACACCAGAACAACACCAAAAATACCAACCGAGAGAAAAGAGAGAAATTCTTGTGTAGAGAGAAAGCTTCAGTGTAGAAGTTATACACGAGAGATAAAAGTGAGTGGAGTGTTAAAGCCTTTGCGTAGGCAGAGAAAATACAGTGTAGTATTTTTGTACTCCTCATTTTTGAGATAGTGAAATATATTGGTGTGGGTCCGTGGACGTAGGCAGTTTGGCCAAACTACGTTAAACCTCGGTGTCTTATTTTGTGCTTATTTTAGCGTCTATTATTTTTCTCAGTCGCATTTATTCGTCCCAATCGATCTTGGCTAATTAAGCGGCCCTGGGCTTTAACAAAGGTGCCCCAGCACCTGAGGGAAGTGCCTCAATTGCCTCAATTAAAGGACCGGGTGACCTGCCATGTCAATATTGTGATATATGTTGGACTTGCTCTTTGACTCTCAACTACACCTCAGAAGTGAATTTGATCATAGACGTCAATATGTCATCGTCTTGAGGTTGTTTGACAACAAATACCCGACAGTTTTTTTTTTTTTTTATAATTTAAGTTCATTAAACACAATTTTGTTACTTTAGAGTGAAAAGAGAACTCAATCTCAAACAATGTCAAGCCTAAAAAATTAATGAATAGCTAGACGACTAAAAATCAGAAACTTTAAGGAACCAACGGTGGTTCATTACTTAAGGAACCATGTAAAGAACCACCCGGACTTTTTTTTTTTTTTTTAACCAGGGGATAATCGGGGAGGGGGGTAGGATTCGAACCTGGATCCTTCGTCCGGCTCATGAGTGTCTTTACCATTGCCCCACTTGTTCGAATCCTAACCACCGGGACATTTTGAGGCCTATTTGACCTCCATTTTAAAATTAACCAGATCTAGAATCAATATAGCGATGGGAGCTCCAATAATTTTAAAAATTTGCTGGTGATACCGTGGTGAGCCATAGCGGCTGGTCAAAGTTTTGGCAATAATTTTAGGCAAAATTATTGCCAAAACTTTGACCACGGGCCACGATGTTGTCATAAAATTTTTAAAATTGCTCGAGTTCTTCTTCGCCGTATTGATTCTAGATCTAATCTCGAATTTCAAAACTGTCGAACGACCCCTTAAAATAACCCGAGCATTCTGTAGTTAAAAACCACACGATGGGTTTTGAAAGGGACTGGACTGAAAATTTCCCATTCTATGGGTCCATTCGTACGAAGATCTCTATTGACAAAAGGCACAGGTTGGAGTTGGGCCACCTTTCTGGTGTAAAGTAGTTTTCAACCTCAAAATTGTGATAAACTGATACTGATAATACCATAAGAAGTTAAGATTGCATTTGTTTATTTGACGCATGACACTCACATTCTTCCTAACGTTTGAAAGAAACCTCGTAATACTACAAATCTCAACTCTTTCTCAAAGCCCATAGCTAATCTCTCACACAAGCTCCAAGCATATCAAAAGCTTTCAATGTTCTAAATAATGTAAGCGCGACTAATCAAAACAGCCAAGTTTCGATCCTAAACAAGTGTTGTGTTATGAAATGAAACAAAACGACAATCTACAGATAAGTAAGGTCTAATCGAACTATTTAGAACATAGGAAAAAACATTTCAGCTTGTCAGAAAACAAGCAAAAATACAGAGATTGAATCTTTTTCAATATTGATTGACATTTTTATAGATAAAGATAGATCAAACTCGCTACAATTTTATTATATGAACAAGAATGATAAAAACATGAGAGTGTAAGTTTTAAGGTTTTGTAATGCAATTTTCTTCCTTGTAATTCCCAGATTGATGGTGCCTAAAAATCCACTTCCAAACCTTATGCCCTTTACTCCCCATCTTCTTCAATCCTCGATTGTCACTCATAGTATATCTACAAGATCCACCATTGTTGATCCCAGAAGATTGATCGATATTCTTGTTCGGAGAATCCGATAAATGATCAAGATTGATATCAATAAAAGCAGATTCATCCATGGCGGTGAAATCACTTTCTTTTACAGGATAAACGCCACCTCTGAGATTAAACCCACTCTTTCTGGGTTCGATTAATCCAAATCCCAATCCACTTTTTCTGGGCTCAGATTCTGATAAGTCGAAGAAAACCCCACTGGTGACGTCAGAAATCTTGGCGCTTGCGTAATCAGTACTGGTTTGATCATCTCTGAAACTACAGAGTGACCTCGACCTCGAAACTCCCATAATGTCGGAAACCCATGTTTCACTCTTGTCGTCTTCAATTAATTCGCCATTTTTGCCGACCTCTGATTCTCTGTTTTTCTTCTTCCTAAATAGTCTCTTGATTTTCCAAAAACCGTTGCTTTTCTTCACTTCAACACAACTGCTGCTGCTTCTTCTGAGAAAGATTACTTCTTCTGATTTGGGTTTCACATTCTTTGATGATATTAATGATTCATTGGTTTTGTCGTTGTCAATGAGGAATGAGATTCTTCCGACGCTGCCCATTTCCATTGCTGTGCTGGTTGAGTTTCTGTAAGACGAGTTTCTGCGAGAGGAGATGTCTGAACAAGAACAGGAAGATAACCTCTGTTCTCCACATTCGTTGCAGACTAATTTGACGAGCTTTTCTTTGAGGCAGAAAGCGCAGATTCCGACGGAGGAGGAAGATGGATGTTTTCTGCAGAGGGTTTCTGGTGCTGAGTAGTTGAAATCTGAAGCATTGGTGTAGGTTTCTACAGCTTTTCCTCTCTCTTTCATGGCTCCTCTGGTTTTCTTTTGGCTTGATTGATTTGAATTTTATTTAAATTGACGAAGAACAGGAGATGAAGAAAGAATGATGAAAAGAGTTGCGATTTAAAAATGGGGGTGTCTCTGATTCTGTGAATCGAGAGGCTATAAGAGCTATGGATTGTGTTTGTGGATTGTAGCTGAAGGTCAGAAATAGGCTTCGATGGAGAAGATCAAAGATACGTATACATCATGACGTTGACTATTTTAGGGCTTGTTCTGTTCACACTATTTTTTTATTTATTCGAATGATGTGTTAGATGTGTAGTTAAAAATTTAAAAAATATATTATTTTCATTCCAAAATTATTATAGTCATTTTCTTATTTTCATACAAATTAAGAAAAATACAATTAATGGTATTGAAAAAGTATAATTCAAGATTATTTCCTAATATACCATCTCATTTATTGGATGTTTTATTTCAATTACTCTATTTTAATGATAACAACACATATTAAATGAGGGTATAAAATATAATTAATATTTTAATTACATCTTTAAAATGAATCTGATATTTTGGGACGACGAAAAGGAATAGTGGATTATATCTTTAGGACCAAGGTAGTATATTAAAACAATATAAAGTAATTAAATAAGTAGTTGAAAATACTGAACCAAAAAAAAAATTAGTAGAAATTGATGGAAATTTATTGTGTATAGAACAAGCCCTTAACAAGAGGATACAATCTAAGAGATATGAAATAGAACAACAAATCTTGATTCATATTAGCGCGTGTTAGAATGCGTGTAAAAATAAATTTTTATGTGTTTTTATGTGATATAGGAGATAGAATGAGTAGAATTGAATAGTAGAGATTTATATAGTACAGGTAGATCTCACGATATATGTGAATATGAAATAGGAGAGAGAATAAGTGGAGTTGAAAAAGTGTATAAAAACATGTAGGAGAATATTCGCTAATATCAGAGTCCTAAAGGGTTGTCTATAGTCTCGTCTCTTTGACTGTCACATCTACTGCAAATATCTCACGTTGATAAGACAGTCAATGAAACAAGATTCAAGTTAATAGATTTAACTCATATTAGCTAGACACCTCAGTATTAATTATTATCTATAAATCCCGTGGTAAGTGGTATTGACTATTAGCTAAATTAATTTTTTGTAGAATAAATTTTACCAGAAGGCAAGCGATTAATGAAAACATCATATTCTTAATCCTAAATAGTATACTCCATCAAACAAGTGCTAAGCAGAAGTTGCAAGTAGATTCTTCAACTCGTTCCTTCTTATCACGATCAGATTAGATGATGTGTGACACAATATTAATTTTTACCATGCGGTAAAAGTAATTTTTAACAAATTATATATTCTTGTTACGTGATATAAATTGGTTGTCAACCGAGCGAAATTTCAAATTCATATTCTCGTTTTAAAAAACATGGAATTGCTAGCTAGAGAATAAAATCGTTGAGTTCCAATGATCAAAGGTTGGTGCACAGCATGCAGCCCTATATTTAACTTTTTAGGGCCAAAGTTTTGAAGAGTCGTAAACTTTACGTTTTCTTTACAAGAGAAACAGTGTAATTGCGAGCAAGTGTGAAGGAAAATGCATAGAGGTATCATTGTGTGGGCTAAAAGCCTAAAGTTATTAGCAATATTCGCAGTTGAGTAAAGGCATGAATTTGAATAGACCTCTCCTCTCTTGGCCTAGCTTCTCTCGTCACTACACACTATTGAAAAGTCTTGTTTCTTTTACTACTATATATCAGTGGGTGAGTGCGTGTGTTTGTGTCAATCAATCTATCAATGTCATGCCTAACTTTTCAAGATTTTCTTTACACCTTTTTGGTGCAAAAGGTGTAATTCGACACCAACCGCCACTGGCGCGCCAGAGCGTCGTGAAGGAGGTAAATCAGTCTGTGATCGGGCGTAGTGGAGGCTTCGTAGTGAGTGACCACCCCCAAAGTGAAAATCCGGCTGTGGCTACAGTGCCTAGTCTGGTCTGCACTGGCCGTTGGAGGCTTTGCCTGGGGCTTCTACACCTTTCTTGCATCTATGGTGCAACTGCATACATGTTATTTTGCTATCTCTAATTTAGGTGTCTATGGGCAATTTAACCAAGAAAGAGAAAGACACAGAAATTAAAATGGACCCATATATTTCTTAATTTTTCCTAAATTTTTGTTTTTTTAAATCACTGTTCTCCATTTACTCTATTTTTTCTTTGTAAATTCTAATGTCATTCCTATATTCTCACTCTTATCCGTACATCTTTTATTATTATTTTATTCTTATTTTTAAATTTATTTTTGTATCTCTCATCTTTTATATTTTTTCCTCTTTTTTCCTATAAATTTCTTTTCATTTCTTTCCAATTAAAATAATAATCTCTCTATCTCCTTCTCGACATTATCACCCCATGCACATCCCCATTGGAGATGGCATTAAACATCAATATTGGTTAATTGTGCCTCACAACAAATATAGCTAGCATTCATGTATTAAATGATGTGGATTTAATTTTGTTATATTTGAGCGGTTACATTTATTATTAAAGTGATTTGTGTATAGTAAACACAATAAATTGCACTTAATTATGTGGGCGATAGAACGCCTTGATAAGGAGCATAATAGAGCAAAATCAATGGGGGCAAAAAGCCAAAGGAAAAAAGAAGGCTAAGAGCATTTTAGTGTTAGTGGTGGGGAAAATGAGTTTTTATCCCTTGAGATTATTTGGCTTTGTAATAGATGGGGAACAAATCCAAATTTGGGGTTTTCCAATACTAGAAGTGCTATAAGGGGAAAATTAAGAGAAAAAAAAAGTTATTCTTAAATAATATGCACGACGAAAAATGGGGCGTGAATATGGCTATAAGTTTTTTAGATTGAATTAATTCGCAAAAAAAAAAAAAAAAATCCACCCCCAAAGTTTAAATAGTACTATAGTATTTTTGTTGTCCACACGACACAAAATTATTGGATAATGTCAAACAATATAGGCCATGCTTTGAGGGTCTATTCTCGAAATTTAGATTCAAAATTGGCCCCAATTTTAGAGAATAGACCCCCGAATTTGGGTTCATCCACTGTGGCACCATATTTTTTATATTGTTTGACATAAAAGCATTGGTTTTGCCCTTTCTTTCTTCACTATTGTTCTCTTCTATACACAACAAAAACTCAAATTTTCATGTTACTGCAGATTTACATCTTTGAATAGAGATCACAATATATACAGATTAACTTTAGGTTAGAGTTTGTTTTGTGTAGAGTAAATAATTGATAGACATCTATTCGAGCGGGGATGGACTACAATTGGCAAGTCTAGATCGTTCAGTTTTCGATCCTTTTTATTGTTTCATTAAATGAAAATAATTTATATTGTTGAATTAATTAATATATATTTTTTATCTTTGGATGAGACCAAAGAAAAAAAAACCTCTGGAGACTGACTCACATGGTGATGTTCAAGTTCTTCAGGAGTGCCATAATTATAGCGCTCCCAGAGTATTTTCCAGTTATATATCATCTTTATTTTGAAATTTGAGATTGTATCTAAATTTAGTACGATGAAGAGGAGCTCAAATAATTCGAAAAATATTTTGGCGATACCATGACCGCCACAGTTAAAATTTTTTACTATAATTTCTCAGATTGCGAAACAAAAGTCATATATAATTAAAAAATACATCGAGAGTATTATAATTACAACGCTCGCGGGAGCACAGGGAACTGCTCACACACAAGTCACAACTGCATTCATAAAAGCTTTGCCCAGAAAGCTAATCACATCCTGTCGAGTAATTATTAATAAACAAAAGTTAATAGAATGACGCAAAATCATAAATTTCTCCAACGGTCTTGTCGTGTGCGGAAAGTAACTCCCGAGTCTCCACCCATTTTCATTTCATTTGTGCACGTCTAAGGTAACTGTGTGCGGTATTTTTCGTATGTTGGACGGAGCACGTGTAATTCTGACAAAATTCTTTTCCTTAACGTGTTGTCCTCCATTTCCAAGGCCTAAATTTGCATTGAGCGTGTCAACCCTCCATCACTTGACTTGTCATGTATAATCAAAGGAAATCAGACTCTTACAAGTCATTGACTTCTTTATTTTTCCACCTTTTCAATTTATTTATGTCACCGAAAATTCGAGATTTATATATGAATGTCCCGTTTTGTTGCCAACATAAGTTGTCAACACCCCCATTTTCGGGAGGAAAAAAAAGATAGAGGCCGAGTGAGACCCTCTATCATCAGGGGACAGTTATGTATTATTTATCTCACTTGACGTAGATTCCAAAAAAAATTAAAAAAAAAATTTCAAAAAAATTTTGACCGGTGACGTGGCGCCCTGTGAGGCGCCACATCACACATGTTGGCAACAGAAGTTGCCAACATGTTGACATTAGATCATTCACCTTATATATGAACCGATGATTAATACATAATCATCCCTTTATATAAAATTAAATTTACATCTCATTTTTATTCATTTTTATTATTTCACTTAATTAAAACAATTGGTTGTATCACTACAGTGTTCATAAAAGGTTACATTCATTTCATCATTTGATTCAGCCCTCTGATGCAAATTTATAGGGTCAATTCCATTAACAAGTGCCAGAGTTTTTATGAAATTACAAAACGGTGATCTAAATTTACTTCTACTTTCACTCGCACTATTAAATCTTTAAAATATTTGGATAGTGCTTCGTGGTTAATTTTACGCATGAATATTATAATGAATTTTTATGATGTGAACTTTTTAAATTAAATTGGAAATTATTTTTTGACAGAAATAGGAATGCAAAACTATAAAAATTAAAGCTCGATTTCACTTGAAACAACTTTTACGTCAACTTGACAAAAATTTATCAAAACTATTACCCATCTGACTTCCATGAGTGCCACTAACATTGACAAATCACTCAAATTTTTTAGAAATTTAATAAACTGACCACCAGTGAAAGTATAGGTGTGATTGGGAATGGATTATAATAGTTTTTAAATGTTTTTAATGTAAATGAGGAGAGAGAATAAATGGAGTTGAGTGGTTGAGATTTGTGGATGTGATGAGATATGTAGATGTGATTGATTTAGGAGAGAGAAAAAAGTTGAAAAAAGTGAAAAATTTTGGGAAAATTTATTCCCAATCAGGCTTTATTATAAACTTTATTAATTAACAATCATTGAAACTTTTGAACGTCAGTGACTATTTTGTAATTCCACTAAAACTTTAGAGACCACTAATAAAATTTGCATTCTCATTTCATATCATCTTGAATGTCTTGTAGAATCAAAACAATTGCTATCTCCGTCCACCTATCATAAAAGTTTACATTCATTTGATGTGCCCCTTTGATGCAAAATCATAAGTGGTACTTTAGTCCATCTATTATTTATCCATGCAAACTAGGAAACGGGCCAAAACATTCTCTCAATGAAAACAACCCACCCAAACGATTAATTAGTTTGATTTGATAAGGCAATAAATAAGATAAACACTCGGGTAACAAATTTTTAGGCTGGTGTTCTGTTGCCAATGTTGGCAACATAACACCCATGCCCACGCTAACGTGGCGCAATTTCGTGGTGCCACATCAGCGTTAAATTTTTTTTTTAAGTATTTACATTAAATTAGATGAATAATATATAACTATCCCCTGATGGTGGGAGGCCCCATAAACTCCTACAAATTTTTTCCCCAAAAGTGTGGGCACCACAAAGTACCCACTGTGGGCATTACAACATCACCCCAAATTTTTAATTCTTATGAAACCGATGAGATTATCAAGTCCTTTCATGTGAGACCCCGTTGAATTTGTTGCAACACCTTTATAAGTCAGTTCAAAAAGATGAACCCAAAGAAGTACCTCTAATAAGATTAATTTCTATGTAAAATGCCAAAATAGTAGTTGTCCTTTCGTATTCATGCATATAAATATTTTTTGTTAAAATATAAATAGACAAAAATATACCACTTTATGTTTTGGAGTCTATCCTAAAGAAGATCTAGAGTGATCAACAAACTCCTTGTTTGAGTACAAAAACTAATGGCTAATGTCATCCACCCAAGAACATCGAGATATTTGAGTCATATTCGTTCAACATGAGTCATATATTTCTGGTTCATGTCAAATCCAATATTAATTCAGGTCACAATTGTTGTTTCAATCCTTGTGTCTTTTTTTGTTTTGGGCAATTAAAACAATAATCAAAATCGTTTTCTTTATTTTGATTGAGATATCCAAAAAGATAAGAATTACAATAATAATAGATCTAAACTCCTGTGTACTTTAATAATTTTGATACAATCATTTTTAGAGATTTACTCTCCTATCGATACAGACTGGGTTAGACTGTACACCGGTGGGATGTGGGACCCACTTTTAGTAAATAACGGGTAGGCAAAGAATAAAATGGAGAAAAATGCTACAAGTATACACAAATCCATTACTACACCCTAATACACAAAATACAAAATGACCAAAATACCTCCCCCCCGAATTTTTGGGGGGGGGGGGGGCATACCCCTATTAGTGTGTGGTATTTTACCACACAAAAAGTGTGTGTACTCCAAGCATTGCTCTAAAATGGAAGTCAACTATTTTTCTTTAACGTTATAATAATTAAAACTTTATATATTGTAATTCAGTGACTCGATTAAAGACCCAAACATGTTACTTGCCCGTGGCATGCAACCTCGAGGCTAACAAGTGCACCAAGCATGCTTGTCTTGTGACATGATGAGAAGACCACACTCGCTAGGCACGCCCTACCCCCCATCAAAATCATTTAATATTTGTTGGCGTAATGCCTTTTTAAATCAACTCAATTAATTTAATTTTGGTCCCTAATTATGATGTTTCTTTCTTAATTCTTGGTCTCATTGGTACTAGTTTGGTTTCCACTTTCATGCTCATATTTTACTAGCAATTATTTGGTAAATTGTAAGGTATGGAGCATTTGATTGTTCCCATGATTAAGTAACAAATTACCAACAATTTGATTAATATTTAACAAATCTTCCGTACAAAACATGCCTGTTTTGGAAGCTTTGTCCCACTTTTGTGGTTCAATTTTGTGGAGATGTAATCATTGAGGTTTAAAACGTGAAGATGAAATCAACCTATTGAGTATTGACAAACGACTTGGTGCCAAATCTAGTTATAAGGTCACATGCTTATGTGAACACAGTTTATTATAATCTATATAACACACATCAGTTCACTAATCGAAGATATCAATGTGATTACATTCATTATTAAAGTAATGTGTGTTATGTGAACTATATAATCGTGAATTCTGCAGTTTTTTCAAAATATGATAATGTAGAAAGTGAGTCCACAGTCTCCATTCCTCTCTCGATCAATCAAAACAACCTAAGTTAAAAGACTGGACCTGGGATAACAAATCTCAACTCACAGATAGTGAACAAGTTATTTTATTTTATTTTATTTATGGAAGTAAAACTTGTTCAAACCATTACAATTTTGGGCTTGTTCTCTATACTATTTTTCCCACTAACTTTTATTAATTTTTTCTCTCTCATCATTTTCAACAACTCATTCAATTACTTTATATTTTTTAATATATTTTTTTCACACATCTAACACGCAATTCGAGTAAATCAATATAAATCAACAACACCTTCTATCAAAGAAACCTTTGTCCCCTAAGCTAATGTGTTTCTACTCCGTCCCAATATGTGTCATGAGGCCCAACATTAGAAAGGGAAGTAAATGATTAAAGCCCAAATCATCAGGCTCAATATGGGCTGTCTTTCACCCCAACGAACCAAGGCCCATATTCTTTTACACATCAGAGGCTATAGTTACAGTCCACTATGCTAACAACAGGAAGAGTTTTGGATCCAGTTGACAAATCTTCAGAAGCTTCTTGGGCCGAAAAAACACCAGAAATCAGTACCCAAGAAAACTTGGCTGGCCACATGTTTTTTGGGCCATAGGCCTATAGTCAGTAAAGTTGGAAAATTGGGCCCGAAGGCCCAAATATTGACATTAAGCCATTGTGTGTTATAACTTTTTTAAATCTAAAAATTAAATTCTATTACTAGTAAAAAATATTTTTTTTCAAAAAAAAATCAATTTCAATTATATATCTAACATCATTACTTATAATCATCGACACGTCATGTGGTTTCTACCACTATTCAACCTAAAAATTTAGTTTTTAGTTAAAAAAAGTTCTTGAACACGCTATACGCTTGTTTGGTAAAGATTTATTTATTTATTTATTTTAAAATAGAAGTTATTTATCCGAGGATGCATTACATAAAAATAAGAAAATATATTTCAAAAATTGTATGATCGAAAACAAACATAACAAAACAATTTTAATTTAAGTTTTGTCAAACAAGCATTTAGGACAAAGCGACTAAAGTCGTACCGCCAGTAAAAATTGAGTTGTGTTCCCTTGAAAATCAGACATTGATATCAAAAAGTTTCTGAACATTTTGTGTATTGTGTAAGGAAAATGAAATCCATAAGTGGACAATGAGGCCAAGTTCAGAATGTAAGGATTACTTGGACGAGATTTGAGTGATATTTCTTTTTCTTTTCGCAAATTGAGATATTACAGTACAGCCCCCTTTTCTTTTTGCAGTACACTGACATCTTGTGCAATTATTTTTGTTGTAATAATTCGAAGTTTGAAGGGACCAAAATAACAATAATTTTGCTTTTACCAAATATGTTATGTTATGTTAGCCACACTCACACTCGAGCAAAACCGGCACCAAAATCGGCTTTTCGATTTTTGATATTTATTTATTATTATTTTTTTGACATAGTAAAAGACAAGTAACGTGAACTCCTTTATCTCTACATATGGAATTCTCTTTATTGCCACTACATGCACAAGTACTTGTGAAATCTTAATTTTTTTTTCCAATGATTTTTCAGGAATAATTCTAAAATCAGGTATAGTGTTAGGTAAAGTTTTAGGTAAAGTAAAAAAGTGGACCAAATTATCCCAGCCCCCATGAATGCGGGGTGGGGGAAGGGGGTAATTTGGTCCATTTTTTCACTTTACCTAAAACTTTACCTTATCCTATACCTGCCCCTATAAAAGTCCATTTTTCAGAGCATTACTCTGCTTGACGTGTCAAAATAAAATTTGCTCTAGCTTAAACCAACAAATCTATCTATATATATATTAATAAAATGAAGTCAGTTTCCCGCCAATTTCACCAATTTTGTAAATATAAAATTTATTATTATTAATCTTTAATCATTTTTAGTATCTTCAGTACAATCCATAATTCACACGCCTCTAATTTTATTCCATTTTTCGCCCTTCCCAATCTGATAAGGAAATATAGTATTTGCCTAAATCTCCAATTCTTCAAATTTCCCCAATTACCGTAATTATCACATCTCTAATTGATTTATTATCATCATCTTCTCCTTCATTTCGATAAACACAAATTCCATTGTGTGACCCGCCCATCAAATTCTTCTTTACTACCCGTTTCTTTTCTTCTCCCTTCCACAATTGGTATGAATTGGTAGCAGACAGGCGTTGTACATCTCTTCTCCGTAATCAAGGTCCATTTTGTAACTATGGATGATTATATTCACACGAGTTATTGGACATATATCTCCCCGCGTAACGTGCGGGTAAAAATACTAGTATAATTTAAAACTGTTGAAATAAGTTTATACCACACGTCGAGAACCAAATTGTGTGATCTTTTGTCTTAATTCATTCTCCAATTTGCTTCAAGAGCCGGTCCTGAGATTTGGAAGCCCTTAAGCGATATTTAGCAAGAGGCTCTTAATAAATAAAATTTTGTCCCCAAAAAACCTATATAAATAAAAGATTTTATTAAATAAAAATTTTTGTAATTACAATAATGATAATATAATCCATCAAGAGATTAAAATTCAACTTTCTCTATCTAAACAAGTAACAACTTGATTTTTGTGAAAATAAAAATCGCCCAATTCATATAGACTTATAAATCTTGGGGCCCTTATATTCTGGGGCCTTAAGCGACTGCTTAATTATAAGTTGCTTAGGTTCATGACGAACTCTGTTTAATTCATTGTTACTTTCTACATACTATCAATATATTTGGGTTTATGATAGTTAGAACTTAGAAGGCTTCAATATAATATCATGCAATGCATGTAGCAAATTATTTGAAGAAATATTATAGAATTAAAAATGTGAAAAGAATAATGCGTTTCACAAACGTTGTTTCATCAATTAACTATCTTGTTTCTTGATTAAAGAATGATTAGCGATTACTCACCCCATGTCTTAGCACAAGAAAGGTCATGCGATCTTATTTCGTTTACTACCTATCAAAATGATTTATATAAATTGTTGAATTTTCATTAATTTAATTTAATGTACCAAATAAATTATAAGGAAAAAAAACCCCGCATGCATCATTCCTTTTTAAATGTCAACTCTTACAAAGTTATATATGGGAATAAATTCTTGATTAAAAAACAAATAATTTGGAGGCCAGTGTCCAACAATGTTATACAACTACACGTATGTAAAGGTTCCTATTCCAGTATTCCTCGTTTACAAACTCCTTTTTGCTGTTATTATTATACAGACACGAGTATATTACTGTTATTGCTTTACAAGTACGAGGTTATAAGGATGATTATCGTTCCTAAAAGTCATATTTTTGGTAGTACATATAATATATCTTTTCTTCACTTGCCCCTTCGTTCCTTCAAGGTTGAGTTCTAGTTTTCCAAAAAGTTAGCTTTGTTAAAGTTTTTATAGCATATGATCTTAATTCCCTTAACACCTACGTCAGACAAGCTATAAGATGTGAATTCTTCGATGATATTAATTTGAAAACTATCATAATGCAAAATATGTGAAAAGGTTGAAATGTTTCACATAAAATAAAATGCATGTCATATATACTCCATGCTAGCTGCGCATGCATGTGTATATGATTGGATGGTTTTGGGTGGAAAAATAAAAATGTTTTCCATAAAAAAATTTCTGATTTGGGCTAGTGTAGAGCGCTGGTGTTCATTGTTCCCCTGTGGGCAATGTAAGGTCAAACCCACGCAGACGTGGCGCCACGTCATTAACCAAATTAAATTTTTTTTTTTGATATATACGTTAGGTCAGATGAATAATATATAATTGCCTCCTAATTGGGGAGTGGGGGTAGGGGGGTTGGATAGACTCCCACGATTTTTTTTGGGTGCCCACAGTGGGCAACAGATCACTACTGAGATGTAGAGTTGAAAATGGAATTCAAATTCTGAGATACACAATCACTTTTAACATGTTTTCTGTTGAATTCTATAGCAAATGAATTTCAAGCGACATAGTTTTTAGATTTTGATTTATATTAAATTCTGTGTTTGTTTTTTTTAAAATAACTTTTGCAATTAAACGCACATGCACTAAATATAAATGGTTCTTTCTTTTTATCCGTAGCATTGATAAGAATTGTGTCTATGGGAAAAAAGAAAAAGAAAATTTACAATGGTTGGAAATATAGTTTGTGGCGCCAAGTACATCGAATCATTGGATTTGTGGGGAGAAAGTTTTCGCGGGACATGGTGGGGTTAAGATGTGTCAACTATTTTGGATGCTTTATAATGGGGTTCACTTAAAAAAAAAAAAAAAAAAATCAACAATGGCAGGAATATTTAAAAAAAAAAAGAAAAAAGTTTATTTCCTACTCATTTAGGCACACCACCACGACGAAAATCTTCATTAATTACTATTATGGATCAATTTGTCCCCCACAATAATCGTTTGACCACTTTTTGAGTCATAACCCTAATCGTCCGTGTGAGAGAATATAACAAATTTACCATTCATATGTAATTTTATTTTCTTTATCTTATTTCTTATTTAAATTAGAGACATTAACATGTACTCTTCAAATTGTACATTTATAAATTAAGATTTCATTCCAAAAAGTTAACTTATTAAGAGAAATAATTCAATTTGCTATAACCTAGCTATCACGTACTCAGATTTGACCATTGTTGATATTTGTTCTTATATTCCTAACAGAATTTTAATGATATCTATAATATCTAACTTCATTTGATCGAACTTTCTCTCACAAAAATTTTTAATTTAATTTCAGTAGCACTATTAAAAATAATTGGAGATTCGTAAATGGAGCATTTATCCCAAAAAATAATGTAAATGTAAAAATCAATTATATATTATTTATTAAAACACTATTTTCCCTTAGAATTTAATCTATTAAATAGTACTCTATATATATATATGACATGTATATTTTTTAAAATTTTGTTTATACAACAATCTTTTTATATGTAAGAGACTTGACTTGAGATTTGAAATTTCATGAATATCAGCTTAAATATCATCTCATGATCTTTATTTGCTGTGATATTCATTATTCTATTGTCTTCTTTTTTCATATGTAATAGTGCTTTACACCGCGTAGTGCAACTTTCTATACCACATCATAATTGTATTCAAATATTCTTATATATAATTAATTATAAACCTCAAGATGGTTTATCAAAAAGTTGTATCCTAGCTACTTTTAACCTAATGTTGTCTTTGTTTCTCATCATCAATGAGAGGTATCTGATGTTTTGTATAGCTTGATTGATGATCAACATTATCATAGCGGCCGATTGATAGAAAGAACGTTTGAACAAGGTCAAACCCATGATGATGTCCCAAATTGCACGTGTACCATAGAGTACAATACTTAATGCTAATAAATATTAAAAAAAAAAAGAAAAAAGAAAAGGAAAAGAAAGAAACGGAAGGAAAAAGGGGCCCTGCCCACATCTTACATTATGGTTCTTTGACTCTGTCCCTACGTATCCATAGTAGAAATGCTATCTTTTGGTTCTTACGAGTGACGATCATAATCCGTTACATGATATCGAGCTATAAGCTATTTGATTCATTACTTAAGAGGTTCCGTAATGTGGTTTAGATAATACATTTAGAAGTTATTAGGCACTAGATGTTATTTTAGTGTCAGATGGCACAAGATAGAATCCAAATTTACTGTCTCATTTTTTGTTTCTTGATCGATCGACATATCCAATTCAAACAATTTGTCACATTGTTGAATTAATACGCTTGATAGTGTATATATGAATTATCTTAATTAGTTGAAATGGTTAAGAGAATAAAAAATGACATGAAATACTTTTTCAATCTGACGTCAAAATATAATGATGTTTTTTGTGCAATGACTAGTACTTACCTAATTTGGTTCAACAAATAAATTTTTTTTTGTAATTTTTTGTAAATATAATAAAAAATTAATAACAATTTTAATGAAGGTGAAATTACAACAACAAATGAAAAATTCAAATAATATATAGTTTTTTGATTATTCCGTTACGTTGTATCATTAGATGTTATTGTAGGAATTTCACTTTTATATAGGTAACTATAATAATTAAGTTACAGCATCATATATCTCAAGTGATTGGACTCTCTTTAATCTTGACCGTGGATAGGTGCATTTTCAACTTTTTTGGGGCGGGGGTGGGGTGGGGGATTTTGGTAGTCAAAATAAAACAAGAAAAATGTTATTTGTACAAATAATTTTTCACATTAGGCAGTTAAGATGAATATTATAGTTATATGACAGTCGATTTTAGAGATAATATAATCTTTTAAATATGTTTATTTAAATATTTATTTATCAAACTTTCTATGCAGATTATCAATTTATTTGACACGATCAGTAAACTAATGCCAACTTGAATTTCTTTAATAATCACCGAGAGTTCCTATTAAATAAAAAATAAAAAAATCAAGGAAAAGGGTTTTTCTTTTTTTTTTTTTTTTAACGAAATAATCGCATAGAAGTAAAAAGTAGAGAAATGCAATAATTCATCACTCAATAAAGATCCCACGAGGAACCACTACAAAGATCTTCAATCTCAAGAAAGCTCGAGATTCGTGCCTTTTGTGTGCAATCATTTCTTGTGTTTGTTAATGATGTTTCATGCATTATTAAGATTAATTAAGACCAAATTATAGGTATTAAGTACATTCCTAGATTCAACCGGTAAATTAGAAGAAAATAGTGAATTTAAAGACTTGTTTGTTTGGTTTGTTTTTTTTTTTTTAATTTAAAATTAGCTTTCATCATTCAAACAAAATTAATGGCTTGTTCGGTTGGAGAGTAAGGAAAAAAAAAATCTCTCTCTTCTTTTCAACCACACACATATTCTCCAATACAATATTAATCACACATTTTCCACAGAATATCGTGCATGGTTATATCCTTTGGAACCGAACAAGCTCTAAATATCAAAACCATAAATATTGTCACATATCTCCCATCGTTAATTATTATTATTATTTATACATCTTGTAGTACATGCCAATGCTTAACTTAAAATTTAATTTTTCACAAAATAAAATATACTTCAACACACTTCTCTTTTTTTTTCTTAAAGAAGTGCTCACTACAAGTGTCAATGTAGTGCATGTTAGGATTGAAGTTTTTATACATTCTCTTTTAAATTTGAATCTGATCAAATCAATCACATTCACATATTTCTTGGGATTTATATATACTACACAAATTTTCAACATTTAACTCCACTGGTCATTCTCTCTTCTATTTCATATAAAAATCCATAAAAAAATTATAAAAATTTCAATATTAAACTACACAGCATGTTTTCCAGACCCAACTAACATGACATCGTCACATCAACTAGAATAACAACGTGACACAATTACATCGCTGTACATTTGTGTTTGTTAAACTTAAAAACAATGAATAGTCTCACGTCATTACACGGACTAATGTCACAATCCAATCCATATGGTTGTACACTGATGTTATGCATTTAGTTGTAGTTTTCTAAAAACTAAAAAGTAAATCAATTTTGTAAATGACAACATCAGAGAATGTTGGATTCTAACGTGCCCTCAAACTTACCAAAAGCCAATGAAAATCTAAATACGCATGCATCACTCTGATCAAATCCAACACATGAAAAATCTCTCTCTTTCACATGCACAATATATAATGTATAGATACATTATATATACATACACATATACACACACATTATACATATACACAATGTTTTCTGCCAATATTCTTTGATTCTATAACTATTTATAGTGCATTAGTGCTTAACAGTCAGCACACCAAATACTTTTACTTTTTTTATTATGCAAAAGACAGAATAAAAACAAAATAAATTCTGAAGAATCCCATTACCATTCTCTTAACCAATCCACCATTGAAAGAATTCTCCTTTTCTCATCACATTTTATCTTTTATCTTTTATTTTATTTCTTTATTTGTAGTGGTGAATAGCCCTCGATGATTCACCGTAACCTTAGTTCTAAAATATGGATTTAATCTTAAAATGTCAATCTTTAAACAATAAATATCGATCGTTTTAGACCCAACTTTTTCGAGCAACTGGCCACCAATTAGTCCTTACACTTACCAGCAAAAATATTTGCTTTTTTCCTTGTGAATCATTGCACTTCTCAGTACTTATATTCTTCATTATCTGATCTCATATTTCCATCAAAAGATCAGTTTTTTGCCTGATCAATTATGAGAAAATTAACTTATTTTTGTTGGGTTTTCTTCTTCTACTTCTGGGCTTCTGCAAAGGCTTTGCTATCTCCAAATGGCATCAATTTTGAAGGTAAACACAGATTTAATCAACCTTCTTGATTATAAGTAACTTTTTTTGTCAAGATTCAGATTATTTTGAACTTAACTTTTCAGTTCAAGCTTTGATGGATATCAAGAACTTGCTAGTTGATCCTCATGGAGTTCTTAATTGGGATGAAAATGCTGTTGATCCATGTAGTTGGGCAATGGTTACTTGTTCAAGAGATAATCTAGTCATTACCCTGTAAGAACAAAAGAATAATCCCATAATCCATAATTTTCTCATCTTTGATCAACTTTTTTCCCCTGCTTATTTTCATCTGAAAAAAAGTGTTTTTTTTTGGGGTTAATTTCTCAGAGCAGCTCCAAGCCAAAGTTTGTCTGGAAAATTATCACCAAGTATCGCGAATTTAACGCATCTCCAAAGTGTGTAAGTATTTACTGTTTGGTACGCTCGACTGGAGAGTTAAACACGATTTACCTAGTTGAGTTATAACTTTTTTTACCTTTATTTTTTTGGCAGATTGTTACAGGATAACAATATTACTGGAACAATACCAGTTGAGCTAGGGAGGCTACCAAAACTTCAGACTCTTGATCTCTCTGATAACTCCTTTAATGGAGCAATTCCCTCTTCTTTTTCTCAAATAAAAAGCCTCCAATACTTGTAAGTACTTAAAGCACACAATTCAAAACATTATTATTATTATTATTATTTTTGAGGTATTTAGCTGAATAATACTATTCATCATCACTACTCAATATTGATACGACAGTTAGTCGACAATAATTAATATATTATCTTAGTTGTTATCTTCAGTATACTTTACAATGACAAATCAATTAATGTCACATCACTACCAATGGATAAAACTCTGCTTTAAGGGTGTGTTTGATTGCCAAAAATTTTCTAAGAAAATGTCAAATCAAGGAAAAAGTTTTCCTACTTTGTTGTTTGATAGGAAAACTTTTCATGGAAAACATTTTCCATGTACAACCATTTCAAACACGAAATGAGCCATTTTTCATGGAAAGTGTAATCCAAGGGAGAGATGGGAAAATGTTTTCTAGGAATCTGATGTAGGCACGCCTACAACTTTAATAAATTCTCGGATCGCAAATAATATGAACGAAAACTAAGATTGTTCTTATTAAAACGCAACCGCCTCAAAACCCTACATGTAGAAGTCTTAAATAAACAAGAAATAAACCCTACTGGGCCAACAGACCGACATTGGACTGGGCCTTATTAAATTAAACACGAAACGAAAGGAAAAAATATAAAATTACAGTTTTGACCCCCTAAACAGCCTCGAAACGCGAAAATAAATCCTTCTTGCACGATGAAATGGTGTGGGTCAAATCCAACTTCTCACGACCTTTCCGGATTGGGGTCATGGACCCAAAACGGACATCGTATGCAAAAGTTACGCCCATTTCTTCGAACACCGACCAATGGCATAATCCATGAACCCATGCGCATCAGAATCCAAATGAAGGAAAATGTTTTCTAGGAATGCAATCAAACACAACCTAAGTATTTATGAATAACATTAGATCAGATGAGCATCTGCTATAGTCATGTCTAGTCGAGCGTAAAAGAAAATTATGTTCTATTACTACTAACATTTTTTGTAATGTGATTGCAGGAGGTTGAACAATAACAGTCTCACAGGAACTATTCCTTCTTTAGGGGACTTGACACAACTGACATTTGTGTAATTTTTCTTGACAATTTTTGGCTTATTTTAACGAATATTATTAATTAATTTATTTTAATAGAATTTCTCTAAAGGCATTTGAGATTTTATTTTTCATTTTTTTCCATTTTCCAGAGATTTGTCCTACAACAACTTGAGTGGTCCAGTTCCAAGAATTCTCTCCAAGACATTCAAGTTAGTTTCAATTTTAGCATAAACTTTAAGATTTTAACGTCAATTTTATTTTATATTTTTTCAATATTGGCTAAGTTTTTTTTGTTTGAATTTCTCCCTGTATGCAGTGTTTTGGGGAATCCTATGATATGTGCAACTGGGAAAGAACCAGAATGCAACGGAACTACACCAATGCCACTGCCGTTCTCTTTGAACAATTCACAAAGTAAAAAACCTTAAAATCATCATATTCTTGTCGAATTCTATACACACGCTGCAAAATACTAACACAATTAAATAATATAGTAAATAAGATCGTCGGCTTTTTTGTTCTTTAATGTACTGTCTAAGACTGTTGAATCAACTCGATATTCACGTTCTGTACATGACATTGAATTTTAAGTGTCGAATGCTTTTTCCTGAAGATGCTCACCCGTCAAGAATCTCGAGTAGTCATAAAATGGCCCTAGCCTTCGGATCCAGTCTCGGCTGCATTTGCCTACTCATTCTCGGGTTCGGTTTCCTTCTCTGGTGGAGACACAAGCACAACCAACAAATATTCTTCGACGGTAATGGTAAGTAAGATATGGTGTGGTATCCGATGTGGGTCCCACTGGCCCACCACCGCTGTCTTTGTTGGGCAGCAGATGAATTTTCGTGTGTGTTTTAATTCGGACTTGGAAATCTCAGAGCAACATCACGAGGAAGTGTTTCTGGGAAACTTGAGAAGGTTCCAATTCCGAGAACTTCAGAGTGCAACGAGCAACTTCAGCAGCAAGAACATACTAGGAAAGGGAGGTTTTGGAATTGTCTACAAAGGTTGTCTCCAAGATGGAACAGTTGTAGCTGTCAAAAGGCTTAAAGATGGCAATGCCATAGGTGGAGAAATTCAATTTCAGACCGAAGTCGAGATGATCAGCCTAGCCGTACACCGAAATCTCCTCCGGTTGTACGGATTTTGCATGACACCAATTGAAAGGCTACTCGTCTATCCTTTCATGTCCAACGGAAGCGTTGCTTCACGTCTCAAAGGTAAGAAAATATTCCAAGTAACGCAAGTCACTCGCACACCATATTCTACAAATTGTTAAAAAGCTAACTTTTGCTCAATCAAACTCAAACATAATATTAACCACACGTCATAAATTGCTTTGCATTCTCATCCACATATCTAATGGTTTTTACTAGTATTGACTCTAAGAATTCAAATATTAGCAGAATAAAAGTTTACCTGTCCGCAAGCTAAGTATTTTCACGTTTGTTGTTTGTATATCTTAGCAAAACCACCCTTGGATTGGGGCACTAGGAAAAGGATCGCCTTAGGAGCCGCACGAGGTTTATTATACCTTCACGAGCAATGTGACCCCAAGATCATTCACCGAGATGTCAAGGCTGCAAACATATTGCTTGATGATTATTGTGAAGCGGTCGTAGGAGATTTTGGACTGGCAAAGCTTTTGGATCATCATGACTCCCATATCACCACTGCTGTTAGGGGCACCGTTGGACACATAGCCCCGGAGTATCTCTCTACCGGCCAATCCTCAGAGAAAACAGACGTATTCGGGTTTGGAATTCTTTTACTCGAATTGATCACCGGTCAAAGGGCTTTAGAGTTTGGGAAAGGAGCAAACCAGAAAGGAGCAATGCTCGATTGGGTGAGTACGACAAGAAACCAAAACATTAAGAGCATGTTTGGTGCAGTGAATTGACAATACAGAACACTATCGAGAAAAAAAAAAAGAAAAAAAAAATTAAGGTTGATATGACTATTGCTGCATGACAAGGACATGTTTCAATATACTAAATTGACAGTACTCAACGGTATTAAGACAGAAACAAAACTAATATTGATATGACTATGGTTGCACACTAAGAGCATGTTTGGTACACTTAATTGACAATACTGAATAGTATTAAGAAAGAAACGGAACTAATCCTCATGCGACTATTTTTGCAGGTTAAGAAAATTCATCAAGAAAAAAAGCTAGAATTGCTCGTGGACAAGGACTTGAGAAACAACTATGATCGAATCGAGCTTGAGGAGACAATACAAGTTGCTTTGTTGTGCACACAAAATCTTCCTAGTTACAGACCAAAAATGTCTGAGGTGGTTCGTATGCTCGAAGGAGATGGACTAGCAGAAAAGTGGGAAGCTTCGCAAAGAGCCGAGGGTACAAGAAACAGAGCGAATGAATTCTCGTCTTCTGAGAGATATTCTGATCTAACAGATGACTCGACATTGCTAATCCAAGCAATGGAACTATCCGGACCTAGGTGACATAGTTGTCGCCCAATGAGGAAATAAGAAGGTAAAGAAACAACAAAGTTTATAACATAACACAAATGTAAGATTAGATTTGTTTTGGATTCTGTTTGTTTATAGTTTCACACGAAGGCTCAAAAGTGGAACTGAGTTTGACTGTATAGCTTCAGACTTGAGAAACTGCCTTTAGACTACTGGTTGTTAAGTGTGTGTTTTTTGGTCCAATAAGTGTGGTTTTAGAATTTTGTTTTTCTGACAATGTTTTGAGGTTGAATTTGTAATTCTGGAATTTTGCTTACATGAAATGGACTGTTATTACTGTCAAGCTGGTCTCCATGAAACATGTTAAGCTTCCTTGTTAGAGCCAGATCTTCTGTGTCAGTTCTTGAGTTTGAATTCTTGTAATCCTTTACAGTTTGTTCATCAGCAGGAGAAGAACTTTCTCAAAAGATCAATCTTCATGCTCATCTTCATCTTCAGAATCTGTGTAAGAAATAAGGTTGTCAGTCGTTGGTATCCACACATCTAGTCGACAAAGGTCACCTGAATATATAAGACAACAGAATGAGAATGCAAGTGGCAATATGATGACTCATAGACACCCCAAAATCCGAGCACCTTGTTCCCAGAATATCAGAGCAAATATCGAGTACGTGTAGAATCCACCCGCATACATATAAAGGCTCTTCAATTTTAACCTCAGAATCCACAAGATATTTGCTCAGATAAAGTTCCTATCGAAGTTTAAGAAACTTTCATTGTAGAGCAAGAATATCAGGTTGAGAGTATTTCCCAATCATTGCGCAAACCATTACAAATCTCTCTCATAACACACCTGCAGACATGAATGAAACCTAATTATAGAGAAAAGGAAACTCACTTATATTGGCCAGGCCTGATTTCCGGGCCCCACCCAGAAGTATTGTGTCTTTGTGAACCAAGGTTCCTTAATTGTTACTACGAGAGCCAAAATCTCAGCTGAAAGAAAGCAAACAAATTTCCATGCTGACTCCTTGAATTTTCTTATCTTCTTCCTTCGCTCGTCTGTCTCATTTTCGATCACTTGCAGTTTCTTTCCAAATATAAATAGTCTTGCCAGTTTCTGCAACAATCAAATCCAAGATGTTAAATCTAACGTTTTATGTCTAATTATCATAAATGCGTTTGTGTAGAAGATAAAAGATCGAATTAAACAAAGTGTGTGACTCAATTCATAAGGCATTTTCCCCAAATAGAGCAAAATAAAGAACAATCTCATTATTCGACTTCAAAGTCCTAAATCGGCTTGCTTAAAATACACAATCCACAAGCACATTGTTCAAAGTTTTGTAAACCTTAAATTCCCCTTTAAACAACTTTGTTAATGTCTTTTTCTGAATCTACATATGTAGTTTCCTGGTAATCATGATCATATTCAAGAACATCATAATCACAATCACAATGATCCATCCTAATCCTTCCCTTTGGAAGTTTGCCTCAATAAATATTAAATTTCAGCTCAAAAACCCCAAACAAACTACACTATCAATTTCATCATTTTATCTTCTCCTTTTCCCTGTTTCTGAAATCAGCTCAAGCATCTAATCATTCGCATTTTAAAGCGATTACAGGGCCATCGTCAATCTAAAGCAAGAATGCGATATTTCCTGAAGAACCCATTACAAAATCTAGTAGAAATCGAATATATCGAGCAATAAACATGTAGAATTGATTCAATGAACTGCAATACGGTACCTCAAAGACAAATCTGTCGAGGAAAAATTCGGATTACAGGGAAGAAGGCTGCGAAAAATGGAAGGATCACGAAATCTGAATACTCTGGGTAGGACTCCTGCTCCCACTCGATAGAATTCATTAATTCCACAAAACCCATTTCGAAGAATTAATGGATTATAAGTTCACTGTTAGTGATTAAGAGATTTGATGACGCCTAAATTTTTTTTTGAAATGTAATTTATTCTGGATTTCTTTTCGAGATGAAACCAACTCCTAGGTACCGGGATTGATTTGCATGAGAAATTGGATGAAAGAAATTTGGAGAACGAAGGCGACTGATAAAGTTTTTGCACGCGCCATATTTTTAGAAAGTTTATGTACTCCATTAGGTCAATTTTGTTACTCGTTTCCACAAAATTAGTGCAAAAGAAGGCACCAACGCGTCCCGCAGTGATAAAACCCTCACGTTCCGATCATGTGGCCAGGGTTCGATTCTTACCCTGCCCCTCCCCTTTATGGAAAAAAAGAGTACAGAAGAGAATAGCATCGAATTATTAAATTTTTAAATGTTTCAGCGATGATTATTTCATTCTTAATTTTCTAGGAAGGAATAACAACATGTCATCAAGTCGTCATTCATGAGGTCTACAAAAATTTTTCTTGGGATAATCGTGGAGCCCCCCTTTTTTTGGGGTGGGGGGTAAGGAACGAGGTCTACAATTTTACGACGTTTGATTGTGTGGAAAAACAAAAAAAAAAAAAGAGTTAAGGAGTAGAAGAAGATTGTATGAGTATATAAAATACTACTACTTCCGTCGCATAATTATAGTTCACTATTTATTTTTCACCATTCCAAAATATAAGTCACATTCCTTTTAAAGATGTGATTAAAATATTAATTATCTTATATATCTTCATTTAATGTATATTATTACTAAACTATATTAGTTAAAATAAAGCATTCAATAAATAAAATGGCATATTAAAAAAATAAATTTAAGTTTTACTTTTCTAATACTATTAATTATTTTTTTTAATCTTTGTGATATTGAAAGTGGGCTATATTTATTTGACGGTGGTAGCATTACACTAGTGATTGAAAATAATGGTAGGGGAAAAAAAATTGAATGTTCCAAAACAAATAAGCTCTTAAAAGTTTTGCAAAAACAAATCATTTCTCAAACATTATGTTTTACTATTCATTTCATTCATTTGACGATGATTTCATTTCTTTTAAATTTTTTGTTTAATTTTAAAGCAGACAATTAAAAATCATTTTATTTTTTCAAAAATATAAATAAAGAGGGGACAAAGGTGTGTTTTATTGGATAGAATGGAAATCATCATTTTTTACTTTTGGGAACGTTTTTTAAAGCATCTCTAAGAGACCCGTTATATTTAACGAGTATCTTTTTGTAAAATAATAAAGAGAACTTTTGAATTTAAATTTTTTATGAATTAAAATTTTGTACCTTCGCCAACATGCTCTTTATGAATGTATGTAAATAGGTATAGAATTTCACAATTAATCTTGAAAATTGCAAAAAAAAAAAAAAAAAAAGATAAATTAAGGGCTTGGTCTATACACAATAAATTTTCATTAGCTTTCACTAATTTTTTCTCTTTCATTACTTTCAACCACCCATACAATTATTTTATATTTTTTAATATATTTTCTCAAATTTTCAACCACACAACTAACACATTATTCGAGTAAATCTATATTATTGTGTATAGAACAATCCCATTTGCTAGTAATATGAATGCAATAAATGATAAAAGAAAGAGTGGATTTGGCTCTCCAAACTCATTCTCTAAATTTAAAAATTATAATAAAGAGCTTGTTGGAAGCAATTTTTAAATAATAGCTCTTTAAATTAAAAAATATCTTTCAATTAAGAGAGTTTTTTGGAGATGCTCTAATACTAATGTTGTATTTCACACACAATTCATTATCTTGATGAATGCATTTTGGTCAATCTGGTTTTTTTTTAATTGCATTTTACATGCAATTTTTTTAAAATAAAAAAACGTTTTCTACCTATAAGTTTTTGAAGCATTTTAAGCCAAATTGGAAAACTTTCTTACAACCGATTTTTCCACATTCTATCGAATTATTATGACCATTTTTGTTTCAACTTTCCATGTATCAAACACTACAGAAGTGTCGCCTATTAAGCTTTTTTACTGATTAAATAACCTCACTTGTGTTTGGGGTGGGGGGGCACGTGCTCCAATCTGCCAACTTGTAAGCATTGGAGCGAGACTATTATAATAGATTAGAAATAATCTATCCTTTCATAGATGAGTTATTTAATTAAAAATGAGTTTTAGACATCTAAGAGCTTGTTCGGTTGGCTTCCAAACCAAAAAAAAAAAAATTTCTCTCTCATATTTTCAACCACACACACATTCTCCAATACAATATTAACCACACATTTTCTACGGAATATCGTACCCAGCCACTTACCAACCAACCAAACAAACTCTAAGTGTCCTTTGTCTAAACTACAGCATGTGGCTAAATTTAAACAACCATAGCACACACTTTCTCTGTTGACCTAAATATATACCGAAAATTTCTCCTCTCTTTGAGATCCGCTCTCTAGAAGACTTTCTCTATGTTTTCTTGGTGATATATGTACTTTTAAGTAGAAAAATGTTTAAATTTACTGTTCATTAGTATTCACACATTTTGTATTCCTCAGCACCATCTACATTAAAAAATTAACTTATTAGCAAAATAATAATTCACCCGAAGGCATTATCAACATCCTACAAACATCCCCTCACTACACTAATCAAGTACGAAGAAACAACACACAATAGCAACCAAACGAGAAATTAAATGAAAACTCCAACTAAGGAAATGGTGTCCCATTATTTCACAACTTCCAAATTTCGTCCTGAAGTGGATCCCAAAAGTCCAAAACAAAGTTTAAGTCAGACAAGCAAATCAACAAAAGATTAGACCCTAAAATATGCAAAAACAAGGCAAAGGGTCCTCTCTTGTCCTAGTCTAAACAGAAATCAGAAGAGTTATTGTCACCAAGCCATTGCTCTCTGTTATGACAGCAAATCGACCGAGTTTTATTCTCAGTAAAATTCAAAATCACCATATACTTATCGATATTTTTACCCCTCGGTAAATGCATGCCTGCGCTATGACGGCAAAGACAAGCAGAAAAGGACAGAAGAGAAAGGGGGTGTACCATTTGACACCCTCATAAATATAACCTTAAACAAGATGCCAAAACACAGTTGGATTCACTGCAATAATTCATATGGAATGGTGGTATTGATTGATGAAGACAGAGAATCAAATGTATTCTTACCAAAGAGGGCCTATTCTGCCAATTCGAAATCATTGATCTTATACATTCTTTGTCATTTATAGAGTGGGGCTCATCTGTATTCCTCTCTCAAAAGCTGCTTTATAAGTATGAGGTAGACAGATGAATAAAGAAGATGATAGTTCCACCCATGTTCAATATAAAAACCATTTAATCCTGTTTACTAGTGTGATTAATTTGTGCCTGTAAAGTATCTTCTACGAATAAGGGCCAAAGGATTTATGGGGCTGCTGACAGCTAATCACTACTTTTTAATTTTTGCAATAATGAAGGTTTTATATGACTATGTTCTTTGCATGGAAGCTTCATATATGAGTATTCTACTGATAAAAAGTAAGTACAATTCTTGTTAATACGTGCTTTTATACGTGCTTTCCTTTTGTGGTTTTGTAGTTTCAGCAGCCATGAATTCGTCCAAAAGAGTTCAAGACGATGAAGAATGTAGCAGTAATGAATCTGGGTGGACAGCATATATCGCTTCACCAGAAGATGATAATGATGACGATAATGATGAAGAAAAAGAGGAAGATCATACCATTGATAGAAAAGCAGACGCTCGTGATTCTGAAGATGGTGAAAGTGATGACTCTATGGCTTCTGATGCCTCCTCTGGTCCGAGTCTTCAAGAACAGTCAAGTCGAAAGTTTGGAGGTAGCCATGCAGAAAACAAAGATCATGGAAGATGGTTTGGAAAGAAACATAAGCAACAAGAAGAGAAGAAGCAATATAAGGAGGAAAACAAGACGGGACAAAAGGCAAACCGTGCTGTTGGATTGAAGAAGAAATAAAGAGTCATATACAAATAATTTTATACCAGAAGATTCTCCAAACATTCAGTCTAATTCTATTCTAGTCCCCCAAGGCACTTCCATGGATGCGAAAGTCTGTAAATAGGTTTTCATATTCAATTTCCAATTCAATGCAATATCAAGAAACAGATTCTAATAAGTCTATTCAGTTCTATATTTTGAACATGGATTTTAGTCAGGCCCTTGTTTTTTCTTGTCTGCTATATTTTTTGAGGCTGTTATATAATAAAGAAAATCCTTCGATGGTCCAGATGCTACTCAGATCAATCTCGCAAAAAATGCGTTAGAGAAAAAGGGACACAGTTTAACATTTGTTTATAAACTTTAGTACTTTCGCCCTCTCTATTCAAAACCAGAAGATGTCAAACGCAAATCCAGATAAGGACTTCCAACTTTCAATCCCATTACGACGATGATTCATCATTTTCAAACAAGCATGTGAGATAAGATTACCAAATCATTCCTTATCAATATCTACTTGGCATTATCAGGCAGAAATAATTCAAAACAGAGTTGTTAAAATGTGAAATCCAAAATACTTCTAGACCATTTAGATCCATATTCAAATTGGTATACAGTCCTTAACTCGATGTGTCATGAAGAAAAAGAAACAGTAGTCCTTAACTGGAGGTGTCATGAAGAAAAAGAGACAGAATCTCTCCATTTCTTCTGCTACTGCATCCTGTCAGGGATTAACAAATTTGATTAACTATATGATTCTGAGAATTGGTTAGAAAATGGGTACTAGTCCCCGTGATTTTACACTGCAGAACTTAGAGATCAGGTCTTGTGCAGATATGATGTGTCAAGTTCAGGATACTGTATAGTTTATGAAAATGACAAATGACAATGGACCTTACTAGACCATGTTAATATCATAAGAGTGTGTTTGGCGTCCGTTTTCTCAAAAACTATCTACTTAAAAGTAAAAAGCTCATTTTCAACCACAGACAGATTCAATGGTACCTAACTTTTTTTTAATCACTTTTTAACTCCACCATCTCCTAGAAAAAGTAAAAAATATTTTCACTCAGAAAACCCTACATCAAACAAGTTATAAACACAATGGCAAAGCTTACTCAATGGGTGTTTGTGGTATATATCTGGTTCTGTGATATTAAAAATTGTCATGGTTTTGAGTACTGGCGTCTTAGATCTCTATATCTTTTGTGTGTGTTGTTTCAAAAAAAACAAGAAAACGACTTACTCGTGTTCTATTTGGCTGCAGGAATCTGATGAATTAATGAAATGGTGCAGAAGGTGAAATTTTCTCCCGATGCAAGATTAGTTGGGCAAACGGTGATGTAATCCTTCGAGAGGAACAAGAACAAGTAACGTTGTATCTGTCACATAACTTAAGAATTAAGATGCATTTTTGGCGAGATTTGTTAGAGGATATGTACATTCACATTTTTATATAATAACTGTAATATTGTATGATCTTTTTCTTTGAAAAGCTTCCCAGGCGACTTGACTTGGTTCAAGCCTCCTTCGGGGGAGGGGTGAAATCCTTTTACCCCCCATTTGAAGATAAAAAAGAATATCCTAAAATAGGACTTCCTTTATTTTTAATACGAATTTAGACATAAAGAACACAGAGTATATAAGTGCATGTCCAGGATTCCTTTGTATTTTTGCAGAATGCCAAGAGTAAATAAAAGAAAGCCTGAGTTAATACTGTCAGTCAGGAATGCAGCATGCAAGAAGAAAGGAAAATTAGTAAATTTCACCGACCTCAAGGAGAGAGTCTATGCTTGATAATGAGCTAGAGCTCAAACTGGAAGATACCAATGCGTACACGGAACTTCACATACAAGATACAACATGGAGATTAATCTTGGATATGTGGTAAGCCAGAAATGACAAAACTACATACCACCTTCGGTGTTAAAGTAAACCTTATTATGACAACAAGTGATCACTGATCAATCATGTAGAAACAACCAAAACATCATAGCTTAGATTGCTTAGTGATCTTAAACCACTCAGTATGGAATGAACCAGGAATATCAGTCCTCTCGTATGTATGAGCACCAAAGTAATCCCTTTGAGCTTGGACGAGATTAGCAGGTAACCTTTCCCTCCTATATGTGTCAAAATAAGCAAGACTTGAAGACATACCAGGGGTGCTAATACCTGATTTAACAGCAAGGCAGACAACTCTTCGCCAAGCAGACTGTCGATCAATCACCTCCTTTGCAAACTGCGGGTCCACCAGCAAATTCGCAAGCTCAGGGTTTCTGTCATAAGCCTTCTTGATACGATCTAAAAATGCAGCTCGGATAATGCAACCTCCCTTCCAGATTCTTGCAAGCTCCCCTAGTTTCAAATCCCATCCCTTCTCTATGCTCTTTTCACGGATTAAATTCATTCCTTGAGCGTAACTACATATTTTGGATGCATAAAGTGCTTGTCTTACATCGTCAATCAACTTTCGCTTATCTACATCTTGATGAGTGAGAATTTCGCTGATTCCAATGGATCTGAAAACCTTGGCAGCTTGAACCCTTTCTTCCTTTAACCCACTGAGGAATCTTGAATCTAATGATGAAGCAATTGTCGGTGCTGCAATTGATAACTCAGCAGCTTGCTGCACAGTCCATTTTCCAGTACCTTTCATGCCAGTTTTATCAAGAACCTTGTCTACTAAAAACCCATTTCCCTTATCGTCTTTAACTCGGAAGATATCACCAGTTATCTCAATCAAGAAACTAAGAAGCTCCCCTTTGTTCCACTCTGAGAAAACCTGTTGAAGTTCATCATTAGAGAGCTTCCCCACTGATTTAAGAACATCATACGCCTCTGAAATGAGCTGCATATCACCATACTCAATCCCATTATGGACCATCTTAACGAAGTTGCCTGATCCTCCTTTGCCAATGTAAGTAACACAGGGGCCGCTGTCAGAAACTTGAGCAGCCACCTTAAGAAGAATATCTTCAATGTATTGGTAAGCCTCAAATGAACCACCAGGCATCAGAGATGGCCCACGACGAGCACCCTCTTCGCCACCAGAAACTCCCATTCCAAGATAAAGCAGCCCCAATTCCCCCATTTGTTTCTCTCTCCTCTCAGTGTTCTCGTACCACTCATTGCCACCATCAACAATGCAGTCTCCTTTCTCCATATAAACAGAAAGGGATTTGATGGTCTGGTCAACCGGGGCACCTGCTTTGACAAGCATGATTATGACACGCGGTTTTTGGATTGAATGAATGAAGGATTTGGGGTCATGGAAACCATAGACTGGAAGATTGCCTTCCAGTTTTGCTCTTTCTATGGTCTCGTCGACTTTTGAAGTGGTTCTGTTGTAAACAGAAATGGGAAATCCTTTATCAGCAATGTTAAGGGCGAGATTTTGGCCCATCACAGCAAGACCAACAAGGCCAATTCTAGTTGGGGCCGCCATTTTCCTTCCTGTTCAACTTCAACTATTAGTCGCTTGATATATATGTGCATCTACATACGGAAATGCCAAAAATCCCAGCATTTTCAATTATTAATGCTTCTATCATAAGTTTAAAGATAATAAAACAATTGTGAGACTTCAGATTCTTATCAACAGTGCTCGACTTTTTGAAATCAAACTGTTAAGGAATATGCATCAATATAAGCCGAATTGCATTAATTCCACAGCAATTAAAAATGAGTATGAGAAAATTTTCACTAGTGATTTCCCTTTATGCGATATCGTTGAGATAAAACGGGAGATAAACAGAATGAAATCCAATTTCCGATACTCACCTCCAATGATTTTTAAATTGCAACACTGAAGAAAGCTCCAAGAGGTAAACCCAATAAAAAAAAAATTAAGAACTGCGTGTCGAAGATCGGATATATAATAATTATATAATTATATACATAAATGAACATAATCGAATGTGTTTGGCAGTTCTCTTTCATTTATTTTTAGGTCATCTCGAGTGCCATCCTCAATTGCACCCCCAGGAAAAGCACCCCCATGAAAAATTGATGTCAATAGAGAGAGAGTGTGTGATAGAAGCCAAATTGGTGGATCCGAGACTTTGCACATGTGGTTTTTCTTTTTTTTTTTAATTATTTTTTTATTAATTATTCCATTTTTCTCAATTTTTTTCTTTATTGATTTCCATATCACATTTAAATATAGATGTCTGTCTAAAATTATTCTACTATTATTTTATTATTATTTTTGAATTTATCTCTATCTCTCTCCTCTCTTTTATTTTTCCCTCTCTTTTTTTCTGCACTCCATTCCTTTCACTTTTCATTTATTTTTAAATAAAATAATCATTTTCTTCATGTCTCTCTCTGACTTCTCTCTACTGGCACACAAATGCAATTGAGGATGCATTGGAGATGACCTTAGGGTAATTTTGATCACCCAACTACCCACGTGACTAGGTTAAAATATTCATATAATAATTTGACAATTTGTCATTAATCTAGAATATGACTCACATGCTAATCCGAACCACTTATAAGCTATCATATCAATTTATGAATAGTTTAACCTACCCACATGTGGATATAGCTCATAAAATATTCTTCACACCCTTATAAATTTTAAAACAAAATTACCCCCAACCAAATGACTCATCTACCATTTTCTTTCAAATCAACTACTAAACACACCCCAACTCTCCCAACCCACCGGCTCTTCACACCCACACTCTCACATCTCAACTTCCCCAGTTCATGCCGCCCACTATGTCAGCATTAGTATCGCTCTCTCAACTTCACAAAGCCCTCTTTCACTATCTTCCCATTCCAACAAATCTCTCAAAATCTCGCAATGGACTACCAAAAATTGATATTCTTAAACAACGTAAGTATTTCTAATAATTCACATCACATCACATAAGTATTTTTGACATCGCATTTTTATACTGTGTCTCTAGAGGTTCGGAACTGATTTGCCAAATGTCCAATTGAACATTCTGCCAAATTAGGCCGAACATCCAATTGGATGTTCGGCATTAGACGTTCGGCCCAAGTTGGTGAACATCCTTGTGGATGTTGGCCATGTGGGACGTTTGGCCACATCCACGAGGATGTTTGGTTTGTGGATGTTACGGCCAAACAGGGCCAAACATCACAAGGCCATGTTTGACCAACTTTTTAAAAAATTTTATTTAGAGTAATTGCTATTAATAATAAAAAATATTTATATTTAATATTAATCATATGTTACTCATATTAATTATTTATTTAGGATAATAATTATTTATACTTAATGGTAATAATTATTTATAATAGTTATTTATCCATATTAATAAATTTTATATTTATAGACTTACTATAGAAATAATAAGAGATAGTAACAAAAAAATCAACAAATAATTTCATAAAGACTAGAATAACATGTCAAATTTATATTTACAAGACTAACAAATTTTTAAAACTCATATATAAAATTTACCAAAAACTCCTTTACGCCCATGACACCACCCTACCCCACCTTCACTGTCGTTGAACGCCCACCCCCAACCCTTTACGATCCTATTTGGTTCTTCAGTTGGAGAACTTTGGATGTTCTCCAAAGTTGTTCTCCATTAACGGAGAATTTTGGAAATTCTCCGAAATGAAATTTAATAAAAAGAAAAAAGGATTTGTCCATCTTCTCTGGTAGCTTTCACATCGAAATCCGACAACTTCCACTTAAACCATCTTCTTCAACATTCAAAAAACTAACTCTGAAACCGAGAACTAACTGTTTGAAACCATCTTCTTAACAACCCAAAACTAGTTCAATCGTCTCCATGGGTTCGCAGACGAAGCAAATTAGCAACCAAAAATGATAGCAAAATTACTTACAGATTATAGTAATTATTTCTTGATGGTGAAATTAGTTACATATCGTGTGAGAGATGTTTGGTGATGAGGAGTTTATAGATTGGGGAAAGAAAATGACCAACTAGAGTGTGTTTAGGTAGTAAGGAGTTGGGTTGGGGGTTGGAATTTTCGACCGACTGAAGAGTTTGGCAGGAGAAGATGATCCAATATTTGCCGGAGAAAATGACCAGAGATTCGGCATTTCGCTAGAGACAATAACTGGCAAATGAAAGAAGGCGCCCGAGGAGACGATTGGAAAACGGAAGAAGGAAACGGATTGAAGAGGAAAAATAAAAAAGTTAAAGGGTGTTTTGGCAATATTCTATTTTTTTCTACTAATCTTGCAAGACTTTCTTGTAATTACAAGTTTAATTTTGCACATGCATGCTAATGCCCCAAATAATAATTGTAGCTCTAAAAATTATTATTTTAATTAATATTAATTAAATATAATAATTTTCATATAATTTTTTAGTTCAATTAATTAAGTGGCTATTATTTGTATTGTAGTATTAACTTATTCACGCCGAAAACCGATAGCTTCCGAAAGATGGCACCGTGGATTATTGCTGTTCATTTCCATTATGCACAAAGATGATTGAATATAAACTTTGTAATATGTGCGAATTGGTCCTAAATATTTTCAAAACGTTTTCATTTAGGATTTCATTTTTATTATATTGGTGTTTTGGTCCATTAGTTACTAAAAAATTTACAACTCATTCTTCTATATGTTTTTATACGTTTTTATATATTTTTACACATTCTTTTCAACCAGGGGCGGAGGTAGCCCATGGCACTAGTGGGCTTGAGCCAACTAGTAAAAAAAATATTTATCTTTAGATTTTTATTAACAAATAACAAATTGATTTAGTGTAGTGGTAGAAAATCTAGGCGCTGTACGTTAGGTTAGTAGTTTGAGAGTCTTGTGTTGGATATATATTTCTATTTCAATTTTCTACAGCATCTTTTATGGCCTTTCATTTTATTATGGTCTTTCATAACTCTACTCTTTACAACCGCTTTTATTACATATTATTTTTTTAATCACATTTGGTGACTTTTTATTTGCAGTTTAATTATTTATAAATAACTGTGAAACTAAACTATTTTTAAAAAATAAAGAGAGTTGTAATCAATATGTTTTTAAATTTTTTAACTGAGTATTGACAAAAAGTAATTCAAAATTATTTTCAAAAGTGTCTTTTATTCTTATCTCGTTTTCTTTCATTAATCAACCTCATTATTTTTTGAATGCGAATAAGGTGGGTACTGATTTCATGTTTTTCAATTTTTGTGTATTAAATCTAAATTTCAAATTTCAAATTCAGAATTGATTAGAATCTAAAAATTTTAGTATATCAATGAGTTAAATTACTTTGTCAATTATTGATTAGTGCTCGAAAGTGATATTTATTTTATATATTAATTTATATATTTTGAGCAATTGATTCTAATAATAATAATGAACTAACAATACTTTTTCTTATTATGTCTTCAGGTTGATACACTCATGCAAATTAAGGAATTATTATTTGTGGAAAAGGAATGAGGAATAGTCAACCAACCAAAAGAGAAAAAGGAAGGAGCAGAAACGAGTTGCCAAAGAGAGATACAAGTTGTTGGGTTTGAACCTAATCCAAGCAATGGGCCCATTCTTGATTTGCTTGGATATAAACACACATGAATTGGAGCATTAATTGGAGTTAGTGGGCTCTTATTCAATTGGGCTTGCAATATTCATATATATGCATGTTGGACAGCTAGGGAGATACACGCAGGGGGAAAAGACAAGAAAAAAAACAGAGGACAAAAGCCGGACACGTGAAATCACGAAGAAGACGGAAATAATTGTTGGAATCCGGTGCATCTTCTTCGAGCTTTCCTCTAAAATTATGATTTTGTTTTTCCTTTTAATGGAGAACTAATCTCCTAACTAGGGTTAGGGGAGAAACCTAAATTATTTATGTAGTATTATTGATTCGTTTTAGACAAGTACTTTTATGCGAATTTAGTTATTGGATTGTTAATTTAGTATTGGGTTTGTTATTGAGATGATTGATGGTTGTTTTGTAATTTAATTCGTAGGTTCAATCAAGTTTTTCCTATTGTTTACTAAAAACAACCATTCTTTTAAAGTTGTGAAGACCCAATTGATTGATTTTAATTTCAATAGAATTATTTCTTGATAGGTTGTTGCTGTAGTACAAGTTATGCTTGAATTAATTCCATAAGAGATTATTTGCACTTATTTCATAAACAACCATTAACTGAATTTATCTTTTCAATGTCTATTCTTAAATAAGTTTTAAGAAAATGATTGAATCAATAATATTGCATTAATAATTGACGGTGGAACCCCGACACCTTAGTGTTTCTCTCCTATTAGTTTACTATAATTCAACTTCATTTATTTAATTATTACAACCTCGATTGAATCGTTTTAATTGTTTTATTTTCCTTAGTTTATAGTAATTTTGCGATCTTTCTCATTGCTCATAGTGGAACGACACTCGTACTCCGAGTTATACTACTACGCGACTCCTACACTTGGGATTAGCAAGCAATTTTTGGCGCCGTTCTTGGGACGATTAGCAAAAGGGCCTTGAGAATTTTCATAGATATTTAGTAAACTCGTTCCAACTTTACTCTCTTTAAATTAGTTTCTTTTTCTTTCTTTCTTTATTTATTTTTAATTTTCATTTTTTTATTTTATTTATTTTATTGTTATTTTTATATCTTATTTTATATTTATTATTATTATTATTATTATTATTATTTTATTATTTTTGTTTGTTGTTTTTGTTTCGTTCATATGCGCCATAGAGATCACTTAGGTAGATTTATTAGGAAGCCTAAAACTGAATCTGAACACGACTCTGAGGTTGAATCTGATATTTCTATAGGAAACATATTTGTTTCTAGTTCATCTATTGCATCTCGTAACATGGAGGATTTTAATAATGATTTTGCATTACATAATAACCCTCCACCACCAGTGAGAACTTTACAAACGTATTTGCATCCTACACGTAACACTGCACCTTCATGCATCATGCTACCTCATAACATGCCCAACTATGATTTCAAACCTGGCATGGCCCAACTACTTCCTTCGTTTCATGGTTTAGAAAATAAAAATCCATATTTGCATGTTAGGGCATTTGAAGACGTTGTTTGTGCATTCTATAATCAAGGTGATGGCCTAAATTTTGTGAAGCTTAAATTTTTCCCATTTTCTCTTAAAGATAAGGCAAAAACTTGGTTATATTCATTGGGGGCTCGGTCTGTAGGCTCATGGGATGAGATGTGTGAGGCATTCTTTAATGAATATTTCCCTAATCACAAAACAATGGTTTTGAAGAAAAAGATTTCTAATTTTTCTCAATCTGAGAATGAGTCATTATATCATGCATGGAAAAGGTTTAAAGAGCTATTGAGTTTGTGTCCACATCATGGTTTTGAATCGTGGCGTCAAGCTAGTTACTTTTATGAGGGACTTCTCCCTAGAGATCGTCAATTTGTTGAGTTTATGTGTAATGGAAATTTTATGCAGAAAGATCCTGATGAAGCCATAGAGTTTTTGAACGAAATTGCTGAAAAAGCTCATCAGTGGTCCACCCCTAATCTACTAGACAGCACAGATCGTTCCAAATCTTCTTTTACACCTTCTTCTAAAGGAATTTTTAAATTAAAAGAGGAAGATAATTGGAAAATGAAATATGAGACTTTGGTGGCCAAATTAAATAACTGTTCTATGTCTCAACCTATTTATCAAGCCAATACAACTCAAGTATGTGAATATTGTTGTGATATTGGTCATTCTAGTCAAACGTGCCCTTCTTTGCAGGTGTCACAAGACCCTCAAGTTGCTGCTGTTGGGAATTTTCAAAAGCCTTATTCACCCTATTCAGAGACATACAACCCAGCAACGAGGTTCCACCATAATTTTCGTTGGAGAACTGAACCACAACAGCAGGTAAGTGCTCCTAATCAACCATTTTCTACACCAAACTCGTTCAATCTCAAGCCCTCATTGGTAGATACTCTTCAAGCATTCATGCAAGATCAGTAAAAGCAAAATCAAAGGTACGATGCTATATTTTCTAAGTGTGATTCTATGATTGGCCAATTAATTGAGGAGAATAAGGATATTAAGAATCAAATTTCTAAATTGACTGATACTCTTGCTGTGAATGAAAAAGGAAAATTTCCTTTTAATACTCAACCCAATCCTAAGGGAGTCAATTCATGTGAACTTTATGAGCCTGTTGATTCTATTACTCTTAGAAATGGTAAAGTTATTGATAATACTCCTTTAGTTAAAGATGCAGAGAAATCTAATAGAAATGATGTACCTAATGAATCTAAAGAGGGTAACGTAAGTGAAAATTGTCCACTACCTGCACCTTTTCCTAAAGCTTTACAGCCTTTAAAGAAAGTGACTAATCATGCTGATATTTTAGAACTTTTTAGGCAAGTAAAAATTAACATCCCATTATTAGATGCTATTAAACACGTTCCATCATATGCTAAATTTTTGAAAGGCATGTGCAGCGTTAAAAGAAAGCATAATGTGAAGAAAATTGCATTTTGGCTGCTCATGTGAGTTCTGTGCTTCAGAATAAAATTCCTCCAAAGTACAAAGAGGCTGGAAGCCCTACTTTATCTTGTGTGATTGGTGATCATTTGGTTGATCGTGCTTTACTTGATTTAGGTGCTAGTGTGAATTTAATTCTCTATTCAGTGTACTTGCAGCTAGGTCTTGGTGAAATTAAGCCCACAACGCTTAAATTGCAACTAGCTGATCGTTCTGTAAAAATTCCATGGGGAGTAATTGAGGATGTGTTGGTTCAAGTTGATAAATTTTATTACCTTGTTGATTTCTTTATTTTAGATACTGAACCTATTTCTAATGCTGAACATCAAATTCCTGTGATCTTAGGGCGTCCATTTTTAGCCACTTGTGATGCTAATATTAGCTGCAGGAGTGGAGTGATGAAGCTCAGCTTTAGAAACATGACCATAGAAGTGAATATTTTCAATGTGGTTAAACAGCCACAAGGGGACGATGAATATGAATGTGTTGATTTCATTGGGACTCTGGCGCATGATCAATTTGCTAGAAGCACTATAGCTGATCCTTTAGAAAATTTTCTTGTGAATTCATATGATTCTAACCAATCTGAAATTAGTCAAATCGCTGAAATTTCTGAAATTAGTGCACTTTTTGATACTTTTCAGGTACAAAACGAAGAAAGATGGATTCCTAAATTTGAGAAAATCACACCACGTGTTGAGAACAAACCGTCAAGTGTAGAAGTCCAAATCTTGGAGCTCAAATCTCTACCATCGGGTCTAAAACATGCATTCTTGGGCCCCAATGACACTTTTCCCGTGGTAATATATTCTGAACTTAATCTTGAACAGGAGGGTAAATTAATCAATGTTTTGAATGCTGATAAATCTGCTATTGGTTGGACTCTTGCTGATATTAAGGGAATTAGCCCTCTTGTTTGCACCCATAAAATTCTTTTAGAAGATGATGCTAAACCTTCTAGGGAAGCGCAACGTAGACTTAACCCCAACATGAGAGAAGTTGTTAAAACTGAGGTTTTAAAATTGTGTCATGCGGGAATTATATATCCTATATCTAATAGTAAGTGGGTTAGTCCAACACAGGTTGTGCCTAAGAAATCTGGAGTCACTGTAGTCAAAAATGATAAAAATGAGTTAGTTCCTACTAGAGTTGTTTCTAGTTGGCGCATGTACATTGATTACAGGAAACTAAATGCTGCAACTCGGAAGGATCATTTTCCGTTACCTTTTATTGATCAAATTTTAGAAAGAGTTGCTGGCCATGAATTTTATTGTTTTCTAGATGGATATTCAGGTTATTATCAAATTGAAATTGCTATGGATGATCAAGAAAAAACTACTTTTACATGCCATTTTGGTACTTTTGCTTTCCGCAGAATGCCATTTAGATTGTGTAATGCTCTTTCCACTTTTCAAAGGTGCATGAATAGTATTTTTAGCGATATGGTAGAGCATATTCTTGAGGTGTTTATGGATGATATATCTGTATTTGGTAATTCATTTGATGATTGTTTGTCTAATTTAGAAAGAGTTTTAATAAGATGCTAAGAGAAAAATCTTGTTTTAAATTGGGAAAAATGTCATTTTATGGTGTCTTCTGGGATTGTTCTTGACCACATTGTTTCTTCTAGAGGGATAGAAGTAGATAAGACTAAAATTGAATTGATTGCAAAATTGCCCATTCCAAAGAGCGTAAAAGATGTTAGATCTTTTTTAGGACATGTCGGATTTTACAGGAGATTTATTAAGGATTTTAGTGTCATATCTAGGCCTTTTTGTAATCTTTTATCGAAAGACACCCCATTTGAATGGTCTGATGATTGTCAAGTTGCATTTGATAAATTAATTGTTCTGCTCACTTCTGCGCCTATTATGCAATCACCTTATTGGAATTTACCTTTCGAAATTATGTGTGACGCTAGTGATTATGCAATTGGGGATGTGTTAGGGCAAAGAAAAGATAAGAAACCCTATGTTATTTACTATGCAAGTAGAACTTTGAATAGTGCTCAAATGACTTATTCTACAACTGGGAAAGAACTTCTTGCAGTAGTATTTGCTTTAGATAAATTTGTTCTTATCTTGTTGGATCGCCTATTGTTGTTTACACTGACCATGCAGCACTGAAGTACCTTCTTAGTAAGAATGACGCTAAGGCTCGACTTATAAGGTGGATCCTCCTACTCCAAGAGTTTGACATTACTATCAAAGATAAGAAATGCGTAGAAAATGTGGTGGCAGATCATCTCTCCAGATTCATTTTCGACGAACATCCCGATATTCGTCCCATTAATGATTCTTTCCCTGATGAGCAACTTTTTGCTATTGATGAATTACCTTGGTTTGCTCATATTGTGAATTATCTTGTTACAGGTGAAATTTCACAAGATTGGAATACGCAAGATCCAAAGAAGTTCATGGTGGAGGTACGTAATTTCTTTTGGGATAATCATTATCTCTTTAAGTACTGTGGTGACCAAATTTATAGAAGATGTGTTCCTGATAAAGAAGTGCATGACGTGATTTATTTTTGCCATAATGAAGCATGTGGTGGTCATTTTTCTGTTAAGAAAACGACCGCTAAAATTTTGCAATGTGAATTTTATTAGCCTATTCTTTTCAAAGACACTAATACATATTGTAGAGCATGTGAGCGTTGTCAAAAATTATGGTCGATAACTCATAGAAACATGATGCCTTTAAATCTCATTTTAGTCATTAAAATATTTGATTGTTGGGGCATTGATTTTATGGGTCCGTTCCCTCCATCTTTGGGATATCTTTATATATTGGTGGGTGTTGACTACGTGTCAAAATGGATAGAGGCTATTCCATGTCGAAAAAATGATCATACAACTGTTTTGAAATTCTTGAAAGAAAATATTTTTTCTAGACGTGGAACTCCTCGAGCCATTATCAGTGATGGGGGTAAGCATTTTTGCAATAGACCTTTTGAAGCTTTAATGAAAACATACGGTGTCACTCATAAAATTGCTACCCCTTATCACCCACAAACTAGTGGTCAGGTTGAACTAGCCAATCGAGAAATAAAACAGATTTTAGAAAAAACGGTGAATCCAAACCATAAGGATTGGTCCTTACCGATTGTCGATGCCCTTTGGGCTTATCGTAAAGCTTTTAAAACCCCGATTGGTATGTCTCCATACAGATTAGTCTATGGAAAAGCTTGTCACTTGCCTGTAGAGTTGGAACACAAAGCTTATTGGGCTATAAAGGCATTCAATTTTAGTTTAAGTGATGCAAGCTCTCTTAGGAAATTGCAGTTGAATGAATTGGAAGGACTTAGGAATGGAGTATATGAAAATTCTAGGATTTATAAGGAACGAATGAAAGTTTTTCATGATAAGAAAATTCTAAGGAAAAATTTTGAGCTTGGTCAAAAAGTTCTCTTGTATAACTCTATATTGCATTTGTTTCCTGGTAAACTTCGTTCTAGGTGGACAGAGCCTTTTGTAGTTAAACGAAATTTTCCTTTTGGTGCTATTGAGGTTGAGGACCCTAAGAATGGAAATGTGTTTAAGGATAATGGACAGCGTCTTAAACCATTCTTAGGAAATTTTGTTCTAGAGGATGAGACCATTTCTCTACGAAACTCGGTCTATAGAGATTGATGCATTGGACTTGTCGTCCTCATTCGTTGTAAATATTTTATTTTATTCATTTTTTTTGTTCCTTTTTCTATTATTTTGCTGTTTTAGAGACTAACAAGTTGCAGAGCAATTGTTTGGAGAACTCTTCACCATCAGGTGCTAGCTTTCCTACTATTTCCTTTTATTTCAGCCCAATTATCTTTCATCTTTCAGTACTGTATCTATCACATTGAGGACAATGCTTATTTTAAGTTGGGGGAAGGGAGTTAGAAATTTGTTTAGTATTCTCTTAGCAATTCGTTAATTCCATTAGTTCTTAATTTTTTTTATTATTCCTTTCTTTTTAAAAAAATTCAAAAAAAATTTACAAAAAAAAAAATGGAAAATTGAAAAATTGAAAAAAATTTTTGAAAAACTGATAATCTCTTCTTTATTATTATTGTTATTATTATATATTTTTTTTAATTTTCGGTGGCATAGGATCTTTGCTTCCCATCAATGATGAGAGGTGTTAGTGTATTTGTAAAATGGCATAGAAAAGAATGATGTTTGATGTTACGAATTCAGTGGGTTGCCAAGAGCTGTGAGCATTAATTTTCTATATTTTTCGCTACAAAGTGTTTTTTTCATGCCATTTATAATTGAGCAGCCATGTTGGTGTGCTTCAGTGTTTTGCAATCTACATGAGTTGAGAAGTCATGAATAGGTGTAAACTTGTATAAACCCTTGTGAGCATTTGAGCCTTATGATTGAAACATTATGCATCAATCACACTCATTCATGTGCGTATGATCTCATTTTTGTGTGTATACTCTAGAACTTGCTGTGAACCAGTTGAAACTTACGTCAACTTGGCAATGACTTGTAGATGACAGAGGCACTTAGGATATACCTCCATTGCCAAATTATCCTATGTCCTTTAATTTTTACCCCCTAGTTAACCCCTTTGAGCTAAAATAAGAGTATTCTTTCATTAAACCATGCGTTCTTACCCGAAATCTTCAAATACTTTATCCTACCATATTCTATGGAATTGATAGAGCATTGATGAGATCTTGGTGCCGAAGGCTACTTGTTATTAATGGTTACATGTTTGAATGATTCAAGTTTGGGGGGGTGTTTAGTTGAATGGAGTAAAAGAAAATAAAAAATGAAAAAAAGGAAGAAAAAAAGGAAGCAAAAAAAAACATTCAAAAAAAAAAGAAGAGTTGTGAAAAAGAAAAAAAAAGAAAAGAAACAAAAAGGTTAAAAAAAAGAAGAAAAAAAAAGAGAAAGTTGAGCTTGATTCTTTGATGTACTAGTGATGTTGTTGATGAAGTACGGCATAAAAAAAAAGAGAAAAACATGATTGATACAAGCTCGATAAGAAATGGATGGGAAATTTCATGTGATTCATATCTCTTACATCTACATGTGCTCTACTAGTTCCTAGAACCTGTTGTTTAACCCATACACTTCCCTTCTTCCAACCTTAACCTTCAACCCCATTACAACCCTATATAAAGACCTCTCGATTCAAGTAATATTGTCATATTGATAGTGGAGGCTCGGTAAGCAAGCAAGCATATGGCGACACCTCTAATGAGATCAATTGTGTGAAACACTGACCCTAGCTAGTTATGAGTGATTTTATTCTGAGTGACGTATCCGTGGTGAGACTTGAAGTTGAGGCTTATTTGTGATTATTAGTTTATGTGGAAATTGGGGTAAGGGAGTTTACTAATATCGACTGAGCTAGTATCAATGTTTATGAACTAAACTTTGTGGTGACAAATATTTAGACGTCTTGCTCACTCTCGTGGTCATCTTTTTGAAATTGTAACTCTCTGCCATGCGATTTTGATTATCTCTGAGCTAGTTATGGGAAGCAAATGAATTAGATCGAGTTAGATATTTCTTGAGTCGCTTCAATTGCTAGAAACTAGCAATAAACTATTTGGGGGGTGTGATTAGTGCTCGAAAGTGATATTTATTTTATATTAATTTATATATTTTGAGCAATTGATTCTAATAATAATAATGAACTAACAATACTTTTTCTTATTATGTCTTCAGGTTGATACACTCATGCAAATTAAGGAATTATTATTTGTGGAAAAGGAATGAGGAATAGTTAACCAACCAAAAGAGAAAAAAGAAGGAGCAGAAACGAGTTGCCAAAGAGAGATACAAGTTGTTGGGCTTGAACCTAATCCAAGCAATGGGCCCATTCTTGATTTGCTTGGATATAAACACACATGAATTGGAGCATTAATTGGACTCAGTGGGCTCTTATTCAATTGGGCTTGCAATAGTCATATATATGCATGTTGGACAGCTAGGGAAATACACGCAGGGGAAAAGACAAGAAAAAAAAAGAGGACAAAAGCCGGACACATGAAATCACGAATAAGACGGAAATAATTGTTGGAATCCGGTGCATCTTCTTCGAGTTTTCCTCTAAAATTATGATTTTGTTTTTCCTTTTAATGGAGAACTAATCTCCTAACTAGGGTTAGGGGAGAAACCTAAATTATTTATGTAGTATTATTGATTCGTTTTAGACAAGTATTTTTATGCGAATTTAGTTATTGGATTGTTAATTTAGTATTGGGTTTGTTATTGAGATGATTGATGGTTGTTATATAATTTAATTCATAGGTTCAATTAAGTTTTTCCTATTGTTTAATAAAAACAACCATTATTTTAAAGTTGTGAAGACCCAATTGATTGATTTTAATTTCAATAGAATTATTTCTTGATAGGTTGTTGCCGTAGTACAATTTATGTTTGAATTAATTCCATAAGAGATTATTTGTGCTTATTTCGTAAACAACCATTAACTGAATTTATCTTTTCAATGTCTATTCTTAAATAAATTTTAAGAAAATGATTGAATCAATAATATTACATTAATAATTGACGGTGGAACCCCGACACCTTAGTGTTTCTCTCCTATTAATTTACTATAATTCAACTTCATTTATTTAATTATTACAACCTCGATTGAATCGTTTTAATTGTTTTATTTTCCTTAGTTTATAGTAATTTTGCGATCTTTCTCATTGCTCATGGTGGAACGACACTCGTACTCCGAGTTATACTACTACGCGACTCCGACACTTGCGATTAGCAAGCAATTATAAATTTGGAATTAAAATTTAGTATTTGAATGTGAATTTTGACTTGGAAACTGAGATCTCAATGTGATGTTATAATTGCAATTGAGATTTCATATTTTTCATTTGTGTTTATGTGAATTAATATTTGTGTTTTTGATATTTAAATGTTTTATCCACATGATGGAAAAGGTGAAATCGTTGTTTATCTTTATATTCTACAAAAAATTCTGTATCGTTTTCTCGTTCACCAAAAAACTTTTCAATTTTCTTAATTTTACCAAAAAAATTATCTCTTATGGTTGGATTTCTCCGCAAAGAAGTGAATCAAGTGATATACTACTAGTCTCCGATTAGTATATTATGTTATAACCATATTTTCGTTTTGTTGGTATTTTAAAAATTCTTGTAATAAATATTTTCTCAGCCCACTAGTGTACAAATTTCTAGCTCCATCCCTGTTTTCAACCCCATTAATTCTCTCTCCTATTTCACATCCACATATCTCGTGGGACTTACCTGTACTCACAAATCTCCACCATTCAACTCAACTCCTTTTCTCTCCTATATCACATAAAAACACATAAAAATTCATTTTTACACATATCCTAATACCCATTTTAATTTGATATTTATACTTAGTATTCATTGAACTTTTCTCAATAATAATAATATTTTAGTGTAAAATAAAATGATTAGACAACTGGAGGAACAAATATATGAGCTAAAATATTAGCATGTTGCCATATTAATGTTTTAGTTCTAATGGTCGTATATATTTTATTACAATCAATATTTTTTGATATATCTAATAATAATATTAGTTTTAGAATGGTTAGAATTAAAAAAAAAACTACTTTATCTAATATTCTTATGAAACATAGTAATTTCCAAAACAAAACGCTGTTAGAACCAACAAATATTTTTTGAGACAAGGTTCAATACAAAGTTCGGATCTTGAAAGTACCAGAACACTAAAATAATATAAGTCATCGTCGCCTGATGTTTTTGTTCATCATCCGGATCTCATCCACAATGCCTTCTTTCAGAAGCTACTGGTCTTCGGCGTAAATAAGTCAACACTGCAATATGAAATAATAGCCAATTAATTATATAACCAAGAATTGAACCAAACATTATATGAAAATTATTATATTTAATTAATATTAATTATAATAATTTTTAGAGTTATAATTATTATTTTCATAGTAACTATCTAAATATAACATTTATTAATATGGATAAATAACTAATAGTAATAATTATTACTATTAAATATAAATAATTATTATCATAAATAAATAATTAATAAGAGTAACATGTGATTATTATTAAATATAAATAATTTTTATTATTAATAGCAATTAATAAGAAAAAAATTAGAGGAAATTTAGCCAAACATGGCCGAATCTCATGAGTTGGGCAAACTAGTACAAACATCCCCATATCCAGTGCATAAAAATTTATCAACTCATTTTTTTATATAAAAAATTACTCTATTTTTGTATTATAACATCAATCCATCCACATACCATTCCTAAATTTCAAGAGAAATTCTAAAATATACCGCCTAAAAATGGCATCAAATGAAGATTATGCTAAATTTGGTGAAAAAAATAACGTCAACTCACATTTATCCATTGCTTTTCCCTAAACCCTTATTTGTGTTGGAAAAAAAACTTGGTTCTGGGTCTTATTCTCGCATATGAAGTTTGAGTTTCTTCCTCGTTTGTTCAGCCGACGTAGGAAAGAATGATGGAGGGTGTGTTGTCTGCCCAATAGGTAGTAGAAATGGGGTGGATGTTGGTGTTTTTGTTTTAAATGGGGAGGGGGTAAAATTGGAAGGAGGTAGGCAGATGTCGTCTTGTCATGAGGCAGATGAGGCGGTAGCTTTAGGCCTGACCTTTTGGGGAGCCCATTTTAGTAGGTTACACCTGACGCTTAATTGTGTATTATTCTTTTTTTAATTGAAGGACCCAATTTTGAATTCAACCCAAATTTTTAGGCCTAATTAAAAAAAAAAAAAGATAACAACCATTTTTTTTTTATGAAGTTGAGATGAGAGATTTCTTTTGTTTTGTTGCTACAGGTACGTACTTTTGTCCTTCCTGAATATAAATTCAAGATATTCTTTCTCTCTCTTTTTTTTTTGTGCGATCTGCGTTGGCTTTGGTAGAGGTTTTTATTTTTAACTTTTTACTTACGTCTTTCTCTTGTGCCATCTGTGTTGATTCTAATTGAACTTTTTATTTTTAACTTTTTTATATTGTGGTCTCATGGGTTATCTGTGTCAGCTCTGGTTGAGCTTTTTTTCTTTTATTTTGCGTTGGCACATTGACTGAACTTTTTATATTCTTTATTGGCTTATTGTTGTGCGTTTTACTAATTTTCTTGTAGCCCTAATTGAACTTCTTGTGTTATTTTATATTAACTTTACGGAGAAAAATAAATAAAAGGGGGCCTATTTCTTAAAGTTCGCCTCATACCTAGCAAACTACATGACCACCGTTGAAGGTGGGGTGTGGAGAATAAGTTAGGGTTATTTTTTTAAAAAAATGATAAGTGTATTTAGAAGGTGGGTGTAAAAAGAATTTTTTGGAGTGTGCTTAGTCACACCCTTGTTCTTTTTATTTTTTACTGCTTCAAGTGGATAATTTTCATATCATTTAATTTGTTTACCATTTTATACTTTCGTTCTTTATTTTATAAAAATTGTACTCTGCCCGCCCCAAGTGTATTTACAAGTTCTCTTTTTTAGGAACATAAAACATTGTATTTCCTTTCCGAAATGTATATTGTTTTTCCTACGATTCCTAATCCTTAAGCCAATAATGCAAATTTGATCTCTTTTTTTTTTTTTTATTATTACTTTTTTTAGTATAGAACACGAGTACACGACACTATGGCAAGTTATGTGTGCTTTCTAAATTAGATTCTCGAGTGTTATGTTTTTAATGTGCTAAATTTATACATTCAAAAAAAAGGGTGCTACAGTTAAAGATTAAATGTATATGTATAAAGCATACATAACAATGAATGGGCAATGTTCTCCTACTCCCAGGAGTTCCATAACTATGGAACTCCCGGGCCATTTTGCGAGCCCATATAAACTCCGTTGGAAAATCCGAAACCAGATCTGGAATCAGCACAGCGAGAGGAAGCTCCAGCAATTTTTGAAAAAATTTTTGCGACACCGTGACCACCCGTGGTGGCCGATCAAAGTTTTTGGACATAATTTGGGCTGCTGGAGCTTCCTCTCGATTAGATCTGGTTTGAATTTTCCAAGGCCAATTATATGGCATAAAATCCAGAGGAGTTCCATAGTTATGGAACTCCCAGGAGTAGGAGAACATTGCTTAACAAGGGATGAATATAGCATTCATAGGGAGGGTTCAGATTCAATTGACCTGTTTCGGCCCACCTTCAATTTGTGTATACTAGTATAGTAGTATTTCTCCTGGGACGCATCGAACGATTGAAATGATTTACTCACCCAAAACAATAATAATACAAAATAAAAATAAAAAGCATATATAATATTATATATTTTAATAATGATTTGTAAATTTTAATCTCAATTATTATCTTGTTAGAAAAAATATCATATTAGTTGTAATTAATAATTTTATGTAATAACAAAATATTTGGGAGCAAAATTTAAATAATACTTATTTGAACAAAAAGAAATAGTCCTATTAAAAATTTTACCAAAATTTTTATCATCAACACCATTCAAGTAGCTCAGCCACGATGATATTTTTGAATACGAATTTTAGAATATTAAATGTTGGAGAATTTATACGACAAGGATTGTGTATTATATGAAATGATAAGATTTCTATACAAAATATTTATAGGTGAAACTCTACATATTGATTTTTCGATAACAAAAATTTATTCAGAATAATTCAGAAAAAATTAAAAAAATACTAATGCGTGCAATACTAAATATAAAAAATTAAAAAATTAATTTGAAAGTGAAGAGTTGATTAAATGATAATTTTTATAATTATTTTTTTAAGTGACATGCAAAATAATGAAATGAGACATGAAAGTTATCGTTTTCTAATTCTTTTCTAATTAATTAATTATTCGCTACAATTTTAATTATTTAACTATTCACTATTTGATCTTAAAAAATATTACTCACTATTTGAACCGTTCTATACACATTGTCCATGAAAGCTATTTAAAACTACTCTTTTAACATGATAAAAAAGGTTTTTTATTTAATTTTTTAAATATGTAAATGGTTTCTTTTCTAAATAGAAAACCAACCTACGTGGTATTGTGCCAAGTTGGCATTTCAACTTCTATTAATAAAAAGAAGTCGTAAATGTAATATCAAAAATTAAAATATATATAGAAAATGTTAATTTTTATTTTCAAAATTAATTTAATAGATATTGTAAATTGTAACTTTAATTTCTTATCACATTATCATTAATGCATGCAGCACTAAATATAAAAGAATTTTAAAAAATTAAAATACATATAAATAAATATAAATATAAAAAAGTATAATAAGGAAACAATACAAAATAAGGAAAATAGAATAAATTAAATGATGAAAATAATTCATTCTTAAAAAAAATACCAAACATGGCACTGTAAGACACTTTGCCTAGGTGGTTCTTTTAAATTTACATATAATTAGATAATTCCATTTTTGAGCAACTAAAATAACTCTTTAAGGCTCTAAGCTCTTATCCTTCTCCTTTGTCTCATTCTATTACACTTCGAAATCATTAGATTGTAGATTTCACTATTAGGGTGTGTTTGATTGTAAAGTTGGAAAATGGTTGGAAGGAAAATATTTTTCCGGTAAATGGATTCCGGAAAAAGGTTTTTTGAAGAACATGGTAGTTATAGGTGTTTGATTAGATTAATTTGAAAGTTGAAAAATAGTGTTATTTTCCTTATTTTTGTGTTTTTTTCCATAAAATTTGATTATTTTTCTTATTTTTATGGTTAAAGCAAATTGTTCATAAAAACCCCCAAAAAGTGGTAAATATTTCCGGAAAATAAAAACAACATTCCTCCCAAGGAAAATATTTTCCTCCAAAATAAGAAAAAGTGCGGAATTTCGAGAAAATTGGAAAACATTTTTCGGGAAAAGAGATGGCAATCAAACAGCCAACAAAGGAAAAAAAAGTTGGAAAACGTCTTTTTCTAAAAAAAAAGTGAATCAAACACATCATTAGAGTATTTGCAGTGGCCATAATTCTTTCCGACTATCTTGGCCTCTAATGTTTACTACTCCCTCGCCCCCACAAATATAGGCATCTTTTTTTTGAATGTCCCAAATATATAGTCTTATTTCTATATTAAAAAATATTTTTTTGTTCATTTACCCAAATAATCTTATTTAATTTGCCTAGTTATAACTATTATTTTTAAATATTGTTCATTAAATGAGGGTTAATTAGGAAACTAGTTATAAAATTTACTTTTCCAACAAATTTTCTTAATTTTTGTGAAAAAATCAACAAACTCATATAATTGGGACGAAGGGAGTATATTTTACAGATGCATAAGTAGATGGACCGAAAATTTGTTGGTTACATTGTTTGATCATATATTATACGATTTTGTTCTAATGCATACTTGTGGGTATGGTAAAATACTTGTAAGTGGGTAAATTATGGATATGATAAAATATCCATAATTTATCTATCCGTGGATATTCTATCATGCGCACAAGTGAATATTGAAGCGAAACTAAGGGTGTGTTTGATTGCAAAGTCGGAAAATGGTTAGAAGGAAAACGTTTTCCGGGTAAATGAATTCCGGGAAAAGGTTTTCCAGGGAAATGGTAATTGTAGGTGTTTGATTGGGTTAATTTGAAAGTTGGAAAATGATGTTATTTTCCTTATTTTTGAGTTTTTAATAAAATTTGATCATTTTCTATCTTTATGGTTAAAATAAATTATACATTAAAAAAAAAAAGAAAAAAAGTCGCCAAACTTTTCTGAAAACAAAACCACCTCCATGAGAAAGCGTTTTCTCCAAAACGAGAAAAGAAACGGAAATCGAGAAAAAGTGAAGCGTTTCGGGAAAAAAGTCTAATCAAAACGTGAGGATGGAAAAAAAGCTGAAAACGAGTTTCCTGGAAAAAAATGGTTGAATCAAACACACCCTAATATTTTATGATGAACTGTATAGTGTTAATTAGCTATACGAATTTGTCAAGCATGTTTATTGCTTGCTTATACAAATTAAATTTATTTTAGTTTTAAATGTATAATTAAAAAATTTTTAAAAAAAAATTATTAAAAAATGTAAAAAATTACAAAATAAATGTATGACGACTTATATGCAAAGTGCACAAATTTTGTCTGAAATTATACCGTCTCCCGGCTAAAATTGGGAACAACAAACTATTCTGAGGAGAGGGAAAAGGGAGAGGAAATCATCACGGCTGGGCACCACTTGTCTATCAAGGCTTGCATTTCCTACTCGAGTTTTCTCTTCATCTCCAATCCTGGAAGGAAGGTACTATTAGATTTATTATTGAATTTATCTATTTTCCGGAGTTTTATTTCTCGAAGTTAATCAATCTTCCTATGGCAACAGCTGTTTGATTTTCCGAATAAGTTGTCTAGCGGTTGGTTACGATTTTATCATTGCCTGAAGTGTAATCGGTGGAATATCCAGTCTTGCAAGTTAATTATCTTTGTTTCTCTCGATTCCGTGTTTTTCCATCTTTATGCTTTTGTAAAGCCACTGACAGTTGAGCGATGACTGCAAATGAAAATTTAATTATCTGAATGGTCTATTGATGTTGAATATTCCACAAAACAGTATGCTTGTTTGGTGCAGTTGCTTTGCACAGAAAAAATTGATATAGTTTTAAGTCGCGTGGTTGAAATGTGGTGGCAGAAAATTGTGGCCAGATAAAATGTGTGGTTAAAAGTGGGCTATGAGTGTTTTGTATCTTCACCAAGCAAGAACTTAATGATCCAACCGCTATTGGACCAGCAATGGTATATCCTATCCTGTTTATGCTGCGAATCCGACCCTTCTTAAACGCCCTGGGTAGAACACGTAATGTGGAAGACCTGAGAAATTGATGAATATAGTGGAGGGCAAGTTCTTTTGTTGTTGTCCTAGCATTGATTGAATTTTCACTGCTTTCATGATAACAAATTCAAGCAGTTGGGCCCCCCCGGATTCTCTTCAAAGCTCGGCAGTTTATCTCTTGGTGAGTTTTTTACTACTACTCGAACTCCTTGTCATAGCCATCAAGCACTAAATTAAGATCCTCTGTTCTTTTGTTTTCTCGGAGTTCAAGATGTTACATTCCTATGCCTGCTATATATTTGGAACCTTATTAAGACATTCAGAGCAAAACTAATGCTGAGGGAAAAAGTGAAAGGGGATAGGGGAAAGGGGAAAGGGGGAAAAGGTAAAAGAGGGGCTACATTTAGCACCTCTTTTACCTTTTCTCCCCAAATTCAACAAAAGAATTGGTATTTGGCCCTTCACATTATTTGGTGATGTGGGAGAAGGGTGGGAGAAACTTTTCCCCAGATTTGGGTTTTTTCCCCTCCACATTAGTTTTTCTCTAAGAATGATTACATCTCGTACAGTGGTTTTTTAATGCTCCAGTTGATTCTTGAGGTAAGTTTGGCGATAATTTCCCAAAACAAACTAAGGTCTGTTTTCGAAATAAGCTTTGGGTTTTCCTCCGTGAATCAACTTCCAGTCAATTTGTTAAATTCATTCTCAGATCTAACGGAGAAGAAATTAATCATCAATAGTACTTTTGGTGAATGTGTAATGGAAATAAGACGTTGATGTTCCTTTTATGATTTTATATTCCATTCAATGTGAGAGACCTTCGTTCTGGTGGTGATGGTCGCAAGCTACATACTCAAACCTATAGCTTTTTGTGAGATATTTAGCTAATCGCTGTTTGTTTGTGATGATGGACCTACTCCATCATAATTTGACATGTCTTTTTTCCTTCTCACCTGCTCAATAGCATACCACCTATAGTTGCTTCCACTGTTAGTTTAATATCCACGAAGTAGAGAACTAATCCCGTATGTGAACATTGTAGAGAAATTTCCGAAGCAGAGAACTAATCCCTTTCATCTCTTTCCAACCCAAATTGGAATCTTGACTTCCTTAGGAACCTTAGTGATAGAGACATTGAAGAATTCACCTCTCTCTCATATATGCTTGAAACTATTCAAATTGACCCGCTTACCTCTTATAAAAGGGTTTGGAGTGGTCACCCTTCGGGTTGTTTTTCATGCAAATCCTTTTTGAATCGCCTTTGCCAACCATCCTCTGACTCTAGCTTCCCTCAATTCAATTTCATTTGGAAGGTAATTGTGCCTTCCAAGATTAAAGTTTTTGCTTGGTTGGTTTCTCTGGAAAGTTAACACTTGCGATTTGTTACAATTGAAAAGACCTTTTTTGTATCTTTATCCCTCATATTGCATCATGTGTAGGAAGGAGAATGAAAACGTAGATCATCTATTGATACATTGTGAGTTTGCCAAAGGAATATGGAGCAGAATTTTGAAGATGTTTAGAACATGGGGCGCATTACCAAGAAGATGGGCAGACTTAATACTTATTAAATGGTCTTTTGAGGGCCATAAGAAGCTAAAGAGGGAGTTATGGAAATTGATTCTTATGACAGCAGCTTGGATACTTTGGACAGAGAGAAACAAAAGGATTTTTGATGATCTAGAGAGATCACTCGATAACATTTGGGATGCTATCATTTTTCTCACAAGTTTATGGGCTAGATCAACTGGATTGTTTAGTAATTTAGATAACTTCTTGTTTCGTTTAGACCCTATGAATTCTCTTTGTAATATCATACCGAGCAGCCCTTAGGTTCTTCTGTTGATCTTTGTATTAGCACAGATCCATACGGTTTTTGCTGGTGGATGTCTCGTCCACTATTTTGTTGTTCTTTGAAATCTTTATCTTAATAAAATTTGTCTGTTTCTTATAAAAAAAAAATTTTCTTTATGGATGGGATCGATGAAGTTAAACAACATTCAGGTGACTTGTATTCATATCTGATGTCTTTCCATGTTAGATGTACAATGAACAGTAAATTTGAATATCTTGCTGAAAAGACATGTAAAATTGAAGAAATTCTTGTTCTTATTACTTTTGCTGGAACTACTGTTTGTCTGACATCACTTTTATGTTTATTAATAAAAGTCCCCCGTGAAATTTCCGTTGCTCTGAAGGAAATCCTAAGCTGTGGCTTTCGAAGCTTCTGAAGTGATGATAGCTTAAAGGGAGTTAACAAAGCAACTCGCAGTAACATCCTTACAATGAACTGCACAACTGCAATTAAAATGGGGTTACATGCCATACCCCTTATCACACTGAAGCCAATCACCCATTTCTGGCCCACTTATCAGAAAACTGGAAGTGGGATGATGAGAATAACAATGAGGGATAGAAGCAAAAACAGAAAACCCCTTCAGAAGGGAAGGAATCTCAGCATTGAAGCCATCCAGACAGTTCAGGCTCTCAAGCGGGCAGTCAACTCTGAGGGGATGCTTGAACAAGTATTCAATTCCAAATTCAGACGTTTACTGAGGTTTGATATGCTTGCAGTTCTTCGTGAACTCCTCCGTCAGAACCAATGCGATTTGGCCCTTAAGGTGTGCCACTCTCCCACTCTTCTTCAAACACAAATATGGAGTTTAGTGTGTTCTGTTAAACTTTTATTTTGCTAAAAACTACTGTTTTGGTGGAATAGTGATGTGGACTACGAGATCAATAATGAGTACTAATTTGAGATGCATGGTTAATACTGAATTTTGGGTTTGCTTGAGTAGTCAAAGTAATGGGGACTAGACTGCAAGATCTCGATAATGAGTATTGATTCAAGATGTGTGGTTAATATTGAATGTGGAGTTTGCATGAGTAGTAAAAGTTAATTTTTAGGTACAAAAGGCCGAATATTTCATGAACGCATTACGCATATGCATTTACTCTTTACTGTCACCAAAGGTTTGATTTTGTTCGATATCCACTATCATCGCTTTTCCATGTAAAATGAAATCAATTCTTTCTCGAGGCTTATGTTGTATTTCTTTTAGTCATTCTCTTACTCTATTGTCATTTTTTCATCTAGATCTTTAAGGATGTAAGGAGTGAGCACTGGTATAAGCCTCAACTCTTCTTGTATGCTGACATGGTCACGGTTCTTGGAAGCAATGGATTGCTGGAAAAGGTAGAATTTATAGTCATGACATTGAAATCAGAAAGTAATATAGAGCCAGATATTGAGGGTTTCAACAGACTGCTCGAAAGTTTGATGAATTTGAATCTTCCAAGATTAGCAATGGAATGCTTTTACTTGATGAAATCATCATCGTGTGATCCAGATAGGTCGACTTTTAGAATCTTGATAAATGGCTTAGTAGCGATTGGAGACACGGATAATTTGGATATTGTACAAAAGGAAGCTCAAAAACTTTATGGCAGTTACCTGAGTTTCTTAGAGACGGAAGAAGCTGTGATTAGCTGAAACTATGTGTATAAAGTACTGATATAGTTCAAGCTTTGTTAGCTATGATTAGTTACTTGCACATATTTCCTGTCAAATTTTGCATGCTAGATTTGTTGTGAGTTCTATTTCGTTCAATAGTTTGTCTTTTCCTTTTCTCTTCAGTTTGCTACTTTTGTACCAGGGAGTGTACAAACATGCTCACCAGTCCCTAACAGGATAGACGACTGGAATCGTTGTCATTTTTTTTTTTTTTTTTGAAAACATCGGATGAAAAATCAATGGCCATGAATGATCGCATTTTTGTTTGTAAGACTGTCGATTTTGCTCTTAATTATTTTTTTTTATTTTCCAATTTAGTTTTAGTCAGAGTTTCAATTTCTATCCCTTGATTGGATAATCTCTCAATATGATTTTGGAAAAATATATTTTAGATGGGTGCTCGAAAAATGAAAATCAGATATTAAAATATAAAAAAATTATCATGAATGATTGGAAATGATGATTGAGAAAAGTTTATTTAACAACCAAAGAAGTCCTATGAAAGCCAACCGGTAAAAACTTCACTTCCAAAAATTGAGGAGCCGTTCATTCACTATTCAAAGGTCAACCTTAATTGTCCAACTCTACATTATTAACGGCAAACGTTGAATTTGAATCTTTGGAGAGGAACACAACCTTTCCGAGAAAGATGTCGTAGTGCGTAGTAATATACAGTAATAATAGTTATTAAATCAAATTCACCATTTCTGCCTTCATCACCGTTACCGCAACCCGAGCTCTTACAAGGAGCTCAATGTCTCACATTTCCAACCACTACTGTTCACTACTGAAACAATGCTGCGAAACTCGCAATTTAAAACAAGCAAAGAAGCTACACGCAAGCATAATCAAAACCATATCAAACCCAGAAACGTTTTTGCTCAACAACCTCATAAACGCGTACTCAAAGTTGTACAGAATTACCTATGCACGCCATGTGTTCGACCAAATACCGGACCCAAATCCCTTCTCGTGGAACACAATTCTCTCTGCTTACTCGAAATCTGGAGACATTGTAAGAATGCGAGAAATATTCAATTTGGTCCCAAAGAAAGATGGGGTGTCTTGGAACTTGATCATTTCAGGCTATGTGAATGCTGGACTGAGTGACAAGGCTTTGCAGGCTTATAACTTGATGTTAAGAAATGGGTTGATGAATTTGAATAGAATTACGCTTTCTACAATGATCATTATGTTGTCAAGCAAGGGTTGGGTTGATTTGGGTCGAGGGATTCACGGGCAGGTAGTGAAATTCGGGTTTCAGTTGTATGTTTTCGTCAGAAGCCCTTTGGTGGACATGTATGCGAAATGTGGGTTAATACGAGAGGCACAGCGGGTATTCGATGAGTTGCCTGAGAGGAATTTGGTTATGTATAATACAATGATTATGGGTTTTATGAGGTGTGGGATGGTGGAAGAATCTGAGCATTTGTTTAGGAGTATGCCTGAGAAGGACTCCATTACTTGGACCACAATAATTACAGGCCTAATTCAGAATGGATTGTTAAAAGAAACCATGGATTTATTTCGTGAAATGAGGTCGAAAGAACTTGATATGGATCAATTTACTTTTGGGAGCATCTTGACTGCTTGTGGAGCTCTTGTAGCACTAAAAGAAGGTAATCAAATTCATGCTTATGTAATTAAAGCCGATTATATCAATAACATTTTTGTTGGTAGTTCTCTTGTTGACATGTATTGTAAGTGTAGAAGCATTAGATATGCAGAAACAGTTTTTAGAAAAATGATGCATAAAAACATCGTTTCTTGGACTGCAATGGTAGTGGGATATGGCCAGAATGGGTACAGCGAAGAAGCTGTTAGAACGTTTTGTGAAATGCAAAGGGACGGGATTTGGCCAGATGAGTTTACTCTAGGAAGTGTGATTAGCTCTTGCGCAAATCTTGCAAGCTTGGAGGAGGGTTCCCAATTTCACAGTCGAGCTCTAGTTTCAGGCTTAATCTCGTTCATTACGGTTTCTAATGCACTTGTAACACTGTATGGGAAATGTGGTAGCATGGAAGAATCTCATCATTTGTTTAATGAGATGAAGTACAGGGACGAAGTTTCTTGGAGTGCCTTAGTTTCAGGCTACGCCCAGTTTGGAAAAGCCAAAGAAACAATTATTTTATTCGAAGAAATGTTAGCTAATGGTGTAAAACCAGATGGGATTACATTCATTGGTGTTCTTTCGGCTTGCAGTAGGGCTAGACTTGTTGAACAAGGGCGTGGTTATTTTCATTCAATGACAGAAAAGTATGGAGTTAGGCCAATTCTTGATCACTACACTTGCATGATTGATCTGTACAGTCGAGCAGGGCAGTTAGAAGAAGCTAGAAATTTCATCCTCGAAATGCCTTGTTGTCCTGATGCAATTGGCTGGTCGACATTACTGAGCTCGTGTAGAAACCGAGGTAACCTGGAAATAGGAAAATGGGCAGCTAAACATCTTCTTGAAATTGAGCCTCATAATCCTGCTGGCTATGTATTACTTGCAAGCATATATGCTGCTAAAGGAGAATGGGATCATGTGTCTCAGTTAAGAAAAGGAATGAGAGAAAAGGGTGTGAAAAAAGAACCGGGATTTAGTTGGATTAAGTATAAGAACAAAGTATACACTTTCTCAGCTGATGATAAGTCGAGTCCATTTTCAGGTCAGATATATGAAAAGCTGGAGAAATTAAACTGTAAAATGATTGAGGAGGGATATGTGCCAGATACAAGCTCTGTTCTACATGATGTTGAGGAGTCTGTGAAAACGAAGTTGCTTAACTACCATAGTGAAAAGCTGGCTATTGCGTTGGGTTTGCTTTTTGTTCCTCCTGGGTTGCCTATAAAAGTGGTGAAAAATCTACGTGTTTGTGTTGATTGCCATAATGCAACTAAGATAATTTCAAAGATCACCAGCAGAGAGATTCTGGTGAGAGATGCTGTTAGATTCCATTTGTTTAAAGATGGAAAATGTTCTTGTGGAGATTTCTGGTAGTTGGTCTTGTTGGCTAAAGCGGTAATCCTATAGAGCTTTACGTATATGTTCGATCATTTGTGTGCAATTTATACCATTTCTCTAGAGGATGATGAGTTTCAGTGTACTTGAGATTAGTTGAGAAAATCAATGGAGTGGTGCTGTGTTTTAAATCTGTGCTTAACTTCTCATCGATGTGTGTTTGAAGATTCTAACTAGCACACAATGGAGGTTTCTTGTAGACAAGGTATGATTTCTAGTTTCTTCAAACTCATACTGCATTGAGAGAAGGAAGACATACTCTTTCTTCTGAGATATAACTGAATGCTGTTGCTAATTTTAGTCACTGCGAGAATATTGATCCAACAATTTAGGATATGGTGTGTTTGCCTGTGTATTTACGAACATTTAAAGAACGAAACGAACAAGTGAACAAAAAGCAAAAGAACCCCATACATCCTTTTGATACACTCATTTAACTCACGTTAAGAATAAGAAACTCATACAATAAATGAAGCACTTGACCCGATTGGTATATTATTGTTGTAGTTACAGTAGTATAATTATAAATTCTTAGAACCCAACTTGCTCTTCCTCTTGAATTGATTTTATAGACTCCAATTGACTTTGTTCTTGATTCTGCACAAGCATGAAGTATCATATCTCAGTATAATTTATCTTTTGCAGGATAAATATTACATTAAAGCAACAGAAAACTACCTGGAAACGAGTACAGATTTCCAAGACTTCAGCAAGAGGCGCCCAATCGCCAAAGTTTCTCTCAATAAACTGGTAAGCAATGCCACTCTTTCCCTTACCAACTATAAAGAGTCCACCTTTTATCTCACCTTCACCCTTAAAATTTTGGTCCACTCCCATGGCCTTCGCCCTCTTATAATTTGCACGTGCTCTAGGGTTGAATAGAAAACCGGATATGAACTTGTCTTTCAGTAGCTTTCCCCCACCGAGGGATTTAAAGAACTCCATACCCCTATCAAAGAGCACGGCCCCACCCCAGTATCTCGGCCAGAAATCCTTCACCTGCAACCATTAGATGATAAAATACAGCATCCTTAAGGACCATAGCAAGCATGATCATGTGAGTTGAGAAATGTTACCTCGGATTCTATATGCTCGTGAAGTACTGCAAATAGTTGGACCCCAAGTGCATCAAATATCGGTTTCTTGGAATATAGTTGGTGGGCTTCAGCTCTACACATGATACACCTGTTCACCAAAAACATTTATTGACATATGTTCGGGTGGACTTTTTCCACCTAAATAGCGGGGGGAACCACAAGATGTGTGAATAATAATTAATGATGATGTAAGATGTGTGGTTGATGATACCCTGGTCGACGGATGCAGAGGAGTATAGCTGGTTTCTCTCGCCATAATTCTGAAGCCTTCATCGGAGGCGTCTTAGTTTTCACCAAACGCTCCATTCCAATCTTATATTCCGGAGTTAGTTTCTGAATCGAGATATTCTCAATCGTGGAATATTGGGCTACATTCTCAACTACTTGAGGAGGTTGTACACATCCACATGCTCTAGGTTCTGCAGGCATTGCAGCCACAATTCCCTTATACACATGCCCATCTTTGATCTTAAAACTAGCCATCGATTGCTGTAGAGATGAATCATAAGCTGCACTGCTTCTTCCAGGAGATTTGGGCACCTTCTGCAGTTTTCTTGAATTAACTGATGAAATCTGATTAGTATAAGTACTGCTATTTCTCGATGGAGTTGTGCTTTGTTTTCTTGCTGGGAGGGGATATGATGCTGGTAAAGGATTTGCTCCACATGCAGTTGTTCTATCCATGAAACGCGCAATATGGCCTCTTTTCATCCCAAACTGAGATGAAAGATCCGTAGTCGACAAGCTGAGAAGCTCAGGAAGACATATTCCCGACATCTCCAGCTTATCCCCATATTGCACCAGTCCTCGATCATGGAGGTATGTCCTAATCTCAGTTGCATCCTGTTAGGCCAAAATACAATCTTCAGAATGATGATTAATCGTGGTGTTTGTGTTTTCTTTTTGTGGAAATATGATTGTTGAAATATGCAGCTTATCGTCTTATAAAACTTTAAGCAAACTATTGTATTGAATTGATGATATTAAGTTAGGAAGATCTTGATGATGAGCTAACCTTTTGCTGTTGAGTCATGCCAAGATCGTCCATGTCCTTGGAATTCATAACCTTTATAGTTGGGACATCGTCCCAGCCTTCTTCCAGAAGCTTTGGAAGAAGTTGTTTCAGAGATCCATTGCCAACAAAATCCTCAATTGAGAAAGAAGCCATCTCCTTTTTCACTTCTAGAGTTCTATGTGATCTGAGTCAAGGATATGTTATGGGGAGAAAAACACCTAACTCAATGACTGATTTATAAGACTAGGAAACTTGGCTCATTAAATATAAATATTCTAGTTATGGGATTGAATGCTCTACTAATTTGATGATGTCAATGACTTCATAATTTGTATGGTGTCCTTGTTTTTATATAGTGAAAAAGAAGCTATAAACCTTTGACCAAACATGTCCTAAGTTTCTTTTTGACATCTGGCATTTCTTCTTAGTCTGTGTGTAGTTCTTGTAAATGAGCTCTTCAAGTCTATTCCATCTGAGTATCTCGCACTTAGAAGTAATCATCTTACATGTTATCTTATCTTAAGCATATGATTTAAGATAGCAAATCGATCACAACACCAAACAATGTTAACATATTAGAGACGACTTGCTGGTTCATTAGCACTGTTTATGAATAGAATAAACCAATTGGATCCAAAACTAGAGACATTCAAAATTTTTGTCCAGTCGAGCATGCTGAGGGCGTCATTGTTGTTGATTACTCGATTAGAAGAAGTCATATTTTTAATAATTCTTATAATATTTTAAGCATGCATGATTGCAACAACAAAGTAGAATAAAAGAACTTGCAACAAAGTTGTGGAATGTAAACAACAGTTCGACTGGATTTATTTAGCCGTCTCAATTTGTAACAATAAATAATAATGTGTGTTAAATAAAATATAAATCCAACTTCGAATATGCGAATTTATATTTTTAAAATGACAATTGCCGGCCAAACGCTCCCTAACTTGGTGACAATTTTTGCAGATATTCAATTCAGTGTCACATTCAGCCAAGAGATCGTTGGAGATGTAATTCTTCATTTCTGAAATTCCAAAAAAAAAAAAAAAAAAAAAAAATTGTTCATTTGTGAACAAACTTTAACTCCGTGTATGTTAAACTTAGTCGTTAACATTGTACTTTGTGTGAAGAGTGTGTGTGTGTGTGTGTAAGTATTTTTTTAAGTTCAAAAAAAAAAAAAAAAAAAATTGAGTTTGACCCAGCTTGACTCGTCTCAGCTCGGTAAAGGTCGCCTAACTACGGACAATAGTAATTTCTCAACTATCATTTCCAACCATTCATTATATTAATTTGTTAAATAATTGAAAACATCACACAATGGTAAAGGCGATTGCAACAAGGAGATGAAATGCCTTTAGCTGTTTTCCAGCACTACAGAAACACATGCAGTTGTGTAAGTATATATTGTGAAAATAGAGAATTACAATATAAAGGGTGAATGGGAGTAACTTTTAATGATTTTTAATGGATTTTAATGTGAAAGAAGAGAGAGAATGAGTGGAGGTAAGTGGTCGAGATTTATGGATGTGATGAGATATGTGGATGTGATTGATTTAGGAAAGAGAAAAAAGTGATAAAAAGTGGTAAAAAATGGTAAAAAGTGAGAAAAAGAGGATCCATTCATGCCTATAAGATTGGACGAAAACCAATAATGTTTCCCTACCCATGCGTGGGTAGGGTAACATGCCCACAAAGACTTGTGTACATGATCAAAATTCAATAAGGAAATACTTGTGTTTGATCAAATTTTGATCATGTGTAAGTAAGCCCCCGTGGGTATATTACCCTACCCAAGCGTGGGTAGGGAAACATTACCGGGACAAAAATACAGTAATGAACTAAATTGAGATTAGAACTACGTACGTTACAAAATTATAATGATTTATGGTAAGCATTTATTTATTAATTATATGGTCAATTATTCTTTGGTGGGTGATGCCTAGGTCCTTTATAATCAGCATTGAAGGCAACAAATCCAGCCTCCCCATCTTTATGATCATCTTTGATAGCCACCATTTTTGCACCTTCAGATGTTTCCATTGCTTCACTTGCATCATATTTTTCCACCTCCTTCTCCATCTTCATCCGATGATTGATCCCCATTTTTCTTCCTCTTATTAGGGTTTCTCTAGTAGCAATCGAGATTCTCTCGAGAACTGCAGCCTGTCAAGTTTGAAATTACATGTCAATCGTGCTAGATATACTACTATACAGATAATTTGTCTAGAAAGTTTGACAGATATACTATACAGATAGCTTATATTAATATTGACGAAGAAAATTTTTGTGTTTACAATTAATTTTTTATCAACATATGGTTCTGGCAATACCTCTTTCTTTGAAGCAGCAATGCATCTTTCAACAGCAATTCTTGTTCCACCTACAAATTTATGCATGAATAAATAATTATAACAATGCCAGTAGCCCAGGGTAATCGAATGTAAAGGATCTCTATTACAGTAAATGGATTGTGGCTTATGTGGAGAGGAAAAGGACGGATTTTTGTTGTGATTCAAAAGTTATTGTCTAATGGGTTTTGTCTACAATTTATTAATTCTGATAACGTGACATTTAGGCCTTGTTTGATTTGGGGTTTAATTGTTCCGCGCGGTATTCCGTGTAAAAATGTGTGATTAATATTATTTTGGGAAATGTGTGTGTGGTTGAAAATGAGTATGAGGTATACGGAATTGCGTGCGGATTTGGTTAACACCAAATAGAATAAGGCCTTAGTTTATACTTTACAGTGCATCCCCAAACCGAATTAATTAAGAAAATTTCTTTTTAAGTCAAAATTAAAAGGTTCACCTCGTTCCAAGATGTAGACACAATATACCTCACACAATTGCATTTTTCTTTCCCTTTTTTGTTTCCTTTCTATTTTTGCACCATAGAAGTGTTTTTAACCGACATTAATGTCTACTATTTGCTTATTTGACACCGTATATTTTATCAATCCATTGAATGCATCGGAGATGCTATTACTCCTATTAAACTTAGAGATATAAGGAGCAAATTATTAATGGTTGAAGTCAAGATGAAAAGAACTTACCTGAATTTGAGAGCTTTCCAAGAATCAAAATCAGTAGCAGCAGGAGTAAGCTTGTTCTTGCACTCAATGTCATTCTCCTTGTGATTTCTTCTTCTTGCATGTTATGAGCATCAAAGAGGAGAATACTATCAAACACAACTTGCAATTTATAGGGAGTGAGATAGCACACAAGTCAATGATATGGTCCAAATATTAATTAAATAATAATATATTTCTACATTCCCTACTAAAGACTGGCTAGGGTTTCTAAATATTGTTATTAATTGCCTTCCATTTCACGTTTCACAAAAATTTAAGGGGCCAAATTTGAGTGGCATGCATTCCCATAATAGGGTTACTTGCATAAACATTTGTGTTAATCCATGTGCTAGTACTAGGATCTCGAGACACCTTTTTCTTAATTACCACATAATTTGAAATTCTTGAGTTGGTCTAACTACTCAACTTTTAAAAAGAGACTCGATTCTCAAATTTCTGTTATGTATTATAGGTTACTAAAGAAGAAGCAAGCTCAAATCATGAAAAAGAGCTACCCATGTTGAAGATGATGCGATCGTTGTGAAATATATAATTGATACTTAAGCTATCATCTCCAATGACAAGATTTTTATCGTTGAGAATATGAATTGTTTAAATTGAAAAGCACATCAATAAGATATAGAGATTAATACTGCGGTTCTCCACTAGTTCCCCTAGCTGAAATTACTGAAGAGCCCAATTTTCTATTTCAATCTTGACCCAGTCATCAAACATGGCACTAAAAACGGTGATCCTAGGGTTTCATTAGTGAGTAAACTGTTTATCAACCGTGCCTAAAACACCAATAATGGCTTGCCACTTTGACATTGAATTTTTCTCCTACTGATGCGCACTGCAACCACCATTAGTTTGTGCCGGCGCTGAGGGCATCAAGTTGTTTTCGGAGAAGCTATGTCATATGCGGGGCACAATAATGGTACTCACAATGGGCACAAGATCACTTCTAATGTTGGCTAGTATAAGATGAACAGTAATACAAATTTACGTCGAATTGTAACATCATGCGTTATTTATAAAATACTTACTAATACTTTTTATGATTATTAGAGTTGTTTTGTTTATAAGGTCAAGATTTTGATTTTCGTGTGATTAGAGAGAGTGGTGAAGTCGTTAGTGGGTTGAAGATGCATGTTAATGTTAATTCCAATATGAATATATAACGTTGAGAGGAAGATATGAGTGTTTCGCGCTTGTCCACCATTCACCCGTTCTACGAGAAAAATAGAAGGCGTCAATTTTTAACTTTTCTATGTGTTTTTTTTTCTTTTTAAATACAAAATTCATTCTTGAATGTTGGCCACTTCACCAATTTCTCCATTGATAACAACAAATATTCAATCGAGATTCGAGAGAGACGATGCCACCTTTTTATTACCATTATTATTTATTCCTACCTTTTTCCGTACAAGCCCTAAATATTTCTTCAAGACAACAAAAACGGTAAAGTAGTTTGAAAATAAGTGACACGTTGGCATATACCATAAATTAATAGAACTCATTATACGTTTGTTACATAGAAAGGATATACTTGAAAAAATGAAAAGACATGTTGAAGTTACCTCTATTGGTGTTATTTTTGTAATTTAAAAAATCAACTTTTACTATTAATCAAAATTAAACATCAATATTAATAACATATCTTATGTCATTTCTTATTATTATCCACACAACTCGTTGTTCCCATCACTATTCATCTAAAAAGTTAATTTTTAGATAAAAAAAAATAACTGAACAAAATTTAAATGCAGCTAGTTACAAAGAAGATGTGATGTAGGAATGTCATTGAATCAAGTTGAGCCCGAGTCCTTGGTTTGATCGGTTCGGCTTGATATTTAGTGGATCTTTTTCGAGCCCGATCTTGACTCCTCCAAAGTCGAGACCTTGCTCTGGTCGTGCTCGGTTGTGATCGAGCTCATTGAGCTCGAGCCAACTCAAAGTGTACGCATTTTTATTGAACATTTAAAGAAAAAACTACTTAACGACTTTAGAATTGTTTTTTCTTTAGAATTGTTTTTTCAAAACAAAATAAATATGATATTTATACAATTGTTAAATATAAAACTAATAAAAATTTTAAAATTTAGTACTATTTGATGAGAGTGACCAGTCAAATGTGAATTTTTACAAACTAAGACCATGGGTTCACGAAGTTGCAAGCCAAACTCAATTACTCAGCAGTATTGCCAAAGCTCGCCGAGCGTAAATAGGCTTGGTTACCGTTTTTAAGGCGAAAGCAGGCAACAAACTGAGTCGAACTTGACCTCCTTCTGGATCGAACCTAAGCTTATTGAACCGGTCGAACCCATCAATATTATTAACTGTGATATATGGAAATACACGACACATCTGTATTTTGTTAACTTGCAAGTCAAATCGTAACTTAGAATGGTAAACTCTTCCTATGATGGAAAACTGCGACACCTTGGACTAGTTAATTTGGTTCGAGTGTTGGGGCCGCTGCTAAATCATATGCAGGTATAGCGACTTTAATCGATGTCTTCAAGGTGAACTAATTAATTGCAATATATTTTAAACGAAGACTTGCCCACTGTTTCATGGATGTTAAAAGACTAGCACACTATCTCTAGGCTTATTCAAACTAAAAATTTCTGAATTTTTTAACAGTGGAACAAATATCACATGTAGTTGGCATGCAATAATTATCACGAATTTCTCATTTTTGCCACGAAATAAGTTCTTCACACATCTCAACCTTATCCAAACCTCAGCATCATAGCTACCCCACGCTTCATCTTTATCTTTAACTAAGCAAATAGAGTAATCTGATTTCAAATGGCAGTAAATTGACCACCAACGACGAAGACTTCCACCACAGGCAAGATAATAGCTTTACCACTAAATTGGGATCTTTAAAAATATCTTCTACTAATAATTACCTCTTTAGTCTACATACTAAACTAACTTCATCTTTTATTTTGTAGCAGCTAATCAAGACACAATTCACATTTAGCACTTGAGAACAGGACTATCAACATTCAAAAAGGTTCAAGAACTTAAATTCCCTCTAGCCCCTTCGGACGAATAGGACTGGGATGGAAGAGTTCGCTGACAGATGTGAAGACATGCCTATGTACTTACAAGATAGCCGTTCCATTTCAAGATTTAATACGACAAATTATTTAGCCAACACTGTCGATGAGTCAGAGAAAAGCTTAAACCTCAAACAGAAAATACAACTAATTGTTTTGCAACTTTTTGCTCAGCTACCTGCAAAGAATATTTACAGCAGGTTCTCAACTTCTCATACTGCCACTCGGCCCACTCCTATCTACAACAACCATCAAGACAAAGCACAAACCAAACCTATCCTACAACTCCTTTGACAACCTCGCAGTCTTAATTCTCTCAGAACTATAAGAGATATGTATGGTAATTGGTAAAGTAATTGTAATTCATACCTCAATCTCAAAACTGGCAAGAAGTCCCAAGCCTCAGCCTCTGCTTCTGACCAAGGATCGCACTCTTTTTCTCAGCAAATGCTGGGTATAACAGCTCTTGGAATTTCTCCAGAAACATAGCCCATTCTTGCTCATTCATGTCTGCAAGCTTCACAAAGTTTACGCTCGAAGGAAGCTGCTCATTTGCACTCCTGTGGCCAGATGATGAACTAGCAAGATAGTAAAATTCACCCTTGGGTTCACCAAATTTTGGGAACTTGAGCTTTTTTTTGCCTAAACTAGTGTTCTTGAGTGACAGGGATAGTTTTGAAATGCTGGTTTTCCTTTCAAGGGATTTGATACTAACGAACTCTTTTTCCTGCTTTTCTTTCTCTTCTTCTTCACTTTCTTGTTCCTCCTCAATGCTTTCATCTAGTTTAGAAAGAGGATTACGACCATTTATACCTCCATAGCCAAAATGAAATGGTACTCCAATGAAGTCCTCAGAGCCCATTTCTTCATTATCTATGTCGAACAGACACTCCTCAGCATCTTCTTCAATCTCGAGACAACTCATTTCCTCATCTATCAGTCTTCTAGCTTCAATACATAAAACTTCAAGTTCACTAGGTTCCTCCTCACCACGATGAATCTCCCGAGTCATCATCTCGCCGATCTCAGCAAGACACAGCCCATAAGCAGCAGCTTGCTTGAGGAAAATTGTGCAAAGGACCAAGATTCTCAGGCAGGCCTCTCTAATCATCGGGAGCTCTTGTCGAAGCATCTCTGAATCTTGTATTGGATCAAGGAATTTGATATACTCAAGCTCGTCGTCTGAAAATGGTATTGATGCTTGAGGCCAATGAATCCACTCAAAATAGGGATCTTCTAAACTTTCGGGCAAGCAAAAGCCATGATCGATTGGGATGATTTCTAGTTGACCAAATCTTCCAATGCCCTCGAGGTTTTTAACTAAAAGATTACCTGCATGCCTATCTGTGTTCAATATCCTAATGTCTAATATCCCAATGCGATGTACAGAACTAACAGGGAAGCTCGAGGTTCCATGGTCACTGGCATCAAAATCATGCGGGATGAACTGCTGAAAAGATGCAATCTTGCTGACAAGCTTCTTGTTCTCAGACTTATTTCCATTTCCATCCACGCCATCGTTGACATTGAAGATTGAGTGAGTTATCTTCACCAACGCGGTGGGTGGTACATTAGCAAAATGATCATAATCAAGAAGATAAGCAGCCACTTCTCTGAACCCTGTTTCTCCAACCCTGACAAAACGCTTTAACCCCGGTTGTCCAAGAGCTTTGCCAACATAACCGTTTGGATTGTTTGGTGCAAATGGTTCTTCATCTGTCGGCTTCACAATCGCCACACTCTCCCCTTTACTATTTCTGAAAAAGTACCCCCCTCCAAGCCCACCATGTGCAGGGATAGGATCAACCCCTTTCTTCATCGCCATGACAATTTCGTTAACAAGATGTTTTGTTTTATCAAATTGAGCTGAGTTGCCCAATATCTCTATCGGCCCACTCTGATCCCTCTGTTGGATGTCCTTTCCAGAGGGTGACAGACAGGGAGTTGACGAGCTTCTATGCATCAAGTTCCTTGTCAGAAGAAGAGGAGAATCATTACGAATGGCACTAAGGTCGTTCTTTAACACCATATCACCGAATGTCAAAGAACTCTCCTCGGTTGGAAAGTGTAGGGCAACCTGCAACCTCCGCTTCACGGTATGTACATTATCCCTCCTGTCCAATTCCATACCCAACACACAACCAGTTTCAGTCTGTACAAAAACACGTCTACTTCCAGCCGGTTTCCCTTCTGTTTTATTAGGTCCATGGTACCCTCCACTTCCCAGTGGGGTCTTGAAAGCTGTCACAGCCATCTGAGTTTGAACAGGGCTTCTGTGCTTAGTTGACATGAAGAGAAGAGTAATGCTGACAGCGGCTCTTATTGCAAGGGGCAATAGAGATAGAGACAGAGGAGAGATTCTATCCTATGTCAATCCAAATCGAATTGCAAAGTTGGAAGCTAGAGAAAACTTCACCAACTACATAGAGAGAGCCATCCGATGTTTCATATAAAGCAATGGACCACAATCTGCAGGCGAAAGAGGTAGTAAGATAAAAATTAAAAAAAAAAAATTGTTTCAATGGTGTTAACGTCTTAGCGATTCAATATTTATCTGTTACAGAGGATCATCAATAGAAACACAAGAAAGACAACGTATTTTACACGTTTTTACAAAGTTGATAATTACAAAACCAGTATGCTATTCTTTATATCTCATAGATTACCTTAACAGGACACATTCTCTGCAAAGCCTAAACAGCAGTATAAATAAAATTTTACCATGTTAGATGAAATCTTCAGCAGGCAACAAAGAACATCTTACAATTCAACACCGACTAGCAATTAATCTTGATTTAAAATGTATTCTCGAAACGCAAAAATGGTATTACAATTTACACCTAGATGACACGTCATTAAATTAACCTGATTTAGAACATTAATTAATCTATATGTGTTTTCTTTTTACTTCCACTTTAAACACAGTTAATGTCATTATACCCTCGTTTTTCATACGATAATCACACAAAATCTATTCTTCGATAGAAGAATCACAATCCAGTCCGATCAGTCGAAACTCATTTTTCCCAGCAGTATTTATTAATGAATTAAAGAATCATTCGCCAAAAGAACAAATGTAATACCAATCAGAAAGGTACTAAATTAATTACAAAAATCTGAAAAGTTAGCTTACCAGACGGCCAGATCTGAATGAGTTCTTGCTTTGATTCCGCGTAACCAGCCAAAACCGCAGAATTAACAACGTTCGAAATAATAAATTTCATACAGCTCAACTCTCCGAATCTCGATTAAGCAGAAGGTTTAAGTTAGCGACTATCAATTTATTAATCTGTCTTCTTCCTCAATTAAGACCTTCTCCTCCACTCTCTCACTCTCTAGTCTCTATCCCTATCCCCTCTCTCTCTCTCTCTCTTTACATTTCCATAACTGGATCGATGTTTATTTATTTCTAGTCTTGGTAAAAAAGTGTTCCTTTTTACCTCGACAGATGCTAAAATTACGCGTACAGTGCGCGGTTACTCTGAACCCGCCATGGGTACTTCCTATATATGGAAGAGTCTAGAATGTCGATATCTAGCCGTCGAAATGAAAATTCATGTGGTATGATCTCCGCCGTTGACAGTCAGGGCGACGTGGAGGAAAATGATTGGGTGACACGTGTCACAATCAGCGAATCAGGGGGCGGTTTTAATCGGTGCACCATACTATCTCTATATGTCATTGTCCGGTGTACGAGGTTTTGACTCGGTGCGGCGCGGGCGTACGAAGGTAGAATGTGGTTCGTAGATTTGGATATGTTTCGTAGAATTGCTGACTTGGACACGAAGTGGTTGATCCAAGAGCTGAAATTGAAGTGCAATCTTTGTGCAAGTTGTGCAAATTGCCAATGTTTTTTTTTTTTTTTTTTGAATGCCAAATGGCTAATGTTAAGACTTAAAGCTAAGTGCATCGCAAAAGCACATAGGATTTCACTTTGTTTCTACGATTTGCCGTTGTTGTTTATTGTAAGAAAAATATTACATTACCATAATGGATGCCATAATAATTTACATAACAGTAAATGACATATTTAATAACGACCCATCTAAAAGTGATGTGATGGGTGAAATTATTGGATGATGCCAAGTGTCCATTATGTTAATAACTATGACATCTATTATGTTATTATAGCATGCTCCTTGTTACATTTTGTAGTGTTGAGTGAAGTCATTAAGATGTTGTCGTTTTAAGTTGGCTTTATGCAAAAGAGGTGCAGAGTGAGACTGTTCGAGTTGTTTAAATTCCGATGTGTGAATTACTAAGCGTTTTCAAAAATGAAAATGAATATTGTAGTGATACTATACCCTAAATTAGAGATTAACAAATAATTTTTGCTAAAATCGAAGTAAGAGAGCACTTAGAATTGTTGTTGCCCCTAAAAGGGGACCCTAGATCAAGAAATCCCCACTTTGTAATGTAACTCTATTGAGTGTATTATGCTTCAAACTCCAGTAAGGATCAAGTTTAGAAAACAAGATTACAATCAGTTGGCCCCAAATCACAAAGATCTCAAACCCTGACTGCGAACGAACCTGTACGATACAGCCTTCCTAAAAAAATATATTATCAATTAGAGATTGGCCATCGACAAAGAGTAATCCCTAATCTAACATACAAGAAATCATCAATGATTCACAAAGAAAAGGGATGAAGGCAGTTTCTGAATCACAAAGGAGAAAGGAGTAAATTTCTCAGCCGCACAAAAAAAGAGTGAGATAGAGGGGTAAATCATAAATGAATAGTCAACCGTAATGAATAAGGGTACTGGTAATATACACTATGGACGACCCAAATCAATCCACAAGATCAATGGCTCAAATTAGTTGTGTATCAAATGAACAAACTCACCTTTTAAAATGTACCCTACAAAACACACTTATAGGCATGAGAATCACCACCATTAAACATAAATCATATCGAATTACCATTTTTTCGTGGATATCTAAGGTTTACAAAGGGATAAAAAAAAAAAGTACACACAAAAGGAGTTGTGTGTCTTTGCGCTTTGCTTCACTTGAAATTCAACAATCACCTTGCAAGGATTTTCATATTATGAATAGTAATGTGAGAACTACATAGATTATGCACTTGTAGTTCATGTTACATCAATGTAATTTAAGATGGAGTCATGAGTTAGGTAAAACTATACAGTTAAGTGAGTTCAATATTAGCCAATTAGGGAATTATCTAGGCTTGAAAAGGTAGATTACAATATCTTTACGATCTACTCAATTGCCAGTATTCTAATATCTAACACATATATTTTCGTGGATCCAAAATTTTCAGCAATCACATTGTAAAGATGTTTGACTTTTGAATGGTAACTCGGGGATTGCAAGACTATGTATAAGTAGTTCATGTTTACATCGATGTAATTTAAGATTGAGTAATGAGCCTGGTAAAACTATAAGTTAACTAAGGTCAATGTCGACTAGTTGGACAACTGTATAGGCTCGGAAAAAGTAGATGACAATATGCCTTCACGATCTAGCGAATTGTCCATATTCTAATATCAAAATGAACTTGTATATATGTATCTAGATTGATATGACAAGTTCAGCAATCACATTATGATGATGTTTGTCTTATGAATGCTAAATGTGCAGGTTGCACAATCTATCCACATTAGTTCATGCTTACGTCGATGTAATTTATGACTGGGTAGTGAGTTCGGAAAAACTATACAGTTAACTAAGCCCCATGTCAACCAGTTGGACAATTGTTTAGACTTGAAAACTAGATTGCAATATGCTCGTATGTCAATATGCTTTTATTATGTTCATATTCTGATGTCAAAAGAAAATTTGTATATATCTATATTGATCAAAAATTTTACCAATCACATCATATAGTCACGCTTTTTGTGGCTTTTATTTTTACTTGAAATATCAACTTGAAAAAATGTTGAAAATTCTAACATATTGATAATTACTATTGCATGACAAAGATATGCGATCAAGTGCGGGTCCAGGATTTTTAGCCGGAGGGATGGTATACAGAAAAAAATTCAATTTGTCGAAAATTATGTACAAATTTTTTTTCTATATAAATTTTGTGGTTTTTTTTGGGGTTGGGGGGATACAACCAGTGTGAGCCCCCCCCAGATCCTCCTGTGTATGCGATATTTATTTAACATATGCATATAAGATATCGATTTTTGAGAAATACTAACAGTTTATTTGATAAACTTTAAAAAAATAATTACATATTTTCAACCACATATTATTCAAACGTTATCTCCACTTTGTTCAATTATCCTTTCCACTTTGGAAACCAAAAGGTTTCTAATGCATAAAATCTAACCAGTATTGACCATCTCAACGTATGCGCGTGGTCATTTAATTAATTGTGATCTTAATTAGTTGGTAGCAAGATCAGTAGTCAATAGGACTAAAAAAATTTATTTACTCTTTAATCATACATTAATCAAAAAAGATGAAAAACAACGTAGTTAAGTAAATTCAGCGTCGTTTCAAAACAAGTTAGTTCACTGCTGTTAATTATCCACTTAATCTGGTTTCACTAGAAAGTTAGGAACCATCAGAGTGTTCCACACTTACCGAATGGCCTGGCCATTTTCTGCCGACATACAATCTCCATTTTAAAATTCGAGATCAGATTTAGATCCACCACGACAACCGAGAGCTCTAATAATTCGAAAAATTTTCCCATGATAGCGTCTGATTCTTAGAAATTAATGGTCAAAAATTTTTATTACGCGATCTCGAATTTCAAAATAAAAATCGTACGTCACCAAAAATGATCCAAACGTTCCGTAAGTATGGAACACTTGATGGTTTCGAAATGCATTGCCGGTTTCACAATCTCTAGTAAATTTGTGTGCAATACTGTACTCCTTGGTCTGTTCAACTAAATTGCCAATTATATCCCTCAATATGAATTCAATGTACCCAGCCAATATACACAACGTTACGTGCACATACAGTCAACCAATATGATGCTGACTCGTGGCTCTCTCTAGTCACTTTATCTGACCTGTCGATTTTATCCCGAGAACAATGTCTCTGTCAATTTTGGGGCCAGTTTAGTGCACTTTTTTGCCCTTTTCGTCCCTCACCGTTTCACAGTTGTTGTGATGGCAATGGAACAAGATAGACAGAAAGAAGAGAATAATAATAATAATAATAATAATAATAATAATAATAATCTTTGTCCGTCGTCTTCTCAAAATTCTTTTTAGGGTATGTTTGATTGCATTTACGTAAAATATTTTCCTTCATTTGAATCACCTAAAAAATATTTTCCTACGTTCCACTTGGATTAGATTTTTCATAAAAAATGGCTCATTTGTGTACAAAATAGTTGTATTGAAAAGTATTTTTCTTGAAAATTTTTTCTATCAAACAACAAAATAGAAAAATATTTTCCTTAATTTGATATTTTCTTAGAGAAGTCTTACCAATCAAACACACCCTTAAAGTTAGGTAATATTATTATTTTTAATGGAATTAATTCATCTCCTAACAATTGTTGCTGCCTAAAGCATGAACAAACGATGTTGTATGTACAAATAAATATCCCAGGAATTTCAGTAACGAAATTATTTAAAACGGAGAGACTATAACATTTCAAACTTGTATAGGACTTAATTGCACATTGCTGACAGTTATGTTCTTAATTGACATTTTCTCAAAAGTTTAGTACTAACTCGCGTTTGAAAATTGACAATGACGAAAAATAATTGCAAGAAATATTTTGACATTCTAGACATCGGGCTAAGTTGTCAATATGTCATTAATTGTGCTCATGTGTCAATGGATGACATTGCGTCATCATTTGCGAGTAAGAGTTATTTGTGAAGTAGGAGATAATTTCTCTTGCGCTGGATCGCCGTTTGTCAAAGAGGAGCTGTTGCAATCTTGTGAAAAAATATGTATATAAAAAATGATGGTAATAATCTTTATGTAATTCTAACACATCACTTAGTTGTGTAATTAAATTTTTATTTTTATTTTTATTTTTATTTTTAATTATTATTAGAAATAAGACTTTTAGGGGTGATATATTATCCCTATAGCCTCGTGCCTATAGATTTTTAGGAGCGATAAATTATTTTGTCATCCCTAAAAATTTATAAGTACAAAATTATAGAGACGACAAATTGCTCTTAAAAGTTCAATTTCTTATAGTAATTAAATCTCTATTACAATTCTTGTCAAAGATGGGTGCAGAATTGACAGTGGCATGATAGTTTATTCCAGTGGGCGGTGAAAGCACGTGGTTTTGTTCATGCTCCTCAACAAGTTATGCGGATGGAGCCAATTTTGTAGGTCACCAGAATACCATGGTACGAGGCTCTGTCAATGTATCTTCCCTTTTCTTTTAATTTTTCTTTTTTCTTTTTTTTTTGCCATTTTTGCTAATGTGGTACAAGAAATTTTCTTCGATAGTATATATCTTGTTTGGAACGACGTGTTTAGAATACTAGGTAAGTTTACAAATGGTTAATTGGCACAAGAAGTACGTATTATTTGAAGTGGCTATACTTTGGGATTCTATTTTGTAAAAGGTGGCCATTTGGTCTTTATTTTCACCACTCTTGAAAGTTTATAGTTGTCTAAGTTATCTGATTTAAGTGATCGAGATCGTGCGTGTTATGTCGATTCTTCAGATTATTTCGTAACGATTCTTTGTTTAATGTAAGATGCGTCTGTAAATCGGCGTATCCTAGATGCGTCTACGTAGGCCAGATGCGTCTGGATCGCGATTGCTGAAATAATAAAATGCAGAAAAATAAACAGTAAAAACACAGGAATTTTAACGTGGAAACCCAAACGGGAAAAAACCACGTGCTTGTCGCCTACGAGCAAAACCTACCAACCATGTCCAATCAGTTTAAAACTTTACAAAGGAAATCAAAGGCAATAATTACGCATAATTAATTGCAACATCTAAGAAATAAATGAAAGAACTCCCTATTCGATCCTCCTTAGCATGTAATGCGAGCAGACATCCCGTTTCTCTTCAGTGATTCCTTGTAACCGCGTTCCCGCAACGAATCTACACCTCCCGTGTTGATCTCTTCAAGTTGTGGGCAGATCTATTGGTTGGAGGACTCCCTCCCGGAGATTTGAACCAAGATCAATTAATAATCAAGGTTGGTGTGCATGGGATTGATCAATTGATGATCGAAAAAGCCATGCACGGGATGGGAGAAGGAGACACGTTTCTTGAGAAAGGTAGGGGACGAAATTAAGCTCCAAACGTGTTCAACCGTGTTCCTTCAATAGTTGGTGTTTTAATACAACTTGTCTTACTTGTTGGCCAAGTCTCCAAGTTACCATAAACCACCAAATCCTACAAGGAATAAGATTACTATTAATTGTAGGATAAATCAAATAAGGTAATAATCAAATATGGAAAAAAGATCTTACTTTATCATGTATCAATATAATATGGAAAGTATCTTACCAAATCATATGATACGTCGAACGTAGACACAGAAGCCATCATCGTAGGCGTGTGTTAGGGTTAGTGTACTTGACTCTCACTTATTTAATTAAAATAAGGAATTATCACATGTGTTAATTTAAACCAAGATAAACTTAAAAATACAATGTGATAATAAGTCCATAAAAATCCACAATAATTAAATTAATTAAACACATAATTTAACTAACTTAATTATTAATGTGGAAAAATAAAAATGCCAATTACTAACTTAATTTTCTATACGAAAATAAAGCTAACAACTCTTGTGTGTGCAGGAGAGTGTGTACACTCCTGGTTCAAAAATTTATGGGGGATCCACGGGCCCCCCACAATCAGAGGACGGTTATGTATTATTAATTTCACCTAAGTAAATTACAAAAAAAAAATGGATGACGTGACGCCATGTGAGAATGCTACGTCATCAATGTGCATAGCTCTCGTGCACACGGCATGTGCACGAGAGCATTGATCTTATTTTCACATCTTTACATGTCAATTATTTCGTAGGAGCTCATATTCTAATTCATTTGTCAAGACAAAAAAATATCAATATATAAATATATTGTTATAAAAGTATAGAAATAATAGAGAGAATTTAGAGAGAATGAATTCCAAGGAATTCTCAGGAATGAATTTCATTAATAACTGAAGCCCTATTTATAGGAAAACTTCGAATGGTACAACCGTAATTACATAATTTCATCAAGGGTATAATAGTCATTCACATATAATAATTACATCTTTTACCAAATTATTCCTCCACCAAATTATTCCTCATAATTCATAACCACCACATTATTCTCAATTATTCATAACACCTAATAATTATTCTTCAATTATTATTCATAACACTCCTTGAATGACTATTAATACAAATGTCTTACTGACTGTTTGGAGAAAAACCAGGTGGGAAAAAACTTCCAAACCGATTGCGGGATAGCTTGGAGTGGTTATATCTTTGCTTCATCAAAAATTGCTCCCACGATGTCTTCCGGTAGTATAGGAGTATTCATGTGTCTTGCCTCATTAAAACCTTGTCAAGAAAACCCAGTGGGAAAAAACTTGATCGAAGGAAAAAGAGTACAGCTGCTCCGTTTGATTTCATATCTTGAGAACTGATATCTTTACTTCTGGTAAATGATTTCAATATCATCATCGTTTGGATCTAAAGCATTAGCTCCATTATAACTTGATCCAATAGATACTGTTTGTATCAATTTCTCCTATCGTTCTCAATATACCATGAATATGCCTCGTTAAAACCTTATTAGGAAAAACCCAGTGGGAAAAACCCTAATGAAGGAAAAAGAGTACATTATTCATGTGAATACGCCTTTAAAGTTGCCTCATTAAAAACCTTGTTAGGAAAACCCAATGGGATAAAACCTCAATCAAGGGAAAAAGAGTGCAACGCGTATTTTATACAATTATGCTGCAAGCATTTCAAAATCTTTCATACATTTGTATGAGTATCATATACATTGGTTTTATACTCTTCTTTCATTTAGAGTGCATCAATTTTCGTACACAACTACAAAACATTCACCATGAACACATGTCTCCAAACACACAATTTAAAGCATATAAATTCATCGTAAAAACATGTAAACATATAAGTAAACCTTCATAACTAATTAACACTTAAAATATATCATTTAACATTTAATACTCACTTAATAGGTTACTTCATTCCAGGGGCTTAGCTCACCATTTAGGGTACTCATAAACACGGGTTTAGCTCATCCGATCATTTAATTTCCTTTTAAGATACTACACACCACGATCGGTAATTTAACTTTCATGAGCATGCAACATATAATGACCACCATGCTTATCTTTAAACTTGAGCAATAGTCATCATCACCTCATCATCTCATAAGTTAAGGATTTCACATTCACCATTTATCATCTTCAATATATCTCAATATTTTCATTATCATTGATAATATGTAGCGCTACATTTTCATATCGTGTCGACACTTTTCAATTTCATTTCTTTCCCCATATCGACATAACTTATCGAGATATCTCATTATCAATCCTCTTGTAGGATTACACAATATAGTTATGTCTATATACTCTTCAAGAGTATATGCCTCCGTTATTAAGACCATCTTTTATAATTTGCTTTGATATAGATGATTGGGGAAATATCAACGCTTAAGCGTCTTAACTTATCAAAGCATCGTGGTGATATATGTGATTGTTCATAGCCTTTCATGCATCTTTGAACTTCAAGTTCAGTATTTCAATTTCGAGGATATAACATGATGCATTTCACATATTATTTTCAACATTTAATACTCCCTCATCTTGAGAAAATTTAGAACACCAAAACTCATACGATTGGTATCATTTTAATCATATATGTTCTCATCATTCAAATTTAATATGGGAATTTAGACCGTTTGCATTCTATTCTCGATATCGGCAATTTATTTGAGGACTTTAAATAATTTGCCATATAATATCCCACTTGTATGCATACTCAATCCTTGAGAGATTTATTCAAGTATTGGGATATACATTTACTAGCTTTATCATTAAATCTGAAATCATGCTCATACTAGTGAGCAAATATTTCGTAAATTTCAAATTACGAATCATATACACATGTGACTATCTAGTGGATCCATATCATAATATCTAGTAGTCCACATGGAGGATGAGTGGGCCCATACTTCTCATCCTTTATTCCAGATATATTTGGGATTTATTTCCAATATTGGCTAGTAATGATTTCATCATTTATCGAGAACAATCATTGAAGAATTCTTTTAATTCTTCACTTGAAATATTGATTTCAATAATTATTTAAGCGGGATGGTCAATCCGGTTTTGCAAGCAGTATTATTGAACTTCTAGTTCAAGAATTCTTATATTGATTTCACTAGTATCAGTATAGTGCTCAACATGATTTATCATAGAAACAATTCACCGACATATTCCATCATCTTTTGGTGACATTATTGTCTACTCTCTTTGTTCAAACACGGATTCTGACTCATACGCATCACATCCGGCTATTATTTAATTCGAAATCGTAGCTCTTACGCTTTATTTAAAATCGGAGTCTTATTTCATACGCGTCGTATTATTCTATAAATAAATCATCAAAATTATTGCAAAATTCATCCTAACAAGGGTCTATACATTATAATGGATCATATGCTCTCAAATCTTCGAAAATACTATCCATCACCACCGATTAAAATCCTAAAAATGATTTATCGAGGTAGGCTGGAAAGATTAAGGATGCTAATGAATAAGGGTATCCCACAAGATATCCGATGCTTGATTGAAGCAAAGGTTCGATTATCTGGTGAGGTTTCAATTCCTTCTAAATACATGCCTGGTATGGGTAAAAGTAGTTTTTCAAAGAAACGGAGAGCAAAAAGATTAGGAGGATGCTACAAGTGTGCTCGATGTAAATCTGTGGGGTACTTGTCCAGAAATCGAGAAGATAAAATAGCATTCATTAAGGATGGATTGAGTAAGGAGCCTTTGGATGATATTCAACAGGCTCTTGAGACACATCCTAGTGGACACGTACAAGGTGAGCTAATGGCCTTATGGGCCAAATTCAAAGATCAACAAGCACTTTATAGTCTTGAAATACTTACTTTAAAAGATCCAGCTTGTAAATTTAGTAGAATAACTTAGTATAATGATTTTCCCATATTTATGTAAGAAAGCTCGGTGTAATAACAAAGATCAATATATTTCTTTTATTTGTAAATATCGTTTTTCAATTTTAAGATATATATTATTTTTCAATCACTGACAGCTATATGTCATATCACTAAAGAAAAATTTCTGCCTTTTTCTCTTTCATATTTGTCAAAAAGTAAATAGTGCACTCAATTATTGGTTTTAAAATTTTTCTTTAAATAGAGGGATTCATATATCTCTCATGTTCATATATTAAAAGTATAGTGCAAAAAGAGAGATAGGAGTAGAGATGGATATGGAGATTTTAGAATCATCTCATACAAGTCAGCTTTTACCTCGCCATATTAAAACCGTATGTATTCTTAGTGGATCTAAAGCGGTAGGCCATATCCAATATGTGGATATGGCAAACCATCGTAAAAAGAGTTAGGGAGACAAGAAATCAATATACTATACGGAGGAACCAACAACAAACTTTTAGCTAGACTTATAATGGCGCACAATCATGGGGAATAAGAGTTTGAGTGTAATACCTTTCCATCTAGTTGGATCTAATACTCGAATTAGAGCCGGTTCTACCATGGGTCCAGCGGGGTTGGTGCTACAAGCGCAATCCATCCACAAGCGCATGATGTATATGATGAATAATAGTGATGCTTTCATTGTCCTTCCAGCGCTACAACACACTTTGGAGGAAATATTCAATATAGCCTCGTTGGCACGAGTGGAATTTTCATGTCAAACCAATAGGTTTGTTGAATATTAATAATTTCTTTGATGGCTTACTAGCGTTTCTAGATCGAGTGTAAATAATAAGTTTATCTCTCATTCATTGAGAAAAATACTTATTTCTACTAATCGTTGATGAACTACTCATCAAATTTCATGCATATGTTCAAGAATCTGTGGAAGCCAGTCAGTCGGTCTGGACCACTTTGGTGTCAAGCGAAAAGAAATTCGGATCCTTTAAATATTTCATTATGAATCCTAATGTTGATGGTGGCGGAGTTACGGAGTATTTATACTCTCGAGGCGCATCCCTCATTTATGGATTGATTATGTATATTCTTTTGCATTTCTATATTTTAGTGTTTAATGCCATCTTTTGATATTCTCAATATGTTCCACTTTAATTGTTTTGTACTTCTTACGGAGTAATAATAATATCATATTGGCTTTATTCAAATACGTAAATCTAGTGATTATGCTTCTTCAAGAGCATTTTATTCTCATATTAATACAATCTCATATCATCGATGAGATTACTTCATATAATTTCTCCATGCGATATATTATCTTTGATTTATCAACATGGGATGTATTGAGCATTTGATTTTCATCTATTTATCCAATGGTGACTTCAAGTACCACTTACTCAATTTTCTCCATTAATATTAGGTGATATATGGAAGTAATTTTATTCTCATCGTCTACTACTTGAGTATGATTAGAATATTTGATCAACTACTTCTTACGGAGTAGGATTAGATTATAACCAATCGTGTAGTATAACCCACCACATTGGAAATATGCACACCAATCGTGTGGTATTACCCACCAAATTGGAAATATACTCAAACTATAAAGTGCATAAATTTAAATTGCAGAAATTAAATTTCCTCCAATAGGTGGTCGAACCTACCTTATGGGAATTATTGCAATAAATATAAATCTACGGAATTTAAATAGCAAGAATTAAATTGCATAATATTTAACTACTTCTTGAGGAGTAGGTTACGCTTAGTAGAAGGTATTACCCATCACTTAGCATATAAAGTGAGAAATATATAAAACCTTCCGTTTAGTGACGGTTGAACCCATCATCAAGTAGGAGGTATTGCGATAATTAAATTGCGATAAATAAAGTGCGAGAATTAAATATTGATGCTTCTCACGGGAGCGGATTTGTTCTTCTAGAACAAATACTCATTACTTCTACAAGCGCACACTTATCCTTCTAGAATAAGTACATTATGTAATTGAACTCTTGAGTTAAAATAATATTCGATCTTTTAACTCAAATGGACTTCAAGCCATTTTATATAATCAATGGATTTAGAATTTCTTCATGAATATTCTATCCCATTTTCCTTTGTTGTCAAAATTAGGTCGGTTTACCTAAAGGTAAAATTGTCCATTCCAATTACATAAGGTAAAATTGTCAAAAATATTTTATCAATGTTTCTGATTGGAAAATTATCTCCTTTCTACTTCAATTTATCAATATCAAAATGTTCAAGGACTATTTTGTAACTTTTTCAAAAATTGGGGTACTGTTTTGCAAATTTTGAAAGTTTACCTTATCAATATTAGTGTCAAATCGAAGCTCTCGTTAAATCGAGTATAATGGAGTCGAGAAAATTTGATTTTGATAACATTATACTCCTTATATCTCGAGAAAGCGAATATTATAATTTAATATATTATTATATTATAAAATCATATGATTTACCTTTTCCCTTTCTCTAATTATTCCATGGATGAGATTTACTTGCAATCCATTTACGTGATCGGAAAATTCTTTGGACTCCATTCTTCCAATTTTGGGATTTCAGACATCTCCAAGCAGGTTGTGTAGAATGAGGAATTGTGGGAGAGGAATATGAGCAAAGGGAATTTTGATGATGTATTTGTGAGAGAGTTATTTAGGATTGATGAGGATGAATTAATTCATTGGTAATAATCCAGGTTTACGATCTGAGAAGATCATCTATAAGATCTTGTAGAAGCATACTTCTTTCATATTACTCAAAGGGTTAGAGGCTCGTCTTTGATAACGTGTTATAAAAGTATAGAAATAATAGAGAGAATTTAGAGAGAATGAATTAGAGAATTCTAGGAATGAATTTCATTAATAGCGCATTTATAGGAAAACTTGAATGATACAACCAGTAATTACATAATTTCATCAAGGGTATAATAGTCATTCACATATAATAATTACATCTTTTACCAAATTATTCCTCCACCAAATTATTCCTCATAATTCATAACCACCACATTATTCTCAATTATTCATAACACCTAATAATTATTCTTCAATTATTATTCATAACATATATCAAATTAAATATTGTAAAATGTAAGAAACATTTAGGACAAATGTACGTATATTTAATAGTTTTGTATTTAATTACTAAACTTCTTTTATTTGAATAGAAATGGAGTTATTTTACGATTTTATCTAAAAGTGCCAACTGTATAAAAAACATGAAAATAATGATCGAAATGGCATGAATCTTTAAAGTGTAACGTATAAGATACAATGATAAAATGAATTTTGCGCATGCATCTACTCAAAGTTTCTATGCATAGAATATCTAGTCATTAATTATCACTCTAAGAGTATCTCCAGCAATCTCTCTATTTTTAAATAGCATATTCCATTAAATAAAGAACATCTTTAAATTTAAAGTGCAAAAATTTTTAACTGCTCTAACAAGCTCTCCAATTTTAACTCTTTATTTTACTCTTTTCAAGAAAAATTATTATTTTATCTCAAATTTAATTAATAATAATATTTTTAAGTATAAATGACCAATAGAATTAATTGTGGATTACATTGTTCAAGAAGTATGATCTTGAAACTTGTAATCATTCAATTATAAAGAGTGAGTTTGACTCTCCAAATTTGGAGAGTCAAATTCACTCTCTAAACTAAATTGTTAATTTAAAGAGTTTATTGGAGTAAAATTTTAGAACTTAACTCTTTAAATTATAAAGAATCTCATATTTAAAGAGCCTGTTGAAGATGCTCTAAGCTAAATAAATATTTAACTATCAAATAAAAAAATTAAATAAATATTTGCAAACAAAATTGGTCACTTTAACCAATAAGTTCGATCTTGTTAGCTACAATTTGAAACAAAATTATTTTCTTAGCTAGCTATTATTTATTTTATCTGCTATTTATTCGAGCTCTATCCAAAGTTTCCGTATCAATTCTTGACGCTGCAGATTTTAATATATTTCCCACATTGAAAAATGGCGATGGTTCATGCATCCATACAAGAAATACAATAAACAATGCCAGAAAAAGAATAATTTCCGACATTAAAAGATGGCCCTTCTTTTAAAGCTGCAAAAAGGGGAAATAAGGAAAGGGAGATGATGGGAGCTATACATTGATGGATTTATGGGACATAATGTCGAAGAACCGACCTGAGTCCATTTGGTTCGGTTTTCGGGTTGGCAATTGGCAACCCGAAAACCGACCGAAACCGAAAGAAATAAAAAGTAAAAAAAAAAATTGCATAGTAGTCGAACTGACCCAAGTCGGTTTGAGTTGGTTTTGGTTAAAAAAACCGAACCGCCTCCAGTCGGGTCGGTTTCGCGATGACCACCCATAATAATGATAGTAGACAAAAGGGATCGTTTGAATATGTAATATATGTTAAACAAACTCTTAACTCACATGTTTATCTTGTTTGTTAATGAATCTTGTTTCAAAACTAGGGACAATACAATACGAACTCATGTTTATGAAGTTAAAAGGGCACAAAGATAGGAGGCATCGAATGATTAAACAATTCAAAAACATACAGTTGACAATGAGAGATTAAACAATTATAATTATTATTTGATAAAATTAATCTTACATTCAGTCTCATCGCTATTAAGTACTTGTAAAGAAGAATTAGAATGTGCATATTACAATCCCAATTCCTCTATTTGACTCTTGATAGTCAATTATTGTCATTAGGAGAAGAAGCATGTATGGACCACCTATAGATTTAACCTTTTTAATCTTTATACAGCTAGTTTGAGGTACTTGGTCTTGTTTAGGTAATACAAACTGTTATAAAAGTATAGAAATAATAGAGAGAATTTAGAGAGAATGAATTCTAAGGAATTCTCAGGAATGAATTTCATTAATAACTGAAGCCCTATTTATAGGAAAACTTCGAATGGCACAATCGTAATTACATAATTTCATCAAGGGTATAATAGTCATTCACATATAATAATTACATCTTTTACCAAATTATTCCTCCACCAAATTATTCATCCACCAAATTATTCCTCATAATTCATAACCACCAAATTATTCTCAATTATTCATAACACTCCCTTGAATGACTATTAATACAAATGCCTTTCCTGACTTGTTTGGAGAAACCCAGGTGGGAAAAAAACTTCCAAACCGATTGCGGGATAGCTTGGGTGGTTATATCTGCTTCATCAAAACATTGCTCCCCGATGTCTTCCGGTGATATAGAGTATTCGTGTCTTCTCGTTAAAACCTTGTCAAGAAAACCCGGTGGGAAAAAACTTGATCGAAGGAAAAAGAGTACAATTTGCTCAGTTTGATTTCATATCTTGAGAATCGATATCTTTACGGTAAATGATTTCAATATCATCATCATTTGGATCTAAAGCATTAGCTCCATTATAACTTGATCCAATAGATACATTGTATCAATTTCTCCTATCGTTCTCAATATACCATGAATATGCCTCGTTAAAACCTTATTAGGAAAAACCCGATTGGGAAAAACCCTAATGAAGGAGAAAGAGTACATTATTCATGTGAATACGCCTTTAAAGTTGCCTCATTAAAAACCTTGTTAGGAAAACCCAATGGGATAAAACCTCAGTCAAGGGAAAAAGAGTGCAATGCGTATTTTATATAAGTATCTTTGCAAGCATTTCAAAATCTTTCATACATTTGTATGAGTATCATATACATTGGTTTTATACTCTTTGTTCATTTAGAGTGCATCAATTTTCTTACACAACTACAAAACATTCACCATGAACACATGTCTCAAAACACACAATTTAAAGCATATAAATTCATCATAAAAACATGTAAACATATAAGTAAACCTTCATAACTAACTAACACTTAAAATATATCATTTAACATTTAATACTCATTTAATAGGTTATTTCATTCCCAGAGGCTTAGTTCACCCTTTAGGGTACTCATAAACACGGGCTTAGCTCACCCGATCCTTTAATTTCCTTTTCGGTACTACACACACGATCGGTAATTTAACTTTCATGAGCATACAACATATAATGACCACCATGCTTATCTTTAAACTTGAGTACTAGTCATCATCATCTCATCATCTCATAAGTTAAGGATTTCACATTCAGCATTTATCATCTTCAATATATCTCAATATTTTCATTATCATTGATCATATGTAGCGCTACATTTTCATATCGTGTCGACACTTTTCAATTTCATTTCTTTCCCCATATCGACATAACTTATCGAGATATCTCATTATCAATCCTCTTGTAGGATTATACAATATAGTTATGTCTATATACTCTTCAAGAGCATATGCCTCCGTTATTAAGACCATCTTTTATAATTTGCTTTGATATATATGTTTGGGGAAATATCAAGCGCTTACAGCGCACTAACTTATCAAAGCATCGAAATGATATATGTGATTGTTCATAGTCTTTCATGCATCTTTGAACTTCAAGTTCAGTATTTCAATTTTGAGGATATAACATGATGCATTTCACATATTATTTTCAACTTTTAATACTCCCTCATCTTGAGAAAATTTAGAACACCAAAACTCATGCAGTTGGTATGATTTTAATCATATATGTTCTCATCATTCAAATTAATATGTGAATTTAGACCGCTTGCATTCTATTCTCGATATCGGCAATTTATTTGAGGACTTTAAATAATTTGCCATATAATATCCCACTTGTATCGCAAGATACTCAAATCCTTCAGGATTTATTCAAATCATTGGGATATACATTTACTAGCTTTATCATTAAATCAAAATCATGCTCATACCGTGAGCAAATATTTCAGTAAATTTCAAATTACGAATTATATACACATGTGACTATCTAGTGGATCCATATCATAATATCTAGTAGTCCACATGGAGGATAAAGTGAGCCCATATTTCTCATCCTTTATTCAGATATATTTGGGATTTATTTCCAATATTGGCTAGTAATGATTTCATCATTTATCGAGAACAATCATTGAAGAATTCCTTTAATTCTTCACTTGAAATATTGATTTCAATAATTATTTAAACCGGGATGGTCAATCCGGTTTTGCAAACGAGTATTATTGAACTTCTAGTTCAGTAAATTCTTATATCGATTTCACTAGTATCTCAGTATAGTGCTCAACATGATTTATCATAGAAACAATTCACCGACATATTCCATCATCTTTTGGTGACATTATTGTCTACTACTTTTCAAACACGGAGTTACAGCTCATACGCATCACATCCGGCTATTATTTAATTCCGAAATCATAGCTCTTACGCTTTATTTAAAATCGAGTCTTATTTCATACGCGTATTATTCTATAAATAAATCATCAAAATTATTGCAAAATTCATCCTAACAAGGGTCTATACATTATAATGGATCATATGCTCTCAAATCTTCGAAAATACTATCCATCACTATCGACCAAAATCCTAAAAAGGATTTATCGATGTAAATGGAAAGATTAAGGATGCTAATGAATAAGGGTATCCCACAAGATATCCGATGCTTGATTGAAGCAAAGGTTCGATTATCTGGTGAGGTTTCAATTCCTTCTAAATACATGCCTGGTATGGGTAAAAGTAGTTTTTCAAAGAAACGGAGAGCAAAAAGATTAGGAGGATGCTACAAGTGTGCTCGGTGGACATGTGACACTCGATGTAAATGCAGGGGTACTTGTCCGTAAACCGAGAAGATAAAATAGCATTCATTAAGGATGGATTGAGTAAGGAGCCTTTGGATGATATTCAGCGTGCTCTTGAGAGACACATCCTAGTGGACACGCAAGGTGAGCTAATGGCCTTATGGGCCAAATTCAAAGATCAACAAGCACTTTATAGTCTTGAAATACTTACTTTAAAAGATCCAGTTTGTAAATTTAGTAGAATAACTTAGTATAATGATTTTCCCATATTTATGTAAGACAAATTTATGTAATATAGAATATCAATATTTTTCTTTTATTTGTAAATATCGCTTTTCGATTTTCGATTTTTTTTCCGTTTATTTTCTATCACCGACAGATATATGTCATTTTCACTTAAAATTTTTTTCTGCATTTTTCTCTTTCATATTTGTCAAAAAGTAAATAGTGCACTCAATTATTGGTTTGAAAATTTTTCTTTAAATAGAGGGATTCATATATCTCTCATGTTCATACATTAAAAGTAGAGTGCAAAAAGAGAGATAGGAGTAGAGATGGATATGGAGATTTTAGAATCATCTCATACAAGTCAGCCTTTACCTCGCCAGATTAAAAACCGTATGTATTCTTGGTGGATCTAAAGCTGGTAGGCCATATCCAATATGTGGATATGGCAAACCGACTCAGAAAAGAGTTAGGGAGACAAGAAATCAATATACTATACTGAGGAGGAACCAACAACAAACTTTTAGCTAGACTTATAATGGCCGCACAATCATGGGGAATAAGAGTTTCGAGTGTAATACCTTTCCATCTAGTTGGATCCAATACCGAATTGGAGCAGTTCTACCATGGGTCCAAAGCATGGTTGGGGCTACAGCGCAATCCATCCACAACCGCATGATGTATATGATGAATAATAGTGATGCTTTCATTGTCCTTCCAGCGGCTACAACACCTGGAGGAAATATTCAATATAGCCTCGTTGGCACGTGGAATTTTCATGTCAAACCAATAGGTTTGTTGAATATTAATAATTTCTTTGATGGCTTACTAGCGTTTCTAGATCGAGGTGTAAATAATAAGTTTATCTCTCATTCAATGAGAAAATACTTATTTCTCGCTGAAATCGTTGATGAGCTACTCATCAAATTTCATGCATATGTTCAAGAATCTGTGGAAGCTCAGTCCGATCGATCAATGCATCTTTGGTGTCAGCTTAAAAAGAAATTCGATCCTTTAAATATTTCATTATGAATCCTAATGTTGATGGTGGCAAGAGTTACTGAGTATTTATACTCGAGAGCGCAACCCTCATTTATGGATTCAAGATGTATATTCTTTTTACATTTCTATATTTTCGAGTGTTTAATGCCATCTTTTGATATTCTCAATATGTTCCATTTCGACTGTTTTGTACTTCTTCTGGAGTAATAATAATATCATATTGGCTTTATTCAAATACAGAAATCTAGTGATTATGCTTCTTCAAGAGCATTTTATTCTCATATTAATACAATCTCATATCATCGATGAGATTACTTCATATAAGCTTTCCATGCGATATATTTTCTTTGATTTATCAACATGGGATCTATTGAGCATTTTACTTTCATCTATTTATCCAATGGTAACTTCAAGTACCACTTGCTCAATTTTCTCCATTAATATTCGGTATATATGGAGAAGTAATTTTATTCTCATCGTCTCACCGCTTCGAGAGTATGATTAGAATATTTGATCAACACTCCTTCCGGAGCAGTAGGATTAAGTTATAACCAATCGTGTAGTATAACCCACCACATTGGAAATATGCACACCAATCGTGGTATTACCCACCACATTGAAATATACTCAAACTATAAAGTGCATAAATTTAAATTGCAGAAATTAAATTTCCTCCAATAGGTGGTCGAACCTACCTTATGGGAATTATTGCAATAAATATAAATTTACTTTGAATTTAAATAGCAAGAATTAAATTGCATAATATTTAACTACTTCTTCAGAGTAGGATCTGCTTAGTAGAAGGTATTACCCATCACTTAGCATATAAAGTGCAGAAATATATAAACCTTCCGCTTTAGTGACGGTTGAACCCATCATCAAGTAGGAGGTATTAAAGAATTAAATTGCAAAGAAATAAAGTAGAATTAAATATTGAACTGCTTCTACGGAGCAAATTTGGTCTTCTAGAACAAATACTCATTACTTCTACAAGAAAGACACTTATCCTTCTAGAATAAGTATATTATGTAATTGAACTCTTGAGAGTTACATTAATATTTCGATCTATTAACTCAAATGGACTTCAAGCCATTTTATATAATCAATGGATTTAGAATTTCTTCATGAATATTCTATCCATTTTTCCTTTGTCGTTAAAATTAGGTCGGTTTTACTCCTAAAGGTAAAATTGTCCATTCCAATTCATAAGGTAAAATTGTCAAAAAATATTTTATCAATGTTTTACGATTGAAAATTATCTCCTTTCTACTTCAATTTATCAATATCAAAATGTTCAAGGACTATTTTGTAACTTTTTCAAAAATTGAAGTCTTGTTTTGCAAATTTTTGAAAGTTTACCTTATCAATATTAGTGTCAAATCGAAGCTCTCGTTAAATCGAGTATAATGGAGTCGAGAAAATTTGATTTTGATAACGTATACTCCTTATATCTCGAGAAAACGAATATTATAGTTTAATATATTATTATATTATAAAGTAATATAATTTATATATACCTTTTCCTTTTCTTTGGTAGAAGCAATTGAACATGCACGTATTTCCTCCATTTGCCAATTCTTGAATTGCCCATAATGCAATAATCATCATTAAGCCAAAATATAATATTATTAAACTATAATTAAACACCAGAGATGAGAGAAAAGTTATAAATGTTGCGTGCTGAAGAAAGAGAACGGAGATCGTGAGAGAATAGGAAGAAGAATAAAGGAGATCTCTCGAATGAAGATGATTTTGAGAGGAGAGAATCTTGATCCAGGAGAATTGTTCTGGTGAGCATAGTTTTAGAGATAATTAATCTGACTAATATTAAGGTTTACGATCTGAGAGGTTCATCAATAGATGCTGTAGAAGCATACTCCTTCATATTACTCAAATGGCTAGAGACTACGTCTTTGATAACGTGTTATAAAAGTATAGAAATAATAGAGAGAATTTAGAGAGAATGAATTCTAAGGAATTCTCAGGAATGAATTTCATTAATAACTGAAGCCCTATTTATAGGAAAACTTCGAATGGCACAATCGTAATTACATAATTTCATCAAGGGTATAATAGTCATTCACATATAATAATTACATCTTTTACCAAATTATTCCTCCACCAAATTATTCATCCACCAAATTATTCCTCATAATTCATAACCACCAAATTATTCTCAATTATTCATAACACAAACCAATTTATTAAAAAGGTTTAATGTATAATGAAACCTAGAAATCTTTAAAAAATAAAAAAATAAAAAAAAGAAACCTAGAAATGCTCTGCTATATTCGAATGTGTTGTTAGAACAATTTTCATATTGAATTAGATAAATGTTTCTTTTGAATTAACAGTTGCATCTACTGATTAAGAAAAAAACATGTCTTATTTCAAAAAGTTGTATCCTTTTAATGAAACAATATCAGTTAGAGGTCGTATCCTTTCCATGAAACAATGGGGGAAATACTTTGCTTTTAGCAAACACTCCGCCAAGGAAAAAGGATTTTCGGTCAATCGCCAAACTTGTTTAGCGATTAAAGCTGTTAAACAAAACCGAGTACTCCGGCGGTTGAAAGTCAGTGAAGTCTTTTCTCAAGGCCAAATGGATGGATCGACCTAACACATTTCTTGTTTGATTCACATTAAATCTTGTCAAATTAAATTTGGTTTGAAATGTGTGGTTGAGAGTTGGAAATGTTATATTAAAAATATAAATAAATTGTGAAATAAGTATACGAGTGTTTAAAAATAATGAGAGGCAAAAAAATAAATTTAATTTAATAAAATTCAATGTGAATACAACAAGCATCTCACTGAGAAATGGCTATCGTGCTCTCCACCTCTTTCTTGTCACCACAACCACAATTTGTTTATTCAATTTAAGTATTATTTATTTTTGTTTTGTATGACTCCCAAAATTTGAAACTTTAAAATTAATATTTAGGTATACGTTCGATTTACCCCTCCTCTTCTCATTGTGGTTGCGAATTCAAGAACAATCTTGTTTGACACATATTATTCCAAAAAATTATTTTTCTTCAACACCGTTTTTAACCCCTTGTTCTCTTGATGTGATAATTTTTTCAAATCTTTTAATAGTACTATTTATTTACTCTTTAATCACACGTTAACAGATTATTTTCCTAAAAAGATATTGATCTAAAAACGTTTATAATGTTTTTGTTGAAGATAAAATTTCGACTACACAAGTTACGCCTAACTGTGTCCGTATTATTAATAATAGAATGCTATTGTTTCATGCAAACGCTAATCATGTGTTACCGGTACCATCTTTATGACGAATTTTGCTGTGGTCGATCCATTAGAATTTGGTCCATAAGCAAAAGAGTTAAAAATTAGTATTAGTATTTTACGAAAGGGAAAAGGTTACAAAAGGGTTTAATTATTGATTGGAGGAAAAGGTTTTGAATACAATATTAAATTATTAATTAAGCGGGAAGCATAAATGTTTTAATGTCAAAAAATAAAATTGTAATCTAAAAAATGTCTCAAACTTCAACAAATAGCAACACTTAGCAATAAACCATTAGGAATAGTTTGATGGCCAGAACCTTTCTTGACTAGTAGGAGGTCCAAGGTTCGACCGTAAATATTATAATAATATTATATTTTACACCCTATGTGGTATTTATGGTTTATACACCCTTATGTGATGATTTATTTGTTCCGTTTGTTTCTGTTTATTCGTTGTCATATGGTGGTTATGGAACCTGGAATGCGCTCTCAGATTCGTTCTTCGTGAGTTCCAAGTCAAGATTGGAATGGATTGTACTTTAACTAATTTAATGATATATTTTGACATAATACGTCTAACTTACAATGTATCATTCAAAAAAAAAAAAAAAAACAACACATAGCAATGATTAATTGCATGTGAATCTTGATGACGCTGCATTTGCAAGAAACGACTCATCATCATCCATTGCAAATTGCTTCAAACTCAACAACAAGACAATTAGCCAAAAAAAAAAGGTAATTTTTTTTTAATAATCTGCATATCGCAGTATAAAATACTTACAGATACAATCCAATTGACGCACATTGCAACGATAATTCCTGGGTAACAATTTGCAACGATGTTCTGTATAGGCCCATTTCAGTGGCCTCGAGGAAAGGAGCCCATATAAGGCCACGCGTGGTAGAGAGTCCATGGGCTCATCTATTGGGCTCATTGCAAATGAACAGGTTGCCGATGAGTTCATGACTCATGAGAGGATCGATCCTTCATTCGATTTCTATCTAATCTCTTCGACATAAATTAGATCACATGATTTACGAGATGATGATTATACATGGAAATCGAAAAGATGAATCCCAAATCTCAGGCAAGCGAAAAACAGGAAAAGAAATTCGTAAATGAAGAGGGGAGAAAAATTGAAAAATCCACCTCATATAAAAGCTGGTGAAGCAGTTATTGCTGTTGGTCCACTGCAAATTCACGAGATCCCAAATTCTGAAATTTCACAAAAATCTGCAACCTCATTTGGGTACTCTTTGTTTTTTCCTTTATGCATTTATGTAGATCTGTTTCTTCGTTTCAAATTTTGCGGATGTGTTAGATTTCTCGATTTTATGCAGTGGAAGAAATTAAATCTCGAGGAAATATCATGAAATCGGGAAAAGGGCATCACGAGGAAGAAGAGGAAGAGGACGAAGAGTTTGGTACGAGGAAGGATACCAATTCATCCGCTCATAACACTAAAGGTGTTTCATATATACATAGTTGAATTCACCTATTTGTATCGGTGGGAAGTTTGAGTGTTGAATTTTATTTAGGGTTTGTTGTAATCTGGCTTATTTTTGGTATAAATTATTGGTAAAGTAGATGGGAAGAGTAGTGATAAGGCTAATGCAACAAGATCAAAGCATTCGGTTACAGAGCAGCGGAGGAGGAGCAAGATCAATGAGAGGTGAATTTTTCGAATGAGTTGAATGGATTTTGTGGTAGTAATTCGTACATTATTTTATATTTGTGTCAGAATTTTAATCATTCTAAAATTGAAAAGTTGATTAAATGCTTATTTTAATGTTTGTGATCTTACTTTATGCTATCTATTAGGTATTCTTGATTTTCTGGTATCTGATATCGGTTGAAGAGTCATCTAATAATCTATGAGTCTTTTCCGGATTGTGTTCGTCTCTGTTTAAAGGCTTAAAAAGGAAAATTGAAGAACACTAAGATGTTCTTTGTTAACTATGGAACGGCTTAATTGCCTGATAAATAGTATTGGTTGATAATCGATGAAAAGTCTGAATTTGCAAAAATTATGCTTTATGTTGGCAAGTTTATGCTGGAAACTGTTCAAATTGCAGTTCTCTTTATATCATAGTAATAAATTTTCTCATTAACAGATTTCAGTTATTGAGAGAACTGGTACCCGATAGTGATCAGAGGCGAGATACTGCCTCTTTCTTATTGGAGGTAAGTTATTTCAGTTAATTTTCAATGGTTACTCAAGTTTATGCAGAACTTCCAAATTGGTGATCACATTTCTTTTCCCAACACATTTAGTCACTGAATACTTGTTACGTTGGCAACCAATTTGAACGTTGCTCAAACTTTGGTCACCATTGTTAAAAATTGAAATGAACTCTTAACTCTAGATCATTTTATTTATGCATGATTCTGTTGGTGTTTCTTTGTTTTAATGGCTATTCATCAATTCTTGGATGCAGGTGATTCAATATGTGCAGTTTTTACAGGAGAAGCTAAAGAAGTATGAAGGATCATACCAGCCTCAGAACGTGGAGCCCACAAAGCTTATGCCGTGGGTAACATCTCGAAGTTGAATCTAGAATAATAACTCGTTTGTTGTCCACAATGCAAATTTTGCCTACATATTTCCATCAGATTATCTAATATCATTTCTTACACCTCCTTGTACGTAGATTAATGGTTAAGATGGATTTTTCATTTTTAATAACAAAGATGGGTTATTAATCTTATTTTTCATTGTTCTTGAAATAGAGAAGTAGCCACTGGGCCATGAAGAATGGATCTGGTTCAACAATTCCAGGCCCATTTCCTGAAAATAATGTTACAGCCCCCTCGACCATACAAAATTCCTTCGAACTGGGACCCACTTGGGATTCCTCCAGTCGAGCAATGGATCTGCCAACTGAACTTACAAACAGGACAATGGACGTGCAGTCAACTGAGTATCCTCCTACTGTGAATCAGGAGGAACATGCTATTGAAGGGGGCACTATTAGCATTTCAAATGCTTACTCCCATGGGTGAGTTATCCTAAATCTTTCAAGACATGGTTCTATATTTATAAATCCCTAAAAGTTGTGAATGAGTATTCTTATTTCTTAGGAAGTGTCAGTTTGATTAAGGTGAGAAAACTGGACCCTTTGGTAGTAAAAGAGGTTCCTTCTTGGCTAACATGTGATATATTTGACAAAATTAAGGTTCTTGAATTCATTGACGAAAGCACTTGAGAGCACGGGGGTGGATCTATCAGAAGCTCGTATATCAGTGCAGATCAATCTAGGGAAACGAGCAAATAGAGGATCAACATCAGGAATATCAAATGCTAAGGTATGAAAATTGAGACATTTTGTCCATGTATGGACATTTTTTGCTTATGTTCTTCCTTCTAATTTCATCCACACGAAATGAGCTTTATGCGTTTTACACTATAGGATCATGAGAATCCTACGGCTTCTGGAGACCAATCGTTAGGGCATTTTCGAGACACTGAAGATGTTGATCGAGCTCAGAAAAAGCTGAAGATTTGACTAAACATCTAGAAGTGCGTATTTGCTACACGGGACTAGACTATACTAAGCATAATGAATAAGATTTTAGCCTTTTCGTAAAAGTGTTGTGAGCTATTAGCACTTTAAATCATTGCTTAAATTATTGGTAGATTGTACATACATTGCTGTTGGGCTTTTAGAGCATCTCCAGGACTCTTTAAATAGAAGCATATGTTCCCTATTTTACGGAATCATTTCTTAAAGATAGGTTTCAAGCGACTTTTTGACTGCACTCAGAACAACAAAACAAAAACAAAATTTGTATGGAACAAAGGCAAATTCATTAAAAGCATATAAAACTTGGGTTATGATTAATTTTTTTTTTCGATTCTTCAAAATTGTGTGACAAAACATTTAGGATTACTACTTCATGCGATAATCCTGTGTTCATGGACCAACCGGAACATTCTTGTTATGTATGGGACGACTTCGTCTAACCCAACTATAATCCATCGTGAAGTATTCTGATTTCTTTTCTCCTTGAAGATGATGTGCAGTAGTTTTCTCCTTTTTGTTTAGCTTGTTTCCTAACGAAAATTTGTAACGTTAATCAGAACGTGAAATATTTATGCTTTTACACTAGCATATTACATCAATCAACCCCATAAATTATTTCTGCATCCAGTCCATTTTTTATTTTCATTTTTTGCCCCCCAAAATGGCCATGGGTAATAAATTGGAAAGGGGCAAGAAGCCCAAGCGTTTTAAAGAATTTTAGCACCTTCTGCACCAGATGAAGAAGCTTCCATAATCCTCTTGTAAACCCCAAAGTACCTCTGTTCAACATTTTTCACCTGCATTAACAAGAGATATTATAGCATATATATATATATATATATATATATATATCCCATAATTTTCTATATGCATCTAAAGGTTTAATTTCAACAGTTACATGGTGCAAGCTAGCCATGATTTAGCATAAACAAATGATCATGCATACATGAGTAATCATGGAAAAACTTCGGAGTATTACTCGATATGGCTACAGTCTGGTCAACTATATGTACATGATTCATATTATAATTAACAAAATAATAGTATATTCTCTTTTATGTCGATGACTAGTCTTAGTTGGCTCGTGGAACACCAAGAATTAATCTACGAATCATGACAAAGAGTTTATGTATAAATTTCGTACTGAGAAATCATGCGACTACCTCTTCGTCCATGAGTTTGAGCTTCGTGGGTGATGTTGCAAGGCGATTAAGTGGGACCGCATCTTTAACTGCATAACATTGCCAAAACTCAGAAAATTACACATCACAAAAAGAAAAAAAGAAAGAAAAAGAAAGAAAGAAAGAACGAACGTTAATTCATTACCCTTGTCAAGAGATTTCTTCGCCTCGTGTACTCGATAAGAAGCACAATGTACAAACATAAAAGAAATAAGTAGAAAAAAAGTAGTAATGATAGCTAAGAGTTCCATTTCTAGTAAGATGATAGGGTTTTCTTTGACTATGAAGCTTGGAATATATAGTAAAATCAGAATACAGCAAAGAGAACATTACACAAAGCACAAAATTCAGAGTTTCGAAAATGGTACACTGTTTTCTTGCAAAAAACTATATCTTTATTTTTGGGTTTGGTTTTTCATACCATTGGGAGTACAAAAGGCTCAAGTTTTCAGACACCAATATAAGCAACTTAATTATGTGTCACAAAACTTAGGTTACAGGTTTGTAAAGCCTACTCTGCTAGCAGTTTGCTAGGTATATGGGTAGTTACGTTACATTTCTCATTTTTTAGTCAAATGAAGAATTATTTGGGTTGACTTTAATAGAATTTGCATCATAAAGATTTATTTAATTATCAATAGATTGTTCTATTCAATTAAATATTTTAATCAAACAAGGCAGTATAAGAAAAAAGAATCAACACAGTATATCAGACCCATGATAGTTTCCAAGAATTTCTTTGTCATTACTGGACGCAACTGATTAGGAGTGGGCATCCAACTCACAACCTGCCCAAACCGATTTGGGTTAGGTTGAAAGGCCCGTCGGGTAGGTTTGTGGGTCAGAAATTTTAACCTGCAAACCAACCGGTTTTAAAAAAATAATAAATAAATAAAAAATAATATGGTAGAGGGATTTCATATTTGATCTACGAGCTCTAGTCTCCCAAAAAAAAAAAAAAAAAAAAATGGTTTGAGTTCTCAACCTCCCTCTTAAGTGGTGTTTAACTTATAATGCTGTTTAACGTGAATTTATCAAGAATTTTGAAGAGAATTTGAAGATGTGAATTCTCCTACATGAACCGAGAGCTAGCTATGGTATATTCGAAGGAAAATTTAGAAGTTTTAGAGCATCCACAATGGATGTGTTAATTTATGTGCTAAGGGGTATATACTAGCTATTACTTAAATTAATGTTCACAATGGATGTGTTAGCAACATAGTTAAAAGAATCTTTTTTAACATAAGTTAAAATGTTTGCTAACTTTAGCCAACATTTTAACACATGATGTGGCATATTTGTCATAAATGCATTTCTTTTTCCTATCTCTCTCTCTCATTTTTTAATATTATTTGACTTTTGGTGTATGGGTGAGTTTTATTCTTTTTTGGGATTGATGATTGCATTTATGGGTTAGGCTTTATTAGATGAAAGTTAACATATCTATTGTAGTAATCAAATACAAGTTAAATTTAACATGATGATGTGTCACTTAACATGTATTTTATTGCTTATGTGGCTAGTTAAATTTAACTTAACCATTGTGGATGCTCTTAGACAAGTAATTTGTTAATTAACCTCAATTTGGTATGAAAAATTCCTAATTGGAACAAAGTTTAAAAGATTGAATATGGCCGAATTTCATGGTCCTTAACCGAGGACTTGTTTGTAGGCTTAAGGCAGACTTTGATGAATGAAATAAATTTCAAGTGTTACAATCTTTGATAAGATGCCTACCTTAGTGAAAATTTGAGTTGGAACCCGAGGCTTTTAGTGTTATATTTTCATTCATTGAGTATAAAAAATTTCATTAAATAATATAATATAATATATATATACTTATTCATCTCACAAAATAAGTGCTGGGCCTATTGGAAAATGCACCCCTGACAGAGTGATGATTGGCCCGAGTTCGAGACACTGCTCCTCCTATAATCTCCACTTTGTATTAAAAAAAAACAATAAATTATATTTATTGATGCCGACTTAAAAATGTCATTTTTCTGGTATTTGTTCTTTACTGTAAAAGTGCAGTGCAATTTCCCTGTGTGACTGTTTTATTGTGCGCCCCCAAAAACGAAACAACTAATCAAACCAGTAGCCATCCATAGAAAGAGGAACACGGCACGAAACTCGTTCCTCTCCAATTTGCACTACCCACACAGTAATCCCATATTGCAGAACAAACAAAAGGGAAACAAAATTCACCCACAAATCGAAGAATATCGTAGTGAATCAACAAAATGGTGACGCTTGTGGTGGCTACAACTTCGGATCCAGCCTCGATCAACCCGGCTAAAGAACTCCTCGCCATGCCTGGGTGGCAAACCGGCCCCAATCTCGATGCCAGCATAAGAAGCTTCAACAATGGCGACGTGAGACTCTTGGAACAGGACAAGAGTATAATTGAAGAAGATGATCTTGATCTCCGATGGGAAGCAGCCACCAATGAGACGGTGGATGAAGTCATATTTTTGTCTAAACACACCGCCGTCTCCAACCGCCCAGCCCTAACGATCCACCCCATAGGTACATCATACACACTCATCACCACATCACCATAAGTGTTATTTCCCGTTATTGAAAATTCAAAAATTACATCAGGCTGAAGTGTTTATGTGTGATTTGTTAGGGATACCCCATTTAAAAGAGGGAGATGTGGCGCCGCAAGGTGGAAGACCGGGATGGGCAGCGCCGCCCAGTCCACGGATGGGGCCGTGGCTGACACTCCTGAAGAAAATTGCCCAATCGCATAATTTAGTCCCTGAATTTGAGGTTTATCTCTTTTCAGCTGTTTGAATCTTAGTTTTAATCATCTTCATTGCATAGGAAAACATTCATATACCTTGCGATGATGCTAAGTGTTTTGTGTATTTGTGAAATTGGATTAGGGATGGTGGTGGAATGTGGAGAGTGCTCAGTGACTGATATAAATTTTTCCTCTTGTATGTAGATTACTTTGGAAGCTACCCACCATGGACCTATAACAACTAAACCAACAATGTTTGTTGAGATTGGTATTTTATTTTTTTATTTTTTTTTATTTTTTTCAACCATTGTCTAGCAATTTTCTTAGCTGCACTGATACTTGGCAGTATAATGATATTATTTTCTCGACAAAGAAATTGTTTACTTTTTTCTATTTCTCTGTTTAGATGGTGTACTTGTTAGATTTCTTTTTCCTTAAAATCTTATCAGAATGTTATTGAGTTCTTGTACCTTTCCTTAAAATCTTATCAGAATGTTGTTGAGTTCTTCTACCTTTCCACTTTCATGCTTGAAAAGCAATCTTTAATTATTTGAGGTTTTCACTTTCACCCTTGAAAGCATCACGATTGTGTGAGTATAAGAGGCTGCATATTAATGCCTTTACCACGATGTTATGTATGTGTTCGTAACCGGGTGTTTTACCTAAATTTTGATTGTTTGACATTCCATGGGTTGTATGACATGTCTAAATGAGCTGTACTCCGATGCTATTAAGTGAACTTGTTCCCTCAAGGAAAAAATAGTAGTATTCTAAAATTTGTATTCAGTGTGTTTTCCATGAATTTCTAGCTTTAACTAGAGGATATTGGGATATTCAATTTTGACGAGTGATTAATTTCTTTTGCTTAATGCAGGTAGCACACAAGAGTGCTGGGTGAGACAGGATGCTGCTCATGTTATTGCTCTAGTTGAGTAAACTCAATGCCATGATTTCTTTTTTCTTTTAACTATTGGATACAACAAAAATAGAGTATTAGTTCTGATTGACCAATTAGTTTAGTATGCACTTGTGTTCGGGATCTAAGAATCATGAACAGTTCCGAAAAACAACCCTTACGACATCCTTCTTGTTTTTTATGTTTAAGAATAGAAGTTTTTAATCCATCCTTGATTGGTACTGCTTGGTAGAGGCCAAAGGGTTCAGCGTGTGGCAAACTTAGGGTATATGTTTGATAGAGATTATTGGAAAAAAATGACTTTTAGATGTGTGTTTGAGAATTAAAGAAAGTATTGTCAAATCCATGAATGATGAGTGGTTGAAAATGATGAGAGAAAATTTTAATTTGATTAAAGTTGTACCAAAGAAGCCCTTAGAGATATGTTTTCCTCATATTGGAACAATATTATCATGTAAAATTTAGAGATTATTTATTGAAATCATTTGAAGGGTGTGAACGAATGAGAATAAATCACTATTTATTATTATTTATTATTGTAAAGAGATAAGTGCCTGGTTAAAATGATATAGGGATACTATGATTTTTGTGGATTCTGATGAAAATTAGATTAAATATTGTGATTGGGTAATATTTTGGGTTCAAAAGTTACATGTGTGGATAATAATGAATACTGGTGCTAAATGTTTGATTCTAATCATAATCTGACTAAGCGATAGAAGTGAATTTTTAGTTGAAAACAAAAGCGTAACTTTTGATATCATTCATCATGTTATACACATGGTTATGCACCTACATGGTCGATACATACTGGATTCCTTCTAACAAGGGGAATTTTCTGAATGAAGCTAATTTGGGAAGGACTTGGACTCGGAGAAGGCCCCTCAATTGGAAATTGGAGCAGGTACTTTCTACGTAAATACCTGTATCTTGTTAGCCTTCCTTTGGCATTCAGTAACCATGAACCATAAATTTGAAACATGTTCTCATAAATACTAGTATACTACTACTATTCCTCTTACTGTTATGATCTATAAACCATTTATAAACTTGTCAAATGGAGGCTTAAAAACATTTCATGTTTCTTATCTAAAGAAAGCGTAGTATTATTACTGTCTTTATCCATCGCGTAAGATGATTTCAGTAAGCAAATTGCTTCTATTGCCCAGCAAGACGGAAAAGAAAAAGGTTCTCCTTGGCATTGGAGGAGGACATTATGTCCCTCGCCACATGGACGTAATCCTGTAAGTACATATTTTCTACCATTTCTCACTTTACGACTTGTTCAAAGTAGTCTACCATTAATATTAACCAATCATTTGCAATTCTTTGCATATATTCATTTGTTTATTCATTATGTTATACACAACCACAGGAAAAATGGTGTTCAAGTAGGGCACCTGCTCTCCGGGTACTCCTTGCCAATGGAAGATCCTGGGCAGTCGAAGGGAGAAACGAGTGCAGAAAGCATTGGAGGAACATGGAAACAATCCATCAAAGTTTCTTATGATGCAACGGTCGCAGCTTTTCCTGGTGGGGAAGTTCTTGCACATCTTGATCAGAAGTAAGTTTAAGAAGCTCATCAGTTATGATAATTAAGACCTTATGGGCTTATACGTCCCCAAATGAAATTTCGACGTAAGTTATAAGAATATATTACTTGTATACACTGGTTTACTCGTTCACGCTGGTTTATATATTGGGCTGTACTCATATGATGTGTCAAAATCTCGTGAACTGAGATAATGATGATGAAGACATCTATCTTTACATGATCTTGACACTGTATGTATAAGTAGCATTACTACCACTGTTTAACGCTAAATGTTGAATACAGGAGTTTCAAGAGCTGGCAAAAGAATGCTATTACAGATTTTTTAGGTAAGCAGGGGATTAAAATTGGCAAACCCGGTGACTTCTCTTGAATCGGAGCAGATGGTCGATCTCTTTTGGTGGTCGTGTGAAGGGTTCAGTTGAGGCTTTGTCAACTCGGCTCGACTCTTGCTAGATTACGTCTTGTTTTGATGTCCGTAGAATGTGTTTTGATGTCCATAAAATGCTAATACGCAGTTTATGACTCATTTTGAAAGGCCATTAAGAAGCAGAATCTAGAGTAGCAGCATGGATAAAATGAAATTGTACTAAATTTTGTTGTCTTAGACTGTCTATTCTTTCTTTTACTACATTAGTGTCGATCGTTGCCTCGTAGACAATGTATTTTTGCCTGTACTTTGAATTTTGAAATGAGGGCAAATATAGTTTTATTGCATTTTATAACTGTTGCAATTATGATAGACAACTGATGATCGCAATGTAAAACGGTTTTCCGTTTAGTTACCCAACTATTTAGAGGCAACTTTAACGTTGAATAATCATATAACATTGTAGTGTGATTTATCTACGGATGTTAGGATGACCAATGCAACAATGTTTACTATACGTATGTGAAAAAAGATATTGACATTGTGTAAAAAATATTCTCTAATACTTTATTTTGATACAAAAAATTGATTGGAGAATGGTTATTGAACTAATCGTAGAAGGTATCAAGGATAATATTTAAAGGCATGTATTGTTCTAGATATTTTTTTACCATTAATTGTGTCACATAAGCATTTTTTAACTATTTGTCAATAAAGTATTGGACATCATAGCGTTGGAAACACTCTAGTAACCATTGCATTGAGTAGATTAATTCTATTATGATACAATCATATGATATGATAATTAACATAATATTGATGTGTTAAAATTTTCTAAAATGAAATACTTTTACTAATATTATTATTTCACATTACAATATCTTGACACATTACATTGCATTAATTACCAAAAAACTACCGTATTAAAGTGACATGTAAGCAATATTTTTCGTAGTGTCTTTTCCAAACAGTATCACTTCTTTTCACTCTAAGGATTGTTGGATTGTTGGATGTTAAAAGTGTTGCGGCCCAGGATCGAACTGGGGACCTTCAGTGTGTAAGACTGACGTGATAACCACTACACCACAGCAACTTGAGCCCCTTTTCCTGCTATTAATATATATCACTGAAATTTTGGTCGAAGGAGAGATCACAGCTCAAGTGCCGTTAACCACCGAGTATATTTGGTTCTGATGAGGACTATGGCTGCAAACAAATTTGTTCAATTTTCGTCCTTCCGCAAGTTCTCTCTAATGGCGTCGAAACCCATACGCCACCGTCCTCGTAAGTACTCTATTAGTCCGTAATCCTCGTTATTCCAATCTTTAACAGGGATTCGCACGAAACTATGGAGTCCATTTGAATTACTTTTTCGTTGACGCATTTTGTCGAACAGTTGCAGAGGGAGGGCAGGCGAAAAGGCATAGAACGATTACGAACACTAGTTCTATGAACACTGACTCAAATCCGTTGAAAGACGCTTTCTCCAAATACGCTGATTATCTAAATGACCAGGTGCGCTCCTTTATTATAGTCGTTTTCTGAATTCTGTAGTTTCATTCGCCTCAGATTAGTAATTTGCATCGTCTTTATGCTTGAATGAGTTTCATATAAATGGTTATTTCTGAATTGTACCACTTTTATTAAGTGTAGTAAGCGACAATTTTGCTAGGAATCCATAATAATTGTACTTGGAGCTTATCGATGTCCAAAATTGTGCAAGTGATGTGGCAGTAGAATCTGGGAATATGGATTACAAAATCTGAAATTTCAGCGAAGTTAAGGAGAATAACAAGTTGTGATTTGATTGAAGAACAAAAATATGATGAGTCTTGAGAGAAATTGAGGCAAAATTGATGAAATTTTAAGTGAATTAAGGAAGAAGCAGGGTCCGGTGTAGAATTTTGTACCCGTTGCATCTTCCAAAAGAAGCTCAACAATATGATTTTGTGAGTTTATTGATGAATTCAAATGTGACATATGCTCCATCTCTCTCCCATACACACACATGCATGAAATTGAAATTTCACATCTGAAACAGAAGCTTACAATTCTGATACGATTTAATAATTCTCGTTGTGTGCGAGTTGTAGAATGACAAACGGGAAAGATTGGTGAAGGCAAGTCGGGATGTTACGATGACTAGTAAAAAGGTCATATTTCAGGTGCACAGGTAAAATGATTTGCATATTGAAGCTTAACGTTTATGTGTTGTGGCATTGTTTAGTCCTAAAAGTCCACCCTTTTGATGGTTTCTTAGAAGTGCGTTTGCTTCGTCATGCATTACAATCATGTTCTTCAACTCATTGGCGAAGCCACACTACGTGGACTTCACTTGATCTCCAAGTAAAGAATTTGATAAATTTGATGCCTTATTCTAATCATAAAAACTAATTTTCAAGCCATAAAGAATTGGATAAATATTGATAGTTGAATCTAATCATAGGCGCACGAATTTTCAAGCCATGTCATCATTGCAAGCCAGATGCTTTACATAAACCAATTCGTCGTGTGTGAATGTTTGGTAATTTTGGGTAAAGCCTTAAGCCTTAATTTAGTAATTTTGGAGGTGCAGTGTATTGACTACATTCAATAAACCATGGACCTCCATCGTGTAAACTCTTAAGCCCTAATTTTGTAATTTTGGTTATGCTTGAATTAGAATAGTTAACTTTTTATAATGAAATTTCTTCGATATATAAAGCCTTAATTTTGTTTAACATGTGAATGCGTTTATATAATGCAATTATGCTTGCATTTGAAATTAGATTTGGTTTTGGTTTTATTATCTATGCTTGAATACAATGAATTGGTTTATCGAGTTGTTGGATAAATTATTCAACAATTGTTGAATATGAAAATTTATTACGTGTTAGATATTTTATATTATGGATCAACTATTGAATAAATTGGATAAATTTATATTGTTGGATAAATTGGATAAATTATTGATTCGTTAAATATGATAAATTATTTTTGTTGGATATTTCAGATTATGGAGTGGTATTTTAAACAAACGAGTTGCTCGGAAATTGACAATAAACTCATGTAAAACGGTTGAAAATATGTAAAAAACAGTATGACATTTGTATTTGTTTGTATTATCAAACTATATTACATTTTCTCTTTCATAAATTTTTGGAGCACACATGGTCTATCAGTGGTATTCTCGTGGCTTCTTTTGCTGATAATTTATAGCTCTTATAGTTACCAGGTTCCAAATTGTGATTTTTTACCTATCTGATAACAGGATTGGTAAACTCAACAAAGAGGAAGTTCTAGAAAAGGCAGAAAAAGATTTAGAAGTGGTGAGAGATCAATATATATCCCGTCTAGTGAAAGAACTTCAAGGAACAGATTTTTGGAAGCTTAGACGAGCATATTCTCCTGGGGTCTGCATTTTCCATTTTTAGTTATTATTTTTATTTATATATATATATATATATATATATATATATATTTTACCTTCGAAATGCTTTAGAACTTCCCAAATCCCAATTCAAGTCATTTTTGCTCGTGCCTATAGGTTCAAGAATACATTGAAGCTGCAACACTGTTTGATTTCTGCAAGACTGGAAACCTTTTGAACCTTGATGGTGTAAATGCTTCCTTACAACCATTAAGTGACCCGTCCATAGAGCCTTTTCAGATTAATATTATTGACTATATCTTAGGGGTAATTCTCAATTTCATCACTTATGAGTGCTTTAATTTATGCACATATAGTGATATACATGAAAGTATACAAGCTTAGTCTATATGAACATGTAGCTTTTTCTCCGATTGAATATGATGACCATTAGCTGCTGTGGTTTGTGCAGCTTGCAGACTTGACAGGAGAGTTGATGAGGTTGGCAATAGGTCGAATATCAGATGGTGAAATCGAATTTGCTAAGAAGATCTGTGCTTTTGTACGTCAAATTTATAGAGAGCTGAAAATTTTGGCACCTGAAATGGATGACTCTTCGGACATGAAAACAAAGATGGACGTAATGCTCCAAAGTTTAATGAAAATAGAGAAAGGTAATGTTTACAGTTTACATATGTTGGTGCGTATGTAGTTTCATATGTTTTTTGTGTACATCTGATAAAATAGAATCCTAAACTTTGTCCCGTCTTAACTACCTCCAATTTTACCAAAAGATTAAATTAGTTTCAACTCGTTAATGCAATTTCTCTACAACTGTCTTATGCTGATCTTTAGTTGAGTTCACTATGCTGCTGTGTTTTTTGTGTATGCCTTACCTTTTTTTTTATCTCTGTTCGATGCTACTTGAACGTACAAGGAACTTTGAGAAACAAATGATGTGAAATTTTTATTTTTAAGATTGATTTGATGTGTGAAATAGTAAAATTATGTCACATGCGTGTTTTGCCAAACTGGTCGTTGAAGTAGCAAAACTCTGTAATCTCGAGAACTGTGTGGGGCCAGGGACCCACTGGCCCCGCCCAGCTCTGCCATTGTTCACATTTCATGTCTAAGAAGATTGCAAGTTCTTGGTATTTCAGTGAAGTTATATTCGTAAGTAAAGCAGTCATTCTTGGATTTTCAAGAAAGTAAAGATCTGAATTCAAGTTTTAGATTTTGCTGTGATACCATATTCAAGAAATGACAGGACTTCTAAAATTGCCTAAGCATGTTTGGGGAGTCATGTATAATGGGTTTAAATTATATGTAGACACAGATGAGAGGTGCATAACGAGATAGTATATGTGGGTTACACGGAACATAGATAGCATTTGTTGTGGGTTACACAAAATGAGTTTATAGGAAAGTAATTTGGTCGATTATAAAATAAATTATAAACAGCTGCGAAACTAGTTTTTGATATTTTGCATATTATGCAGCTTGCTATAGCGTGCATGTAAGAGGATCAGAGTATATTCCACTTCTCGGATCTGCAGATACCAATTTCCCTTTGTTGGGAGATGATGATAATGAGAGTTAAAGAACAAGGTCTTTACTGCTTTCATCTTTCGGTAACTTTTCTGCTGACTTGTAGTTTTGAAGGCGCTCTTAAGCCTTATCTTGTTTAAACCATCAGGATTAGCCTGATGGTCAGAACCTCCCCTGGCTAGCAGGAGGTTTAAGGTTCGAAACTCTGTAAAGTCATTAATAATGTTATATTTGTGTTTGTGGTTTGTCCACCCTTATGTGGTGGTTTGTTTGGTTCTTTCATTGTCATATAGTGGTTATGGAGCACTGGGATGCGCCCCCAGATTCGTTCTCCGCGAGCCCCAAATCGAGTTTGGAATGGATTGTGCTTCAAATGATTTAATGATGTATTCTGATGTAATATGTCTAGTTTGCAATGTACCATTCAAAAAAAAAAAAAAAGCCTTATCTTGTTTAACGTTGTTCTGCTTAAGTGAGTGCCAATGTGTTTCTACCAAATGGGAGCACAGGTTTCTGCCAAGTTGCACTGTTCCGTCGCTTGGCAGAAATACAAAAATGGTAAGACAACATATGTTGCTTGAAGGCAGCACTGATCGTGCTTATCTACATGTGCGCCGGTTGTAGAATGCATTTGCATAAAGTTTTCAAAACCGGACATATTTTGTTTTCACCTTTAATTTTTCACCATTTAACTAAATTACTCATATTTATGAGTTTGTTTCTCATTATTTTTCATGCTAAAGTTAATTCTACTGCTCAAGCGCATGGTGAAATTTACGAGAAAAATACTCTCAAATTTACGACCACGTGGTCTACATGTTTTCTTGTTTCTATCGTCATTAAAAAAGTAATAATAATAAATTAAAAAGTAGCTTCTTTTTTTAAAATTTTTTTTAAGTGAATTAAAAAGTAGCATTTGTTTTGTCCCATTCTGCAGCTTTTTGAAATCTAGTGGCCCTTTCAGAGTTTGAATATGAATCTGGATAAACGATTCTCTCTCTTTTTGGTTGTTAGGATCATGGACTGATTCACTCTTTCTGTATCACGTTTGGTGGGTGAAAATGAAGCTTTTGTTCGAAATCTGCAAGGAATCACTGCATATTGTCATGTATTGTTCCCCGTTTGAAAAACATGTTGTGCACGCGAGTCACGTTCTAACTTCTAAGAATGAAATTGCAAGAAACGTCCTTGACGTTTGCAATTAATGGGTTCTCTCGTCCTCAACCTTTATATCTAGACCAGCAATGGTAAATACTAAATAGTTTAGAAATAAGTGTGGTTTATCTAAAATTATACGTTCCGTTAGTTTGAACTCTAATCTGCATTTACTTTTATTATTTTATTCATTAAAAGAAGGGCAAATCGATCAAAGAATATTTAATTGAAGAACTTCATCAACTGAGAAAGGCTTATTGGGGCAAAAAAAAAAAAAAAAAACTAACTAAACCTTTATGGTTGCTACGTATGAACGACTGCTTCAGAAATCTTGATGTTTAAAATTTTATTTTCGACTTCATTTGCAGAATCTGGACTTTTGTTATAATTCTATTGAAACATAGTATTAAACTAATTTTGTTATGATTCCCTTTAGACACATACCCAATAGTCCGTACGGATGTGGAGTCTCCTATAGACTCCACAGTCACACAGATTGTTGGATATCTGTATAAATGGGGCACCATAAAATTTTTCCACGTGAATATGTACTATGTTGCTAACATATGGTAATATAATTACCATTTTTCCCCCTTTTTTTTGCCCCCTTGTTGTCCTTCAATCCTTCTCTTTGCTGTAAAATTTTGTTTCTTCTGTCATCCAAAAGGCCATCGTACTAATTTATGTGGAAACAAGTGCTCCACGAGGTTTAATTCTTTTGCTTTTTGTGGCGGCAGATTTCGTCTAGTTTGGTTTTATTCCTTTCGTTTACGGTCGGTGAATTTGGATCTGGGCGGCAGCCACCGCTTTGTTCGGCGGGGAGGGAACAAAGCTAGATTGAAAAGAGAGAGAGAGAGAAAAGTAAAATCGATTTTTTACCCTTGTAAAATTGGGCGTGTGAGTAACGCATCACATGTTAATTAACATATCATTTGGCAGGATTGTAACAAACGTCTCGGTTCTGCGATCAAAGTTCAAAATAAATCATTAAATGCCAAATTTTTAAAAATTTAAAAATAAGTCACCGATATACAATCGATATAAGAATTGGGTCTCTTGTACTAGTTAGTTATTACTATGAAATGCAATCAAGTCATCATAATTTTCAAGAAAAGCATCTTTGTTTGGTTATTTATCACATGTTTATTAGACCCAAAATTATGTCCCTAGCACACAATGGCAAGATGGTGGCTACTTTGGGCACATCTATTTAGAGTTACAAAATTATTCTTTGGAGTAGTTGTAGTTGACACAATATATTAAAATTTAGTTAGTGTCTGATATTTATAATTGAAGTGTTAGATTTAGTTATTACAAGTCACGTGTCAGCATTTCATTAGATTGAAAACTGAGTTAATAAAAACAATATTAGAAAAAATATTTTCTTAGACACGAATTTTCACCACACCAAATCAATTCTTTGTTAACTTTAGTTAACCATTTTACAAATACTACAAAAAGATCTCTTTAACACACCTACTAATACATTCATTGTAGATAAATTGACTAACACGTACCATTAACATGTATTTTGAATTGTCCGTCGTACGTAGATGGTCTTAGAATCTTAAAGCATCTCGGATGCTAATGTCAAGCTTGAATATGAAGGTGGCAGTGAAGAGTGTGTGACCCATAGTTAAAAAATGTAGACAATGTCAAGGATGACGTTTTAAATTGGGCATCCTCCTCGACAATATCATGCATTATTCTATTAATCATTTGAATAATCTCTTTCTTTAGATTTATTTTTCCCTCTTTAATTTATCAACAACATCGTCGTATATTAACATTGTTGCATTGGTGATGCTTTTAGACGATTGAACTCTGGTACCAACTGCCAATTATTTAGATCTTAACATAAACCTCAACAAATTAAACAATTGTTGGATAGAACTGTTTTATGCATGTAATTAAGAGGTCTTCAAGGATGTCCCAATCAACTTTCACTATAAATAGCCATACATTACAATACTCATTCATCCAAATCAAAATATCCTCTCTAGAGATATGCCAACTCAAACTCCCAAAATTCTTCCCAAATACTTGCACGAAGAAGAAGTTATAGCTCAAGAATACAAAGACCTAATCTTCTCTTTGCCTAAAGAAAATGGTTGGGTTAACTCTCATCTCTACAAATACCAAGGCTTCTATCACCCAGTGAGACACGTTCAAGGCATCATTACATGCCAAAATAATTACAAACCTCGTAATTCCGATGTCATTCTCATTACAACTCCGAAATCAGGGACGACATGGTTGAAGGCACTTGTGTTTGCCGTAATGAATCGAGTTAAGCATCCTGTTACAAAAGATGACCACCCTTTACTCACCAAAAATCCTCATGACCTTGTGCCATTCTTGGAACATAGAATCTATGTCGATAACCAAATCCCCAATGCGGAGCTTTCGTCCATGAAATCTCCTAGGATTTTTTCGACCCATATACCATTTTCGTCCCTACCGAAGTCTGTGATGAATTCTGGATGCAAGCTTGTTTATCTGTGTAGGAACCCTAAAGACACCTTTGTGTCATTGTGGCAATTTTCTAATAAGTTGAGACTTCAAGAAATGGGAACTCATTCACTTGAAGAAACACTTGATATGTTTTGCAGAGGAGTGAGTATAGCTGGTCCATTTTGGGACCATGTTATGGGATATTGGAATGAAAGTAAGAAGAACCCTGACAAGGTAATTTACGTATACTTACTGTCAAAATTCTGTAAAATGAGGTGTTTCCAACAGCAATAACTGTCAGTTCATAGGATCTTGAAATATTAGGTAGCTTTAACTGTGGAGCCCAGATTTGTTGTCCCAATCCTTGTCTTGTCCTCTATTTTGGTTGGAGTAAGAGAAGAATTGAAACAACAGATTTGAACTCCTAACTCAGTACATACAAGTAGTGTATGCGTAAACACCTGGAGTCAAACTTATTTTTCGTGAAAAATTGGGTTCTTGCATGATCATTTTACATTTAATAGGTACTCTTTTTGAAGTATGAGGACATGAAAGAACACGCGACGGAAAATCTTAGATGCATTGCTGAGTACCTGGGATGTCGATTTTCCGACGAGGAAGAAGAATCGAAAATGGTGGAAGAAATCTTGAAGCTGTGTAGCTTTGATAATTTGAGCAATTTGGAAGTGAATAGAAATGGGAAGTTGTCATCAGGTGAGGAAAATAAGGCTTTCTTTCGTCAAGGCAAGGTTGGAGATTGGAAGAATTATTTGACCGTTGAGATGGCAAATAAATTGGACCAAATTACTGAACAGAAGTTTAGTGGATCTGGATTGGTTCTATAATCAATGGCATATATGATATATGTCATGTTATGTGTTCAAAATTCAAATATTATGAACAATTCTAGTGGGTCATTTTTAATAGATATTTTAATTAATAATATATGTAGATGTGTTATGCTTTAATTATTAGTTGATAAAAAGGTCGTGTTGTACATTATCATCAATATATATATATATATATATATATATATATATATATATTCTCTAAATCATTGAACAATATTTAAATATTATCTAGTTTTCTTTTTTATATTATGTTGTATCAATTATGTTGCAACCTTATTTTCCGAAATTAATTAAAGTATGAAAGCTTTGCCCAATGTTTATATTCTTATGTAATTTACATTTTATTTACTTGATATTCATGTCTTTATACTCTCTCTGTTTCACAAAAATACATAAGACCGTGTTTCACTTTTTATCCATCTTACCTTATAATATAGATCACTGTTTATGTTTGTGTGCATTAATTTATTTATCTTGTCATTGTACCCATATTTAACGTACATTGTTATTTATAACAATACATTGTTATTATCATTTAGTGTAGAGTTATTGTATTTGAAATTTGAAATAATATAACTAAAATTTACTTTTCTAATAATATTAGTAATTGTAATTTTTTAATCCACGTGGAAGTCAAATCAGACCATATCCTATGGTAAAAGTGCATATGGCCATGTCATCTTAACACTAAATAGTATCAACACTACACCAAATCAAATTTTCAACTACAATCCAATTAATAACCCCAAATCTTACACCAAATAGAACCATTCACGTATTTCATTTAATTTTAAAATCACATACAAAAAGATAAAAATAAAAATTGTATTGTAATGGAACAACATTTATTAATTTTAAATAACGTGTTAAAAAATTCGAATATAAGGAAATTCTTATTTTTGGAGATTTCGTAGCTACATACAAATTTGTACAATAGTATCATTTAAGTAACCTCAATATTGTTTTATTTATTAACTAAAACAAGAACAAGATACATCTATACAAACTAGTAGCCCCATGTTAGGGTTGAATTTTTTTATAAATTTTTATGTGAAATAGGAAAGAGACCGAGTGGACTTGCATGATGAAAATATGTATAATATATATAGGTCCCATGAGATATATAGATGTGATTTATTTAATTAAATTAAAATTTAGAAAGAATGGACAAAAAATGTATAAAAATTTTAATCCTAAGCATTTTATTAAAGAAAAAAAAGAAGCAGAATAGCAGAAATTTATAGCATCTTTGATGCTACTGCTATGTGCTATAACACAAGAATCTACGCATTGCTGGAAAACGGATATATATTTCTGTGCATCGGATCGTTAGTGTTAATTTCATTAATTTATCTGCACATAAGAAGAAGACATAATGTTTATACATTCCTTCAAAAAAAAAATGTTTATGCATAAAAGTTGATAGGGGTTGATTTTTAATGGTTTTTAATATAAAAGAGGAGAGAGAATGAGTGGAGTTAAATGGTAGAGATTTGTGGATGTGATGAGATATGTGGATGTGATTGATTTAGCGTAAAGAAAGAATGGAAAAAAAGTGATAAAAATTGGTAAAAATAGTTGGCTATCAGGGGCATAAGTATTTAATAATGACTTTTATGTGCAAATGATCAATATTTTATTAATTTAAAATAGGTCCACGTACTTGAACACTATGAAATTTGTTTGTTTATTTTAGTATTTAATAATGACTTTTATGTGCAAGTGATAAAAACTGGTAAAAATAGTTGGCTATTAGGGGCATAAGTATTTAATAATGACTTTTATGTGCAAATGATCAATATTTTATTAATTTAAAATAGGTTCACGTACTTGAACACTATGAAATTTGTTTGTTTATTTTTGTGTGTTCAAATAGAGTGATAATGATAGTTGAAATATTTTTCTTAAAAGCTACACCCTCCATCTCAAAACAATGGGCTTATTTTGATTTTCTCACATAGACTAAGAAAATTGTATTTAATATTGTTGGAAATGTTATGAATAATTGAGAATAATTTGGTGGTTATGAATTATGAGGAATAATTTGGTGGAGGAATAATTTGGTGGAGGAATAATTTGGTAAAAGATGTAATTATTATATGTGAATGACTATTATACCCTTGATGAAATTATGTAATTACGGTTGTACCATTCAAAGTTTTCCTATAAATAGGGCTTCAGTTATTAATGAAATTCATTCCTGAGAATTCCTTAGAATTCATTCTCTCTAAATTCTCTCTATTGCTTTCTATACTTTTATAACACGTTATCAAGACGAGTCTCTAGCCATTTGAGTAATATGAAGGAGTATGCTTTCTACAGTTGCATCTTATAGATGATCTTACATGTCAGACGTAAACCAATTATTATAAATAACCTAATCCATCTCCAATCAATACTTATCTTTCTTTTCTCTCTTATCTTTTTCCCACTTTCTCACGTCTCACTCTTTCTATCTTCCCAATCACTCACAGAAAACATTTATGCAGAGATAAAGAGTTGTGGGCAATTCAAGAATTGGCAAATGGAGGAAATACGTGCATGTTCAATTGCTTCTCCCTAAGAAAAATGAAAAGGTATATATATTATATTATTTTATAATATAATAATATATTAAACTATAATATTCGTTTTCTCGAGATATAAGGAGCATACATTATCAAAATCAAATTTTCTCGACTCCATTATACTCGATTTAACGAGAGCTTCGATTTGACACCAACATTGATAGGGTAATAACTCGTTTTGAAATATGTTATTATCAAACTTTCAAAATTTACAAATCAGCACACCAACTTTTGAAAAAGTTACAAAATAGTCCTTGAACATTTTGATATTGATAAATTGAAGTAGAAAGGAGATAATTTTCCAATCGTAAAACATTGATAAAATATTTTTGACAATTTTACCTTTACAATTGGAATGGACAATTTTACCCTTAGGTAAACCGACCTAATTTTGACGACAGTGAAAAATGGATAGAATATTCATGAAGAAATTCTAAATCCATTAATTACGACCTGAAGTCCATTTGAGTTAATAGATCAAAATATTAATGTAACTCTCGAAGAGTTCAATTACATAATATACTTATTCTAAAAGGATAAGTGTGCTCTTGTAGAAGTAATGAGTATTTGTTCTAGAAGAACAAATTTGCTCCCGTAGAAGCAGTTCAATATTTAATTCTCGTGACTTTATTTCTTGTAATTTAATTCTTGCAATACCTCCTACTTGATGATGGGTTCAACCGTCACTAAACGGAAGGTTTTATATATTTACGCACTTTATATGCTAAGTGATGGGTAATGCCTTCTACTAAGCGATCCTACTCTGAAGAAGTAGTTAAACATTATGCAATTTAATTCTTAATTTAAATTTAGTAAATTTATATTTATTGCAATAATTCCCATAAGGTAGGTTCGACCACCTATTGGAGGAAATTTAATTTCTGTAATTTAAATTTATGCACTTTATAGTTTGAGTATATTTCCAATGTGGTGGGTAATACCACACGATTGGTGTGCATATTTCCAATGTGGTGGGTTATACTACACGATTGGTTATAACTCTAATCCTACTCGGAAGAAGTAGTTGATCAAATATTCTAATCATACTCTCGAAGAAGTAGGCGATGAGAATAAAATTACTTCTTCATATATACCGAATATGAATGGAGAAAATTGAGCAAGTGGTACTTGAAGTTACCATTGGATAAATAGACGAAAGTAAAATGCTGAATAGATCCCATGTTGATAAATCAAAGAAAATATATCGCATGGAAAGCTTATATGAAGTAATCTTATCGATGATATGAGATTGTATTAATATGAGAATAAAATGCTCTTGAAGAAGCATAATCACTAGATTTCTGTATTTGAATAAAGCCAATATGATATTATTATTACTCCAGAAGAAGTATAAAATAGTCGAAGTGGAACACATTGAGAATATCAAAAGATGACAATAAACACTCGAAAATATAGAAATACTAAAAGAAAATATATATTGAATCCATAAATGAGGGATGCGTCTCGAGAGTATAAATACTCCGTAACTCTGCCACCATCAACATTAGGATTCATAATGAAATATTTAAAGGATCCGAATTTCTTTTTCGCTTGACACCAGTGGTCTGCATGGACTGACTGACCTGGCTTCTGCATTCTTGAACATATGCATGAAATTTGATGAGTAGTTCATCAACAAGACTAGAGAAATAAGTATTTTTCTCGCTGAATGAGAGATAAACTTATTATTTACACCCTGATCTAGAAACGCTAGTAAGCCATCAAAGAAATTATTAATATTCAACAAACCTATTGGTTTGACATGAAAGTTCCACTGTGCCAACGAGGCTATATTGAATATTTCCTCCAGTGTGTTGTAGCCGCCTGGAAGGACAATGAAAGCATCACTATTATTCATCATATACATCATGCAGTTGTGGATGGATTGGCGCTGTAGCCCCAACCTGCATTTGGACCCATGGTAGAACTGGCTCCAATTCGAGTATTAGATCCAACTAGATGAAAATGTATTACACTCGAAACTCTTATTCCCCATGATGGTGCAGCCATTATAAGTCTAGCTAAAAGTTTGTTGTTGGTTCCTCCATATAGTATATTGATTTCTTGTCTCCCTAACTCTTTATTTAGTCGGTTTGCCATATCCACATATTGGATATGACCTACGATTTAGATCCACCAAGAATACATACGGTTTTAATGCAAGAGGTAAAAGTCGGCTTGTATGAGATGATTCTAAAATCTCCATATCCATCTCTACTCCTATCTCTTTTTACACTATACTTTTAATGTATGAACATGAGAGATATATGAATCCCTCTATTTAAAGATAAATTTTCAAACCAATAATTGATTGTACTATTTACTTTTTGACAAATATGAAAGAGAAAATGGCAGAAAAATTTTAGTGAAATGACATATACCTGTCGGTGATTGAAAAATAATATATATATATATATACATATATATATATCTTAAAATCGAAAAACAATATTTACAATTACAAGAAAAACATTGATCTTCGTTATTACATCGAAGCTTCCTTATATTAATATGAGAAAATTATTATACTAAAATTTTCTACTAAATTTACAAGCAGGATCTTCTAAAGTAAGTTTTTCAAGACTGTAGCGTTTGTTGATCTTTGAATTTGGCCCATAAGGCCATTAGCTCACCTTATGCGTGTCCACTAGGATGTGTCTCAAGAGCTTTGTTGAATATCATCCAAAGGCTCCTTACTTAATCCATCCTTAATGAATGCTATTTTATCTTCTCGATTTACGGACAAGTACCCCGGATTTACATCGAGTGTCACATGTCCATCGAGCACACTTGTAGCATCCTCCTAATCTTTTTGCTCTCCGTTTCTTTGAAAAATTACTTTTACCCATACCAGGCATGTATTTAGAAGGAATTGAAACCTCACGGATAATCGAACCTTTGCTTCAATCAAGCATCGGATATCTTGTGGGATACCCTTATTCATTAGCATCCTTAATCTTTCTAGCCTACATCGATAAATCCTTTTTAGGATTTTGATCGGTAGTGATGGATAGTATTTTCGAAGATTTGAGAGCATATGATCCATTATAATGTATAGATCCTTGTTAGGATGAATTTTGCAATAATTTTGATGATTTATTTATAGAATAATACGACGCGTATGAAATAAGACTCGATTTTAAATAAATAATATGAAGCGTAAGAGCTACGATTTCGAATTAAATAATAGCGGATGTGATGCGTATGAGTCAGTAACTCCGTATTTGAGCAGTAGTAGACAATAATGTCACCAAAAGATGATGGAATATGTCGGTGAATTATTTCTATGATAAATCATATTGAGCACTATACGATACTAGTGAAATCGATATAAGAATTTATTGAACTAGAAGTTCAATAATACTGCTTTACAAAACCGGATTGACCATCCCGGTTTAAATAATTATTGAAATCAATATTTCAAGTGAAGAATTAAAGAATTCTTCAATGATTGTTCTCGATAAATGATGAAATCATTACTAGCCAATATTGGGAATAAATCCCAAATATATCCGGAATAAAGGATGAGAAATATGGGCCCACTCATCCTCCATGTGGACTACTAGATATTATGATATGGATCCACTAGATAGTCACATGTGTATATGATTCATAATTTGAAATTTATTTAAATATTTGCTCACGGTATGAGCATGATTTTCAGATTTAATGATAAAGTTTAGTAAATGTATATCCCAATACTTGAATAAATCCCTGAAGGATTTGAGTATGCGCATACAAGTGGGATATTATATGGCAAATTATTTAAAGTCCTCAAATAAATTGCCGATATCGAGAATAGAATGCAAACGGTCTAAATTCCCATATTAAAGCTGAATGATGAGAACATATATGATTAAAATCATACCAACTATATGAGTTTTGGTGTTCTAAATTTTCTCAATATGAGGGGGAGTATTAAAAGTTGAAAATAATATGTGAAATGCATCATGTTATATCCTCGAAATTGAAATACGAACTTGAAGTTCAAAGATGCATGAAAGGCTATGAACAATCACATATATCAGCTACGATGCTTTGATAAGTTAGCACGCCAGAAGCGTTGATATTTCCCCAAACATATATATCAAAGCAAATTATAAAAGATGGTCTTAATAACGGAGGCATATACTCTTGAAGAGTATATAGACATAACTATATTGTGTAATCCTACAAGAGGATTGATAACGAGATATCTCGATAAGTTATGTCGATATGGGGAAAGAAATGAAATTGAAATGTGTCGACACGATATGAAAATGTAGCGCTACATATGATCAATGATAATGAAAATATTGAGATATATTGAAGATGATAAATGGTGAATGTGAAATCCTTAACTTATGAGATGATGAGATGATGATGACTATTGCTCAAGTTTAAAGATAAGCATGGTGGTCATTATATGTTGCATGCTCATGAAAGTTAAATTACCGATCGTGTGTGTAGTGCCGAAAAGGAAATTAAAGGATCGGATGAGCTAAACCGTGTTTATGAGTACCCTAAAGGGTGAGCTAAGCCCACAGGAATGAAATAACCTATTAAGTGAGTATTAAATGTTAAATGATATATTTTAAGTGTTAGTTAGTTATGAAGGTTTACTTATATGTTTACATGTTTTTACGATGAATTTATATGTTTTAAAATTGTGTATTTGGAGACATGTGTTCATGGTGAATGTTTTGTAGTTGTGTAAGAAAATTGATGCACTCTAAATGAACGAAGAGTATAAAACCAATGTATATGATACTCATACAAATGTATGAAAGATTTTGAAATGCTTGCAAAGATACTTGTATAAAATACGATTGCACTCTTTTTTCCTCGACTGAGGTTTTATCCCATTGGGTTTTCCTAGCAAGGTTTTTAATGAGGCAACTTTAAAGACGTATTCACATGAATAATGTACTCTTTTTCCTTCATTAGGGTTTTTCCCTTTGGGTTTTTCCTAATAAGGTTTTAACGAGGCATATTCATGGTATATTGAGAACGATAGGAGAAATTGATACGGATGTATCTATTGGATCAAGTTATAATGGAGCTAATGCTTTAGATCCAAACGATGATGATATTGAAATCATTTACCGTAAGTAAAGATATCGCTTCTCAAGATATGAAATCAAGCGGAGTAATTGTACTCTTTTTCCTTCGATCAAGTTTTTTCCCACTCGGGTTTTCTTGACAAGGTTTTAACGAGGCAAAGACATGAATACTCCTATACCGGAAGACATCGGGGGAGCAATGTTTTGATGAAGCAAAGATATAACCACTCCAAGCTATCCCGCAATCGTTTTGGAAGTTTTTTTCCCACCTGGGTTTTTCTCCAAACAAGTCAGAAGACATTTGTATTAATAGTCATTCAAGGGAGTGTTATGAATAATTGAGAATAATTTGGTGGTTATGAATTATGAGGAATAATTTGGTGGAGGAATAATTTGGTGGAGGAATAATTTGGTAAAAGATGTAATTATTATATGTGAATGACTATTATACCCTTGATGAAATTATGTAATTACGGTTGTACCATTCAAAGTTTTCCTATAAATAGGGCTTCAGTTATTAATGAAATTCATTCCTGAGAATTCCTTAGAATTCATTCTCTCTAAATTCTCTCTATTGTTTCTATACTTTTATAACAGGAAAAATAAATTTAAGTTAGGTTTTTCAAATATACCTCTACATTAAATGATAATGATACATGTTTATTAATAACGACGCACATTAAATAAGATTATAATAGAAAAAATAAAGAAATTAAAAAGATACAAATAGAAAAGAACTTAAAAGACATAAAGAAAGTAAAATTTTTAAGTAAATTAGAACGAGAGAACTATTGGAGTTAGGACCCTTTTTATAGAGTACAATTGATAGGTTGTTATAGCATTCACAATGCATATCTTAAATTTAACTAGCCACCTAATTAGTAATAAAATGAATGTAAGGTAACACATATACATAATAAATTTAACTTGTATTTTGTTACTACAATAGATATGCTAACTTTTATCTAAATAAAGCTTAACCCATAAATACAATGGACCATACCGACGCATAAATGCTTTGGTTCAAACAATACTATTGGTAAAAAATTAAAAAAAATGAAAATAATGTAGTAGAAGGATATTGTCATTTAAGACAAATATGTCACCCCACATGTTAAAATGTTAGCTAAATTTAACAAATATTTTAACTCGTTATAAAAAAAGATTCTTTTAACTAATATACTAACACATTCATTGTAGACATTAATTTAAGTTCTAACTAACCCATAACACTTAATATATATATTAACACATTCATTATGGATGCTCTTATAGGGGTAATCATAGCCATTATTCATAGGTACAAGGGAAAGTGGCGCAAATGGTCTAAAAAAAGAAATATGCAAATTGCGAGATTGGTATAAAATAAAAAAATATAACTTGATTGGTCCAAAAAAAGTTTGATGTGCGAATGTTTTTTTTTGGATGGATTCCGTCAAAATTTTCTATTAATTACCTCAAAATTTGTTATTTTGTTATTTTCTCGAGAGGTATTTTGGTCATTTCACTTGGGATAAATTGCACAAAAGGTCCTAAATCTTTGGGGGCTATTACAATCAGATCCTAAAGTTTGAAACATATATAACTTAGTCCAAAATTTTAGATAAATCAAATAATTTTACCTTTTATTTTTTATATATGTTTATCTGGTTCATAATAAATTTTATCGAATTAATCTGATATCAATTAAATATTACCTCCGTCCCATAAATATAGTCCATTATTCTTTTTTCGTTCCTCTCAAAATATATGCCACATTCCTTTTAAAGACATTGTTAAAATATTAATTATCTTATATACCCTCATTTAATGTACCTTGTTATCACTAAAATATATTAGTGGAAATAAAATATCTAATAAATGAAAGGACATAATAGGAAAGCAAGCTTAAGTTTTATTTTTCCAATACAATTAATTATATTTTTCTTAATTTTTGTGAAAATAAAAATTGATTATATTTATAGGACGGGGGTAGTAGTTTTTATTGAAAATTTTTAGTACACTAGCATTTATTCACATTAATATTATAAGTTTTCAAAAAAAAATTTAACATTACAGCCGTATACATTTTAATTTTAACTTACAGCTAATAATAAATGTAATTATTGAATTGTATCTCTATAAAATTTTATTAGGACTATATCAATATAAAAAATATAAAGAATGCATAAAAATAATAAAATAAAATACAAAAAATAAATTTTTTCATATATCTCCATTTTTTATATATTGAAATAATTTTATTTTAATTAAACAGTTTTACATACATTAACACACGTTTGCATTTATCGTATAACTTTTGAAAATTTTCTTTTGTATTAATGTGCGTATATTTTTTCATTAAAAAAATATGTGTACACTTTAATTGCAATCAACAACTAGTGATTCTCTTTCAAAAAAAAAAAAATTTTAAAATTTATTATATTATGGGAGGAAAGAAAAATTCATCTCTTAATTTCATTGAATTCGGCTAAAATTAGAATACATTGACAACCTAGACATATATTTGACATAATCTAGCAATTTAAACTTTTGAACTAATTAGTTTAATTACATACTATAATGTATTTTTATGAGTTGAAAGAGAGAAAATAAGTAGAGTTGAATGGTGAAGATTTAGTAGTATAAGTGTACCCCATAAGAGATGTGAATGTAATTTGTCTGACTAAATTTAAATTTTAAAAAGTATGAGAAAGTATGAAGAAATATGAGTATGCAAACGGGCCGCCAGGAAAAAAATCTGAATTTGAATCCCATACGGCCCCTCTTTGAAATGAATTGTCAAAAAAATGAGAGGAGTGGAGCTTACTATTTAAGATTTTGAGAACCATTTTGCTCCCGGTGGATGCAACATCGAGTAAAGTGTAACGATAAACAAGTTGGTCTATGCTGTTGGGGACCAATACATTCATAATTAAATAATGTGGGGACCAGACTTCATTTACAATAGAACTTACTGGCGATTCTATAGTCAAAATTAATTGGTACCTACTCGAGAAGAGATTGGCCGCCGCCCGCCGGTCTGAAAAGCTTCCAAAAAAGCTTTAAAGAAAAAAAAAAAAGGAAGAAGAAGAATTGAAAATAAGAATGAGATGTGAAAATAGCACTCCCTCGTGAAAAATTACACGATTGACCAGATTCTCCTATTGAAATGACAAAATTACCCTTAATGGCACAAATTTGCTACTTTTCTTCAATGTTCTAAAAAAACGTGAGACGTCAAAAAATATTGAAGTCATGCCTTGAGCAAGTGCGACAATGCTTGGTAAAAATGCGATTAATATATGATAAATCGCAATGTGTGAGGAAACATAGCACATAAATTTCAAGTTTAGGTGCACTTAAACGTACGTCTAAACGTGCGTTTTAGAAACACCATTTCTCTTACATGATGGGATATTGGCTTTAGGTCCCAAAATATCGATTCGAACTAGTCAAATAAGATCAAATTTGAGATTCTTGGCACTAATTTTCACCACTATTAAGAGCATGTTTTGCAAAAGGGAAGAAACTTAGTTGTGAATTTATTCCCCCACATCTTCTACACCTAAATAATATTAAAGTATAAATTTTATTTTTGACTCATTTGGAGCTGAATTGGTCCCTCATTTACCCATTTTCCCACTCCTTTTCTCTTTTACCTTTTTTCCTTTCTCATTCAACCTTCTACACGCATGCTCTAATTGCCATATACTTTGCACTCAAATAGACATTGTTCATGCATTATGTTAGTGGAATAGACATTGACAAACAGAAGAAGCGCAGTAATACTTCCTGCTACAATCAGTAAAAAAATAAAAATAAAAAATAAAAAATAAAAAATTCATCCCTTAATTTGTCACAGAACCATTCTCCAAGAAGAAACGTATAAGAGAAATTAACAAAAAATTGGAAGGAGGAGCGTACGAGGATGTCTGCAGGTAGACATCCTATTGAACATCTTTCTATTTTTCTAAACTTTGATGTCAATTGGACTTTGGACGTCTCCACATAATCTACATTGGAGATCATCTTTCTCGAAGTGGTTAGTATTACATATCAAGCAAGAGAAACTCAGTGATCTTTGCGTGGAATTGAAATATGTGTCTCAAATTCAACACATTAGTCATAAATTTGATGATCTTCATCATAAGTATAAATATGTACTTATCCACATCTACGAGATGTACTTTTTTAGGTTTTAAGATTTTGTCAAATCGTAATTGTTAAAAAATTACATTTCACCAATCTATGACATATTGTATTTTCTTCTCCTCTATCTGTGCTTTTTCCATCTTGAAATTTCAGGTAAATTTGTGTGTTCTTTTATTTTCCTCTATTCTCACTTGTTTCATAATGGTACCATCAAAGCATATTAAAAGTTGTAAAGGATGTGAGTATAGAAATATAAACCAGTAGATAGATCGATAGTGACTCAAATTGATTGGACTTTCTTGATCACCAATTGGATTGTGACTCAAAAATTAACAGTTCCTAATTCTGACCAAATCCACATAAATTATTCCAAAAAAATCGAAAGGCCAAAAACGCAAATTGGATTGTGACATATAATAGTTTCTAATGCTAAAAAATCCACATAAATTATTGAAAAAACAAAACAAAATCCACATAGAAAGCTACCTTTTCATATTAACGAGTGATGGTCCCTTACGAGACCAGCCCAACAACTTCCTATCTATTCCATATAATTGTGCCCCTTTCAACGGAAGGACCACCCTCGAGGAATTCAATAGAATGCGATTGCCCCCCTGCCCACTGTGGGTAGGGTGTTGTCACGTCAGGCGTGCCCAAACCAAGGCACTGCCCTAGGTTTGGCACGCCTGACGTGACGTCCATGTCAGCTCGATGTGACACACCACGTTGGCAGGGAAATAGACGCCTTCAATAGAAATCTGTAAAGTTGTTCAATTGATCCATCAAGGATATATAGAAGGGAGCCCTTAATATATAAAATCTAGATCTTATGTATTTTTTAGGTGGATTATTTTGATTAGATGAGATAGCCAAAAGACAAGAAGTGTGACAGGGACTTTGGAATAGTTAATATAAAATAAACGAACTTCATTAGTTCATTTAGTACAATAATTGCAATTTTCTTTCGGTGAATCACATATCTAATGCAACAAATTGATTAACCTTTTAGTATGGCTTTCCTTAGTAACATAATTATCCCTCTTGCCTGTTCTCTGCTCATTTATATCCTGTTTATACTTAACAAATTACTTAAAAAAGTATGGTTGAACCCGATTCGTGTACAATGCGCGATGAAGTCCCGAGGAATCAAAGGCCCATCATACAAATTTCTATATGGAAATACGGCCGAGATAATCGCCATGAGAGAAAAATCGATGGGGAAAGCAATGAGCTATATGGATCACAACATATTCCCCCGAATTCTACCTCACGTACACACATGGGCAAAAGTATATGGTACTTTTCTAAATTTGACATCCTCATTTCATACTGACAGAATGAAATGGAGTTAAGATCTTGTCGATGAAATGGAGTTAAGATCTTGTCGATTATACTGTCCACTGTCAACGAGTTGAACATATTATATTCGTGTTTCTTTGCAAATAGGATCAAACTTCCTCACTTGGATTGGTCCTCAAGCTCAACTAGTAGTTACTGAGCCCGAGATCATTAGAGAAATATTGAGTAACAAAGATGAAAACTACCCGAAAATAGACCTCGAAGGCTTTGCAAAGAAACTATTGGGAGATGGGCTTTCATCGTCGAAAGGTGAAAAGTGGGCCAAGATGCGAAAACTAGCCAATCACGCTTTTCATGCCGAGAGCCTTAAAGTAAGACACAATATTAATTTGTTTGAATACTGATGGAAACCACAAGATGTATGTATAATAAAACAAGTTTAATTTTGACTGAGTTGTAATTTTTTTTTTAGACAAATACATGCTTAGTTTTTGCTAACAAACAAGTTATCAACAACGTAGAATATGGCTCCAGCCATGGTATCAAGTGTAGAGATGATGCTAGAGAAGTGGGAGAAGCACAAGGGAGATGAGATCGAAGTATACGAAGAGTTTCGAGTACTAACATCAGAAGTAATTTCAAAGACGGCATTTGGAAGTAGCTATTTGGAGGGGAAGAATATTTTTGATATGATGATGAAGTTGACTTTATTGGTATCAAGAAATGTTCACAAAATCAAGTTCCCTCTTGTTAGGTGAGTTTCTCACCTTCATCCATTAAATAATAAGTTAAAATCTCATTTGTTTTCCAATCGAGTATGAATTAGTATTGTACACTAAACATGTACTACAAGTCTACAACGATTAAAGAGTTTATTTCAATCCCAACTTGACATATGGGTTCACGTGGTTCTACAGTCGATTGGTCAAAAGCAGTGATGAGATAGAAGCAGAGAGTCTCGAGAAGGGGATAAGAGACTCGATCGTAAAAATAATAACACAAAGAGAGCAAGATAGGATTCAGAGAGAAGAAGGCTTGAAGGGCGATTTTCTCGGTAAACTCTTAGAGGCTAACGAAGAGACCGATCAAGACAAGAGGATGTCGATAGAAGATATAGTCGACGAATGCAAGACTTTCTATTTTGCTGGACATGAGACAACGACGTCTTTACTTGCATGGACCATTCTTCTTCTAGCCACACACGACGAGTGGCAAGACAAAGCAAGGCAAGAGGTGATTGGACTATTCGGACACGCAAATCCTGATCCTGACACCATCGCAAGATTGAAAATCGTAAGTCATACTCTCTATTTGAATATTGTAATTGCCTCTCAATACCAGCATATATACCTATAAACTAACTTTTATTATTGAATGAAAGTTGAATTTCAATATTTCCCATAAAATCTCAAATCATTGGCTATTATTATCCACGTATCTCGTGGCCACACTACTGTTCAGTTTCAGTGTCAACCGTGTTTAAGTTCTTGACTCTTGTGCAGATGAACATGATCATTGACGAGTCATTGAGACTATACCCTCCGGTTCCTGCAATTAAAAGAAAGGTTCATAAGAAAGTTCAAATTGGAAACAAAACAATCCCACCCAATACAGAGCTATACATTTCACCACTAGCAATTCACCATGACCCTAAAATATGGGGTGCAGATTTCCATCTTTTTCGACCGGAGAGATTCTTGGAGGGCATCGCAAAGGCGACAAAGAATATTCCGGTAGCCTTTTTTCCATTTGGCTTTGGCCCGCGAACATGTGTGGGACTAAGTTTCGCAATAGTCGAAGCAAAAATCACCCTTTCGATGATTCTACAACGTTATAGGTTGACATTGTCACCAACTTATGTACACTCTCCTGTTCAGCTTTTTATGATCCGTCCACAGCATGGAGTTCAAGTGATTCTGCAAAAAAATTGAGGGTTTATGATTGTAATTTTTTTTCCGTGCACTTGGGAAAAATGTTACATATGAAATGCCACTTGTACAAATACCATTACCAGGGATAAAACTACAAAAATACTTTGGTCAAGCATTAAGAAAACAAGTAACAACTAACAAGGTTATCTTGCAATTCATAATTAAGGTTCGTTAACAAGGTTCATTTTTTAAAATTTTTGACCAATAGTGTTGTTTGAACCACAGTATTTGTGTGTGTAAAGTTAAATTAAATTAAAATTCAAATTAAACTCCATAAAAAAGATATAGAATTCTAAAATATGATATGACAAGTTTTACTTATATTTGTTTATCAACAAGATCAAAATAATAAACACTTAATACGATGCTAAAAAAGTATGTTCAATACAATTATAAATGGATTCCGTTAAAGAATTTAATCGAATTTTCAACATAGTAAGATGTAAAAAGAATAATTTAGTCATCTTCTTTGACGAAAGCCTTTATAAGAGATAAAATAATAGGAAAAATAAATGAATCAGATATGTGTAAACAATATTAAAGTGAACAGATAAATTAGGAATTTTGAATTTGAATGAACTTTCTAGACTATTAATGAAGAAAGTATACGATTATTACAAGATATTAATAAAATTTATTATTTATTAAAGCAAAATTAAAATTAAACAAAAGTGGTGGGGTTACTTTAATTTGTCCAAAAATGCTTCTCACCTCTTCCATACTTATATAGGTGGTGTAGACATAGATATTGTTACTTTTAAAATGTACTAGCGAACAACACTTGCTTAGTTTGCACGTGGTTGGAAATAAGTTACTAAGTTTTACTGAGTATTAGTTTAGTTAACAACATGTGCATTGCATGTGATTCTATAATATTGATATAATTTATTTTTTATTTTTTTGGAAAGAATATTCACATAATTAAGGTTATACCAATTTCTTAATGAATAATAATAGTTTATATTGTCATAGCCCGTTTGTATACTCCTATTTTCTCATACTTTCTCTTTTTTAAAAAAAATTAAAATTTGATAAAAAAAATCATATCCACATATCTTATGGGATCCACATATACTATTAAATCTCTACCATTCAACTTCATTCATTCTTTCTCTTCCTACTCTTAAAATTATATATAATTATGAAAATTTTAATGCTTGTTTAAAACATAAAATTAACTGACGTTCTTTTTCTTTCTTTTCTTTTCAAGAAAGTATTTCATTTGAAATATTATACCCTTCCCAAAATAAAAAATAAAAAATAAAAAAAAATCATTCTACACCTAAACTTGTGAAGATTGGCCGGGACTTGATTTCGCCTGTCTTACAATGCACGCCTTGCTCCTTTCGAAACCTTCGATATATATGAGGGGCTGTTGTAGTGGATCTCGTTGTTTTATTGACATTGGCCTAGTTTGGCTACCTTCATTGCACTTGGAAGGGGCGCCCCGCCCGCCTGCCTAAGGTCGATCCTACTGGTCGAGCCTATGTTATAGTTTGTGGCAATGAGGGCTTGCATTCGCACGGCCCTTATCAAGAAAATAAAAATAAATAAATAAAATAATAATACTACAAAAAAAAAAAAAACCCATGGATTTGTAACAAACAGAGGTGATCCCCCCTCCCGCCCCACAACCGCAAAATACACGCTCGCGGGAGAGAACAAGTCATGCTCTAATGACATAGAACTATTTCGCAAGTAGTGGAGAACAAAAAATTTTATAATAACCTTGGTGTTGTTACATCATCATTGACATTATTTTCTTGAAACAAATTATTAGATGTTGAGATGACATGACAATCATCATGGGAGGGGCATGGATCTTGTAATAAAAACCTATTATCGACCAAATCTATTATCAACAATGTTTCAATTGTAGTGGCATCCCTCGTTTTCATTTTGATGCGAGAGGAATCATTAGTTGGACAGTGACTCTACAGTGAACGCATAGTTTGATGCTTCTGTATGTCGTGCTGTTTTTGTAATTATGCCGCTTGTAAATGGTGACGATGCTTTCTGTGGCAACAGGCGGCGTGACGAAGAATCTCTCTCTCTCTCTCAACTTTGACTTCAAACTTAAAAGACTAGTCTCCTTGTAAACTATGTCCATATTCGCTAAAACATTCGAAATTAAAATAAAATTTGATCAAATTAATTATATCTATGAATGAATTATATAAATTTCTACCACATATTTCAAAATTTCATATCCTATTTCAAATTTAAATGTACTGACTAACGGGACACAAAAAGTGAAACAAGTCTCATATATTTATTTTCTATTTCTAAATCCCATATATTTTCTATTTCTTTTCATTCATTTCCTCTACTTTCTCATTAATTTTGTGCCATTTCTACATTCCCTCCATTACTATTTTATCATTTTCTAATTTCTCTCTATTTCTGTAAATCATCCCAGATCCCTATATACATCGATAATTCCTATCTTATATCAATAATATATAATATATATTTTTAAGACAACTAGGTTGATAAGTACTCACATATGTAGAGCCTAATGCAAACTTTTAATCAACAAAGAACATTGAGCTTTATTTGATGGGGTGCGCCAGTCCGCTCCACTGCAACGCATAGGCGACGCTTGGAAGCCCAAGCAACTAGTTACCCATGGGATCTTCTTCTAAAAATAATTAGGGGTGGGGCTAAATGCACCACCATTTTTTCTAAATGCACCCCCAAACAAATTACATTCCCAACGGAGAAAGAAGAAGCAGCTTTGCTGCCATTTCACATTTCCAGCAGTGGGCGCGTTTGTCGCGGCGCGCCAAAATTTATTTTATTTCCTCACTCGGTTTCAAAACTACAAATTAATGTAGAAGTGGTAAGTAAGGGTCGAACCCAAGAGGAATGATGTTTAATCTAGTTGATTTTATCAATTAATATAGAAAAAGGGGGGTTTTGTGATATTTGAATAAAAATAGAAAATCGAACGTCAAAATAAAAGATTAAAATAAAACAATTGTACAAAATATCTAGTTCTCGGGTTCGGTTGTGTCAACAACTTATATTTATCTTTCCCATGCAATGTGTTACTATTCCTTCTTCAATTTATCAACTCTCAATTAACCAAGAAGCTCTGATTAACGAATTCTTCCTTAAGTGTATTAAATTAAAGTGAGTTCTTTAACTTAACATCTAGCTATTGGATAACCCTACATAAGTTCTTAGGATTTAATGTAATGCTAGTGTGAAATGAACAAGAAGAATGAGTTGAATTAGATGATCAATTTCACAAACTTGAATTAATACATCTAAGTTGATTTATTAACAAATATGCACGATATTCGTTTGCTACTGTGGATTGGAATCTAGTGACAATTACGGATCAAAAGTTCCAATCCTAACACATAACTTGAACTTAAAGATTAATTGATTCAATTGGCCAAAGTGAATGCAATAATCACATAAATTCAAAACGGGTTTAAAAGCATAACAAATCAACAAATTGAAATAGATGAATAGATAAAACGTTAGCAAAGAGTTAGAAAAGATAACAACATGATAATTGAACACGACGTCCCCCTCGAACTAGATAGAGAAGTCTAACTACTCATATTAGCGGGTATCACCACTGCTATATGATAGATTATACTTCATTATCTCCAAGTAATATATACAAACTATAGAAATCACGTAAATAATGCTAAGAATTAAATAGAGAAATAAAAGGGAAAAGAGAAACTTATCGAAGAAATGATCCGCTAATCATATTCACAGCCGAAGTATCGTTGATCGATTTAAACCTTTATTTCTTCCGCCGGAATATGAAAAACTAAGATCTTTCAAGCTAAAACTAAGAACAAATGAAGAAGAGAATATTATTGAAGAGAAAGTTGGAGAGAACTACTAGCTAATTCTCTTCCACTAAGTTGTGCCTTTCCTTCCTTACAAATGCCTCTATTTATAGGCAAAATTTCACAAGAAAACATACTAAAAAATTGTACAACTACTCCATTATGATTCCACTAATTGGTAACCACCAAATCATGATCTTAAATTGCTCCATTAGTTAAAATATTGTATCATAGTATAGGTAAGTATCTTGGCTGAATTGTGCAATTGGAATTTCTTTTTTTTGATATTTTAATAGAAAGTTATGAATTTTCTACCAAAACATGGCCCAAGAAATCCTCCATTCACATCACTCTCGGTTTTTCCCGAATCATTTGAAGAGGTCAACATCAAAGTTGTAGCCCTCTGAGTGTCCTTTCCAAGAATATAAAGTGCAGGTCAATCCGAATTTTGTAGCCAAAGTTATGGTCAAATTACTGAACTGCGGCAGTAAATTCGAACTGCTGATTTTTTACGCTTTGTCATTTCTCTTCAAATGGCCATAACTTTAACTAGAAAACTCCGATTTGGGATCCGACAAAAATGTGGAAATCCTCTTTTGATATTCTTTGATATTGGCATAAGAAAAATTGTAAAAACAACTTTTCATAAAATTTCATCGGAGGCCCTCCATCTTTGAATATGCTTGCATTTTGGTCCCAAGTTCCGTTTTCGCTCCGTTTTTATCCATTTTGGCTCCTTTTGATTTCTTGTGACTCTAAACACACAATAAAAGGAAAACACATAAAAATAAACACATAATACTAATAAAACACACAAATACGTAAAATAGAAGAGTTATTTAAGTGCTTTTCTAGCACTTATCAAGCAGCAATTGAGGAGAGACCCGAACCCCAACCCCCCCCCATGTTTTTTGCCCGTTTGCTGCCAGAAATGGCACCAAAGATGCTAGTAATTTTTTTTTGTTCGACCCTGGTTGGTCAAACAACCTTGGGGTTGTCTGGCTAACAGTGGATGAATAAGTCCAAGGCTGTTTGGCCAATGCTGGCCAAACACAACATATAAAAAAAAGGTAAAATTGAAATGAAATTTGTTTGGGGGATGTATTCAGCAAAATTGGGGTTATAAATAGCCGCGCCCAAAAAATTAATTTAATATCTTGTAGGTCGATAATCCACATCTCCGATATTAAACTGATAAGAACATGTACTACACTTGATGTGCGATACTGGAATTAGCAATAAGGCAACTCCATCCTTCCATTTTTGCAGACTACGTACAGAAACAATGGTAATTGATTTCTACAATTTATTCTCCAAATTCATTTTCAATTGTTTACTCGCCACTATCTACTGAAAATCCATAAGGGCTAGTTTGATAATAATAATAATAATAATAATTTCTCAATTATCATTTTCAACCACTCATTATATTTTTCTTGACATTACCACGCAAAGTATAGAGAAAGAGGATTGAAACTTTAACTAAGGGTGTGGAAGACCTACTTACATGCCGTTCGAGCACAGGGATGATAGAACTTTGGCAACCACTCATTATGTTGATTTAACATTTTTTTAATATTTTTCTTTACTTCTCAATGATGCACATTCGAACATCGCCTAAATCATTTTTCCACTTTGATAAACTTTTAAATTACACATTTTTCTCAAACATCAATTCTCACTTCAAAAAATTATTGCTAAACAAGTATGTTGACTTCATAACATATATGCAATACGTCATTTTCTGAGTAAGCTAATAATAAAATTTATAGCCTCTCGTATTTTCTAGGACGGATTTTGTTTTTTCAAAAATAGGTTTGGTAAGTAGAGTGGCTATGGGCGAAGTGGTTAAATTGACTTAAACTATAAAGTTGCAAAATCTTTGCGTTAAGAATATTGGTCAATGTTTTAGCTGACCTTGAATGTCCCAACCAATGTGGCATTGACACATCAGATATGAACAACATATCCACTGGTTATGTGAGACGGTAGATCAAACCGGATTTGATTTATCAGCATTTAAGATTACAAGTCATTATTATCAGCACATTTCATAGTTCTCACTCTCATTCGAATTAAATTAGAAGACAACTTTCAGTATAAAACCAATTTACCTAAACACAAACTAGTTATGTCCCAAGTGAAGCTCTTAAACAATATGCCAAGAAAAGTTTAACTTCCATACGTTTCAAAAGAATTTATTATTGTAAACTAAGCACGTAATAGGGTACCAGTTTTACAATTTTTTTCCACTTTTTTTAATTCATTTTTATTCATTCTTTCTTTTGGTCAAATCCATCACAACCATATATCTCGTGGGATTTACATGTACTACACAAATCTACACCATTCAATTCCACCCATTCTATCTCCTCTTTTGCATAAAAATCCATTAAAAAACAATAAAAATTCAATCCTATCAGCCTTAAATGTATTAAAACAAAGTGGTAAAATGGATTTAAAAAATGGTAAATAGTGGTAAAATTTGGTAAAAGTTGAATCCTATCACATGCTAAGTTGAAATTTGGTAAAAGTTCAAATCTACACCGTTGTAGAATCATTTTGTGTACTATATATAGATCCCACGAGCTATATGGATGAGATTTATTTGATCAAATTCAAATTTAGAAAGAATAAACAAAAATATATAAAAATTTTGATCCTAACCCTTTTATTTATTACGAAAAACATACACACAAAAAATTAGCAGAATAGCCAAAATTTATAACATCTTTGACCCTACTGCTATGCACCATAGCACAATAATCTACACATTAGTGGAAAACGGATATTTCTGTGCATCGGATCGTTAGTGTTAATTTTATTAACCTGAATACAAGTTCATGCACTTGAAGACCACGAAGTTCATTTATCTGCACATAAGAACACATAATGTTTACACATTCCTAAAAAAAAAAAGACAGAAATCAGTGTTTATAATAAAAGTTCATATGATATAAGTATATTTAATAATGACTTTTATGTGCAAACGATCAATATTTTATTAATTTAAAATAGGTTCACGTACTTGAACACTACGAAATTTGTTTCTTTATTTTTGTGTGTTCAAATAGAGTGATAATGACAGTTGAAATATTTTTCTTAAATGCTACAAATTTTGTGAGGAAAGCTCATTTGCACCGATTTAAAGCGAAAAAAAGAACTTAAAAGACACAAAGAAGGTAAATTTTTTAAGTAAATTAGAACGAGAGAACTATTGGAGTTAGGCTTTTTGTAGAGTACAATTGATAGGTTGTTAGACCATTTACCGTGCATATATTAAATTTAACTAGTCACATAAGTAATAAAGTGAATGTTAAGTAACACACACACACACATATACACACACACATTAAAGTTAACTTGTATTTCGTTACTACAATAAATATGCTAACTTTTATCTGAATAAAGCTTAACTCATAAATATAATGGACCATACCTACGCATAAATATTATGGTTCAAACAACACTATTGGTCAAATTAAAAATTTTTAAAATGAAAATAATTAATAAAGTAGAAGAATATTGATATTTAAGACAAATATGCCAACTCACATGTTAAAATGTTAGCTAAATTTAACAAATATTTTAACTTGTGATAAAAAAAAAAAAGATTCTTTTAACTAATATACTAACACATCCATTATAGACATTAATTTAAGTTCTAACTAACCCACAACACTTAACATGTGTATTAACACATCCATTATGGATGCTCTTATAGGGGTAATCATAGCCATTATTCATAGGCACAAGGGGAAATGGCACAAATGGTCCAAAAAAGGAAATATCCAAACTGCGAGATTGGTACAAATTAAAAAAATGTAATTTGATTGGTCCAAAAAAAAGTTTGAGATGCGAATTTGGTCTTTTTGGATGAATTCCGTCAAATAAAATTATCTTAGAAATTGCTATTTTGTCCTTTTCTCAATGGATATTTTGGTCATTTCACTTGGGATAAATTGCACAACGGATCATAAATCTTTGGGGATTATTACAATCAAATCCTAAAGTTTGAAACATATATAACTTAGGCCAAAATTTTAGCTGAATCAAATAATTTTACTTTTATTTTTTATATATGTTTATTTGGTTCATAATTAATTTTATCGAATATAATTAATTTGATATCAATTAAATAGTTTTTATAAAAAATTTTCAACACACTAGCTTTTGTTTACATTAATATCGCAACTTTTCAAAAAAAAAAAAGCATTATAGATGTATACATTTTAATTTTAACCTGTAGTTAATAATAACTATAATTATTGTATTGTATTTCTATAAAATTTTAGTAGGACTACATCAATATAAAAAAATATAGGGAATGTATAAAAATAATAGAATAAAATACAAAAAATATTTTTTTTTCATATATCTCCATTTTTTATATATCGAAATTGTTAGGGATACGAACGATAACTAGCAACAAAATTAAAGAACAAAAGAAAGAACACGCAAATTTGTTTTACGTGGGAAACCCAAGATCTGGGTGAAAAACCTACGGGCAGAGATCAGAGAAAATTTCATTATATCAGAGATGGTTACAAGATGAGATAATTTTCTAACTCTTACTATCGATGCCATGAGCTCTATGGCATGATATATATAGGAGAAAAATAAACCTATTATTAGTAGGATAAGAATACTAATCCTCGTAGAATGAGGAATATAAATCTTAATAGAATAGGTAAACACCAATATCAGGATAGTAGGAATAAAATCCTAATCCCAATAGAATTCTTCAACTTCTCCAAATTTGATTCGAAATAGAATTCGGGTCACAAACCCAACAATCTCCACCTTGACACGAATTCTGTTGAATGAATGCAAAAATCAATCTTTGACAAAAAAATAATTCTCTGTCTCTTCCACAAAAGCCCCTGAGGGCTAAACTTAATGGTCAACACCAACCAAATCCAAGCAATGCTCAAACTTGGCAATAGAAAGTGTCTTGGTCATCATATCAACAGGATTATCATGAGTGTTGATCTTGCTTACAACAATATCACCTGAAGCTATAACGTCTCTCACAAAATGGTACCGGATATCAATATGCTTTGTCCTTTCATGAAACATCTGATCTTTTGCAAGAAAGATAGCACTTTGGCTATCACAAAATACTTTGGTGATTTGCAAGTCCTCACTGAGTTCTCCAAATAATCATTTCAACCAAATAGCTTCTTTACAAGCCTCTGTAATAGCCATATATTCTACTTCAGTAGTACACAAAGCAACTGTAGCCTGTAAGGTCGCTTTCCAACTGATAGCACAACCACCAACGGTAAACACATACCCTGTAAGTGACCTTCTTTTATCAAGATCTCCAGCAAAATCAGAATCAACATATCCAATTACTCCATCATTAGATCTCCCAAATTGTAAACAAACATTAGTTGATCCACGCAGGTATCTCTTTCATCTTCTCCTTAGAAAATAGTGCATCATATACCTCATCCAAAGTAAGAGTATCGTGACTATATAGAATAGTATCTCTAAAAGATACATAAGAAGATGGCAACGAGAACAATAAAATCAAAGCCAAATCTTCCTCATCATACTTTACCTCTAAAGCCTCCAGGTCAGAAACAACTTCTTTAAAGGTAGTAAGGTGATCTTCTAGAGACGTACCTTCAACCATACGATGGGAATACAAACGTTGCTTGAGATGCAACTTACTAGTTAGACTTTTTGTCATACATAGCTGCTCCAATTTTAACCATAATGTAGCAGCAGTTTTCTCCTTCAAAACGTCCTGTAAAATTTGGTTTGAAAGATGAAGATGAATCTGAGATAAGGCTTTTCGATCCCTACGTTGTTTTTCATCTGTCGTCCATGAAGCCGGCATCTTATCAAACCCCAACAGTGCGTCATCCAAATCCATCTGTGCGAGCACTTCTCGCTTCTTAACCTGCCATAGCGAAAATCTATTGTTGCGATCTAAAAGCGGAATTTCATACTTCATGGTTGCCATTATCGTAATCAAACCTTTGCTCTGATACCAGTTTGTTAGGGATACGAATGATAACTAGCAACAAAATTAAAGAACAAAAGAAAGAACACGCAAATTTGTTTTACGTGGGAAACCCAAGATCTGGGTGAAAAACCCACGGGCAGAGATCAGAGAAAATTTCACTATATCAGAGATGGTTACAAGAGGAGATAATTTTCTAACTCTTACTATCGATGCCATGAGCTCTATGGCATGATATATATAGGAGAAAAATAAACCTATTATTAGTAGGATAAGAATACTAATCCTCGTAGAATGAGGAATATAAATCCTAATAGAATAGGTAAACACCAATATCAAGATAGTAGGAATAAAATCCTAATCCCAATAGAATTCTTCAACTTCTCCAAATTTGATTCGAAATAGAATTTGGGTCACAAACCCAACAAAATAATTTTATTTTAATTAAACAATTTTGATCAAAAAATTTCCATACATTAACATGCTTGCATTAACCATATAACTTTTGAAAATTTTCTTTTTCATTAATATGCGTATATTTTTTTAATTAGCAAATACGTGTACATTTTAATTGCAATCAACAACTAGTGATTCATGTTATTATTACATCTGCATAAATTTGTGCAATTTAGTATTATTGCGAATATACATAATGTTGCCAAGAAAAAAATAATAAATAAACTTAATTAATGTAAGAAAAATGTAAAAAAAACAAAAACTGTTTAAGAAAGAAAAAACCGTCATAAAAACCGCACTCTACCCCTGTCCCATCCCCAATGCCGCCAACACGACCGGGGGTTTCCCCTTGGTTTTTTCATCGCCGCTGAGCTCGCAGATAGTGAAAACACCTGTGGAAAACCCCGGTGGAATTTCACGCTAGGTGTATACGCAGGGGGAGGGTTTCCCCTGGACGCGAGATCACTAGCAGTGGCAAAGTCTAGGGAAAATCCTCCCTTTGGTCGTATTCCAATCGCACTTGCAGATGGGAAAAGGGTGGGGGTGTTGAGGAAGAAGGCATTTTTTTTAAAAAAAATTAGTTTTATTTTATTTCTACATTTTCGTGTTAAATCCAGTATACACTAGCACAAAAACGGTATTAGGTGGCTGTTGTTTTGCACTTCGGGTGGTGGTTCTTTGACCGCCACCCAAACCGGCGACACCCAAAGTCGCCAAAAAGGTGGTGGTTCAAAAAAAGGCCACCCAAAAAGAAAGGGTGGCAGTTATTAAAAACAATCGCCACTCGTTCTATGCATAAAAAAAAATCTCAGGATGGCAGTTCTTGATGTAGAACCGCCATCTGCTCTCTCTCTCTTTCTCTCTCTCTCTGTTTTTTTTTTTTTACCACCTTAGGATGGCGGTTCTTGATGTAGAACTGTCACCCATTCTCTTTTTTTTTTTAACCACCGTAGGGTGACGGTTCTTGATGTAGAACCGCCACTCATTCTCTCTCTCTCTCTCTCTCTGCCACGTTAGGGTGGCGGTTCTGATTTTACCAAAATCAGAACACACGTCATACGGATTTAAAATTTAAAAATGCGCCTCACTTAATGAGATTTCTCACCAAAAATCGTGTTCAATGATTTATTTAAACAAAATAATAATAACAATAAAAATCATTTCAATTTTTTGGCCAACTTCTCCTACAGGCCACTATTCTCTTTTAATATATGTGTAGATAGATAAACATCTACTACACTCCCGTTCTGTTGCCACTATGTTGCAAATACGTTGCCAACACCCCCATTTTTTAGGGGGAAAAAATTATGAGGCCTACACGAGCCCCCCACCATCAGGGGACAGTTATGTATTATTCATCTCACTTAGCGTAGATACCAAAAAAAAATTAAAAAAAAATTTTGGTGCCAACCGGTTGGCAAAAGATCAAAGGGCACATCTATTAATGCCAAATTGATTTTTCCATCAATTTTGAAACTAGAATTTAGTAAATTTTAAAAATGCTTCCAACGAGATCTGATTCCCCCACTTCATACATAAAAGTCATGCCATAGTGAACTGTGCTACAAGCTCTTGATGTGAAAAAATTATATATATATATATATATATATATATATATATATATATTAGCAACCTAACTTATGTTTCAAGTAAAATTTTTCCCCTTTTTTAGGAGAATCTGGTAAAATTTTAAGTTGTTCGCAATGGGGTTTGAACTTCCCACCTCATGTACAAGAGCAATATCTTGATGCCAACTAGCTCTTGACGTAAAATTAATTCGTTTAATAATTTAAAATTGCATACACTGCAACAATATAACTGCCCATTTTCGTTAGTTATTTATCTTTTTTTTTTTTTAAAACTTTTTTTAGTTATCACAATTCACATGTGAAGCCGTGAAGGGCTATTTAACTGATTATTTATTGCGTGACAAGATGAGAATGGTTCCTTTTCTTTTCTTTTTTTTTTTTTTTTTAAAGTTAGAGCGACATTTCTTTCCTTTTTTTTCCCTAGAAGTAGAAAAGTTATTTTTTAAAGATAAGATGAGAATGTTTATTATAATATTAATTTTTTTTTATGGTAAGATGAGAACGCTTTTTATGGTATATTGTTTTTCTTTTTTTTTTTAAACTGAAAATTAAAAAGAAAACTTGAATACATATAAGTTACTTAAAAATTTTCAACTCTAAAAATATTAATTTAAAATAAGAGAAATAACACCGGGTAGCAAAATATTATTAATTAATTGAAAAATACAATGATAATAATTTTTTATGATAAATTAATGAAAAATTATATTACTTATCATTTTCAAAATTGTATTGTTTAAAAGATTTTTTCGATTTATTTTTAAATATGACGATGGCAGTGTATTGCAGAGGTGCATAACTGTTTTTTTTGAAGGGTGCAGAGGTGCATAACTAGTATAATTTAAAGTTAATATTTCTAAAAAAAAAAAAAAAAAAAATTGTTTGTACTTGACGTTTTTAAATGGCATACATTAAATTTGAATTGGGTGGGTTTTGGTGCAAACGAGGCCAACCCAGCCCAATGCCCACCCGGTCCATATATTTTAAGAATTTTTGAAATTAAATTCCATGGCGGTAGATCCGTTGTTCGTCATATCGTCTTCTTCGTTCTGTAACAAATTCACAAATTAACCTACGTTTCTTGAATTCCAAGAATTTGTCCACAGCGCACATTTTCTGTGTTTGTTTCAATTAGAGTTCCGTACAATGTGTGAACCAGAGGTATCTGCGCCGCCTGAAGCCACCGCGCTTTCCACCATCAAAGCAATTCAAGATTGCAATGATCTGTTCCAGAGGATCCGAAAATATCCATCAGCCAAATTAATGAACTCTATTCCTGATGACACGATTGATTTCAGAAGAATTGCCGCTAAATTCAAAGATAACCTTTACGCCACTCCCATGGGTTTTGTTTCAGATATGAGACTTGTGCTCGCAAATTCAATTTCGAAGGGATTTCACAATTCTCCGACGATTTCTAAACGTTTCGAACGAGATATCAGTCCTATTTTACTTGGTTGGAGGAGGGGGGAGGGGGCTAATTTTCAGGGAGGTGATGAATTGACTGTTGCGTCTGCATCATCATCAGATGAGGACATTAAAAGCATCAAGAACTTTCCAGCACAACTTGCAGAAGAAATGTCATTTTGGGAAGACTTTACCCGGCCTCCATCTGAAAGTGACTTTACCCGGCCCCCATCTGGAAGTGACTTTACCCAGCCCCCATCTGGAAGTGACTTTATCCAGCCCCCATCTGGAATTGATTTGCTGGAAATTGCAGCCGACTACTTCTCAGGTTTAGGGGGTTACTTAATTGAGGAATGAGGAGTCTGATTAAGGTATGCACTGACTGAATTTTTAACTTTGCTTTAACTTCCTTGATAAATTCTTGTACAATTAATTTTTATATCAGAATTGGATTCATATATATGGTTTCCTAGCTATATAGTTGAGGCTTGGGAATTGTTTTTTGTGGTGTTTAGTGTTTTGGAAAAACCACCTCTCAAGCTTCCTTGCTCCAAAAGAAAAGCCCTTCTTTATCAAACCCTTTTTTGTTTCTTGCTAAGTTCCCTTTTATATTTCTATGCTAAAGCTTAATTTCTTGCTTGTATTTTACTAGCTAGGAGATTTTAGAGCGAAATGGAAGCCATTGTTGTCTCGGGTTCTTGGAGAACGGAAAGCTATCTTTTGGAAGATTTTTGTTTGTTGGTGGCAAGTGGGTTTCAAGAAATAATCCAACAAATTCATCAAGCAAGCTTGTTTGATGTTTCTTTTTGCTTAATTCATGTGTCTCATGCCCTACCTTACGAGTCACAGCAGCAGCACTTGACAGTTTTAAGACATTTTTTTTCTTATGTGTATATTCCTTAATCTCTATATACATAAAGCAAAGCTTGTGATCAAGTGGCCCTAGCGGACACACTAGCGTTCCCTCTAGTGATCATTGGAATGTGTTTACCAGCTGATGTATCAACATTTGAATTCAAGTTGAAACTATGAACCCTTCAACTTTAACTGAGATGTACACATCAATTAGTGGTCATGTTATAGTGTCCACTTGATCTATTAGGCCAATTTTATTTTTCCGCCAATTTTGAAACTAGAATTCGGTAAAAATTAGAAATGCTTATAGTGGAATTCGATCCCCCCCCTATTCATAAAAATGATGCCTCGGTGCAAAATGAGCTATAAGCGCTTGATGTAAAAAAGGGGAAAAAATGGTCTCTCTCTCTCTCTCTCTGTATATTAGTGCTCTCTATATATATGTATATTAGCAACAGAGCTTATGCCTCAATTACTTTTTCCACCAAGTTCTTTAATGTTAATTAATTTTTTTCCTTTTTGGCTAGAATTTGGTAAAATTAAAAGTTCTTCGTTGTGGAATTTGAACTTCCCACCTCATGCACAAGAAAAATGTCCCGTGCCAACTGAGCTATAAGCTATCCATATAAAATTGTTTGTCTAATAATTTAAAATTGTATACACCTCCAATAATATAACTACGCATTTTGATTAGTTATTTCCTTTTCAATTTTTTCTTTTTTTTTTTGTCTGCGTGTGAACGGGTATTTAGCGATAAGATGAGAATGGTTTTTTATGATAAGATGTGAACACTTTTTCTTTTTAAAATTGCAATAATTATTTTTAATGATAAGATGAGAGCGTTTATTATTATAGTCTATAACACGTGAATTGCACGCGAAATTGCAACCAAAGCTTATTCACTTCTATAAATTCGTCAACTTCTAGAATTAGTGTGTTATTAATTTCATTATTATTTTAAGATTTTCTTCACTTTTGAGCTAAACATTCAAAAAAAAAAAAGAAAAATATATATCACCCAAATAAGTTGACAAACAATTGACAAATAGTTTCAAGATTAGTTTATAAATGAGTTCATTTTCATTGCTGTTAATAAACTTAATGTAAAACAACAGTGGAGATTCAAATTTTGAAAAATTCGGTAGAATCTTTCGAATTATTTTCTCTATAGCTTTATCTTATTTAGAGAAGGAACGCGTTTTTAGTTCACTAGTATTCAACCCGTGCGTTGCACGGGAATGAAAACCATCTAAAAGAGCACATCTTACAGATACCAAATGTAAATCTTTTTATGTAAAATGCAATAGATGCAAATATAATTGTGATAATAAAAATAAAGATATATTGTTGGATATCAAAGTAAAATATTTAAGATGTGTCTCAAATTAGATATAAATATATAGTTGAACAATATTGTGTTACAATTGAAATAAAACAGTTTTAGCATAACACACAATAGATGAAAGCGCATATTAATCGGTAATCATGGTTGTTGGGTGATGTGGCGGTATGCATTTGAACTAAATAAATATTATAAATAAAAAAATCACTTTAAATTTTGAAACACCTATTAAACACCACATTTGTTGTTGGTTTTTCATATTGACCATATTTATTGTGATAATAAAGATAAAGATATATTGTTGGATAATTAATATAAAATATTTAAAATGTGTCTCACATTAGTTATAAATATATAGTTGAACAATATTGTGTCACAATCGAAATAAAACAGTTTTAGCATAACACACATTAGATGAAAATATATTTGAATCGGTGACCATGGTTTATCGGATGATGTGGTCGTATGCATCTGAACTAAATAAATATTATAAATAAAAAAAATCACTATAAATTTTGAATCACCTTTTAAACACCACATTTGTTGTTGAGTTTTCATGTCGATCATCCTTGTCATAAATTGAAATCTTCAATCCGCAACCATTCGTAACTCTGGAGATAATAACATATAATTGTCTATGCCTGAATATGAGCCTCCTCAAATGAATACCAATATTAGAAAGCGATTGCCCCCAACTCTTGCTGATTATCATCGCTTATAAGTTTTTTTATTCTTAATTTTTTAATCAAGTATCACAATTTCCATCCACCTTTTCATATTTTTATATGAAGAAACAAATAAAAAGAAAACATACAATATAATTATTATGAATAAAGTAAATTATTTGTTTGTTAAAAATCAAAAACCTTTTAAAAGCTAAAAAATAAAAAATAAAAGCTTTTATTGGATTGAAAAGATTAAAAACGATATTTAAAAAATATGGCATAAAAATATATACATCAATAGCCTACTAACAAATGTAATAAAATACATTACCCAAATCAATTAAATGAATCAAATACACATTTTCAATTAAATAAAAGTCAAACACACATTTCTTACACAAAAACACTAATTATGGCCCATTTAATTTACCCAAAGCATACTTGACTTATACCCACTAAAATAATTTTCCTATATTTATCCAATTCAATTAAACGTGATTTCTTAAAAAGTAATAATTCCTATTAAAAAGAAAAAAGAAATAATTTGATTTCTTTTTTGTATTTTTATTTTATTCATATTGTCTTAAATTAAAAAATAATAGCTGTTCTAAAAATTGATATTTGGTTTTTTATTATTACTTTTTTAATGTCCTAGAAGTTTTTTCATATTGTATAAGTTTTTGTAGGGAAAATATGGTTAACAATTTTGTTCATCGCTTAGAGCCACAAAAGTATATTTTAACATCACTTTAGGAGGACATTATGGGACCAGTATGTGATTTTCATTTATTATTATTAGTTAAAAACTAAAAATTATTATTAAACTAAAGGAAAATCAATTACGAATTTTCCCAAATTGCCATCGATTATAACTTCTAGATGCATAATGATTCGTGCTTTATAGAGTAATACATACATTTTTCTCTCATAATTATCTGACATTGAATATTTATCTTTTTCAATAGTGTAGAAAATTTCAATAATGTAGAAAATTATCGATTTGTTAAATTTTTGGAGAAAAGTTGAGAATTTTATTTTGGAGAACTTTCAAACTCAAAAAGATTTAATTAACTTTACATAAAATTAACTACGTGATATATTATTTCCTATTTTTTGGATTTTTATTTTATTCATATTGTTCTAAATTTATATTAATGATAGTCCTAAAAAATTGATTGTTGGTTTTTTATTGTATTTATATTTTGAATGCTGTAGAAATTTTTTTATATTGTATAAACTTTAACAACAAAAATATAATAAATAATTTTATTGATTACTTAGAGCCATGAAAGTGTGCTAACTTGGTAGCACTATGGGATTTTATTATCTAAAAAGGCTAAGAATTTTTCTTTTGGAGGACCTTCAAAATATATAAATATTTTTACAACCCAAAAATATTTAACTAACTTGACATATAATTAATTGTGTGATATATTAATTCCTAAATTTATTTATTTAGTGTTCAATTTCAAAAAAATCATCTCTATATTAAAAATATGAATTTAATTAAAAAATTATATATGAAATTTAAAATTTTAATTAAAAATTAGAAATGAAAATTTTAAAATGAAAGGTGAATTTGATTTCGTTAAAGATAAAACAAACAATCTAATTTATTTTTTTGTATTTTTATTTTATACATATTGTTCTAAATTAAATATTAATAATTATAACCAATTGATAGTTGATTTAATGATTTTTTAAGTGTATTTCTATTTTTAAATATTTTAGAATTTAAAAATATAAAAATATTCTTGTACTGCCTTTTTTATAAACGCTTATTAAGGAAATGCGTGTTTCCTTAATTTTGTAAACGCGTTTCCTTTTTTTATAAACACATGTTTTCTTAATTTATTAATTATTAACTCTTGTTGTGAACTAAAAAAATAAAAATAAAAAAATAATTTGGGTTTTGGAGGGAAAATTTGCTTTGGTGGAAGAGCTTTTTATATATTATAGATTATAGATTTTGGTAGAACGTGGAGCTCTAAAACTCGATGTTGGAGGTTCAAATTCCACACAACGTGCTTTTTCCTTCGACGGAGCACATGGTAACATTGTCAATGTTGTTTGCCAAAGCATGAAGTGGCAGGAAATTGGACAGGTAAAAATGATTTTGCGGCATTATCGAAAACAGGTTCTTGTGCCGAGTATGAGCCTCAACAATGAGTATATGAAAAACCTAATTAGATCAAATTTAATATTATCAATGTGCATTGTGCAATGTGCAATGTGCAATAGTTAGATAAAACAAGCATCAAATATGTATTTATGTCAATAATATTAAATAACTGTTTCACCCGTACGTTACACGGAGAAAATTCTTTGATAGATATTAGTAATATTAGAATAAAACCTAAAAAAATAATTAAAATAAATAATGAGTTACAATAATAAACTTAATTAATATAACTAACGAAATAATTTTATAAAAATTTCAATAGAGTTTTCTATATATTTCGTACTAATCTATCCTGTAAATATATAACGAACAACTCACGAAAATCCACGCAATTTAGTTTACTATTCTCCATAAAATAGTAATTTAATTAGCATTTACACCCGTGCTTTGTACGGGATGACAATTCGTGCTAAAGATTGTGATAATATATCACATTTTACTCATTGCAAGATTAATCAACTAACATAAAATATAAACCCAAAATAAAATAACATTAAATATTATAATTATCAAAATAACTATATTAAAATAACTCCACTAACATTCGTAGAGCTCATGGTTTTTTCTTTAAAACTATTTTACATTATATTATATGCAATTATAAATTTTGGGAGATATTAATTATACATCAATGTGATGTACATTATTAATAAATAATATGTAAATAATGATTTTTAAATTTTTATTATAAAATATAATCAGTATAGAGAGATATATTGTAAAAATGACAATATAATGGGTATAGTCCGACAGACCTTAACACCACATTCATGTCCCATTAGGAAACACTAATGCTCATTCCCGGTGCATCCTCATTTAATCTAGGCCGAGCGAAGATGATATAAGAATTACAATAAGATGGAAACTTACATTCTCTGTCCCTGCTCTGCTAGAAAATTTTCATCCCCGTCCACCCTCCATTGTGATAGTTTAATCGAAAACTTTTGTTTCTACTTTTCAAGATATGGGTTACTGATATTTTATTTTTTCAATAAACATCTTTTTAAACATACTAAACACATATATTAACATATTAGGTGTAAACTCACTAATTTAACATATTCAGTATATTAAATATTGAATTATTTGATATAAAATTAATTTGGATAAGATAAATAAATAAATTAAAATATATATGATTAATACTTAAAATATACAACCTAATTGATGATACTTTGAAATTAAATAAAATCTCAACTGACAAAAATCGATATAAAATAAATAATTCTACATAGTTAGGATTCTTAGCATTTGTTTAGGAGATAGAAACTAAATATTTAACGTAGTCGAAAGCCCGTTAAAATATTTTAATTGAGTCGTATAAATCCAATAATTGATTAAGTCGATAGCAAATTGTTTAGTAAGAATTCTTGGACTTATTTCTTAGCGAGAATGATAGTTGCACCAAAGAATTATAATATAATTGATGGTCTACGTAGTGCCAATTTTTTTTTTTTAAATTGCTATTTGAAGACCTAGTATTAGAGCTTGTAACTTAAAAAACAAAAAGGACAGATCCTGTGAAACACCCTTAATTATGCGAAAAGAAATATTGATATTTTGTCATCAACTGTAACTCAAAAGAAATACTATAGAAAATGCAAAAATATACGAGAATCAAAAGAGAAACATCTTTTGAGAAAAGAGTGATAGTCAAAAAGTAAATGAAGTTAATTATGGACTAATGATCTTTCGACTCTCTCCATAATAAAATGTAACACCGCACTTCTAGGAATCAAAATCTTAGAGGTGTAAACTTAACTTTATTTAAAAATACGGAAAAATATAAATTAATTTTGGAAGCACATTTTTCTTTCCATAGCAATCCTTTCAATTTCAATTATTTTTTATTTTTTGAAATAATTATATTTCCCTCTTTTAGCAATTTTATTTATTTTGATTAATTTTCTTCAAATAAAACTATGGCAATTTTCGTCCAACAAAAATATATCCAATTAAATCTAAGAAATATAATTAATTCTAATATAATTAATTCTTGTTTTTATGTAATGGCCCGCCTAAATTCGTCCCGAGAGATAGGAGATGTTATGATGATGTTTATACGGGTAGATGATATCTTCACGATATGAATTGAAGTACAGGATAGGTCCCGGAATGCAAAATGGCCGTCGAAAATGAGAAAATGGGAAAATTCTGCAGAACAAGGGTTACGGCCGTAAATGTCGGTGTTACGGCCGTAAGTGTAAGGTTACGGCCGTAAGGTTATGGAGTTACGGCCGTAAGTCAAGAAGTTGAAATGCAGGGGAATTACAGGGAGTCTGGTACGGCCGTATGACGGTATGATACGACCGTATGAATCAGGTTACGGCCGTAAGTATATGGGGTTACGGCCGTAATTTAGGGGTTACGACCGTAAAGATGAAAGTTACGGCCGTAATTTTAAGTCGCAGAATGGTATTTCTAGATGGTTCTAGCCATTTCTTGGTCATTTCTCACCCAATCTCGACTCCTAAGCCCCCAAAACACTCCCAAGACCCCTAAGATCATATGGAACCTCCCCACTCTCCCTATATCATGTATGTAATGGCCATGTAATCTATGATTGCAACAAGAATGAAAAGGAGAATGGGAAAGAAGAGGAGGAAGAAGAGAAGAGAAGAAGAAGTGGATGATCTCCATGCTTGTGCTTGTATATGCTTCAAATATGGTGAGTAATAGGTGTAACTTATGTTATGGTATGTTGATAGGATGTTTTCTATGAGTTTATGTATAGGAAATGAGATGATATGCACGTTATGGCCTTGATATGCTTGATAGGTGAACTATGTGAAAGGGTTTGAGAGTATGTGAATGTATATGATGTTAGAACATGAATTTAGCATGTTGAATGTCATTATGTGATAGATATGAAGTGATAGATAGTGTATGTGATGATTAAGACCATGTAATGATGCTAGAATGATATGAAAGCTAGGAAATGTGAACGAATGCCAAGTGAATGATTACGTGACGTGTTATGATGATGAATGTAATGCTATATGCAATGACATGATGAAGTTATGTGATATGTAATGACAAGAAGAAGTTCATGAGAAGATATGCTATGTAAGGCCCAAGAATGTTATGATTACGATTACAAGTAAAGCATGAATGATGTATGACACGAAGTATGATGAATGTAGCGCCCCAAGAGTGAAAGAACCCTTGGGGGACGGCTTAGGATGTATTTATGAAATATATGTATATTTATGATGATGATATCACGAACATGTCACGTCACGAGCATGGCAAGCATGTATGATGATAAGGTTGCCTATCATGTGTTTACAATGCGCTTGATGATGATGTGGCGGTCTAACGGGTAAAAGAACCCTTAGGTGACGGCCCGGCGGCCTAACTAGTAAAAGAACCATTGGGTGACGGCCTATTATGTTATGGGCGGTCTAGGAGTAAAAGAACTCTTTAGACGACGGTCTCGGTGCCCCAAAGCGTAAAAGAACTTTTGGGGGACGGCCTATGATATGATGATGATAACGTATTCACATGATTCGCAACAGGGCCCAAAGAAAGGAAGAAAAGAATGTCACGTGCATTTCACGCATTGCATTGCATCTATTATTCACTGGGTCATTATGACTCACTACGTGTCTGCGTTATGTTTTGTAGATTATGTATGCGGGAAGTTGGCGAAGGGTCCTAATGTATGTGCTGTTGGTGTGTGAATGGGAAAGGGAATCGGACGATCCAAGAGCCACGCGAAAGGATTTTCAATATTATGACACGAGTAGCGCTCCCTCCATCCGCTGCAATGTATTTGTATATGATTGTGTATGTATATGTGTATGTCACGAGGGGCGGGGCGTTACATTTTAGCTAATTATTTATAAAAATAATTCATTATTTCTAAAGCAATTAGTTTTTTACTTGCAATTTTAAGAATTGTATAAATCTAATTTTAAAGATAATTTATAATTAAAAAGATATCTTACAAGTGAAAAGATATATTTCATTTTTTGGGAAACTCTTGTTCACCGTGGAAATCTAATTCATGTTAATTAGTATTTATTTTTTAAATAATATTATTTTTTAATATAATTAATTTTTATTAATTTTTGTCCAATGAAACAGTGCAAATTTTCATCCAATGAAACCAAGTCCAATAAAATCTTAACAATATTATTAATTTTAATTAATTGTAATATAATTAGTTTTTATGAATTTTCATTTTTAACTAATTATTTATGAAAAGAATTAATTATTTCTTGAATAATAAGCTTAACATCTATAGTTTTAAGAATGCTATGAATTTAATTTTGAAGAAATTTTTTAATTTATAAGATATATTACAATGTAAAGATTTTTTTTTCATTTTTAGGGAAAAACCGTAGCAACCTAATTTTTTTCAAATTAATTATATTTTCACATTTTAACAATATAATTAATTTTTATTAATCTTTATCCACTGAGACCATGTGCAACTAAATATTAGCAATACAATTTATTTTTTAATTAATTATAGCATAAATAATTTTAGTTAATTTTCATATTGAAGCTAATTATTTTCAAAATAATTTGCTTGGTAGCTATAATTTTAAGAATTCGATGAATCTAATTTTAAAGATATCTTATAATTGAAAAGATATCTTGGAATTTAAAATATATGGCTATAGATTTAATTAATTAAAAAATCAATTAATGTTATAATAGAACAATTAATTAAAAAATTGATGTTACATGTTTCTTTTAATTTTTGTGTAAAAAATTAATAAGTTGTAGTTTTTTATCACAAAAAATAAAATCTTAGAGAAATTGCTAATTTCAATTAATTTTTGTTTTTAGCTAATTATTTATAAAAATACTTGATTATTTCTCAAATTAATTACTGGGTCCAATCTAATTTTTTAATTTTTAATACAAATTGGGGATCGTAGTGGTGGGGTGGTGTCTAGAACTTGGGCCAACTGTCGGTAAGTTTGTTTTAAGTTTTTTGTAAAACTTTAATGAATAGTAATTTTGTAACGCACAAAAAATTAAATTTTAGCGGGATCATATGAATTTTTTTTTATTATGTGTAATTACACGAGAGTTTTGATTTAAGTATTAATATATCTCCTCTTCTTCTTTATTCTTTATATTATTCGTATAAATTTTAAAAGAATTTGAATTTATTTTGTATAATTACACGAGAACTTATACTTAAGTACCAAATTAATGCATAAATTATTATTTTCGTATAATAAATATTTATTAGGAAAAAATTATTTAGTTTTAAACATAAAATAAAGTTAGCTTTAACATATATTTGAGAGATAAAAAAAATTTAAGCATTAGTTTTCATTTAATTTATTCTTAAAGTAAATCAAATACGGTATAGAATAAAAAGCTAAAACAATTTATCCATCTCACTACATTTGAATTTTACACACAAATATTAATTAAGTTTCGTAACAAATTATCAATTTTTTTGTTTCTCATTATATCAGTATTGATTAATCTATATTAATATTAATTTATGTTTAAGTTGGATAGTAATTTATATGTTTGTGGTAAATTTTACTTTTTTCAAAAAAATAAAATTTTATATATTGATAGTATACTTGTTTTAAAACTCTCATCAAGTCAAAGAAAATGAAATCACGGTTTTTTTTAATTTATTATTAGAAAATGAAAAAAAATGAGAGAAAATGTGAGAGATAGATATAGAGAGAGTATTTAGATACTATGACATCATAAATATGTTTATACACGTTTATATTATTATTATTATTATTATTATTATTATTATTATTATTATTATTATTATTATTATTATTATTATTATTATTATTAAATTAGTTGGATATGGATTAGGAAAGGAAAAAAATAGAAAAAAGAAAGAGAATTGGTTTTAAATGGAAAAATAGATTTAAAGCAATAAAAAATATAATAAGAAAAAAAACCTCCTTTTCTATATATACTCCCTCTGTCCCATATATATAGTCGCTTTGGTTTTTATACGAGGATTAAGAATGGCTTTGGAAAAGTAAATTTATTAACAATTTTCCTTTAATGCCCTTATTTAAATGAGTAGAAATCATAAATATGTTTGTATTATCAATGATATAAATGGGGTATAATTGTAAATGAATATAAAAAGTGCCACTAAATATATAAAGTGGAATATTGGGACAATCCAAAATGGAAAAGTATACTATATATGTGGGATAGAGGGAGTATAAAAATCTATATATTATATAATTTTAGGTTTCAATAAAAAAGTTGCAATTGGAAAACAGAAAAAGTTTGTTACTTATTTTTTGTATTGTATGATTTGTATTGATAGTTTATCTTTATCATCTCAAAATTTTAAATCTCACTCGTTAATTTTAAAATGAGCTAGCAGTTAACGCTAACAATTTTTGATATTTTAAAATTTCTTTACAATTTTTTATATTTCCATCCACCCACATTTCATAGATTAACTACCCACGATCAAATTTTTAACTGGCCAGTAGTTTTCTTCCATTGACCAACATTTGTTTTCGTTTACATCACTAAGCTAATTCACTTGATGAGGTTCGTATGAAACCAATGTTACCATATTGATCGTCTTCAAACGTAGATGTATGATGTATCTTTTTCAAGGTTTTCAAAGTCGTCATATTTTGTTTCTTAATCAAACTTCTTCTATATATGTGAATGTTGATTAATCCCAGCAATTGGTAAGTTCAGTGTAACTTGATATGTCATGATCTACAAGAGTGAGTTTATGGGCCTCAAAGTTCTTGTGCATCAGTTGACAGGTCCACAGAAGGCCGTTCACCAGTACTGGGAGAAAGATTTGGGGCTGATGAAGCTTTTAATTCGCTCGACAAACTTAGAAGCATGATGCTTTCGAGATTGAGTTTAATTTCTGATTTAATGTAGCGGGTCGAGGGGGCCAGATGAAACACCATCAACTTCCCTTAAGGATGACATTGTCGTTTGTAACAATGACCTCACTACAACAAATTGTACGTAAAACAATAACAAATGAGTATTACACGTACGTACATCACAGGGAATGAACAAGCTCGTGTACAACTAGCTAGTTCATATATAAAAGGTACCATTATCTGTCACTATAAGCTTAAAAATTGCTTATTTAGTTTGTTAGAAGTAATTTAATTTTTTTTTCCCTCCGTAGAAAAGATTATACATAAAAATGGTTTTTAAACGTATATACAATATAATTGCAACTAAATTAAACTGCGTAGCAACATGCTTGGAATCGTACTTTTCATGTTTGTTTGTTTCCTTCGAGAGTTGTTCTCTTTACACTTCTGCAAATCTCTTTTTTACGTCCTCATAATATGAATGTAAACGAGAATGTTTCCTTCATATTTAAACAAATGAAGCATAACAAAATTATTTGCTACAATATCATGAGTGAATTAATTCTTGTCTAAATCCTAATAATCACCGTTAAGCTTATATATATATCTGAAGAAACTGGAGTTAAGCTATTTATTTATTTATTTTAATTTGTGCAATGTGTAGCATATCAAAGAAGTGACAAAAAATATGAATGATTTTATTTCAATTAATTTGCTGGATTCCTTATATATATGTTATGGATTTTCCTCCTAATTAGTTGATTATTAAATGGAGCATTCACCTACTATTTATGGGCCGCTTGAAGAACCAACTTTCCGTTGACCATGACGCTACTTTATTTTGTCTAATGCATTACTGCATTCTTTTCAAGAATCTTCAATTGTTTTGAGATTTTGAAAGTAATATTCAGTTCAACAATTAAATTTTAATATACGATTTTGAAAAGAAGGTGATGAATAGCTCAAGTGGCCAATGTTGTAATTTTACATGCCCTAGAATCTTGTACTAGGTTTGCGAGTGCTGTGATGGTGTCTTTTTTTCCCCCCCCCCCCCAAAAAAAAAAAAAAAACCCTTCGTTTTCTGATTGGAATTTATCAGACAAGCAATATTCAAGGATGAATGAATGTATAAAGCCCAAACTATGGTCTAAGTTGTATGACTCATGACGGGCCTTAATTATACTTGACCATTTGTGTAATTGTGTGACTCAAATTCGTTGCAACATAATAATAATAATAATAATCTATATATTAAGAATAGCTAAGTATTTGCATCCTTAGTCCTTTCCCGCCAAAACTTTATTTGCAATCTTATATTTGCACTCTTAGTCCTACAAATTAAGAATCATGCATCCAAACGATTTTGTTTCCTTTAATAACTAGATCCACATTTAATAATCAACTAAAATAGGAATGTTATTAAATCTTATTATATCAATTAATTATATTATATTAATTAACTTATTTAATTGAAAAATATTTTTTTAGTTCATTTTCAAACTTTTTTAAAATTTAATTTTGTAAATAATAAAAATTATTAAATTATTAAAGCATAATCCATATATAACTTATAATTACAAGTTACAGTCCTAATTTAAAATTAATGATGGATTAGGCTTAGTTACAATCCATATAATTACCCTTCTACAACTTATAACTTATAGATTATATTAATTATACACGTTTTTTAAATGTATATAGAGATATATATATATATTAGATTAGGCTATAACTTATTAAAGCTTAATCTAGATATTAAAATCTAATCACATATAATTACAGCATAATTCATATATATCAATATATATTATTATCTATCTATTGTTATCATAACATTTTATATATTTATTACTTAATGGCTTAATATTATTTACTTATTTAATTATTATTATTTATTTATTTATTTTCCATCTAGCTATGTCACTAAACACGTGAAATCAATTTAAATGATTAGAAAAATGAAATTAAGGCTTCTATGCTTGAACAAATTCCTCTTTCCATCGGCCATGCATCAAAAGTCTAAATTGTATTTAATTTTTAGTACAAGATCTCCTCCTCCAATTTACCATCTTAATCTAATCTAATTGATAAACACAAAAACAACAAGAATATTTCTCTTTAGATTGGACCCTTTAAATAATTTTAAAAATAACTAAATATTTTTAAAAATATAATTAAATAAAAAATAAAGTTAATTAAAATAATAAATTTCAAAAGATTTAATTTTGGTGTGATAAGAAAATTACAATTCATTAATTTTTTTACAAAAATTAAAAAGAAAATATAACATCAAATTTTTAATTAATTGTTTGATCAAAAAATTAATCTAATTTTTTAACTAATTGAATTTTTGTAATATCTTATGATTTTTAAATCATAAGATATCTTTAAATACTCCCTCCATCCCGTCAAGATAGGCTTATATTTCTTTTTATCGTTTCCAAATTATAATCGATTATTTTCATTTAAGGTGCATTTATCTTTTAATTTCCCTAATATACCCATATTTAGAAGATTGATGTTATTATATTTTTTCTATAACATTAAATGATTATAAAAGGGTATATTGGAGAAATAGAAGCAAAATTTACCTTTCTTTAGTGCATTAATTGGTATTTCTTAATCCCTTACGAAAAAGCGAATAAACCTATCTTCTGAGGACGATGAGTACAAAATTTTTTAAAATTAGATGCATGCAATTATTAAAACAATGGCTATTAAAATAATTATTTTAGAAATTATTTCTTTTAGACAATAATTATCTAAAATGTAAAATTAATTAGAATACAATTAATTAAATTAATTGTATTACTATGATTTAATTGGACACGAGTTCATTGACCTTTGTTTAATGGAGATTATTGAAGAAAGAAATTTCAAATTATGCAGTTTTTGAGATAACAAAATTACAAAAATATAAAAATATTGTTAAATCAAACTAATCATTTGAAATGATGAATAAATAAAGTGATTTTTAAAATAAGTTATATCAAACACTCTTTGATAAGAAATAGATTGATTGCCAATATCACGAGAATTTGTCTTCCTATGCCTTGAAATACAATAATTTAGAAAATTATAAGATCAATTGAAGTCATTTTTAAAATAAAAATGACTCAGAGAAAAAGGCACAAACAAATGTATTATGTTCAAAAATAAAAAATCTTGAATTCACTTAATATGTTCCAAGCTTTTGGGATTATTTGTATGGATTAGAATTTTATTTATTAAACTTTAAATAAGATTTTAGTGACTCAAATTATGTGCATCTCACGGGTTGTTTGACAATAATGAATGCTGTTATTTCTGATTTGCTTGATATTGAGATATATATTCTATCAAAATTTTTATAGAATTCATTCATTGCTTATATTAATTAAGTTTATTGCTAATCAATATTCGGTTTATTTTTTTATAGTACGATTCTAATACTATTAACATTTATCAAAATTCCTTATTTGTTCATAAATTAGTCTCAGTTACAGCCTTGAGTAAAAACAACAATAATAATAATAATAATAATAATAATAATAATAATAATAATAATAACAATAATAATAATAATAACAACAATGCATTACTTAAAAAATGCATTATTATTGACTAAGTGTTTTAATTTGTTATAACTTGGGCCTTTTAACTTTTAATTTCTACATAATATTACAAAAATTCATATATATTAAACATTATTTAAAAATAGAATTAGTATTATTAGAATAAAATTCGCTTCTTTGATTTATTGAAACATAAGTTGTTGAATCTATTAAACATGAAAATATTGTTATTTTTATTTTTAACTAGTGTTTTCACTTGGACGGGGAGACAGATGCCTTTTTGCACGGTAGATTTAATTGATGGAAGTAAATGACTCATAAAAATCTATTCTATTCTCTATAGTTTTTCACCTGAGTTTCGAAAATTGTTGAATAATGCCGATCATCATAAGTAGATAATTTCAGTAAATTAAGATTTGAAATTAGTATCCAATGAACTCAATCCAGAAGAAATGTCATCAGCCATCCCAATTTGTGAGTGCAACGATATTAAATACTTTTGCTTTACTTCTAAGATTAGTATAAGGATAAAAAGTGAAGAAACTAATTTTCATTAATGATTTAATTCAATTATTTAATTCAATTATAATAATAAGAGAAAAATCCATCCTCTTTAATTTTGAACATAATTTCCCTTATATTTCATACAAATCCATCCTCTTTTAATTTGAGTCCAAATTTTCATTTAAAAAAAATGAACGCATGGTAAATTTTGAGTTTTCCTCTTTTGTTTTTCTAAGTTGGTATAAAACCCCCTTTTTTGATTAGGGCCGAATTTAAAAAATAAAAATCATATTTAATATCTATTTCTAAATTCAATTTTTATTTTTTTGGAAAAATGAAAAAATGGTTATTTGATAATTTTAATAATTATTTATTTAAGTGGCTTGCGAAATAATGAAAATAAGACATGGAAAATAACAAATTAATTGAAAAATAGAACTTGATATATCCATTGTGTGGTTTATTTATTCTAATGAAATAAATGGTTTATTTAGTTTTCTTTAAATAATATAAAAAGAAGGAAAACAGAAATGAGATATAATTAATGTTCAACAAAAAAACACCTTTTTTATGACTAATATTTATTTATTGTACAAAAATGATAGTTCCCATGAAAAATTGATCATCCACAAGTCGCACATTCATCATCATTCAACACACAATAATAATGCCTATATGATGAATAGACTAAGAGTTTGGTATATGTTAAATGATAATATTATTAAATTCTTGATCATAGTTGAAACTAACGAAAGAATAGAGTTAGACGAATGAAGAAATTAATACCAACTAACCTAAATATTCAATACACTGAATGCAACAAATGCCTCTAATCAATACAATAAAAAGGAAAAAATTGTCAAAGGTAATTCAATCTGTCAAAATGCTATCTTAAAACTTCTTGTCTGCATTAATTTGATCACTTCGACATATGATCATTGTGTCAAAAAATTCAGGATAGTAAAATTAATTGTAAGCTATGGATGATGATTTTTAAATGCCCGTTTAAAAATAAAGAAACCAACTAAATTCTATGCTATGGGTCATGGTTTTTTAATGCCAATTTCTTTTAATTGAAGTCCCGACCACTAATCAGATGGTGTAACTGAATATATGGAAATAAACACTCCAAAATCACTAATCTCCATCAACCACAACCTATCGAAAATACAACTTTAGGTTGTGCAAGATAGCTGCAAATGATAATGACTTCAATTTTTAACAAAATCAATAGAGTAAAATTTAAAAACCACACCTTGGGAAACCACAACTTGTTAACTTAACCCAAATACCTTCCTTCTCAAAACCTCCTCCCATAAACAAAGTGCGCACCTTCCTTCTCAAAACCTCCTCCCATAAACAAAGTGCGCCAAAGAGACAATAGAGTGTTACAATAGGCAAAAGAGTGATGCTATATGTCTCACTGTGTAATGTGTTGACACATTACAACCTTTGTTACAAATTACATTAACAATTATATGATCACCCTTTGATTCTTCATGAATGGTGATATACCTCTGTGATGACAGGGTTGAAGACTTGGATGGTGGCAGTGGCCGTCTCGAGAACTGATGCGTAGAAACATTCACTTCTTCCATTTGATTTACTGTGACCCCAAAGTGCGGATCGATGATTCGATTCAATAGAATAGAGTTGCCGAGAATTTGGTGTGGAACCTGTAAATAGTGATAAAATCGTCAGCAAAATCAAAGCAAAAATTATACAATTATTATGCAAATTAAATCATGGAAACAACTTTGAAAGATAAACACAGAGGTTCGAGTACTCAGAGAAATTTTTCTCATGCTTGCGTGAGGGAATGCTGGAAAAGATGAGGATGATAAAATCAATTAGAGAGATTTGATAATGGCATCAATTTAATTGGGAGATAATCATTGGATATATTTATGCCGATTTCGTTATTAGAATAGATTAGGTGCATATCATTTAGGCTGTTAATTAAATTGGATTCGTGATCTTAACACCATTATCAATTAACAGCCTAAATATATCCAATTAACAGCATAATCATTATCGACTAACAGCCTAAATATATCCAATTTTGTCAAATAGTTTAATTAACAGCCGAAATATATCCAATTAATAGCCTAATCATTATCAATTAACACCGCTATCAATTAATAGCCTAAATATGTCCAATGATTAAATTTGATTCGTGATATTGCTAATCTAATTAACACCTAACAATTAACAAATAATAATGAATTAAGATTAAAATAATATTTTTTTAATTCTGAAAAATGCAAAATTGAGCGGGAAAACTTTCTTGGTTTATTAATATATAGATTTTTTTGTTTGTTTTAAGTTGGCTTGCACCGAATGTTACTTATATTTCAAGATTTTCTTTTTTTATTCATAATGGGATATTGGCACAAATGGTCCAGAAAAAGTTCGGTTGGTGCGCATTTGGTCCAAAATAAAATCAAATAGTTTAAATAGTCCAAGAAAAGTTGGTTAGGTGCGCATTTAGTCCAATTTGATGATTTCCGTCCATTTTGTCCGTTAACTTCATCAAATTTTGGTATTTTATCATTTTGTGAAGGGTATTTTGGTCATTAACGCTAGGATACATTACACAAAAGGTCTTACCCTTTAAGAGTTGTTAAAATCGGATCCTAAAATTTTAAATTTGTTTATATTAGTCCAAAAGTGTAATTAAATTATATGATTTTATCTTTTATCTTTTTAAATTTGGTCCATAATTTAGTTTATGGAATTAATTTGATACTAATTGGATAATTTTATTGAAAATCTTTAATGTAGTAACATTTATTTACGCTACTATAACATTCCAAACATTTCTTTTGCATTAAATACACGCATATTTTGATTTTAATCAACTTTTAAATATAATTATTGTATTTTCGTAAAAATTTTAACCAAACAGCTAATAATAAATATAAATATAATTATTGTACATATATAAAATTTTTTAGGAGTGTATCACTGTAAAAAATATATAAAAAATATATCCAAGGTAAAGAAATAATAAAATAAAATAAAAAAATTTAAAAAATTTAAAAATTAAATTTAAAAATCCACCCCACCCCACGACACGCCACCACCACCCCTACCAGCACCGACCCCCACCCCAAACCGCCAGGAACAGCTGGTGGTTTTACTGGTGGTGTTTGAACACCGCCAGATCAGCCTTTGATGGTGGTTTCGACAACCACCAGCAGCTGGTGGTTGTCGAAAACCACCAGCAAAAGGTGAAGGCGAAACCACCAGTTGGTGGCAAAAAAAATCAGCATCACCCATTTTCAGCAAAATTCTCACAATATGAAGTTCGATGACAGGAAATTACAAGAAGATTCCTAACAATTCCCAATCTAAACCATACATGCCACTCAAATTTGAAGAAACAAGTAAAAGAGATCAGACAGATGATGAGATGAAACAAATTAATTCAGGGTTTCTTCCTCGTGATCCCTTCAGGTTATAATCTTCATCGTAATACACGGATTAACGTGAGCACAAGGAATTTGCCACTCAAATAAAAAAATATTGAAGCTAAGCAATCATATACACAAGCGATGAAAAGTAATTACAGTTACGGAATTCAAAGCTTTAATTTCAGAAAATTCTGGAAAAAAAAATGTAAGCATATCGAGAATGGAGACTACAGTTGTTGCTGGTGGTTTTGGCGTGGTGGGGATGCGGGGTTGGGGTGGGTATGGTGGTTTTTTTTTTAATTTTTTAGTTTATTTTATTATTTTTTACCTGCGATATATTTTTTATAGTGATATATTCTTAAAAAATTTTATGTATGTACAATAATTATATTTATTATTAACTGTTTGGTTAAAATTTTTACAAAAATACAATAATTATATAATTTATTGTTAAAAGTTGGTTAAAATCAAATGTGCGCATATCTAATGCAAAAGAAATGTTGGGAATGTTATAGTAACGTAAACAAATGCTACTACGTGAAGATTTTCAATAAAACTATCTAATTAGTACCAAATTAATTCCATAAACTAAATTATGGACCAAATTTGCACTTATAAAAAGATAAAAGATAAAATCATATAATTTAACTAAAATTTTGGACTAATGTAAATAAATTTAAAATTTTAGGACCCGATTTTAATAACTCTTAAAAGGTAGGACCTTTTGTGCAATTTATCCTAGCGCTAATGACCAAAATATCCTTCACAAAATGATAAAATATCAAAATTTTATGAAGTTAACGGACAAAATGGACGAAAATCATCTAATTGGACCAAATGCACACCTAACCAAAATTTTTTGGATTTTTTGGACAATTTGAGCTACTTTATTTTATTTTGGACCAAACGCGCACAAACCAAATTTTTTCTAGACCATTTGTGTCAATATCCCTTGATGGAATATGAAACCGGGTGTTATTCAAGAACACCCGGGTGTTCCGTAACTACGGTCTTGTCCGGCCTCCGTTTTTAAATCCGAAAATTTGGCCAAGTTCAGTACGATCGATAAGACGGAGCTCTAGCAATTTGGAAAAAAATTTTCCGACACCGTGGCGGCCGGCGGTGGTCGGTCAAAGTGTTTTTGCAAAATTTTAGCAAAAAATTAGCAAAAATGGCCTGAGCATTTTTTAACTAAGAACTGCTCGATAATTCCGGAACATTTTCGTCTAACCTGCATTAAAATCTCTCTCTCTCTAAAAGTAACTAGTACTACACCCGTGCGTTGCACGGGGATAGTAAATCTTAATTATAATAAAATTTAAAAATTACTAATAAAACTTAAATTGTAAAAGTAAAAATTGATAAATTTTAAATACATAAAAAATGAGCAATTAAACATAAAATATAAAACTAAAAAGGTATACTTGAAAAACTTCAAGTATATAAAAAAATTACAACTTTTGAAATACTTCTTTGTAGACAACGTTCATCGTTGAATTACTCGGCTTCCCATCTTTGTCACATACAAAAACCTTTAATCCTGCTCGACTTGTAACCCTGGATACTGCGACATACAACTGACCGTGACTGAATACCGATTTTTTTCAACAAAAGTCCAACACGTGAAAGAGACTGCCCTTGACTCTTATTAATAGTCATGGCATAGGACACCATAATTGGGAACTGACGTCTCTGAAATTTGAAAGGCAATCTCATATCGGATGGTGTTAAAGACATTCTTGGAATAATAACTTTCAAACCTATATTTGTGCCGGACAAAATTTCAGCCCCAAAACATGGCTTCCGAGTCTCGTGATAATAAGCCTGGTTCCATTGCACAACCCCGTGGCATGATCAATATTCCTTAATAACATCACTGGGACGCCAACTTTTAACTTCAACTCGTGATTGGGAACACCAGAACATCTAATCTGATTCAAAAACTCTAGAGTTACATAACCAGAACATCTTCTCCTTGTGTGTGAGACACAACCCAATGCCCGTTGTCCGGCATTATCTGTTAAAAAAATAAATAATAAGGTTTATAGTCAAGATTTCGTGATTACCTAAAAAAGACAATTAGAAGTTTTTTACATCTTGAGGCAATTGATGAACCATTGGAGGACTGTCCAATCTGAGATTTCTGTCTTCTCCTTGTGTGTGAGACACAACCCAATGCTCGTTGATTACCTTCCAAAACAACAGATAATTGACATAGATGGGGATTACGAAATGTGAAATTTTAAATAAAGAAACCCAATTTTACAACTGATTACAAATTTAAATTAACTCTTATCCTTACAGTGAGTGTCAACTGAGTTTACATTTGTGTGCTGTCCATTCTCAAATCTTTTTCGTTTGCCTAGAAATCCATGTAAAACAATATCAGTGATAAGCAACAAAAGAGCACCAAGTAGTATCTATACATGAATTGCATTTGTCTTAAACTTATTCTAACTGTAGATAACCCAAAAAAAAAATGAATTACTTACCTGAACTTTGATTGCTTTGTGTGGGAGTGTCACCGGTAAAACTATTAGACTGACTGTGTTGATTATAATAGCTAACTGTTGCTGAAATTTCTTGATTTGTGACGTCCGTAAAAGGAATCCTACATCTGCTCGAGCAACTTTCCTTCATTTTTTAATGATGATGATGATGATGAAAGTATAGAAAATTGAATAAATGGATAGTTAGAAAACAGAATATTATGAGCTATAGAAATAAAAAATAATAATGGGCAATTCCCAAGGGTAATAATATTGAGGGTCGATCTATTGTAGGAAAACAATAGTCTTTAGCAGATTTTTGGCAGATTTAGATTGAATATCGGATGTATGGTTAATGGTATATTTCGTGTATAATCCCTTAATTTTGGCTATAATTATTTGGTATAATTATGGTTGGTGACTGAATGATAAATTAACTCCTTGATCTTTCCCTATGTGATTGAATGATATTGTCTATTATCATTATGGTACATTAGGTAGTCAATGCATGAATGGCTTAATCTATTGCTTAAATGAACTAATCTTTCTGTTTTTGGATGAATGACTTAATCCTTTAGTATGAACATTACATCTCGTGAATTTCAATGATTTTAATGAATGTGGTTGATGATTACTAAATTTACGATATAGATGAGACTATTTGTACCTCAATTGCTGTGGTTGATGATTACTAAATTTACGATATGGATGAGACTATTTGTGCCTCAATTGTTTATAATTTGCTGCCGAGTATTGTAGTTGGCTTTTTTTGTTGTTTACAATGAATGTAGGATGTATGGTTAATGAATTATTTCATGTATAATCCCTTAATTTTGGCTATAATTATTTTGGTTATCATTATGGATGGTGACTGAATGATAAATTAACTCCTTGATCTTTCTTTATGTGATTGAATGATAGTCTATTATCATTATGGTACATTAGGTAGTAAATGCATGAATGGCTTAATCTATTGCATGAACGAATTGATCTGTCTGTTTTTGGATGAATTACTTAATGCATGAATGTGGTTGATGATTGTAGACTTACAATAGGATGCCTTATTAGAATTTGTAGATCATATAGTAGCAATAAGTAGTAACAATAAAAAAAAATATTTACGTTAAAGAATGGAAATCAAACATAGATCCAGGGAAACCAAGATAATGACGTAACAATTAAAAGGAGAGAACTTTATTCACTAATGATTGGAACATTAAAAATAAACTGCAATACTTAAAAATATAATTTGAATGACTATTTGTCGGAACATTAAACATAAACCGCAATACTTAAAATAAAATTTTATTGACTATTTGTTTTTTCCCTTAAGTTTAAATCCTCCATTTATTCTCTTCAGTTCTTCTCTATTTTCACGGACTTCATCTTCTTGTTTGTTGACATTTGAGCTTCCAAATCTTCGGCTTCAGTCCCTTCATCAAAATTGTTTTTAGGAGGCGTCAACATGTAAGAACTTCCGCTAGATTGGACATCACAGTTTTTCTAAAACACAAAAAAGATTCAATAAATAGGGGAATTAAGATAAACTTAAAAGAATTATGTTCCAAAATGATAAATAACTTTAATTTAAAGCTTACTCGCTTGATGCTCATCTCATTTGAATTACTATCTTCACCATCAGATATAATTTGAACTTCTAAATCCTAATACCACGGAGAGAACACAAAAAAAAAATTATTAAACACTAGATAGTGACTCAATAAAACCTATGGGAATAGCATATATATTTGTAACCATCTTAGCAATCTTACTTTCTCAATGCCATGGACGCTTTTCCTATAACTCTTAACCAAATTCGAATCCTTGATAACTTCCCTCACCAAATAAGTGCGATCCATTCCTTTGATATTTTCTGGTTTAATTTGAAACTTGAAAAGGCACCTGGTCCCAATTATGTCTTCTATCTCGTCTGGAAGTGAACTATCGTCTTCTTTCCTCTTCAAAAATAAATAAACTTTTAGGCAATGATAATGAAAGTTTTTTGTAAAAAAGGTTTTGAAATGTTTGAGATAATACCATACAACATCGAACCCACCTTTCCTATCTTTTCTTTTATCTCATGGGCTGATTGTCCAACCAAGAGCTGGGAATCTCTATCCCAAAGGAGAAGTATAATCCCCTTTGTACCATCAACTATTCGGACCCTCAATCTGTATTTAGTGGTTCCACTTTTTTTCACACCACATTCAGGACATTCGAACCCTTCACTTGTAGTTGTAAGCTTTCTTGAACATTTTGTGCAACCATAGTATGACCAGCCATCTTGTATGACATCTACAATTGTGGCAACAATCCAGAAGTCTCCGGTCTGTGAAGATGAAAATTAGAAAAGCTCTACGAAATATAATAAACCACTAATATAGTGACATGGACAAATAGGTTTCACCTTGTTAAGGGCTAGAGCATCTTGTAATTTCTGAACATTAAGGCCATCGCTTTGCATCTCAGCGAGTGTTGAAGTATTGCCAGAAGTCGTGTTACTCACTTTAAGTGAACTGCTCTCTACATCATCTGTCATTCTACAAATAAAAAAAAACATAAGATTCAATTTTAAGTATCCCAATGTAAGGACATAATTTTAAAGTTATCTGCGCAACCTGTTCTTGAAATCCATTATCTCAGGTATGTCCTCGTTTATAATCAGTTTGCTTGAGTAGGTAGTTGTCAGGGATGTATAACCTTACGTCAAGCATGGAAGGATTAGTAAATGATATAAAAATAGTTCTAATACGTTATGAATGTATGATTTACCTCAATACACTTTGGCTCTGCATAGTTGTATGATGATTACAATTGAGTTTTCGACTCCACATGCGAGACACTCGACCACTCTCCGTGCATGATTTTCCCATAGTGTTACTTTAATAGTATTTTTCCTGAAGGGAAAAAAAATTAGTAATCATAACAAATAAAAAACAAATTAGTAATCATAACAAAAAAAAAACCAACAGATTTAATCAGAGGAGTAGTATAGCCGCTTACGTGTTGTCATGCATAGTTATATCAATGTTGTTGGATCTCTCAAGGCGGCTATCATCCATATCAACAATCTTACCTATTACATCTGAATAACAATGAAGCATTGTTGTAGTCAATCATTTACATCCAATGCATATCGAACAAATTTCGATATGTTGATGAAATCTTACCAAACATTTCTGTCAAATCAGCGTTGCGATTGCATAGTACTTCTCCAATGTCTTTGAAATTGTAGATGCTAAGCAAAAATTTGATTCTTGGCTCAGCATAAACTAACGTGGATCTCATAAACATTAACCTGAAGTCATGTTTAGCTGCCTTGTAACTAATCTTATTCGGCATAACATAGAAGTGCATCATACGATAGAAGCCGTGCTCTTCAATTTTATCGTTGAAAATGTCAGTTGGATTGCTTGGGACTGTTGCTTGAATACGTGATCCCTTAAGCCAAAGAAAGTAGCAAATTTGTTAGATACTATGTACAAATTTTTTAAAAAAATTGGTATAATTTGTCTAACGCATACACAAATAAGAGAATTGTCTTACTTCCTCGTCAATGAAGAGCAGTTCCATCGTACTTCCTGGTTTTCCACTGCCTTGTTTAAACTGCAAAGTCCATTTTCTGGCGATGTAGACTCTAATTCCCCATTCTGATTTTTTATCATTGATTTCTTTGTGAGGCTCACCAAGTAGTCATTTTATTTTCTTTTGATTCGGGTTCTAGCTAATTTTTATGGACCGAATTGTTTTCTGACCGCTTTATGCTTTGTCCAAGAAGATATATATTTATACTTGAAAACAATTCTTGAATAATCTGTATAATTTCTGTCCATATACATTATTATTTCATCTTCCAATTATAGAATGGATGAACAATTAAGATTGAACAATTATAAATTCAATTGCCGTGTATTAGTACATTGCCTGTATCATTGCAATTTCCAAATAATTCATTTTCCAATTAAGGAATAAAGGAGGCACATCAATTAATTCATTTTCCAATCAATGGCCGTGTATTAATTCAATTTCCAATTAATTCATTTTCCAATTTCAATTAAGAATGAACGATTAAGGCAATTGTATTAATTGATTGTATTAATTCATTGCCTGTATCAATTTCAATTTCCAATTAATTCATTTTCCAATTACAATGAAGAATGAATTAATTGAGAATTGATTCACGTGTGCTATTTCATTGCCCTGTATCAATTCAATTTCCACTTAATTCATTTTCTAATTATTCATTTTATTTTTTTTATGGCAATTTCCAGCATACAGTGCCAATTACAGAATGAATGAAGAATCCAGAATCAATGACCGTGCATTAATTAATTGCCTGTACCATTTCAATTTCCGATTATTCCATTTTCCAATTACAATTAAGAATCAACAATTAAGGCAACTCTATAAATACACTTCCGTGTATCATTTAAATTTCCAATTAATTCATTTTCTAATTATTCAATTAATTTTTTTAATGATGACAATTTCCAGCGTGGCTTGCAGTGCCCAGTTGGCACTGCAAGATTAATAATATAAAGATGTCTTTTTCTGCTTTTGCAACCATTTTGCTTATGCTTAATTTTTAATTATTTTTTTAACTCCGGTTGTTGATGTTTTCTTGCCTTTCAGATACTTCCTTCTATTTTTTTAAATTCTATATCTGTATATCTATATCTCTCGTAATTATGAGAGAGACTTGATTTTGATTGGATTTGTGTACAATAATTATCTGTTGAGCAATTCTTCGTTTGTTTTTAATTTAATTTTTTTTTTCTGTTTTCAGTTCTCCATAATTATTATTATCCTAATCTATGTTGATTATATTGTCCAGTTTGGTTTTTTTTGGGGAGGAGGGGGGGTGGGTTGACGCCCAACCACCCATGTATAGGTATTTTAAAATTCCCATATGTGGATTACCCAACAAAGAGGAGGAGACACATATGGCGGTATCCGTTCATGTGTGGGCACCAAAATATTTGCATACACACACATCGAAAGAATGTTTTCTTGGAGATGATGTATTAGATTTAGAGTTTAATCTATACACATTATTTGATAAGATTAAATTTGGATTTGAATGTAGCAGTGAATTCTTAAAAATATATTAAAAAATATAAACTAACTTTCAAAATAATTTATGAGTAACTAAAAAAATGAGAAAGAAAAAATAAATTTAATTTGATTAAATTTATTGTATGTAGAACAAGTCCTTAATTTCACGGAAAGAAGGCTCTGCATATTCAAACTCCTAACTCTGATCACCACAAGAAGTAAATGTAATATCCAATATAAAAAATATAATAAAAATTTAATTATGATTAGAGCACCATCAGTTTTCGATATATGCAAAAAAATTTAAATAAAAATTTCTGTGCCTCTTCTTTTGCTTTTACTCCTATTTATTATTTCAATTGAATTATTATTATTATTATTATTATTATTATTATTATTATTATTTATTGTTATTTTTGGCAAGGGAACTTTGAGAAGAATATCTATGAAGTGTGTGCTTCACCAAAAGTAAAAACATGAGGGTGCAATCTCAACAGCAAAAACACATGAAGAACTACTTCAAAATTTTGCATAAGGTTCAATGGCCCTTTGTGAAATTATATTGTTGAAGCATACTATTAATCAAGAATTGTTGAAGCATAATATTAATCAAGGTCCATTCTTCTCAATGGTATGGGAGTTATGGGAGTTGGCGATGAAACACGGTTGATGTAGAAGTTTGATGGTTTAAGAAAATAGTGAAGTCAAGAATTCGGGCAATAAAAACAACTTTGAAATAATACACACAACTAGGGCTGTCAATGGATTGAATTTTGATCCGAATCCGATCCAAATTTGATGAAATTAATAATAGATGGATTTAAGGTTTCAGTTCGATAACCTAATAGAGATTCGAATCTAATAACCTGTTAAGTAAATGGAGTAAATACTGACCTGATAACAATCCAATCCGATTTTTATAATAATATAATATAATATGATTATATTATTTTACTATCATTTTTTTTTCATTTTTAACCAGATTTTATATTTTCTAAATATTAATAAAGAGTTTTTAGATTTATCGAATTTCAACACATTAATACATATTATAATATATTTTAATTAGATTGAAAAAAATTTAACAAATTATAATTTTTTAAATGTCAATAACATTCTTTTTCGAACAAGTAAAATATTCATGCATAATTACCATTTTAATAGGGTTTAGTTGTAAGTACTGAAATCTCTTGCAATGGCTTCCAACCTTGGAGTTTGTGCCAAAAAATTCATCAACATGTTTAAAACCATTAGTGGTTTGGATTTTATCCGAATCTGATCCGAATCAAATGAATCAGGATATGGATTTATTAATCAAATATCAGATGGATAAGCCATCCATTTACAAGCCTACACACAACACAAGCACGCACGCAAGATACAAAGACACAGCACGCCAATACTCAAAATCATGATAATTTTGAGTACCACAGATCCAAATATATACTAAATACACACCCATTGAGTGAGCGACGTGGGATACAAGTCAAAACTGGACATGTAGATAGGCTGTGTGATGCGTTCATGGTGTCCAGTCTCTAATTTGTGTTCTACATCGCTCACTCAATGGGTGTGTATGTGTTGTATATACTTGGTTCCGACTTCCGCAGTACTCAAAATTTTCATTATTTTGAATACTGGAGTACTGCGTTGCTGTACCCTATATTCGTGTGTTGTGTGTATTCTTTCCAAAAAAAAAACTACTTTGAATTTGAACCCAAAGATATGAGATCGAGAATCGCAAATTCTAATAAAAAATATCGAATATAATACAACACCAAAGATCCAATGTCTACATGTGGACGTTGAACCAATGACTGACATGTGGCCACCACCTTTGATGTGGGGCGGGGCGGAAAGGTATGTCAGCAGCCCACATGTTGGCACCTTGGGTGGAGGACCAATAGCCTACAATGCACTTCGCTACTTGAAATTTTTCAAACTTAAAACAAAAACACATGGCATCTGATTGTTGAATTGAATATTAGGTCATTTCCAATGAAGATGTGAATTAGGGATGATGTGGAATAGAGAGATAGAGAGAAAATGATTATTTTAATTATAGATGAATAGAAAGAGGTATAGGAAAAAAAGAGAGCGAAAAGTAAAAAAGAGGAAAGAGGTAGAAAAAAATTAAAAAATAATATTAAAATAATGATAGAAGAGTTCTAGGCGGGCATCTAGCAATAGACGTGGCACAGGAATTTATGGAGAAAAAATGGGGAAAAAGTGGGATAATTGACGGAAAAGTGATGGAAAAAAGGGAAAAAATCCACCTATGCAAAAATCACTTCTATTTCTTGTGTCACTCTCTCTCCTGAGTTAAAATATGGAATAGACACTTTGCATTGGAGATGGCCTAATTAGAGCGTGATGCTCTAATATTCTATTCTGAAGCGTTAATAACCAAGACTGGATTAGCCACAAATCAAATCTGCAAAAACGGATTCACCATATATCTCACCAACCTCCCCAAAACCATATGATAAGAGAAACTCCACGATGGCCCGACAACCAAAGCAGCAAACCTAAACATCGGAGCAACGAAAACAATGTCGAAGGCTGCTGAAGGTCAAAAACAGATCGAAAATTTGAGAGCCGCAACTTCAGGTTATGTCATCATAGGATTATTGTGGGTTAATGTTTTTCTTGAATCTTCAGAAACTGTAGGTAAGCCTTGAAAATTATATAGGTTGAAAAATAATTAATTTAGGGTTTAGAATTGGGGCAAAACATGAAACCCAAATTTAGAGTCCTATATTTGGCGACCAAATTAAAATAAATTAGCTGCCTTGAATTCGTGAAGGTTAAAAACACTTAAACAAATAGTGTACAGGGGTGGCGTATGGGTTTGAGTTCTTGAGAATTAAACGTGCTTTTTTTGGGAGGATGTCGTTGACAACTAAGGAAAAGGTATAAACTTAATCTGATTCTAATGAATTTAAATGGATTTTATTTTCACTATTTCAGGCATAAAATGTTTCTTCTTCTTGCTTTAATTTACCAAAAAAATGGGTTTTTTTTTTTTTGGCGGGTAGAAATAGAAATAGATTGAATTGCATAAAGATGCAAGAGCTTGTTCTGCATTGCTGTCTGGTGATGCTGAGATCTTGGCTCTCAAGAAAGATTCTTCAACATAAAATGCATCTGCTTTGATTGTGTATGCTATTACTATATATGCTGATAGTGGTTGAACCAGTGGGCAACTCCCCGTTAAACTTAACATATATTGATAGCTTCTTTCTCTTAATTGATATCGTTGCTAGCTTGAGAACTGATGGTGTGCACCCTTAAGAATATTAGGATAATTCTTTATTTCCTTATTTTGTTTGTTTTTCTATTTTATCTCTTTCCTTATTTATTTTCCTAGCATACATAGATAGGACTATGTTGTTTATTTTCATATTTTATCTCTTTCCTTATTTCCTTTTCCAAGCATAGATAGGGGTATCTTTATTGTTTCCTTTCTATTCATAGACTAAATTCTTGTAAGAGTAGGATTAGGAAATCTTAAGCCTATATAAGAGACATTGTATATACTTCTTCATTCATTCAGTTATTCAAATCAATTCAATATAATGCATATATCTTTTCTTCATAAATTCTTTTGAGTTTTGTTCTTCTTTTTCTTATTTATAAGAAAACAAAACACGCTTCTGCACCAAGAACTATTAGGAAAATCATTTTGTGCTAAGCAAATTATCATTAGCAAACAACTATTCATCACGGGTGTGAGAAGTTTGCTTTGTATAGCTTTCACGCTTTGTATTATATAGCTCGCTTTCTAAATTACTTTCTTAAAGTAGATTCAGTCAGTTCTTTGCTATATGTCTTTCATTAGTTCGGTTCATAAAATGACATTCTTTTTTTCTTGTTTGATTTAGATGTTGGAACTTGGATGAGTGGAAACATTATGAAGAAGATGGTCATGACATGCTCGTCTCTACCAGATGAAATGGTTTTGAGATTCTGAGTTGGCTACCAGTTAAATCATTGATGAGATTCAAATGCGTCTCCAAAATGTGGTGTTCCCAAATTGAGGATCCTCAATTTGTTGAGATACATAGGAGTCGAGCTCCATATATCACCGGAGTTTTCAAGAGGCAATATCCAGAGTTCGCTGTGAGACGTCATTATGATGGACTAATGTTGGAGAAGAATTCGTTGACAAATGCATATCGACTGCGGAATCTGGCTACCAGAGAAGTTCTTGAGTTGCCTAGTCCTCGTGAGCAAACAGGTACTTGTGTAAATATATGCTACATTCCGGCAACTAATGACTTAAAAGTCATCTATTTGCATTATTCCGAGGAAGCAAGGCCAGTTTACGATGTTCTTAGAGTTGGTACTGGTCAATATAAACGTGTGGATTCCCCTTTATTGTGCGTTTGCAAAAAATTGTTGCCAGCGAATGTAATTGCAGGGACGGTATTTTGTTGCCTTAACAAAGGGTTGATGGGTGATCGCTTTCTGGATTGCCTTGATTTGGAAAATGACCAAATTAAAAGCACTGTTAGAATTCCGGATAATTTGTTTTTGGAATGGAAACATATCATCATCTCACAATGGAATGGGAAGCCATGCCTTTCCCGTCTAGAACAAGACCAGCTGAAGGTTTGGGTCCTGGAGAAGTACAATAAGCATGAATTTGCTGATAGCAGGTTTATAATACCCTTGAAGTTCATGAAAGATTATCCTAGCATGTCAATGAGAAATCTAATTCCTGCGGAAATGGTGGGCAGTCAAATAATTTGGGCATTTCGAGATGGTTGTTATGATGCTATATTCTCTTTTGATATGGAATCCAATGAGGTGAAGTTCCTGTTATCCAACACCAACACCAACACCAAGGATGAACAGTTGGAATACCATCATTACAAACCAAATTTACTCCATTTCAAAGGGACGGGCACAGACCGAAGCATATGCAATCTACAAGCGGTTGAGTGATGGAAGATTTGAGCTCTTTGTTGTTTTATTTATTTATTTATTTATTTATTGACGGTCCTTGAGAACTCGGTTAGATTCATTATATATATATTTATATTTATATTTACTAGTCCGCTAAACGTTTGAAGCACATTATCTTTAAATTTTTAAAATATATACATAATTTGGTAAATTTGATTTTTATTATCATACTCTTAGTTGAAAATTGTTTTTGCTTGAAATTATGTAAGTTATCATTGATATGACATGACCCAGATCCCTTGGACGAAGTACTGAATGAACAACACGGGATGTAGCTCAAATGGAATGAAGAAGAGGAAAAACAAAAAAAAAAAAAGTATTGAACAGCACATATTAAAGTTTCGCAGCTAAATTCTTTGTGGGGTGCTTGGATATCCGTGTACCCTAATTCAATTCAACAATCAGACGCCATGTGTTTTTGTTTTAAGTTTGAAAATTTTCTAGTAGTGAAGTGTATTGTAGGCTAATGGTCCTCCACCGAAGGAGCCAGCATGTGGGCTGCTGACATACCTTTCCGCCCCGCCCCACATCAAAGGGGGTGACCACATGTCAGTCATTGGTTCAATGTCCATATGTGGACATTGGATCTTTGGTGTTGTATTATATTCGATATTTTTTTATTAGAATTTGCAGTTCTCGATCTCATATCTTTGGGTTCAAATTCAAAGTAGTAGTTTTTTTTTTTTTTTTTGAAAGAATACACACAAGACATGAATATAGGGTACAGAAACCCAGTACGCCAGTATTCAAAATAATGAAAATTTTGAGTCTGCGAAGTCGGAACTGGTATATATACGCATACATACACACCCATTGAGTGAAGCGATGTAGAACACAAATTAGATCAGACACCATGAACGATCACACATGCCTATCCACATGTCCAGCTTTTGATCAGATCCCACATCGCCACCACCAATGGATGTGTGTAGTATATATTTGGATCCACAGTACTCAAAATTATCATGGTTTTGAGTATTGGCATGTTGTGTCTCTGTATCTTATGTGCGTCTGTTGTGTGTAGGCTTGTAAATGGACGGATTATCCATCTAATATTTGATTAATAAATCCATATCCCGATTGATCTCATTCGGATCAGGTTCGGATAAAATCCAAACCACTAACGGTTTTAAACTTGTTGATGAGCTTTTTGGCACAAACTCGAATAAAAACCATTGCAAGAGATTTCAATACTTATAACTAAACCCTATTAAAACGGTAATTATGCACAAATATTTACTTGTTCGAAATCGAATGTTATTGACATTTAAAAATTTATAATTTGTTAAAAATGTTTTCAATCTAATTAAAATATATTATAATATGTATTAATGTGTTGAAATTCGATAAATCTAAAAACTCTTTATTAATATTTAGAAAATATAAAATCTGGTTAAAAATGAAAAAAAAATGAAATTAAGAAAATATGAAATCAGGTTAAAAATAAAAAAAAAAAATGATAGTAAAATAATATAATCATATTATATTATATTATTATAAAAATTGGATTGGATTGTTATCAGGTCAGTATTTACTCCATTTAGTTAACGGATTATTAGATTCGAATCTCTATTAGGTTATCGGATTGAAACCTTAAATCCATCTATTATTAATTTCACCGAATTTGGATCGGATTCGGATCAAAATTCAATCCATTGACAGCCCTAGTTGTGTGTATTCTTTTAAAGTTGTTTTTATTGCCCGAATTCTTGACTTTACTATTTTCTTAAACCATCAAACTTCTACATCAACCGTGTTTCATCGCCAACTCCCATACCATTGAGAAGAATGGATCTTGATTAATATTATGCTTCAACAATTCTTGATTAATAGTATGCTTCAACAATATAATTTCACAAAGGGCCATTGAACCTCATGCTAAATTTTGATGTAGTTCTTCATGTGTTTTTGCTGTTGAGATTGCACCGTCATGTTTTTACTTTTGGTGAAGCACACACTTCATAGATATTCTTCTCAAAGTTCCCTTGCCAATAATAATAATAATAATAATAATAATAATAATAATTCAATTGAAATAATAAATAGAAGTAAAAGCAAAAGAAGAGGCACAGAAATTTTTATTTATGCGTGGTTAAATTTTTTTTTTACATATATCGAAAACTGATGGTATTCTAATCATAATTAAATTTTTATTATATTTTTTATATTGGATATTACATTTACTTCTTGTGGTGATCAGAGTTAGGAGTTTGTATATGCAGAGCCTTCTTTCGGTGAAATTAAGGACTTGTTCTACATACAATAAATTTCATCAAATTAAATTTATTTTTTCTTTCTCAATTTTTTAGTTACTCATAAATTATTTTGAAAATTAGTTTATATTTTTAGGGAAATTGGCGCAAATAGTCCAATAAAAGTTGCCTGAGTGTGCAAATGGTCCAAAATAAAAATAACTAGCGCAAATGGTCCAGTAAAAGTTGATTTGTTGCCTAAATGGTCAAATTCATGATTTTTCACGAGATTTTGCCTATTTTGTCTTCTTGTAGAGGGGTATTTTGGTCATTCGGTTTAAAATAAATTGCACAAAAGGTCCTAAGTTTTAAAAATTATTATAATCAAATTCTAAAGTTTGAAACGTATATACTTTAGTCCCAAATTTTTATTAAATTGCACAATTTAATCCATAATTAATTTTATCGAATAAATTTGATACTAATGTTGTGGGGCCGACTTAGTGTTGTGGTTGCCCTTCTCTAGAGGTCGGAGTCAATTGACCTGGTGATGACCGACGATCCAGGATAATGCTGACGCCTCAACAATAACATCATGCCAGCTATAGGTCCATCACGGCTTCACGGTCACCTCCAACATCTATATCGGGATCCATCAAATATTAATTAGACTTGGATCAGGTCCAAGTAAAGTGAAACAATAAACAAGTTGAACTATGCTGTTAGGGACCAATACCTTCATAATTTAATAATGTAGGGACCAAAATTCATTGACAATAGAACTTACACGCGATTTTATATAATATATATGGTAAAAATTAATGGTGTAATTTTTTGTCATTGAATATTTAATAATTGATGACAATTGACAGGGCAAAAGGCAAGTCAACGAAGTGAAAATAAGAATGGTATGTGAAAATAGCACTCACATGTGAAAAATTACACGAATGACAAGAAATGACAAAAATTACCCTTAATGGCACAAATTTGCTACTTTTCCTTCAATATTCTAAAGAGCGTAAGCCGTGGAAAAACATTGAAGTCATGCCTTGACCAAGCGCGATCAATGTGTGATAAATTGCATGGCGTGACGAAGCGTAGCGTAAAAGCTTTAAGTTTAGGTGTGTTTAAACGTACGTCTAAACGCCCATTTTAGAAACACCATTTCTCTTGCATGACGGTATATTAGCTTAATTAGGTCCCCATATATCGAGTCGAACTAGTCAAATAAGATCAAATTTGAGATTCTTGGCACTCCTTTTCACCGCTATTAAAAGCATGTTTAGCAAAAGGGAAAAAACTCAATTTTGAATTTATTCCCCCACATCATCTACACCTAAATAAATTAAAATATACAAAAAAATTTTGACTCATTCGAAGCAGAATTGGCTCCTCATTTACCCATTTTTCCCACTCCTTTTGTCTTCTACCTTTTTTCCTTTCTCATTCAACCTTCTACTGGCATGCTCTAATTGCCATATGCTTAGCACTCAAATAGACATTGTTCATGCATGTTACACAATGTGGTGCAAATGGACATTGACAAATAGAAAAAGTTCACTAGTACAGTAATAATTCCTGCTAGTCTGCTACAATAAGTAAACAATAATAATAATTTCTTTTTTTTCTTTTTCCCATGCCTTAATTTGTCACAAAACCATTCTTCCGAGAAGAAACGTATAAGAGAAATTAACAAAAATTTGTAAGGAGTGTACGAGGATGTCTGCAGGTAGACATCCTATTGAACATCTTTCTACTTTTCTGAAATTCGATGTCATTTGGACTTTGGAGGGTCTCCACATCATCTACATTGGAGAGCATCATTTTGCGAAGTGACTAATATAGCAATACAATCAAGAGAAACTCAGTGATATTTCGCCTGTAGTTGAAATATGTGTCTGAAATTCAACATATTGCTCATAAATTTGATGATCGTCATCATAAGTATAAATCTGTACTTATCCACATCTACGAGATGTACTTTTTAGGTTTTAAGATTTTGTCAAATCGTAATTGTTAAAAAATTACATTTCACCAATCTATGACATATTGTATTTTCTTCTCCTCTATCTGTGCTTTTTCCATCTTGAAATTTCAGGTAAATTTGTGTGTGCTCTTATTTTCCTCTATTGTCACTTGTTTCATTTCATAATAGTACCATGAAAGCATATATTAAAATTTGTAAAGGATGTGACTTGTGAGTATAGAAATATAAACCAGTAGATAGATGGTGACTCAAATTGATTGGATTTTCTTAATCGCCAATTGGATTGTGAGCCAAAAACCAATAGTCTCTAATACTAAACAAGTCCACATAAATTATTTCAAAAAATAAAAATAAAAATAAAATCCACATAGAAAGTTACCCTTTGATATTAACAATATAGTGATGGCCCCCTTATGAGACCAGTCTTAACAACCGCCTATCTATTCCATGAATTGTGTCCCTTTCAACCCAAGGACCACCCTCGGGGAATTCAATAGAAATCTGTAAAGTTATTCAACTCATCCATCAAGGATGTATGGAAGGGGGCCCTCATGATATAAAATCCAGATCTTATATCTTTCGACTTTCGTATTTCAGCTATTTTGATTAGATGAGACAATTAAAGAGACAAGAAGTGTGACAGAGAATCTGGAATAGTTAATATAAAATAAACAAACTTCATTAGTTCACTTAGTACAATAATTGCAATTTTCTTTTGGTTAATCACATATATAATGCAACAAATTGATTAAACCTTTTAGTATGGCTTTCCTTAGTAACATAATTATCCCTCTTGCCTGTTCTCTGCTCATCTATATCCTGTTTATACTCAGCAAATTACTTAACAAAGTATGGTTGAACCCGATTCGTGTACAATACGCGATGAAGTGCCGAGGAATTAGAGGCCCGTCGTACAAATTCCTATATGGAAATATGACTGAGATAATTGCCACGAGAGAAAAAAATCGATGCGGAAAGAGATGAGCTATATGGATCACAACATATTCCCCCGAATTCTACCTCACGTACACACGTGGGCAAAAGTATACGGTACTTTTCTAAATTTGACATCCTTATTTCACACTGACAGAATGAAATGGAGTTAAGATCTTATGTATTGTACTGTCCAGTGTTAACAAATTGAACATATTATATTCGCGTTTCTTTGCAAATAGGATCAAACTTCCTCATTTGGATTGGTCCTCAAGCTCAACTAGTAGTTACTGAGCCCCGAGGTTATTCGAGAAATATTGTGTAACAAAGATGAAAACTACCCGAAAATAGACCTCGAAGGCTTTGCAAAGAAACTGTTGGGAGATGGGCTTTCATCGTCGAAAGGTGAAAAGTGGGCCAATATGCGAAAACTAGCCAATCATACTTTTCACGCCGAGTACCTTAAAGTAAGGCACAATATTAATTTGTCTGAATACTGATAGAAACCACAAGATTTGTGTATAATAAAATAAGTTTAACTTTGACTGAGTTGTAATTGTTTTTTTAGACAAATACAGGCTTATTTTTTGCTAACGAACAAGTTATCATCAATGTAGAATATGGCTTCAGCCATGGTATCAAGTGTAGAGATGATGCTAGAGAAATGGGAGAAGCACGAGGGAGATGAGATCGAAGTATACGAAGAATTTCGAATACTAACATCAGAAGTAATTTCAAAGACGGCATTTGGAAGTAGCTATTTGGAGGGGAAGAATATTTCTGATATGCTGATGAAGTTGACTTTATTGGTATCAAGAAATGTTCACAGAATAAAGTTCCCTCTTGTTAGGTGAGATCCTCATATTCATCCATTAAATTATGAAGTTAAAATCTCATTTGTTTCCTGATGAGTATGAACTAGTACTGTACACTAAACATGTACTACAATAATTAAAGAGTTTATTTCAATCCCAACTTGACATATAGATTCATGTGGTTCTACAGTCGATTGGTCAAAAGCACTGACGAGATAGAAGCAGAGAGCCTTGAGCAGGGGATAAGAGACTCGATCGTAAAAATAATAACACAAAGAGAGCAAGGTAGGATTCAGAGAGAAGAAGGCTTGAAGAGCGATTTTCTCGATAAACTCTTAGAGGCTAATGAAGAGACCAATCAAGACAAGAGGATGTTGATCGAAGATATAGTCGACGAGTGCAAGACTTTCTATTTTGCTGGACACGAGACAACGGCGTCTTTACTTGCATGGACCATTCTTCTTCTAGCCACACACGATGAGTGGCAAGACAAAGCAAGGCAAGAGGTGATTGGACTATTCGGACACGCAAATCCTGATCCTAATTCCATCTCAAGATTGAAAATCGTAAGTCATAACCCTCTATTTGAATATTGTAATCGCCTCTGAATACCAGCATATATACCTATAACTAACTTTTACTACTGAATGAAAGTTGAACTTCAATATTTGCCATAAATCGCAAATCATTGACTATTATTATTCACGTATCTCGTAGCCCCATTACTTATCAGTTTCAGTGTCAACCGTGTTTAAGTTCTTCGGTATTTTGCAGATGAACATGATCATTGACGAGTCACTGAGGCTATACCCTCCGGTTCCCGCAATTAAAAGAAAGGTTCATAAGCAGGTTCAAATCGGAAACAAAACAATCCCACCCAATACAGAGCTTTACATTTCACCACTAGCACTTCACCATGACCCTAAAATATGGGGTGAAGATTTTCACCTTTTTCGACCTGAGAGGTTCTCAGAGGGCATCGCCAAGGCGACAAAGAATATTCCGGTAGCCTTTTTTCCATTTGGCTTTGGCCCACGAACATGCGTGGGACTAAGTTTCGCAATGGTCGAAGCAAAAATCGCCCTTTCGATGATTCTACAACGTTATAGGTTGACATTGTCACCAACTTATGTACACTCTCCTGTTCAGCTTTTTATGATCCGTCCACAGCATGGAGTTCAAGTGATTCTGCAAAAAAATTGAGGGTTTATGATTGTAATTTTTTTTCCGTGCACTTGGGAAAAATGTTACATATGAAATGCCACTTGTACAAATACCATTACCAGGGATAAAACTACAAAAATACTTTGGTCAAGCATTAAGAAAACAAGTAACAACTAACAAGGTTATCTTGCAATTCATAATTAAGGTTCGTTAACAAGGTTCATTTTTTAAAATTTTTGACCAATAGTGTTGTTTGAACCATAGTATTTCTCTGTGTAAAGTTAAATTAAATTAAAATTCAAACTCCATAAAAGAGATATAGAATTTTAAAATATGATATGACAAGTTTTACTTATATTTGTTTATCAACAAGATCAAAATAATAAAAACTTAATACGATGCTAAAAAAGTATGTTCAATACAATTATAAATGGATTCCATTAAAGAATTTAATCGAATTTTCAACATAGTAAGATGTAAAAAGAATAATTTAGTCATCTTCTTTGACGAAAGCCTTTATAAGAGATAAAATAATAGGAAAAATAAATGAATCAGATATGTGTAAACAATATTAAAGTGAACAGATAAATTAGGAATTTTGAATTTGAATGAACTTTCTAGACTATTAATGAAGAAAGTATATGATTATTACAAGTTATTAATAAAATTTATTATTTATTAAAGAAAAATTAAAATTAAACAAAAGTGGTGGGGTTACTTTAATTTGTCCAAAAATGCTTCTCACCTCTTCCATACTTATATAGGTGGTGTAGACATAGATTGTTACTTTTAAAATGTACTAGCGAACAACACTTGCTTAGTTTGCATGTGGTTGGAAATAAGTTACTAAGTTTTACTGAGTATTAGTTTAGTTAACAACATATGCATTGCATGTGATTCAGTAAACTAAGTTTTACTAAGTTTTATTTTTTTGGAAAGAATATTCACATAATTAAGGTTATACCAATTTCCTAATGAATAATAATAGTTTATATTGTCATAGCCCGTTTGTATACTCCTATTTTCTCATACTTTCTCTTTTTTTAAAAAAATTAAAATTTGATAAAAAAAATTATATCCACATATCTTATGGGATCCACATATACTATTAAATCTCTACCATTCAACTTCATTCATTCTTTCTCTTCCTACTCATAAAACTATATATAATTATGAAAATTTTAATGCTTGTTTAAAACATAAAATTAACTGACGTTCTTTTTCTTTCTTTTCTTTTCAAGAAAGTATTTCATTTGAAATATTATACTCTTCCCAAAATAAAAAATAAAAAATAAAAAAAAATCATTCTACACCTAAACTTGTGAGGATTGGCCGGGACTTGATTTCGCCTGTCTTACAATGCACGCCTTGCTCCTTTCGAAACCTTCAATATATATGAGGGGCTGTTGTAGTGGATCTCGTTGTTTTATTGACATTGGGCCTGAATTGTTTCACAGACCGTGGTAATGCTTTTCTTTCTTCTCTCTGTAATGAACCATGGATTTGTCAATGGGTGATCAAGTAGCTAGGCCCATGGCCTAGTTTGGCTACCTTCATTGCACTTGGAAGGGGCGCCCCGCCCGCCTGCCTAAGGTCGATCCTATTGGTCGAGCCTACGTTATAGTTTGTGGCAATGAGGGCCGGCATTCGCACGGCCCCTATCAAGAAAATAAAAATAAATAAATAAAATAATAATAATACAAAAAAGTAAAAAACCATGGATGGTGACGATGCTTTCTGTGGCAACACGCAGCGTGATGAAGAATCTCTGTCTCTCTCTCTCAACTCTGACTTCAAGCTTAAAAGACTAGTCTCCTTGTAGACTATGTCCATATTCGCTAAAACATTCGAAATTAAAATAAAATTTGGTCAAATTAATTATATCTACGAATGTATTATATAAATTTCTACCACTTATTTCAAAATTTCATATCCTATTTCAAATTTAAATGTCCTGACTAACGGGACGCAAAAAGTGAAACAAGTCTCATATATTTATTTTCTATTTCTAAATCCCATATATTTTCTATTTCTTTTCTTTCATTTCCTCTACTTTCTCATTAATTTTGTGCCATTTCTACATTTCCTCTATTACTATTTTATCATTTTCTAATTTCTCACTATTTCTGTAAATCATCCCAGATCCCTATATACATGGATATTTCCTATTTTATATCAATAATATATAATATATATTTTTAAAACAACTAGGCTGATAAGCACTCACATATGTAGAGCCTAATGCAAACTTTAATCAACAAAGAACATTGAGCTTTATTTGATGGGGTGCGCCAGTCCGCTCCACTGCAACGCATAGGCGACGCTTGGAAGCCCGAGCAACTAGTTACCCATGGGATCTTCCTCTAAAAATAATTAGGGATGGGGCCAAATGTACCATCATTTTTACTAAATGCACCCCCAAACAAATTCAATTCCCATTTTTCCCTTCCCCACCCCCCGGCGCGTTTTTTGCCCGTTTGCTGTGCACCAAAGATGCCAGTAATTTTTTTTTTGTTCGACCCTGGTTGGTTGAACAGCCTTGGGGTTGTCCGGCTAACAGTGGATGAATAGGTCCAAGGCTATTCGGCCAACGCTGGCCAAACACAACCTATAAAAAAAAAAGGTAAAATTGAAATGAAATTTGTTTGGGGGATGTATTCAGCAAAATTGGGGTTATAAATAGCCGCACCAAAAAAAATGAATTTAATATCTTGTAGGTCAATAATCCACATCTTAGATATTAAATTGATAAGAACATATACTACACTTGATGTGCGATACTGGAATTAGCAGTAAGGCAACTCCATCCTTCCGTTTGTGCATACTACGTACAGAAACAATGGTAATTGATTTCTACAATTTATTCTCCAAATTCATTTTCAATTGTTTACTCGCCACTATCTACTCAAAATCCATAAGGGCTAGTTTGATGATGATGATGATAATAATAATAACAATAATAATAATAATAATAATAATAATTTCTCTCTTATTATTTTCAACCACTCATTATATTTTTCTTAACATTACCACGCAGACTATAGAGAAAGAGGATTGAACCTTTAACTAAGGGTGTGGAAGACCCACTTACATGTTGTTCGAGCACAGGGATGATGGAACTTTGGCAACCCTCATTATGTTGATTTAACATTTTTTTTAAATATTTTTCTTTACTTCTCAATTACGCACATTCAAACATCGCCTAAATCATTTTTCCACTTTTATAAATTTTTAAATTACACATTTTTCTCAAACATCAATTCTCACTTCAAAAAATTATTGCTAAACAAGTATGCTAACTTCATAACATATATACAATACTTCATTCTCTGAGTAAGCTAATAATAAAATTTATAGCCTCTCGTATTTTCTAGCTAGGACGGATTTTGTTTTTTCAAAAATAGGTTTGGTAAGTAGAGTGGCTATGGGAGAAGGTTAAATTGACTTATAAACTATAAAGTCGCAAAATCTTTGCATTAAGAATATAATATTGGTCCCTTGAATGTCCCAACCAATGTGGCATTGTCACATCAAATATGAACAACATATCCACTGGTTATGTGAGACGGTAAATCAAACCGGGTTTGATTTATCAACATTTAAGATTACAAGTCATTATTATCTATACATTTCATAGTTTTCACTCTCATTCGAATCAAATTAAAAGACAACTTTCAGTATAAAACCAATTTACCTAAACACAAACTAGTTATGTCCCAAGTGAAGCTCTTAAACAGTATGCCGAGAAAAGATTAACTTACATACGTTTCAGAAGAATTTATTATTGTAAACTAAGCATGTAATAGGGTACCAGTTTTACCATTTTTTCCACTTTTTTTAATCCATTTTTATTCATTCATTCTTTTGGTCAAACCCATCACAACCACATATATCGTGGGATTTACATGTATTACACAAAACTACGCCATTCAATTCCACCCATTCTCTCTCTTCTTTTGCATAAAAATCCATTAAAAAACCAATAAAAATTCAATCCTATCACCCTTAAATGTATTAAAACAAAGTGGTAAAATGGATTTAAAAAATGGTAAAGAGTGGTAAAATTTGGTAAAAGTTGAATCCTATCACATGCTAAGTTGAAATTTGGTAAAAGTTCATATCTACACCATTGTAGAATCATTTTGTGTACTATATATAGGTCCCACGAGATATACGGATATGATTTATTTGATCAAATTCAAATTTAAAAAGAATAAATAAAAATATATAAAAATTTTGATCCTAACCCTTTTATTTATTAAGAAAAACATACACAAAAAAATTAGCTGAATAGCCGAAATTTATAACATCTTTGACCCTACTGCTATGCACAATAGCACAATAATCTACACATTAGCGGAAAACGGATATTTCTGTGAATCGGATCGTTAGTGTTAATTTTATTAACCTGAATACAAGTTCATGGACTTGAAGACCACGAAGTTCATTTATCTTCACAGAAGAAGAACACATAATGTTTACACACTCCTAACAAAAAAAAAAAACAGTGTTTATACATAAAAGTTCATATGATATAAGTATTTAATAATGACTTTTATGCGCAAACAATCAATATTTTATTAATTTAAAATAGGTTCACGTACTTGAACACTATGAAATTTGTTTGTTTATTTTTGTGTGTTCAAATAGAGTGATAACGACAGTTGAAATATTTTTCTTAAATGCTACAAATTTTGCGAGGAAAGCCAAATTACACCGATTTAAAGCGAAAAGCACTTAAAATGACATAAAGTAAGTAAATTTTTTGAGTTATAAATTAGAACGAGATAACTATTGAGTTAGGACCCTTTTTATAGAGCACAATTGATAGGTTGTTAGAGCGTTCACAATACATATGTTAAATTTAACTAACCACATAAGTAACGAAATGAATGTTAAGTAACAAAGATTAAGTGAATGTTAGCTAAATTTAACAAATATTTTAATTTTCATAAAAAAGATTCTTTTAACTGATATACTAACACATCCATTGTGGACATTAATTTAAGTTCTAACTAACATAAAACACTTAGAGCATCTACAATGGCTAGGCTAAATATAGCTAGCCACATAAGCAATCAAATAGATATTAAGTGACACATCCACATGCGAAATTTAACTTGTATTTGGTTGCTACAGTGGATATGATAACTTTAATCTAAAAAGGAGAGAGATATAGGAAAAAGAAATACATTTAAAACAAATATGCCATCTCATATGTTAAAATGTTAGCTAAAGTTAGCAAACATTTAAATTTGTGGTAAAAAAGATTCTTTTAACTAGGATGCTAACACATCCATTGTGAACATTAATTTAAGCACTAGCTAATATATAACACTTAGCACATGAATTAATACATCCATTATGGATGCTCTTAACATTTGTATTAACACATCCAATATTATGGATGCTCTTATAGGGGTAATCATAGCCATTATTCACAGGTACAAGGGAAAATGGCACAAATAGTCCAAAAAAAGAAATATGCAAACTACGAGATTGGTACAAAATAAAAAAATGTAACTTGATTGGTCTAAAAAAAAGGTTTGAGGTGCGAATTTGCTCTTTTTGGATAAATTCTGTCAAAATTTTCTATTAATTATCTCAGAATTTGCTATTTTGTCTTTTTCCTGATGGGTGTTTTGGTCATTTTACTTGGGATAAATTGCACAAAAGGTCCTAAATCTTTGGGGATTATTACAATCAAATCCTAAAGTTTGAAAATTATATACCTTAGTCCAAAATTTTAGTTAAACCAAATAATTTTACCTTTTATTTTTTATATATGTTTATTTGGTTCATAATTAATTTTATTGAATATAATTAATTTGATATCAATTAAATATTTTTTATCGAAAATTTTCAACACACTAGCATTTATTCACATTAATATTGTAACTTTTCAAAAAAATTTTAGCATTACCGACGTATATATTTTAATTTTAACTTATTTTAATTTTAACTTGTGGTTAATAATAAATATAATAAATAGTTTTGATCGAAAAATTTCCATACATTAACACACATTTGCATTAACCGTATAATTTTTTAAAATTTTCTTTTGTATTAATATGCGTATATTTTTAAATTAAAAAAACGCGTGTACATTTTAATTGCAATCAACAACTAGTGATTCATGTTATTATTACATCTGCGTAAATTTGTGCAATTTAGTATCATCGCGAATATACATAATGTTGCAAAGAAAAAAATAATAAATATACTCAATTAATGTCAGGAAAATGTAAAAATAAAATAAAATGAAAAAAAGGTGTTTAAGAAGGAAAAAAGGTCACAAAACCCACACCCTACCTGTCCCACCCCCAAAGCCACCAACACGACCAGGGGGTTCCTCGTGGCTTTTTCATTCTTTGCCGAGCTTAGGTTGTGAAAACACTGGGAGACCCCCAAGTGGAGTTTCACGCTGGGTATATGTCGGGGAGTTTCCCACAGTCGTGGCAGTTGGAAAAGCCGGGAAACCCTCCTTGGTAGTATTCCAATCGCTTGATTGCAAATGGGAAAGGGGTGGGGGTGGGGTGTTGAGGAAGAAGACATTTTTTTAAAAAAAAAAATTAGTTTTATTTTATTTCTACATTTTCTTGTTAAATCTAGTATATTTTTGATAATATTAAATTATAAATTTATGCAGATATAATAATAGCATGAATCACTAGTCGTTTTTTTTTTTCTTTTTTGAAGGAGAATCACTGGTTGTTGGTTGCAATTAAATTGTACACGTATTTTTTGTAATTAAAAAATGTAGGCCTATTAAGTACAAAAGAAAATTTTCAAAACTTATAAGGTTAATGCAAACGTGTGTTAATGTATGGAAAAATTTCAATCAAAATTGTTTAATTAAAATAAAATTATTTCGATATATTAAAAATGGAGATATATAAAAAAAATTATTTTTTATTTTTTAATTTTTATACATTCGGCATATTTTTTTTATATTGATATAGTCCTACTTCAATTTTATGGAAATACAATACAATAATTATATTTATTATTAACTATTGGTTATAATTAAAATGTATGCATATGTAGTGCTAAAATTTTATGTGAAAAGTTACGATATTAATGTGAACAAATACGAGTGTGTTAAAATTTTTTGATAAAAACTATTTAACAGGTATCAAATTAATTCGATAAAATAAATTATGAACCAAATAAATATATAAGAAATAAAATGAAAAATTATTTTATTTTACTAAAATTTTGGACTAACTTATATATCGTTTAAACTTTGGGATCTAATTGTAATAATCCCCAAAGATTTAAAACCTTTTATGCAATTTATCCAATGTCAAATGACGAAAATATCTCTAAAAAAAATGATAAAATAGCAAATTCTGCGGCAATTAACGGAAAAATTGGACAGAATCGATCCAAAAGGACCAAATTTGTACCTCAAACTTTTTTTTAACCAATCAAACTATTTTTTTTTTTTTGGGTACCAATTTCAAAGTTTGCATACTTTTTGTGGGTCATTTGCTTCAATTTCCCTAGCTACAATGACAGTCTTGTGTATAATTGAGGCCCTTTTTTTGGTAACAAATTCAAAGTTTGCATACTTTTCGTGGGCCATTTGCATCAATTTCCCTAGGTACAATGACAGTCTTGTGTATAATTGAGGCCCTTTTTTTTTGTACCAAATTCAAAGTTTGCATACTTTTCGTGGGCCATTTGCATCAATTTCCCCAGGTACAATGACAATCTTGTGTATAATTGAGGCCCCGCATATGGAGTTGTCGGGTCGAACTAGTGTTGTGGTCGCCCTTCTCTAGAGCTTGGAGTCATTTAACCTGGTGATTAGGGGTGGGCACGGGTCGGGTCGATTCTTGTTCGGGATCGAACCGAAACCCCCCGAACACGAACCGACCCGATTTTAATCGGTTTAGCATTTTCCAAACCGAAACTGAACCAACGGTTCCATTTGGTGACCTGAAATCAACCCGACCCAACTCGGGGTGTGTCCGAGTTGGGTCGGTTACTGTGCTTTTTTTTTTTGCTGCAAACCGACCTAACGGATGACCCGAACGGCCTCAGGTCGGTGTGGGTCAATTTGGATTAGCTGTTCGCAGTTCAAATGCCCAACCCTATTGGTGATGACTGACAGTCCAGGCTAATGCTGAAACCTTAGCAATAATATCATGCCAGCTATAGGTCCACCTCGGCTTCAAGGTCACCTCCAACATCTATATTAGGATCCATCAGGTCCAAGTAATGTGTAACGATAAACAAGTTGAATTGTGCTATTGGGGACCAATACCTTCATAATTTATAATTTAAAATTTCGTAATGTTGGGGACCAAAATTCATTGACAATAGAACTTACACGTGACCTCAGCAATAATATCATGCCAGCTATAGGTCCACCTCTGCTTCAAGGTCACCTCCAACATATATATCGGGATCCATCAGGTCCAAGTAAAGTGTAACGATAAACAAGTTGAACTGTGCTGCCGGGGACCAATACCTTCATAATTTAATAATGTGGAGACCAAAATTCATTGACAATAGAACTTACACGCGATTTGTAGGGTGATAGAGAATAAATTATAGAGACTATTGATAAGTGCTAGAAAAGCACTTAAATAACTCTTCTATTTTATGTATTTGTGTGTTTTATTAGTGTTATATATTCCGTTTTATGTGTTTTTCCTTTATTGTGGTGTTTAGGGTCACAAAGAATCAAAAGGAGTCAAAAAGAATGAAAATCGAATGAAAACGGAAACTCGGGACCAAAAAGGCAAGCGAATCAAAGATGGAGGACCTCCGATGCAATTTTATGAAAAGTTATTTTTACAATTTTTCTTGTACCAAAGTCAAAGAACATCAAAAGAGGTTTCCCAAACTTTTTCCGGATCTCAAATCGGAGTTTCCTAGTGAAAGTTATGGCCATTTGAAGAAAAAGGACTAAAAGCGTCAATGCCAAAACTGTTGGGGACCAAAGTGCAACTTTTCAAACGTCGGGGGACCAAAGTGAAACTTTTCAAAAAGTTGGAGGACCAACATGCAATTTGTCAAGGACCAAACTGAACAACATTCAAAAGTTGAGGGACTTGGTGTGCAATTTACGGGTGACTCGGGTGACTCAGTCACGCCACATGTGATCGAGTCGGGCCCGAGCATCTTCGATCGAGCATAGCCGTCAGTCATCCCTGAAACCGTCCCTGGCCTCCCAGATTCGTGGCGCGGTGGTAAAGCGAGAATCGCGCGTTACTCGGTCGTGTAGCGGTGACTCAGTCGCTGACACCTGCAGATTTTGTGACCAGTGGACTCCACCTACCATAAAGCGTGTTTTTGGTATTTTCTTAACTTCTTAGAGATAAAATAACTTGACACCACAATAGACTCATGAAGGAAGACTTTTATGATTTTTTAATATTTTTGGTGTAATATTTTGCTTTATAAATAGAGCGATTTCGAGCTTGAATCACACAACTTGTAGAGAGAATTAGCTTATGATTCTCTCCAATTTTCTCCTCAATAAAATTCTCTTCATCATTTGTTCTTAGTTTTAGCTTGAAAGCTCTTAGTTTTTCATATTAGTGAGTAAAAACCTAAATTTATGTTCGATTAATCAATCGGCGATACTTGACCGTTAATATGATTAGCGGAGCATTTCTTCACTAATTTCTCTTCTTTTATTTTTCATGTTTGAGAAAGATAATTTCTCATATATTGCGAGAGGTGATACTGCAGCGTTACGTCGTTATAAGTATTTAACAGCATATATGAGTAGTTAGACTTCTCTATTTAATTCTTAGCATTATTTACGTGATTTCTATAGTTTGTATATATTACTTGAGATAGTGAAGTATAATCTATCATAAAGCGATGGTGATACCCGCTAATATGAGTAGTTAGACTTCTCTTAATAGTTCGAGGGACGTTGTGTTCAATTATCATGTTGTTATCTTTTCTAACTCTTTGCTAACGTTTTATCTATTCCTCTACTTCAATTTGTTGATTTGTTATGCTTTTAAACCCGTTTTGAATTTATGTGATTATTGCATTCACTTTGGCCAATTGAATCAATTAATCTTTAAGTTCAAATTATGTGCTAGGATTGGAACTTTTGATCGTAATTGTCACTAGATTCCAATCCACGATGTAAGCGAATGTCGTGCATATTTGTTAATAAATCAACTTAGATGTATTAATTCAAGTTTGTGAAATTGATCATCTAATTCAACTCATTCTTCTTGTTCATTTTACACTAGCATTGCATTAAATCCTAAGAACTTGTTTAGGATTATCCAATAGCTAGACGTTAAGTTAAAGAACTCACTTTAATTTAATACACTTAAGGAAGAATTCGTTAATCAGATCGTATTGATTAATTGGAGTTGATAAATTGAAGAAGGGATAGTACACGTTGCATGGGAAAGATAAACACAAGATGTTGACACAACTGAACCCGAGAACTAGATATATCTTTAATTGTTTCATTTTCATCTCTTTTATTTTGTCATTTTATTTTCGAATTTCATCCAACTTCACAAAACCCCCATTTCTAGATTAATTGATAAGAACAACTAGATTAAACACCGTTCCTCTTGGGTTCGATCCTTACTTACCACTTCTACATTAATTTGTAGTTTTGAACCCGAGTAAGGAAATAAAATAAATTTTGGCGTACTGCGACAACACGCCCAACTATGCTAGAGAAATGCCGCGTATGAGCGACTACTTTAACAATCTTGATGTTTAAAATTTTATTGGTTGTAATTCAGAAAGGGTTGTTGGGACAAAAAAAGACTTTCAACGTTTATGGTTGCTACTACTTTAACAATCTTGACGTTTAAAATTTTATTTTCGACTTTACTTGCAGAATCTGGACTGTTGTTATTACTCTGTTGAAACATAGTGTTAAACTAATTTTGTTATGATACCCTTTGGGCACATATTCAATAGCCTACGTGAGTGTGGAGTTTTCTGTAGACCCCACACTCACGCAGACTATTAGATATGTATATAAATGGGCACCATAAAATTTTTCCGCGCGAATATATCCTATGTTACTAAGATGTCACTTTTATAAAAGTAGAATGTCCTTTTTTTTTAATCTTTTTTTCTCGTTCAATAATAATTAATAAGTTGAGATGCGAACGTCAGTTTAAAGCTATCTTGTTCTTTTGGTCACAAAGTTATATACACGTAATTTCGGGTAACCAGAAATTTTTTTTCAACCACACACATATTTTCCAATATAATATTAACCACATATTTTTATCACCAATCAAACATACCCTAAGTTATGTAAAAAAATATTTTCAGAAAATTTTATGTAGTTAATTAATTTTTTTTTGGAGTTGTGATCATGTTTGACTGGAAGAGATGAAGAGAGGGACATTGTGTAAAGGGTACACCACAAAATACGTAGTTTATTTTATTTTATCCTTTTTATTTTTTTAAACTTGAAATAGATTGGGCATTTGGGTCTATATGTAAATATCTTGTGGTGTATTTATAAAATATTATATTCTTTTATTTTTGGCGTACATGTAATGTGATGCAATGAATAATTACTGTAGTGGTAATATAATTATCCTTTTTTTGTTTTTTATTTTTTCTTTTTAACCTTCAATCTTTCTCTTTGCTGTAAAATTCTCTCTTCTGTCGTCCAAAATGCCATCGTGCTAATTTCTGTTGAAACGAGAGCTCCACGAGGCACGAATTCTTTTGCCTTTTGTGGCAACAAATTTCGTCTAGTTTGGTTTTAAACCTTTTGTTTACGGCCTGTGAATTTGGGTGACGGCCATGCACCATTTTGTTCCGTGGTGAGGGAAAAAAGATAGATCGAAAAGGAAGAAAGAGAAGGAAAAGAAAAAGAAAAGTAAACACGATTTTTTACCCTTATAAAAGTGGGTGCGTGAGTAACGCACGACATGTTAATTAACAGTATATTTGGCAGGATTGTAACAAATTAAACATCGTGGCTTTGCGACCAAAGTTCAAAATAAGTTTTTAAATGTCAAAATTTTCAAAATGGGTCACCGATATGCTATCGCTATAAGAATTGGGTCTTTTGTACTAGTTATTTATTAATATGAAATGCAATCAAGTCATCAAATTCATCAAGTTAGTGTCTGATATTTATAATTGACATGTTAGATTTAGTTATTACAAGTCACTTGTTAGCATCTCATTAGATTGAAAACCGGGTTAATAAAAACAACATTAGAAAAAATATTTTCTTACATACAAATTGTCACCACACCACACCACACCACATCAATTCTTTGTTAACTTTAGTTGACAATTTTACAAACACTACAAAAAAATCCCTTTAACACACTTACTAATATGTTCATAACAGCACTCATTGTAGATAAATTGACTAACACATACCATTAACATATCTTTTGAATTGTCCATCGTACATAGATGGTCTTAGAATCTTAAAGCATCGATCTGATGCTAATGTCAAGCTTGAATCGAAAGTTGGCACTGAAGAGAGGGAATATGACGCATAATTAAAAAATGTAGATAATGTCAAGGATGATGTCTTAAATTAGACATCCTACTCAACAATATCATGCATTATTCTATTAATCAATTCGAATAATGTGCATCTCTCTTTTTTTAGATTTATTTTTCTCTCTCATATTTATCTTTCCCTCTTTAGTTTATCAACCACATCGTCTTATATATATTAATATTGTTGTATTGGTGATGCTTTTAGTCGAGTAATTAAACTCTGGTACCAATTGTCAATTGTTTAGATGTTAACATAAATCTTAACAAATTAAACAAATTTTGGATAGAACTGTTTTATGCATGTAATAAGAGGTCTTCAAGGATGTCCCAATCAATTTTCACCATAAATAGCCATACATTACAATACTCATTCATCCAAATCAAAATATCCTCTCTAGAGATATGTCAACTCAAACTCCCAAAATTCTTCCCGAATACTTGCAGCAAGAAGAAGTTTTAGCTCAAGATTACAAAGACCTAATCTTGTCTTTGCCTAAAGAAAATGGTTGGATTACCTCCCATCTCTACAAATACAAAGGCTACTACCACACAGCGAGACACGTTCAAGGCATCATCACATTCCAACAACACTACAAACCTCGTAATTCCGATGTCATTCTCATTACAACTCCGAAATCAGGGACGACGTGGTTGAAGGCGCTTGTGTTTGCCATGATGAATCGAATTAAACATCCCATTACAACAGATGACCACCCTTTACTCACCCAAAATCCTCATGACCTTTTGCCGTTAGTGGAACATGGAATCTATGTCGATAACCAACTCCCCAACGAAGAGCTATCGTCCATGAAATCTCCTAGGATTTTTTCGACTCATATGCCGTTTTCGTCCCTACCGGAGTCTGTGATGGATTCTGGATGTAAGCTTGTTTATCTGTGTAGGAACCCTAAAGACACCGTTGTATCATTGTGGCAATTTTCTAATAAGCTGAGGCCTCAAGAAAAGGGAACTCGTTCACTTGAAGAAGCATGTGATATGTTTTGCAGAGGAGTGAGTCTATCTGGTCCATTTTGGGACCATGTTTTGGGATATTGGAATGAAAGCAAGAAGAACCCTGACAAGGTAATTTATGTATACTTACACCACGAGTCAAAATTCTGTAAAACGAAATGTTTCAATAGTAATAACTGCCAGTTCATAGAAACTTGACATATTAGGTAGTCTTAACTGTGGAGCTCAGATTTGTTATCCCAATTCTTGGCTGGTCCTCTGATGGTAAGAGAAGAATTGCAATAACAGATTTGAGCTCCTAACTCTGTACGTACAAGTAGTGTATGCGTAAACACTTAGAGTCAAACTTATTTTTCATCAAATATCGGATTCATGCATGATCATTTTACCTTTAATAGGTACTCTTTTTGAAGTATGATGACATGAAAGAACACGCAACGGAAAATCTTAGACGGATTGCCGAGTACTTGGGATGTCGATTTTCCGACGAGGAAGAAGAATCGAAAATGGTGGAAGAAATCTTGAAGCTGTGTAGCTTTGATAATTTGAGCAATTTGGAAGTGAATAGAAATGGGAAGTTGTCAGCAGGTGTGGAAAATAAGGCTTTCTTTCGTCAAGGCAAGGTTGGAGACTGGAAGAATTATTTGACCGTTGAGATGGCAAATAAATTGGACCAAATTACTGAGAAGTTTAGTGGATCTGGATTGGTTCTATAATCAATGGCATATATGATATATGTTATGTTATGTGTTCAAAATTCAAATATTATGAATAATTCGAGTGGGTCATTTTTAATGGATATTTTAATTAATAATATATGTAGATGTGTTGTGCTTTAATTATTATTAGTTGATAAAACGGTGTTATTGTGCTTTATCATCATTCTCATCCTTCGATGAGAAACCGGCACATCCACAGCGCCACTTAAAATATGTTGATTCTCTAGTTTTCTTTTTTTATATTACGTTGCATCAATAATGTTGAACCCCTTATTTTCGAGATTAATTAAAGTATGAAAGTTTTGCCCAGTGTTTATATTCTTATGTAATTTACATTTTATTTACTTGATATTCATGCCTTTATACTCTCTCCGTTTCATAAAGATAAATAATATCGAATTTCACTCTTTATCCGTCTTATAATATAGATCACTATTTATGTTTGTGTGCATCAATTTCTTTATTTTGTTATTGTACCCGTATTTAACGTGCATTGTTATTTATAAAAATACATTATTATTATTATTATTATTATTATTATTATTATTATTATTATTATTATTATTATTATTATTTAACATAGAGTTATGTCAATATGTCTATAGTTGAGCCCTATACAATGTCATGTCAACTTGACAAAGTATAAGCAGTTATTTTGTGACAAAAACTATTTAACATGTATCAAATTAATTCGATAAAATAAATTATGAACCAAATAAATATATAAGAAATAAAACGAAAAATTATTTTATTTTAGTAAAATTTTGGACTAACTTATATATCGTTTAAACTTCGGGATCTAATTGTAATAACCCCCAAAGATTTAAAACCTTTTATGCAATTTATCCAATGTCAAATGACGAAAATACCTCTAAAAAAAATGATAAAATAGCAAATTCTGCGGCAATTAACGGAAAAATTGGACAGAATCGATCCCAAAGGACCAAATTTGTACCTCACACTTTTTTTTAACAAATCAAACTATTTTTTTTTCTTTTTTTGGGTACCAATTTCAAAGTTTTCATACTTTTTGTGGGTCATTTGCTTCAATTTCCCTAGGTACAATGACAGTCTTGTGTATAATTGAGGCCCTTTTTTTTGTACCAAATTCAAAGTTTGCATACTTTTCGTGGGCCATTTGCATCAATTTCCCTAGGTACAATGACAGTCTTGTGTTTAATTGAGGCCCCTTTTTTTGTACCAAATTCAAAGTTTGCATACTTTTCGTGGGCCATTTGCATCAATTTCCCTAGGTACAATGACAATCTTGTGTATAATTGAGGCCCCGCATATTGAGTTGTCGGGTCGAACTAGTGTTGTGGTCGCCCTTCTCTAGAGCTTGGAGTCATTTAACATGGTGATTAGGGGTGGGCACGGGTCGGGTCGATTCTTGTTCGGGCTCGAACCGAAACCCCCCGAACATGAACCGACCCGATTTTAATCGGTTTAGCATTTTCCAAACCGAAATTGAACTGACGGTTCCATTTGGTGACCTGAAATCGACCCGACCCAACTCGGGGTGTGTTCGAGTTAGGTCGGTTACTGTGCTTTTTTTTTTTGGCTGCAAACCGACCTGACGGATGACCCGAACGGCCTCGGGTCGGTGTGGGTCGGTTTGGATTAGCTATTCGCAGTTCAAATGCCCAGCCCTATTGGTGATGACTGACAGTCCAGGATAATGCTGAAACCTTAGCAATAATATCATGCCAGCTATAGGTCCACCTCGGCTTCAAGGTCACCTCCAACATCTATATTAGGATCCATCAGGTCCAAGTAATGTGTAATGATAAACAAGTTGAATTGTGCTATTGGGGACCAATACCTTCATAATTTATAATTTAATAATGTTGGGGACCAAAATTCATTGACACGTGACCTCAGCAATAATATCATTGTTAATTCTCTGATTTTGAGAATTGAAATCGTCAAAGTGTGTCAAAGGCTTGCTCGATAATTTTCAAGTATTGCGAACAAGACGGTAGAAGAGAAGATGAGAAGTTTTGGCTTATTTTTGGCAAGGTGGAGATTGTTGGATATTGCCAAAAATAAATCCAAAAGGAAAAAGGAAAACTTTTGGTCAAAGTCCTAAACCAGTTAGAATTATGAATTGTTCTCCTTATTTTGGTAGGTTTAGGTTAGTTGTTTTCCTATAAATTGATGTGTTTTCTCTTCTTGTAAGGTGTCTTGCGATAGGTGCCAGACCAGAATATGGGTTGAGAGAAAAATAGTAGTTTAATACTTTCTAGTTTTGTAGTCTTTGTGGGTAGTCTGAAAGAATAGCGATTGGTGAGTCTTGGTAAGACTTGATGTATTTTCTCTGTAATACTTGGGGTTGGGGTTAGAAGTGAAAAGTCTATATGATTGTAAAAATTTTTCATATAGTGGAAAGCTTTGTGAGTGCAGTGGTTTTTCTCAGGTTTTGGAGTTTTCCACGTAAATCCTGTGTTGTTATTTCCTTACATAGTTTTTCTTCTATTCTTTTGATATTTCTCAATTTGAAAGTAAGATCTTGGGACAATCGTGAAATCATATTCAGGTTGATTTCCCAACAAGTGGTATCAGAGCAAGGTCCTTCAGTGCGGTGGAGTTTGGATCGCAGAGTAGAAATATCATATTCTAAATTGGGTGTGGAGAAATTTGATGGAAGAATCAATTTTGATTTGTGGCAAGTACAAGTCAAGGATATATTGATTTAGGTTGGACTACACAAGGATTTGGATAAAAAAGGCACCCATGTGTTCTAACAAAGTTATTGAAGCTAGTATGGTTGATGATGATTGGAGAGATTTAGATTTGACGATTATAAGCACGAGACGTTCAAATCTGTTGTACCTGAAATTTTCAGTGGGATCGGCCATAAACTAGTGGTTGTTGGAGTTATAATTGATAAATTATTTAGATTTATCGGGTTTCTTTCATTGCTTGTTGCCGAAAAGTGAAAGATGGGTAACTCCATGGAGAAGAAAGTGACTTGTTAGAAGTATGGACCAATTGGTTACGTGAGAAAATATTGTTCAGATGGAGGAGATTCGGCTACTGCTCGGATCTGAACAATCCGACTCTCTTGATGTGAGGGCGGTTGAGAAGTGACGTTAGTAGGATGGTCATCCTTATGGCATGTCGCTAGTTGTCATGATAGAGGATATGTTACTACTAGCGGGTTTGCACACGGGCATTGGCTGGCATCGATGCAGGGTGTGTGTTTGAAGTAATGTCGATGGCTGATGAGCTCTCTGGAAAGCCAGCAAGAGAGTTACACCATAAATTTCGTGAGTTTTATTTCGACATTGACGATGAAATTCTTAGAATTTGTGAGTAATTATAAGTGGTTATACTTTTATGGTGGAGTATGTTAATTCTCTGATTTTGAGAATTGGAATCGTCAAAGTGTGTCAAAGGCTTGCTCGATAATTTTCAAGTATTGCGAACAAGACGGTAGAAGAGAAGATGAGAAGTTTTGGCTTATTTTTGGCAAGGTGGAGATTTTTGGATATTGCCAAAAATAAATCCAAAAGGAAAAAGGAAAACTTTTGGTCAAAGTCCTAAACCAGTTAGAATTATGAATTGTTCTCCTTATTTTGGTAGGTTTAGGTTAGTTGTTTTCCTATAAATTGATGTGTTTTCTCTTCTTGTAAGGTGTGCCAATAGGTGCCAACCAAATATGGGTTGAGAGAAAAATAGTAGTTTAGTACTCTAGTTTTGTAGTCTTTGTGGGTAGTACAAAGAATAGCAATTGGTGAGTGCGGTAAGACTTGATGTATTTTTCTCTGTAATACTTGGGGTTGGGGTTAGGCGAGTGAAAAGTCTATATGATTGTAAAAATTTTTCATATAGTGGAAAGCTTTGACGGTCTGCCCGTGGTTTTTCTCCGGTTTTGGAGTTTTCCACGTAAATCCTGTGTTGTTATTTCCTTACATAGTTTTTCTTCTATTCTTTTGATATTTCTCAATTTGAAAGTAAGATCTTGGGACAATCGTGAAATCATATTCAGGTTGATTTCCCAACAATCATGCCAGCTATAAGTTGAGGCCTCAAGAAAAGGGAACTCGTTCACTTGAAGAAGCATGTGATATGTTTTGCAGAGGAGTGAGTCTATCTTGTCCATTTTGGGACCATGTTTTGGGATATTGGAATGAAAGCAAGAAGAACCCTGACAAGGTAATTTATGTATACTTACACCACGTGTCAAAATTCTGTAAAACGAAATGTTTAAATAGTAATAACTACCCGTTCATAGAAACTTGACATATTCGGTAGTCTTAACTGTGGAGCCCAGATTTGTTATCCCAATTCTTGGCTGGTCCTCTGACGGTAAGAGAAGAATTGCAATAACAGATTTGAGCTCCTAACTTTGTACGTACAAGTAGTGTATGCGTAAACACCTAGAGTCAAACTTATTTTTCATCAAATATCGGATTCATGCATGATCATTTTACCTTTAATAGGTACTCTTTTTGAAGTATGATGACATGAAAGAACACGCAACGGAAAATCTTAGACGGATTGCCGAGTACTTGGGATGTCGATTTTCCGACGAGGAAGAAGAATCGAAAATGGTGGAAGAAATCTTGAAGCTGTGTAGCTTTGATAATTTGAGCAATTTGGAAGTGAATAGAAATGGGAAGTCGTCAGCAGGTGTGGAAAATAAGGCTTTCTTTCGTCAAGGCAAGGTTGGAGATTGGAAGAATTATTTGACCGTTGAGATGGCAAATAAATTGGACCAAATTACTGAACAGAAGTTTAGTGGATCTGGATTGGTTCGATAATCAATGGCATATATGATATATGTCATGTTATGTGTTCAAAATTCAAATATTATGAACAATTCTAGTGGGTCATTTTTAATAGATATTTTAATTAATAATATATGTAGATGTGTTGTGCTTTAATTATTAGTTGATAAAAAGGTCGTGTTGTGCATTATCATCAAATATATATATATTCTCTAAATCATTGAACAATAGTTAAATATTTTCTAGTTTTCTTTTTTATATTATGTTGTATCAATTATGTTGCAACCTTATTTTCCGAAATTAATTAAAGTATGAAAGCTTTGCCCAATGTTTATATTCTTATGTAATTTACATTTTATTTACTTGATATTCATGTCTTTATACTCTCTCTGTTTCACAAAAATACATAAGACCGTGTTTCACTCTTTATCCATCTTACCTTATAATATAGATCACTATTTATGTTTGTGTGCATTAATTTCTTTATCTTGTCATTGTACCCATATTTAACATACATTGTTATTTATAACAACTAGTATTCAACCCGTGCGTTGCACGGGAATGAAAACCATCTAAAAGAGCACGTCTTACAGATACCAAATGTAAATCTTTTTATGTAAAATGCAATAGATGCAAATATAATTGTGATAATAAAAATAAAGATATATTGTTGGATATCAAAGTAAAATATTTAAGATGTGTCTCAAATTAGATATAAATATATAGTTAAACAATATTGTGTTACAATTGAAATAAAACAGTTTTAGCATAACACACAATAGATGAAAGTGCATTTGAATCGGTAATCATGATTGTTGTGTGATGTGGCGGTATGCATTTGAACTAAATAAATATTATAAATAAAAAAATCACTTTAAATTTTGAAACACCTATTAAACACCACATTTGTTGTTGGTTTTTCATATTGACCATATTTATTGTGATAATAAAGATAAAGATATATTGTTGGATAATTAATATAAAATATTTAAAATGTGTCTCACATTAGTTATAAATATATAGTTGAACAATATTGTGTCACAATCGAAATAAAACAGTTTTAGCATAACACACATTAGATGAAAATGTATTTGAATCGGTGACCATGGTTTATTGGATGATGTGGTCATATGCATCTGAACTAAATAAATATTATAAATAAAAAAATCACTCTAAATTTTGAATCACCTTTTAAACACCACATTTGTTGTTGAGTTTTCATGTCGATCATCCTTGTCATAAATTGAAATCTTCAATCCGCTACCGTTCATAACTCTGGAGACAATAACATATAATTGTCTATGCCTGAATATGAGCCTCCTTAAATGAATACCAATATTAGAAAGCGATTGCCCCCAACTCTTACTGATTGTCATAAACATAAGTTTTTATTCTTAATTTTTTAATCAAGTATCACAATTTCCATCCACCTTTTTATATTTTTATATTAAGAAACAAATAAAAAGCAAACATACAATATAATTATTATGAATGAAGTAAATTATTTGTTTGTTAAAAATCAAAAACCTTTTAAAAGCTAAAAAATAAAAAATAAAAGCTTTTATTGGATTGAAAAGATTAAAAACGATATTTAAAAAATATGGCATAAAAATATATACATCAATAGCCTACTAACAAATGTAATAAAATACATTACCCAAATCAATTAAATGAATCAAATACACATTTTCAATTAAATGAAAGTCAAACACACATTTCTTACACAAAAACACTAATTATGGCCCGTTTAATTTACCCAAAGCATACTTGACTTATACCCACTAAAATAACTTTCCTATATTTATCCAATTCAATTAAACGTGATTTCTTAAAAAGTAATAATTCCTATTAAAAAGAAAAAAGAAATAATTTGATTTCTTTTTTGTATTTTTATTTTATTCATATTGTCTTAAATTAAAAAATAATAGTTGTTCTAAAAATTGATATTTGGTTTTTTATTATTACTTTTTTAATGTCCTAGAAGTTTTTTCATATTGTATAAGTTTTTGTAGGGAAAATATGGTTAACAATCTTGTTCATCGCTTAGAGCCACAAAAGTATATTTTAACCTCACTTTAGGAGGGCATTATGGGACCAGTATGTGATTTTCATTTATTATTATTAGTTAAAAAAATAAACTAAAAATTATTATTAAACTAAAGGAAAATCAATTACGAATTTTCCCAAATTGCCATCGATTATAACTTCTAGATGCATAATGATTCGTGCTTTATAGAGTAATACATACATTCTCCTCTAATAATTATCTGACATTGAATATTTATCTTTTTCAATAGTGTAGAAAATTTCAATAATGTAGAAAATTATCGATTTGTTAAATTTTTGGAGAAAAGTTGAGAATTTTATTTTGGAGAACTTTCAAGCTCAAAAAGATTTAATTAACTTTACATAAAATTAACTATGTGATATATTATTTCCTAAATAATATTAGTAATTGTAATTTTTTAATCCACGTGGAAGTCAAATTAGACCATATCCTATGGTAAAAGTGCATATGGCCATGCCATCTTAACACTAAATAGTATCAACACTACACCAAATCAAATTTTCAACTACAATCCAATTAATAACCCCAAATCTTACACCAAATAGAACCATTCACGTATTTCATTTAATTTTAAAATCACATACAAAAAGATAAAAATAAAAATTGTATTGTAATGGAACAACATTTATTAATTTTAAATAACGTGTTAAAAAATGGGCATTTGACCAATAACTACACATATGGGAAAATTTTTCCAACTAAATCGTACACATCTCTTTTTTGCCCATTAACTCATTTTTTACACAATAGGACCAAAATAGAATTTAACAATCACAAATTTACAACAATGTCACTCTAATAAAATAAACATCCAAATTTACAACAATAACACTCTAATAAAATAAACATCTAAATTTACAATAACGCCACGTTAATAAAATAAACATCTAAATTTATAACAATGTCACTCTAATAAAATAAACATCCAAATTTACAACAATGTCACTCTAATAAAATAAACGTCCAAATGTCACTCTAATAAAATAAACATCCAAATTTACAATAATGGTTATGTTAAAGCTTGCACTTTAGCCCTCAACCTTTGACCCCCACCCCCACCCCATTCGCATCACCACCCCCATCGCCACCAACACCGCCACCATCACCATTCCACCACCCCACCACCAATTCCACTATCACCATTCCATCACCACCCCGCCACCACCACCACCACCACAACCACCATTTCGCCGCCACCACCACCATGAAAACTACCAAACCGGGCCGCCACCACCCCCAACCCACCTCTCCACCACGACGCCTTCCCCATCCCACTACTACCACCATTCCACAACCGCCACCACCACCACAACCATCGTTACGCCTGCACCACCGCCACCACAACCACCAAGCGCCATCACCACCACCCCAACCCCACCCGCAGCCTCTGCCCACCCCACCACCACAACCACCAAACCGCCGCCAAAACAACCACCACCCCTACCCCACCCCCACCACCAACAGGCCAGCCGCGCCCGCCATCACCATCCCCCACCAACATTCCACCACCACCACCGCACCTGCCACCACCAACACCCGCCGCCACCACCACTATCCAACCACCACCCCCAAACCGCGCCACCACCACCCCCCGCCACCCCAACACCCCAATCGCCAAACCATCACCACCATCCCCACCCCACCGCCCCACCACCACCAAGACAACCACCAAACCGCCACCGCCACCACCACCCCCTACGACCACTGGACCAGACCGCCGCTACCAACACCCCACCGCCACCACTACACCACCACCATCACCACTACCACCAAGCGCGCGTGCCGCGCCATCACTACCATTCCACCACCAAGCGACCACCAGCCACCACCACCACCCCTACCCCACCACCATTCCACAAGCACCACCACCACAATCACCAAACCAGCTACCACCACTACCATCCCCACTCCACTACCACCACCACTCATAGTAATATCATTACCTTGGGAAATATCACTACTTACCGATAATCATATTTTTACGCCATAATAATTATAACCATAGTAATAAAACATCATTCCCAACTTTTTTAGGATTAGAACACTACAGAACACTAAAGAAAATATTATCTACCCTACTGATAATATTACCTACCCCATTTTCTACTTGAGGTCACTCCGCATTTTCTTTTCTTTTTGGTTGAGTGGTGGTTGAATTATAGTGACTCATTCTAGGATGTCACACAAAGGACTACGACAAGAAAAACATTACATACCCCAATAATATTATCATCTAACCCTATAATAATATTACTATACCCGATAATCTAGATTACTACCCCCAATAATTTAGATTAATAACGTTCATCTTTTCTAATCAACTATAATCTAGATTACCAACAGCAAGCCACCGCCGCCACCACACTACCCCCACCACTACCACCCCACCCCATTCTACCACCACCCTCCATCCACCACCACCACCACCGTCATTTGCCAACACCCCCAAGTAATATCATTACTTACTCCAAAGAATATCATTACCTATCACAGTAATCATATTATCTACTATGATAATTATAACAATAGTAATAAAACACCATTCACAACTTCTTTTAGGATTAGAACACAAAAGAACACTAAGGAAAATATTACCTAGCCTACTGATGATATTACCTACACGGTAATTTCGACCACCACTCAATTTCTCATTTCCTAAGCCGACTTTCTCTCTCTCAATTACCACTCCCAATAATAATATTATCAATCACGGTAATCTATATTACTGTAGAGGTAATAATATTACCTATCCAAATGTCGTATCTAGAACATAAAAACTCCACAATTTTACACCACTACTGCTATAAATAAAATACAGAGCACCTCAAACATATAATGAGCTCGAACGTTCCTTATTCAATCGCATGTTATTGATAGGAACGAATTAAAGTAATTCAAAACCATCATTCACACGATTATGAAAAAAAGATAATTGCAAAAACAAGTTTTCCAAACAAGAACTTCATATGTTTTGATTGGAATGTCGTACCATATAGCAAGAGTAACAAAGCCACATAATATGAAATTAAAGTTTTAAAAATTAAGAGCAAGTTTGGCAAGAGGCTTATAATTGAATCAAGAATTAAAGTATTGAATAATACAACAAAACATTAATTCCCCTGTTGACCCTTGAGAATGGGGAACTATGTCTCCTAAGTATTGAATCAAAAGCATTTTCTCTAACTGGCTACCTAAATGACTGCTTTGAACATATTGCAACATTCCAGAAATAATATAAGTGCAGTGAAGCAACCACTTGACCTAAGATAAAAAAAAAAAGAAAAAAAGAAAGCGTGCAACTGAATTAGTGCATGTTCTTCATCATAGAGGATTCAATAATATTACCTACCATGATAATTATAATATTATCTCTCTCGATAATAATATTTCCTACCTTAGTAACAATATTACATACTCCAATTATATTATTACCCACATCGGTAATATTATTACCTACCCCAATAATTAAATTATCTACCCCACTAATTAATTTACCTACCATACTAATCATGATCCAAACACTAAAATACCAAAATTTTAAATGCGATTCGCTACAAAAACCAACATATAAGATCTGCCATGTTCATTAAACTCAATTTCTTCTTTGACACCCCGATATATACTCGAAGCATAAATAATAGGAGTATTTAATTTAAAAATAAATCTACCCAGCTATTAGTTTGGCACTTATTTTTTCTCTAATATATACAATAAAATAAACAAATGTGTAGAATTCAATGAGACTAATCAAATCACAATACATGGTAGAAATCACTCTAGATGATCTACGAATTAAACTTTAAGCTCACTTATCACACTACAAGGAACTTGCCGGACCATTTCATATTGAAAAAGAGAAAACAAACAACCATTATAATAACATTATCGATCCCATTAATATTATTACTTGACCCGATAATAGTATTAACTACTCCAATAATCAAAATCAAAACACTAACGAAATACAATTTAAAATGGAAGGTGACCTTGTCATTTGGAGAATTAACTGAAAAAGCCAAATTATTGATAAATTCTTAATATATTTGGAATTCCATTTCCCTTATCCCCAAAATTATAATATTATAATAAATCAATAATTGCAAATGAGGGATCTGATATTCGGCAACTGAATGAATCTTATGGAGTTTGCAATGTTTTCCGCTGTTGTGGGTAAATAACATAGATAATTCCAATCCTCCAACCAATAGTGTAATTGAAGCATCCATATTTGAATTTCAATGATGGTTGACAATCAGAAACATAGGTGAAATTTTTGGAATTTCTATTTGCCTTATTGTTATTATTCTGACTGATCATTCATCTCCATTTCTATAGATTTAAAAGCGAAAAATGGAAAATTCTAATTACCAGCACTTGAACACCGATTGTGGTTGTGGAGATTCTGAGAATTTCATCTTCGAAATCAAAGTTTGTTGGTGAACTAATGCAGACTGAGGATTTGCACATGAATTTGGAACTGAGATATGCGAGATTTTGGGGGTGGATTCTGACTGTATAATGGGAGAAAAACGGGAGACAATACATTTTACTAACTAGCAGCCAACAGAATGGGCAAAAATGTCAAAAAAAAGCTAATAAGAGTTGGTGGGCAAGAGAATTATAAGCAGGTGTAGTTAGTGAGAAAAAATAAGATGTACCTGAGTTAATGGGGAAGAAATGCCATCGCCCTGTAGTTTATGGTCATTTACCCTTAAAAAATTCGAATATAAGGAAATTCTTATTTTTGGAGATTTCGTGGCTACATACAAATTTGTACAATAGTATCATTTTTTAAGTAACCTCAATATTGTTTTATTTATTAACTAAAACAAGAATAAGATACATCTATACAAACTAGTAGCCCATGTTAGGGTTGAATTTTTTTTTATAAATTTTTATGTGAAATAGGAAAGAGACCGAGTGGACTTGAATGATGGAAATATGTGTAATACATATAGGTCTCACGAGATATACAGATGTGATTTATTTAATTAAATTAAAATTTACAAAGAATGGACAAAAAATGTATAAAAATTTTAATCCTAGGCATTTTATTAAAGAAAAAAAAGAAGCAGAATAGCAGAAATTTATACTCCCTCCGTCCCATTTTGATAGGCTTGTTTTCCTTTTTCATCCGTCCCAAAATATAAGCTACTTTCCTTATTGGTATAAATTTAATTTCTTTATTTCCTAATCTACCCGTATTTATTATACATGGTTATTAATAAAAGTAAGTTGTCATAGTTAATATAGGGGTATATTGAGAAATATACAAGTAAAATTTACCTTTCCAATAAATATTAATTTCAAATTCTTAATCTGTGTGAAAGTCAAACCATGCCTATCAAAATGGGACGGAGGGAGTAGCATCTTTGACGCTACTGCTATGTACTATAACACAAGAATCTACGCATTGCCTGAAAACGGATATATATATTTCTGTGCATCGGATCGTTAGTGTTAATTTCATTAACCTGAATCAAGTTCATGCACTTGAAGACCACGAAGTTCATTTATCTGCACATAAGAAGAAGACATAATGTTTATACATTCCTTCAAAAAAAAAAAAAAACATAAAACAATGTTTATGCATAAAAGTTGATAGGGGTTGATTTTTAATAGTTTTTAATGGATTTTAATATAAATGGGGAGAGAGAATGAGTGGGGTTAAAAGGGAGAATGTGAATAAATTAAAAGTGTTTTAAAGTGTTTTAAAGTAAAAGAGGAGAGAGAACGAGTGGAGGTGAGTGGTTGAGATTTGTGGATGCGATGAGATATGTGGATGTGATTGATTTAGGAGAGAAAAAAGTTAAAAAAGTGGAAAAAAGTGGAAAAAAGAGGAGCCATTCATGATTTAAATGGTAGAGATTTGTGGATGTGACGAGATATGTGGATGTGATTGATTTAGCGTAAAGCAAGAATGGAAAAAAAAGTGATAAAAACTGGTAAAAAGAGTTGGCTATCAGGGCATAAGTATTTAATAATGACTTTTATGTGGAAATGATCAATATTTTATTAATTTAAAATAGGTTCACGTACTTGAACACTATGAAATTTGTTTGTTTATTTTTGTGTGTTCAAATAGAGTGATAACGACAGTTGAAATATTTTTCTTAAAAGCTACACCCTCCGTCTCAAAACGATGAGCTTATTTTGATTTTCACATAGATTAAGAAAATTGTACTTAATGTTGTTGGAAAAAAAAATTTAAGTTAGGTTTTTCAAATATACCTCTACATTAAATGATAATGATACATGTTTATTAATAACGATGCACATTAAATAAGGTTATAATAGAAAAAATAAAGAAATTAGAAAGATACAAATAGAAAAGAACTTAAAAGACATAAAGAAAGTAAATTTTTTTAAGTAAATTACAACAAGAGAACTATTGGAGTTAGGACCCTTTTTATAGAGTACAATTGATAGGCTGTTATAGCATTCACAATGCATATCTTAAATTTAACTAGCCACCTAATTAGTAATAAAATGAATGTAAGGTAACACATATACATAATAAATTTAACTTGTATTTTGTTACTACAATAGATATGCTAAATTTTATCTAAATAAAGCTTAACCCATAAATACAATATAATGGACCATACCGACGCATAAATGCTATGGTTCAAACAATACTATTGGTAAAAAATTTAAAAAAATGAAAATAATGTAGTAGAAGGATATTGTCATTTAAGACAAATATGTCACCCCACATGTTAAAATGTTAGCTAAATTTAACAAATATTTTAACTCGTTATAAAAAAAGATTCTTTTAACTAATATACTAATTAACACATCCATTGTAGACATTAATTTAAGTTCTAACTAACCCATAACACTTAATATATATATTAACACATTCATTATGGATGCTCTTATAGGGGTAATCATAGCCATTATTCATAGGTACAAGGGAAAGTGGCGCAAATGGTCTAAAAAAGAAATATGCAAATTGCGAGATTGGAATAAAATAAAAAAATATAACTTGATTGGTCCAAAAAAAGTTTGATGTGCGAATTTTGTTTTTTTGGATGGATTCCGTCAAAATTTTCTATTAATTACCTCAAAATTTGTTATTTTGTTATTTTCTCGAGAGGTATTTTGGTCATTTCACTTGGGATAAATTGCACAAAAGGTCCTAAATCTTTGGGGGCTATTACAATCAGATCCTAAAGTTTGAAACATATATAACTTAGTCCAAAATTTTAGATAAATCAAATAATTTTACCTTTTATTTTTTATATATGTTTATCTGGTTCATAATTAATTTTATCGAATTAATCTGATATCAATTAAATATTACCTCCGTCCCATAAATATAGTCCACTATTCCTTTTTGTCCCTATCAAAATATATGTCACATTCCTTTTAAAGACATTGTTAAAATATTAATTATCTTATATACCCTCATTTAATGTACCTTGTTATCACTAAAATATATTAGTGGAAATAAAACATCTAATAAATGAAAGGACATAATAGGAAAGCAAGCTTAAGTTTTATTTTTCCAATACAATTAATTATATTTTTCTTAATTTTTGTGAAAATAGAAATTGATTATATTTATAGGACGGGGGTAGTAGTTTTTATTGAAAATTTTTAGTACACTAGCATTTATTCACATTAATATTATAAGTTTTCAAAAAATTTTAACATTACAGCCGTATACATTTTTATTTTAACTTACAGGTAATAATAAATGTAATTATTGAATTGTATCTCTATAAAATTTTAGTAGGACTATATCAATATAAAAAAATAAAAAAATGCATAAAAATAATAAAATAAAATACAAAAAATAAATTTTTTCATATATCTCCATTTTTTATATGTTGAAATAATTTTATTTTAATTAAACAGTTTTACATACATTAACACACGTTTGCATTTATCGTATAACTTTTGAAAATTTTCTTTTGTATTAATGTGTGTATATTTTTTCATTAAAAAAATATGTGTACACTTTAATTGCAATCAACAACTAGTGATTCTCTTTCCAAAAAAATATTTAAAAATTTATTATATTATGCATATGGGAGGAAAGAAAAATTCATCTCTTATTAATTTCATTGAATTCGGCTAAAATTAGAATCCATTGACAACCTAGACATATATTTGACATAATCTAGCAATTTAAACTTTTGAACTAATTAGTTTAATTACATACTACAATTAATGTATTTTTATGAGTTGAAAGAGAGAAAATAAGTAGAGTTGAATGGTGAAGATTTAGTAGTATAAGTGTACCCATAAGAGATGTGAATGTGATTTGTTTGACTAAATTTAAATTTTAAAAAGTATGAGAAAGTATGAAGAAATATGAGTATACAAACGGGCCGCCAGGAAAAAATCTGAATTTGAATCCCATACGGCCCCTCTTTGAAATGAATTGTCAAAAAATGAGAGGAGCGGAGCTTACTATGTAAGATTTTGAGAACCATTTTGCTCCCGGTGGATGCAACATCGAGTAAAGTGTAACGGTAAACAAGTTGGTCTATGCTGTTTGGGACCAATACATTCATAATTAAATAATGTGGGGACCAGACTTCATTTACAATAGAACTTACTCGCGATTCTATATAGTCAAAATTAATGGTACCTACTCGAGAAGAGATTGGCCGCCGCTCGCCGGTCTGAAAAGCTTCCAAAAAAGCTTCCAAAAAAAAAAAAAAAGGAAGAAGTGTTAGTTATGGGGTGTACAAGGCCCAATAGTTGGACCGGGTTGAGGTATCTTGTGGCTCAAGAAACCACAAGCCCAATAGGATTATTGTAAACCTATAAATAGCTCAATGTAGCCCCATAATACATAAGTTATTATTACTACATTGTCTGTAAGTTCTCTTTACAATTAGCTAGCACTAAATTGAGAGAGATCATCCCACTCTGAGTTGTTAAGTAATTCAAAGAGTAGTCTTGGCGTGTGGATCACCATTGGGTAGGACGATTGGGCTGATTATGGAAACGAAAAAGAACAAACAAAGAATTCTCCATGAAATCGGCTTCTACGCCGGTAATCTCTAATCACCGGATCTCATCTAAGGGCGAGTAGATCAGGTTTTGAATTGCCTATTTTATATTTCCATTTGTGCATGTTTATCGGGCAATTCCTAACGGTGGTATCGAGCCAACTTCGTTCTCTTGTTGAGGTTTGTTAGTTTGTGTTACAATAAGTGTTGTTGTATATATGTGTTTTATATCAATTTGATTTGGGTAATTAATGTTCTATTGAACAATCTAGTTTGATTTATTTGTGACGATGCAATTGCGTTAAAAATTAATTTTTGATCGAGATCCCGAAAGTATTCACGCCAAAAAAAAAAAAAAAAAAAAAAAAAAAAGAATGAGGAGGAGGTGTTTTGTGTCACCAGGAAATCGCCGTGATAGCCATGAGAGTCGCGCTACCATGATATGCCCTAGCTTGTGACGGTACGATTCTGGCCGGCGAAGTATCGCTTGCTATTGCAGCGACTCTATGCCAGAATCTGTGATTCGCAGTTCTGTGGCGAGTTCGCCAGTGACTCAATAATGTCTGACGATCGTCGACTGCGATGGTAAAGCGGCGCGGTCGGCATGCCCCTGGAGCGGCGGCGTGGTGCCTTCTTTGGCTGTGGCAACATGGTTGGTGGAACCTAGGGGTTCCACGGCGCGGTGATCAACGAGGAAGCGAGGGCCTGGTGTGCAATTTTGGAAATTGCACTGCAGAGCCTATCTCATTGAAGTGAATTCCCTTTTCCGAAAGTTTGAAACACGCAAGTTAGTCCCTACTTTGAGTTTATTGCGAAAACAAGTCCTTGGGTTGAAATAAAAATTTCTATTCATGATAAATCGGTTATCAATTTTCTCGCCATTATTCAACTTGAGCATTTATTTCCAATTTAAAATTATTATTTGCGACAAAAAGTTGAATTTTGAAATTATCTTTTGGTTTCTCCTAATATTTTTTGAGATCTTCATTGAAGTATGACTTTAATGTATATGACAAATAAAGTGTTATTTTGTCTAACGCCTCAAATGATATTTAATTAATTAGATTAATTATTTATTATTGCATGTAATTAATTAAGATTAATTACTTATTGTTACATGAAATTAATTGGATTAATTAGTAGAATTTTGTTTCGTGATTGTTTAAATTGTTTAAACAATACAGCGTCGTCTAAATAAATCTAGAAATTGGTATTTATCAATATTGGATATTGTGAATCATCTTGGACGGACAAAGTAATTCACAAAATAAAGAGTTATTTTGTGAATCCTCTTATTAATAAAATTAATTGATTAATTTGATTAATCATAAAACTTTATTAATATGTAATTAATTAGTTAATGTGATTAACTAATTAAATTTTGATATGATTGGGAAAATAAAGAGTTATTTTCTAAATTCCCTCCTCATGATAAAATTAAATAATTAATTAGATTAATTATATAATTTTAATTGATGAGATTATTAATTAGTTAATATGATTAACTAATTAATATTAGATTTAATTAAGTCCTTTATTGGTTTAAAATGTTTTGCCAAATAATATTTATTACCCAAATCTAGAAATTGATATAATTTTTAATATTAGATATTATTGGATGATTATGGACCAAACCAATATGATTGGATGGATGTATGGTTTTATTCCTTATCGTTACATTTGGGGACACTGCATGCCTATTATTAATTTGGGCTGCGTGCCAATTAATTTTAATTTAATTTTGGACCTTAAGTGCATGTATGATCGGCGTATGTGCCAACTAGTATAGGATCTGAGTTGGAGTAGAAGATGGAGATCCTTAGGAGTTAACCAGCGAAGGGCGAAGACCTTGTCCCTTAGGAATTGACCAACTAGTTTTTCTCTTGGCTCGGAAAACTAGATAGATATCGATCCATAATCATCCACTAGTTTATTATGCTTGATAGTTGCATGGTTGATGTTTATTATTATGCATTATATTGTTGATGAGGTGATCCTTAAAAATGGTATTAAATTCACGATTAAGCGTTAATCACGCCTTCCAATGTTACGGTGAAAAATTAGATTTTCACAATCGTGATCGACTTGTTGAGTAACTCGAAATTTCGATGCGTCGGAAATGTTCTTCCTTTGTGAGACATGTGATGCCCTCACGAACATTGGGTGAGTTTAACTAAAATTTATTTCTTGTTGAGTAACTCAAGGAAATAAACTTTAGAGGCACAACAAGTTGATACATAAGATGTACAAGATAAATTGTTATACCTTGATGATCTAGGAGTCACATGGAGATGTGATTGATAGGCGTATCTACACGAATGACAATTAGGGCTTGTTGAGTAACTCAAGGTTCTAATTGAACAAGCGGGGTCTAGCCTCTTGATAAACTTTGAAATTTTGTTTCTATCAATGTTGGGGATCATTGATTCGATTGGGAATATTGTTAATTAAATAAAAGTCCATATTTGATTAAGCTGTATTGCATTTATTAATTATTATTCCATTATCATTTCTATTAATTATATTATGAGTAATGTTTTGAGTTTGAAAAGCATATTTGATCTTGACAAACTCACTTTGAAACTACCAATCTTGTACTCGAATATGAAAAGTGAATTTAGTGTCACCACACTCCTTTGGACTTTCTTACTTTGACATTGTAAATGTGAGATTTATTTTCACATATAGTTCTGATATGTCATAAGCAGTTATCCCGAATAACCTACCAAGATAGTCTTGCTAGGACAATATGAATTTACAAAGATCATGTGATGATCATAATGCAGTATGTATGATACTTGCAATTGTGAGTTGTAAATATCACATGTGGGTATGGATATTTATGTTGTTATTGATCATGTCAGGAGTTGATCCATATGATGAGCGATATAAAAATCAGAGATGCTATTTGGAGACTTGATGGGCAACAAGTCAAATGTTGACTTAGTTCTTCAACTCTCATCACCAAATAGTCTATTATAATTTGTTATGAATTAAGATGTGAATAAGATTCCCAATATCCACTAATACATTTGATATGCCCAAAGCTACATTATACATACCACCCGATGTGATAAGATTGATCTTGAAACTCCTACTTGAGGCTTAGAAGTAGTCTCAAAGGAACTTTGAAAAGAATTTCGAGATCAAACTAACGGTTGAAGTATATAGAACATATTCAAAGCCAATAACACTTTGTAGAGACAAAGAAGATTGGTATGGAGCGTAGTCATGCATAACCAATTGAATAGAAGAATCTTGGAGAAGATTTTTGGCTTAGTATTTAAATCTTTTATGTATTGGATATCGGATGGAGATCCCATATTTAAATACGATTAAGATTTAAATAGGAAAGTTCCTTTGTAAGTAAGATAATGAGATCTGATGAAAAGAAGTAAATGTTACTTCATTCAAGACCTATTATTTTAGTTTATCCTTTTATTTTGTTTTAGGAAAAATATTTTGATCACGTTCTTATGAAGAACATCATTTCTATTCATGTTGGGACATGAATAGTTGATCCATTCAGATAAACAACAATAGTTGTTTACAATCATTTAATGGAATCAACTATAGAAATAAGATCGATAATATTGGATTTCTAAAGGTTTATTATTGGAATAGAAAATAAAAGGGAGTATAACGATAATTATATCTATTAGACATCAAAATATGTTAACCTAATTCATATTGATGTATTGGGTTGATAATAATACGAAGGTTAGGAAAATAGCATCTCTAACGTTGTCAAGCTTAAAGAGGACTATATACCGAGATATAGTATCTTATACTTGATGGATCACAAGCATGAAAAGTTTTGAAATGTTCAAAAGGGTTCAAGTAAGAGAGGGAGAGCTACTTGGGAATATTCTTACATTTCGATATGATCGAAGTGAAGATTATTTAAGGATACAATTAGAAGAATGAGATTCTCGTTCAGTGAATTTGGGAATATACATGACTAATTCAATGGTATATAGTGAGAGAAATTGTTCATATTAATATGATACGATGTTGTCATTATACCTAGCGAGTTCCTTTTAAAATTGTTTTGAAGATGGGCAATAGAGATTGCAAGTAACACACTAAATAATGTTCCATCTAAGTTGGAAGATAAAACTCAAAATAGTTTTGAGCAATAGCAGCTTAGATGAAGCGTAGGCGAAATCTCTTGATAGATATTCAAGATAAAATATTATTGAGTATCACTATTCTCACTTTTAATATTAGAATCATCTTATCGAAATATGATCTAATCTTTGAGAAATTGTTTTCCTAAAAGGACAGTGGGAGTAGGATAGACCTTGAAAGAGTTCAAGAAATCACAATAGAGATCAACCGACTAGATGAACTAGTTGCTGAACTTCATTTGATGAGGTGTAAACTAGTAAAGAAGAAAAGTTATTTATAACACATTGGCTCCGTATAGATCGTGGAAAGGATCATCTATAGCAAGATGTGATCTTGCGGCTATTAATATGGTATTGCTAGTCAATGATGAGAAGGTTGTGGTTTATAAATGGTAAAGTCAACTTGTTGACCTAAAATGTATAGATAGATACACTAGAATTCGAAGTGAGCTCCATGTACTAAAATCAAAATTCGGATTTTAGTTACGAGTGGAGTTGAACCTATAATTTGTAAATTAACTTTACAAACATCCGTCAACATGGATCGTAATGCTCACAAGACAAGATTAACGATGAATATTGCAATCAAAGACAAATGTTGCATTTGAGAGACAAAATTCACATCTATAATCATTAATTCAATTCTAACTCAGTAGATGCTCGTGTTTGAAAAATGGTTTTCAAAACTTGATTTTGATCACGTTGTATCGATGCAACATAAAAGTTTTGAATTCATAAGATCAAATTAAGTGTATGAGCATACCCAAGAGGAGCTAAAAACTTCATTTTAATGAGACAATCGAATAGTTTGATTTTATTATAAATGAGTATGAGTAGTGTATGCGAGAAGTTAGTGGGAGTGAAATCGTATTTCTAATACGGTATATGGATCTGAGTTATTAGAAAATGATATCTCGAGAGAAAGTCAACGTCTTCTCCATTATAGATTTAGAAAAGGTTGCATGTAATTTTGGGATAAAGATCTATGGAGATAGATCTACAAAATGTTCAACCTATCTAAATCCAAGTACATAGAGGAAATCTTTAGAAGGTTTTCTGAAAGAGTTAGAGAGAGAACTCTATCCTATAAGGATAAATTGCACTTTCAAAGGCGTTGGAGAGCTTGCGGTTGAGAGAGAGTCGCGTAGATAAGATTCATGCGATACTATGTACTAGATCAAATGTTTCACATGTTTTGGAGGGAAAATCTCCGAGAAAACAATGTAAGGAAGCACATTAAATAATAGTCAACAAACATTATTAGATGCTTGAGAAGCTGCGAATACATGTTCTAATGGAGAATACGAGCAGAAAATTCAAAATTCACAAATGTCGGTTCTTGGTCTTGAAAGACTATACACTAATCCCAATTCGGAAAGATAGTTACTCATAAAAGTAGTATGATCAATTGGAAAGGTTCCATATGAATACAACTACTAAAAAACTCAATACTGCAGTTACTTTGGAAGTAGCAAGAGAAGCGATTTAGATCGTTAAGTTCTTAATTGAACTTGAATGTTTTCTAACATTGTTGATCCAATAGAGATTGAGATAACAATGGAGCCATCGCACAAGCAAAGAAACCTAAAGTCTCATCAGCGATCTAGGTGTGTGTATTGAAGGTGGCATATCTCTTTAGAAGAGATAATGCAACAAAATGATAAGAGGATAAATACAAAAGATCTCTTGACATAGTGGATGTCACGACATATTCATGATTGAAGCTATATGTATTAGATACAATAGTATTTGGATCTAATTGTGTAAGAAAACGTGGTGTTGCAATCTACATTGGATATTGATATGCGTAAACACCTAATTGATAGATGCACTTGAATAGCGAGATCTATTATTTTACATATCTACGTTGTTTATCATAACAACTAAAATAATGGAGTCAGTAGAATAAATGTGGGAAAACTTGTTAATCACAAGGTGTTGTGATAGTGAGATAAAAGTTTTTGGCACTTATTCTTAAATTGTCACAGTCGTAGCAATAACAAAACACGGATATTGTTATTGCGGATAGATAACATGTGTAGCATCTCTTTCTTAAGAAGAAAGTAAGGCTGATCTCACAAGTTAGAATGTGGAGACATTCGGATGAACACGTGAATGCTTCGTTAGTGGAACAAGCATTTGGATGACACTTACAGAATCTTTTGCATGGATAGTTATCCTTGCGTCGATGAATTGATCTCTAATGCGCGGTGTGGAATTGGTCCTTTGACTTGAGAATATCATAGAATCTTATGCACGGATCGCTTTACTTTGGCGGACATTGAAGGATACTCTAATTGGGGTTATTTGGAAATGCAAAATGCGGGTATAGTGAAAATGCATGAAGGTTGTGAGTATTCAATACGGGATTCATCGCTCCTGGGTAGCAGGGGAGATTATAACTTTGCATTTAAGCCCAATCAAGTTGATATAAATTCCTTGGCCAAGGTGGGATTGTGGGATTGAATAGAGTTTTCAATCACAATCAACGATTTAATCAACGTTGAGTTGAAGGCGAATATCTGATTTGGTTGAATGAGATTAGCGTGAATCCATATCTCGAACAATCGGGTTTATATTGATGAAGGGATTATAGTTCTATAGTAGCTTGCACATGTAAAGGTTCGTCATTTTCACATGACTTATCGTCACATGGATTGCCATGACACATTGCTAGATGTCAATCATGGGCCAATGACATGGTGATCGTCGATGCAGGTGAATCGATGATAAGCGAAATAGGGATTTCACTTTATCCTATCTGATAAGATTAGATAGTGACACCATGGCGTTTGCCTTTGTGAGTGGGAGCGATGGGTCACACACAAAGTCAAATACTCGTACCTTGAATTGGACCTTGTCCAAGTGGGAGAATATTAGTTATGGGGTGTACAAGGCCCGATAGTTGGGCCGGGTTGAAAGGTATCTTGTGGCTCGAAACCACAAGCCCAATAGGATTATTATGAAACCTATAAATAGCTCAATGTAGCCCCATAATACATAAGTTATTATTACTACATTATGCAGTTCTCTTTACAATTAGCTAGCACTAAATTGAGAGAGATCATCCCACTACGAAGTTGTTCGTAATTCAAGAGTAGTCTTGGCGTGTGGATCACCATTGGAGGCCGGACGATTGGACGGTTATGGAGACGAAAGAACAAACAAGAGATTCTCCATGAAATCAGCTTCTACATCGGTAATCTCTAATCACAGATCTCATCTAAGGGACGAGTAGATCCGGTTTTGAATTGCCTATTTTATATTTCCGCTGTGCATGTTTATCGGGCAATTCCTAACAAGAAGAAGAATTGAAAATAAGAATGATATGTGAAAATAGCACTCACTCGTGAAAAATTACACGATTGACCAGATTCTCCTATTGAAATGATAAAATTACCCTTAATGGCACAAATTTGCTACTTTTCTTCAATGTTCTAAAAAGCGTGAGACGTCAAAAATCATTGAAGTCATGCCTTGAGCAAGTGCGACAATGCTTGGTAAAAATGCGATTAATATATGATAAATCGCAATGTGTGACGAAGCATAGCACAGACATTTCAAGTTTAGGTGCACTTAAACGTACGTCTAAACGTGCGTTTTAGAAACACCATTTCTCTTACATGATGGGATATTAGCTTTAGGTCCCAAAATATCGAGTCGAACTAGTCAAATAAGATCAAATTTGAGATTCTTGGCACTAATTTTCACCACTATTAAGAGCATGTTTTGCAAAAGGGAAGAAACTTAGTTTTGAATTTATTCCCCCACATCATCTACACCTAAATAATATTAAAGTATAAAATTTTTTTTGACTCATTTGGAGCTGAATTGGTCCCTCATTTACCCATTTTCCCATCCTTTTCTCTTTTACCTTTTTTCCTTTCTCATTCAACCTTCTACACGCATGCTCTAATTGCCATATACTTTGCACTCAAATAGACATTGTTCATGCATGTTACACAATGTGCGGCTATGTTAGTGGAATAGACATTGACAAATAGAAAAAGTGCAGTAATACTTCCTGCTACAATAAGTAAACAATAATAAAAAAAAAAATTCGTCCCTTAATTTGTCACAAAACCATTCTCCGAGAAGAAACGTGTAAGAGAAATTAACAAAAAGTTGTGAGGAGGAGTGTACGAGGATGTCTGCAGGTAGACATCCTATTGAACATCTTTCTACTTTTCTAAACTTCGATGTCATTTGGACTTTGGAGGTCTCCACATCATCTACATTGGAGAGCATCTTTCTCGAAGTGGTTAGTATTACATATCAAGCAAGAGAAACTCAGTGATCTTTGCGTGGAATTGAAATATGTGTCTCAAATTCAACACATTAGTCATAAATTTGATGATCTTCATCATAAGTATAAATATGTACTTATCCACATCTACGAGATGTACTTTTTTAGGTTTTAAGATTTTGTCAAATCGTAATTGTTAAAAAATTACATTTCACCAATCTATGACGTATTGTATTTTCTTCTCCTCTATCTGTGCTTTTTCCATCTTGAAATTTCAGGTAAATTTGTGTGTTCTTTTATTTTCCTCTATTCTCACTTGTTTCATAATGGTACCATCAAAGCATATTAAAAGTTGTAAAGGATGTGAGTATAGAAATATAAACCAATAGATAGATCGATAGTGACTCAAATTTATTGGACTTTCTTGATCACCAATTGGATTGTGACTCAAAAATTAACAGTTTCTAATGCTGACCAAATCCACATAAATTATTCCAAAAAATAAAAAATAAAAAAAAAAGAAAGGCAAAAAGGGAAATTGGATTGTGACATATAATAGTTTCTAACGCTAAAAAATCCACATAAATTATTCAAAAAAAACAAAACAAAACGAAACAAAATCCACATGGGAAGCGACCTTTTCATATTAACAAGTGATGGTCTCCTTACGAGACCAGCCTAACAACTTCCTATCTATTCCATGAATTGTTTCCCTTTCAACCCAAGGACCACCCTCGAGGAATTCAATATAATGCGATTGCCCCCTGCCCACTGTAGGCAGGGTGGCGTCACGTCAGGCGTGCCAAACTAGGGTGCCAAACCACGTCACTGCCCTGGTTTGGCACACCTGATGTGACGCCCATGTCAACTCGATGTGACTCGCCACATTGGCAGGAAAGCAGTAGTCTTCAATAGAAATTTGTAAGTTGCTCAATTGATCCATCAAGGATATATAGAAGGGAGCCCTTAATATATAAAATCCAAATCTTATGTATTTTTTATGTGGACTATTTTGATTAGATAAGGCAACCAAAAGACAAGAAGTGTGACAGCGACTTTGGAATAGTTAATATAAAATAAACGAACTTCATTAGTTCATTTAGTACAATAATTGCAATTTTCTTTTGGTTAATCACATATCTAATGCAACAAATTGATTAGCCTTTTAGTATGGCTTTCCTTAGTAACATAATTATCCCTCTTGCCTGTTCTCTGCTCATTTATATCCTGTTTATACTTAACAAATTACTTAAAAAAGTATGGTTGAACCCGATTCGTGTACAATGCGCGATGAAGTCCCAAGGAATCAAAGGCCCATCGTACAAACTTCTATATGGAAATACGGCCGAGATAATCGCCATGAGAGAAAAATCGATGGGGAAAGCAATGAGCTATATGGATCACAACATTTTCCCCCGAATTCTACCTCACGTACACACGTGGGCAAAAGTATATGGTACTTTTCTAAATTTGCCATCGTCATTTCATACTGACAGAATGAAATGGAATTAAGATCTTGTCGATTATACTGTCCACTGTCAACGAGTTGAACATATTATATTCGCGTTTCTTTGCAAATAGGATCTAACTTCCTCACTTGGATTGGTCCTCAAGCTCAACTAGTAGTTACCGAGCCCGAGATCATTAGAGAAATATTGAGTAACAAAGCTGAAAACTACCCGAAAATAGACCTCGAAGGCTTTGCAAAGAAACTATTGGGAGATGGGCTTTCATCGTCGAAAGGTGAAAAGTGGGCCAAGATGCGAAAACTAGCCAATCACGCTTTTCATGCCGAGAGCCTTAAAGTAAGACACAATATTAATTTGTCTGAATACTGATGGAAACCACAAGATGTGTGCATAATAAAACAAGTTTAATTTTGATTGCGTTGTAATTGTTTTTTAAGACAAATACATGCTTAGTTTTTGCTAACGAACAAGTTATCATCAACGTAGAATATGGCTCCAGCCATGGTATCAAGTGTAGAGATGATGCTAGAGAAGTGGGAGAAGCACGAGGGAGATGAGATCGAAGTATACGAAGAGTGTCGAGTACTAACATCAGAAGTAATTTCAAAGACGGCATTTGGAAGTAGCTATTTGGAGGAAGAAGATTTTTGATATGATGATGAAGTTGACTTTATTGGTATCAAGAAATGTCCACAAAATCAAGTTCCCTCTTGTTAGGTGAGTTTCTCACCTTCATCCATTAAATAATAAGTTAAAATCTCATTTGTTTTCCGATCGAGTATGAATTAGTACTGTACACTAAACATGTACTACATCGATTAAAGAGTTTATTTCAATCTCAACTTGACATATGGGTTCACGTGGTTCTACAGTCGATTGGTCAAAAGCAGTGACGAGATAGAAGCAGAGAGTCTCGAGAAGGGGATAAGAGACTCGATCGTAAAAATAATAACACAAAGAGAGCAAGGTAGGATTCAGAGAGAAGAAGGCTTGAAGGGCGATTTTCTCGGTAAACTCTTAGAGGCTAACGAAGAGACCGATCAAGACAAGAGGATGTCGATAGAAGATATAGTCGACGAATGCAAGACTTTCTATTTTGCTGGACACGAGACAACGACGTCTTTACTTGCATGGACCATTCTTCTTCTAGCCACACACGATGAGTGGAAAGACAAAGCAAGGCAAGAGGTGATTGGACTATTCGGACACGCAAATCCTGATCCTGACACCATCGCAAGATTGAAAATCGTAAGTCATACTCTCTATTTGAATATTGTAATCGCCTCTCAATACCAGCACATATACCTATAAACTAACTTTTATTATTGAATGAAAGTTGAATTTCAATATTTCCCATAAAATCTCAAATCATTGGCCATTATTATCCACGTATCTCGTGGCCGCACTACTGCTCAGTTTCAATGTCAACTGTGTTTAAGTTCTTGACTCTTGTGCAGATGAACATGATCATTGACGAGTCATTGAGGCTATACCCTCCAGTTCCCGCAATTAAAAGAAAGGTTCATAAGCAAGTTCAAATTGGAAACAAAACAATCCCACCCAATACAGAGCTATACATTTCACCACTAGCAATTCACCATGACCCTAAAATATGGGGTGAAGATTTTCATCTTTTTCGACCGGAGAGATTCTTGGAGGGCATCGCCAAGGCGACAAAGAATATTCCGGTAGCCTTTTTTCCATTTGGCTTTGGCCCGCGAACATGTGTGGGACTAAGTTTCGCAATAGTCGAAGCAAAAATCACCCTTTCGATGATTCTACAACGTTATAGGTTGACATTGTCACCAACTTATGTACACTCTCCTGTTCAGCTTTTTATGATCCGTCCACAGCATGGAGTTCAAGTGATTCTGCAAAAAAATTGAGGGTTTATGATTGTAATTTTTTTTCCGTGCACTTGGGAAAAATGTTACATATGAAATGCCACTTGTACAAATACCATTACCAGGGATAAAACTACAAAAATACTTTGGTCAAGCATTAAGAAAACAAGTAACAACTAACAAGGTTATCTTGCAATTCATAAGGTTCGTTAACAAGGTTCATTTTTAAAAATTTTTGACCAATAGTGTTGTTTGAACCACAGTATTTGTGTGTGTAAAGTTAAATTAAATTAAAATTCAAACTCCATAAAAAAGATATAGAATTCTAAAATATGATATGACAAGTTTTACTTATATTTGTTTATCAACAAGATCAAAATAATAAAAACTTAATACGATGCTAAAAAAGTATGTTCAATACAATTGTAAATGGATTCCGTTAAAGAATTTAATCTAATTTTCAACATAGTAAGATGTAAAAAGAATAATTTAGTCATCTTCTTTGACGAAAGCCTTTATAAGAGATAAAATGATAGGAAAAATAAATGAATCAGATATGTGTAAACAATATTAAAGTGAACAGATAAATTAGGAATTTTGAATTTGAATGAACTTTCTAGACTATTAATGAAGAAAGTTTATGATTATTACAAGATATTAATAAAATTTAGTATTTATTAAAGCAAAATTAAAATTAAACAAAAGTGGTGGGGTTACTTTAATTTGTCCAAAAATGCTTCTCACCTCTTCCATACTTATATAGGTGGTGTAGACATAGATTGTTACTTTTAAAATGTACTAGCGAACAACACTTGCTTAGTTTGCACGTGGTTGGAAATAAGTTACTAAGTTTTACTGAGTATTAGTTTAGTTAACAACATGTGCATTGCATATGATTCTATAATATTGATATAATTTATTTTTTATTTTTTTTGGAAAGAATATTCACATAATTAAGGTTATACCAATTTCTTAATGAATAATAATAGTTTATATTGTCATAGCCCGTTTGTATACTCCTATTTTCTCATACTTTCTCTTTTTTAAAAAAAAAATAAAATTTGATAAAAAAATCATATCCACATATCTTATGGGATCGCATATCTTATTAAATCTCTAATTCAACTTCATTCATTCTTTCTCTTCCTACTCATAAAACTATATATAATTATGAAAATTTTAATGCTTGTTTAAAACATAAAATTAAGCGGCGTTCTTTTTCTTTCTTTTCTTTTCAAGAAAGTATTTCATTTGAAATATTATACTCTTCCCAAAATAAAAAATAAAAAATAAAAAAAAATCATTCTACACCTAAACTTGTGAGGATTGGCCGGGACTTGATTTCGCCTGTCTTACAATGCACGCCTTGCTCCTTTCGAAACCTTCAATATATATGAGGGGCTGTTGTAGTGGATCTCGTTGTTTTATTGACATTGGGCCTGAATTGTTTCACAGACCGTGGTAATGCTTTTCTTTCTTCTCTCTGTAATCAACCATGGATTTGTCAATGGGTGATCAAGTAGCTAGGCCCATGGCCTAGTTAGGCTACCTTCATTGCACTTGGAAGGGGCGCCCCGCCGGCCTAATGTCGATCCCACTGGTCAAGCCTACATTGTAGTCAGAGCCGGTTTTGGCTTGAGGCGAGCGAGACCGTCGCCTCAGGCGCAAAACCGGAGGGGGCGACTTTTTTCTCTTTTTTCTTACATAAAAATTAAGTATATATATGTAAACAACGCAATTACAAAGATGTCAAATGAGTGGTGTAGTGGTCAACTTGCGTGTTTTTAAAATCGTACTAAAGTTCGAATCCCAATCTTGCATTTCCATATCTCATATTATTTATTATTTTCTTTCTTTAAGTTTTGGTAAAAGTATTCCTCCAAAAAAATATTTTCTACAACTATATTAATTCTCTAATATTTCAACACATATAAAAAGTTTGTAATACCTACGAATAAAATTTATAATACCTCCTTTAGTTTTACGCATAGTTAATTTCAAACATTCTTAAATTTCATATTATCAAAAAATAATAATAATAATAATAATCTTCTAAACAACCGAATCTTGTTACTTTGGAACAAAAATAAATTATAATAATCTTTATTTTTTCTATTATTATTGTATTTTTAGTTAACTATTAATTTTTGTAAGGCACTTAGAAATTTGAAAATCATTACATGGGGGCGCATTTTATGATGTTTTGCTGCCTCAGGCCCCGAGAATCACAGGACCGGCACTGATTGTAGTTTGTGGCAATGAGGGCCTGCATTCGCATGGCCCCTATCAAGAAAATAAAAATAAATAAATAAATAAAATAATAATAATAATACAAAAAAATAAAAAACCATGGATTTGTAACAAACAGAGGTGATCCCCCCTCCCGCCCCACAACCGCAAAATACACGCTCGCGGGAGAGAACAAGTCATGCTCTAATGACATAGAACTATTTCGCAAGTAGTCGAGAACAAAAAATTTTATAATAACCTCGGTGTTGTTACATCATTGACATTATTTTCTTGAAACAAATTATTAAATATTGAGATGACATGACAATCATCATGGGAGGGGCATGGATCTTGTAATAAAAACCTATTATCGACCAAAACTTTGTTTCCCTAGGGTGTGAATTACGGCTTTGAAAATGGGAGTGTACATGTTCCCCATTTTGTATTTTTATGTTAAGTTCAACAATATTTCAATTGTAGTGGCATCCCTCGTTTTCATTTTGATGCGAGAGGAATCATTAGTTGGACAGTGACTCTACAGTGAACGCATGGTTTGATGCTTTTGTATATCGTGCTGTTTTTGCAATTATGCCGATTTTATACTGCATTTTTCACGCTAGACTTGTAGATGGTGACGATGCTTTCTGTGGCAACACGCGGCGTGACGAAGAATCTCTCTCTCTCTCTCTCTCTCTCTCTCTCAACTCTGACTTCAAACTTAAAAGACTAGTCTCCTTGTAGACTATGTCCATATTCGCTAAAACATTCGAAATTAAAATAAAATTTGGTGAAATTAATTATATCTACGAATGTATTATATAAATTTCTACCACTTATTTCAAAATTTCATATCCTATTTCAAATTTAAATGTCCTGACTAACGGGACGCAAAAAGTGAAACAAGTCTCATATATTTATTTTCTATTTCTAAATCCCATATATTTTCTATTTCTTTTCTTTCATTTCCTCTACTTTCTCATTAATTTTGTGCCATTTCTACATTTCCTCTATTACTATTTTATCATTTTCTAATTTCTCACTATTTCTGTAAATCATCCCAGATCCCTATATACAAGGATATTTCCTATTTTATATCAATAATATATAATATATTTTTAAAACAACTAGGCTGATAAGCACTCACATATGTAGAGCCTAATGCAAACTTTAATCAACAAAGAACATTGAGCTTTATTTGATGAGGTGCGCCAGTCCGCTCCACTGCAACGCATAGGCGACGCTTGGAAGCCCGAGCAACTAGTTACCCATGGGATCTTCCTCTAAAAATAATTAGGGGTGGGGCCAAATGTACCATCATTTTTACTAAATGCACCCCCAAACAAATTCCATTCCCATTTTTCCCTTCCCCACCCCGGGCGCGTTTTTTGCCCGTTTGCTGTTCACCAAAGATGCCAGTAATTTTTTTTTGTTCGACCCTGGTTGGTCGAACAGCCTTGGGGCTGTCCGGCTAACAGTGGATGAATAGGTCCAAGGCTGTTGGGCCAATGCTGGCCAAACACAACCTATTTAAAAAAAAAAGGTAAAATTGAAATGAAATTTGTTTGGGGGATGTATTCAGCAAAATTGGGGTTATAAATAGCCGCACCAAAAAAAATGAATTTAATATCTTGTAGGTCAATAATCCACATCTTAGATATTAAATTGATAAGAACATATACTACACTTGATGTGCGATACTGGAATTAGCAATAAGGCAACTCCATCCTTCCGTTTTTGCAGACTACGTACAGAAACAATGGTAATTGATTTCTACAATTTATTCTCCAAATTCATTTTCAATTGTTTACTCGCCACTATCTACTCAAAATCCATAAGGGCTAGTTTGATGATGATGATGATAGTAATAATAACAATAATAATAATAATAATAATAATAATAATAATAATAATAATAATAATAATAATAATTTCTCTCTTATTATTTTCAATCACTCATTTTATTTTTCTTAACATTACCACGCAGAGTATAGAGAAAGAGGATGGAACCTTTAACTAAGGGTGTGGAAGACCCACTTACATGTTGTTCGAGCACAGGGATGATGGAACTTTGGCAACCACTCATTATGTTGATTTAACATTTTTTTTAAATATTTTTCTTTACTTCTCAATTACGCACATTCAAACATCGCCTAAATCATTTTTCCACTTTTATAAATTTTTAAATTACACATTTTTCTCAAACATCAATTCTCACTTCAAAAAATTATTGCTAAACAAGTATGCTAACTTCATAACATATATGCAATACTTCATTTTCTGAGTAAGCTAATAATAAAATTTATAGCCTCTCGTATTTTCTAGCTAGGACGGATTTTGTTTTTTCAAAAATAGGTTTGGTAAGTAGAGTGGCTATGGGCGAAGGTTAAATTGACTTATAAACTATAAAGTCGCAAAATCTTTGCTTTAAGAATATTATAATATTGGTCAATGTGTTAGCTGACCTTGAATGTCCCAACCAATGTGGCATTGACACATCAAATATGAACAACATATCCACTGGTTATGTGAGACGGTAAATCAAACCGGGTTTGATTTATCAACATTTAAGATTACAAGTCATTATTATCTATACATTTCATAGTTTTCACTCTCATTCGAATCAAATTAAAAGAGAACTTTCAGTATAAAACCAATTTACCTAAACACAAACTAGTTATGTCCCAAGTGAAGCTCTTAAACAATATGCCAAGAAAAGATTAACTTACATACGTTTCAGAAGAATTTATTATTGTAAACTAAGCATGTAATAGGGTACCAGTTTTACCATTTTTTCCACTTTTTTTAATCCATTTTTATTCATTCATTCTTTTGGTCAAACCCATCACAACCACATATATCGTGAGATTTACATGTACTACACAAAACTATGCCATTCAATTTCACCCATTCTCTCTCTTCTTTTGCATAAAAATCCATTAAAAAACCAATAAAAATTCGATCCTATCACCCTTAAATGTATTAAAACAAAGTGGTAAAATGGATTAAAAAAATGGTAAAGAGTGGTAAAATTTGGAAAAGTTGAATCCTATCACATGCTAAGTTGAAATTTGGTAAAAGTTCATATCTACACCGTTGTAGAATCATTTTGTGTACTATATATAGGTCCCACGAGATATACGGATGTAATTTATTTGATCAAATTCAAATTTAGAAAGAATGAATAAAAATATATAAAAATTTTGATCCTAACCCTGTTATTTATTAAGAAAAACATACACACAAAAATTAGCAGAATAGCCGAAATTTATAACATCTTTGACCCCACTGCTATGCACCATAGCACAATAATCGACACATTAGTGGAAAACGGATATTTCTGTGCATCGGATCGTTAGTGTTAATTTTATTAACCTGAATACAAGTTCATGCACTTGAAGACCACGAAGTTCATTTATCTGCACATAAGAAAACATAATGTTTACACATTCCTAAAAAAAAAAAGAAAAAGAAAGAAATTAGTGTTTATAATAAAAGTTCATATGATATAAGTATATTTAATAATGACTTTTATGTGCAAACGATCAATATTTTATTAATTTAAAATAGGTTCACGTACTTGAACAGTACGAAATTTGTTTCTTTATTTTTGTGTGTTCAAATAGAGTGATAATGACAGTTGAAATATTTTTCTTAAATGCTACAAATTTTGTGAGGAAAGCTCATTTGCACCGATTTAAAGCGAAAAAAAGAACTTAAAAGACACAAAGAAAGTAAATTTTTAAGTAAATTAGAACGAGAGAACTATTGGAGTTAGGCTTTTTGTAGAGTACAATTGATAGGTTGTTAGACCATTTACCGTGCATATGTTAAATTTAACTAGTTACATAAGTAATAAAGTGAATGTTAAGTAACACACACACACATATACACACACACACACATTAAAGTTAACTTGTATTTCGTTACTACAATAAATATGCTAACTTTTTTCTGAATAAAGCTTAACTCATAAATATAATGGACCACACCTACGCATAAATATTATGGTTCAAACAACACTATTGGTCAAATTAAAAATTTTTAAAATGAAAATAATTAATAAAGTAGAAGAATATTGATATTTAAGACAAATATGCCAACTCACATGTTAAAATGTTAGCTAAATTTAACAAATATTTTAACTTGTGATAAAAAAAGATTCTTTTAACTAATATACTAACACATCCATTGTAGACATTAATTTAAGTTCTAACTAACCCACAACACTTAACATGTGTATTAACACATCCATTATGGATGCTCTTATAGGGGTAATCATAGCCATTATTCATAGGCACAAGGGGAAATGGAACAAATGGTCCAAAAAAGGAAATATGCAAACTGCGAGATTGGTACAAATTAAAAAAATGTAATTTGATTGGTCCAAAAAAAAGTTTGAGATGCGAATTTAGTCTTTTTGGATGAATTCCGTCAAATTTTTCTATTAATTATCTCAGAAATTGCTATTTTCTCCTTTTCTCAATGGATATTTTGGTCATTTCACTTGGGATAAATTGCACAACGGATCATAAATCTTTGGGGATTATTACAATAAAATCCTAAAGTTTGAAACATATATAACTTAGGCCAAAATTTTAGCTAAATCAAATAATTTTACTTTTATTTTTTATATATGTTTATTTGGTTCATAATTAATTTTATCGAATATAATTAATTTGATATCAATTAAATAGTTTTTATAAAAAAATTTCAACACACTAGCTTTTGTTCACATTAATATCGCAACTTTTCAAAAAAAAAAAGCATTATAGATGTATACATTTTAATTTTAACCTGTAGTTAATAATAAATATAATTATTGTATTGTATTTCTATAAAATTTTAGTAGGACTACATCAATATAAAAAAATATAGAGAATGTATAAAAATAATAGAATAAAATACAAAAAATAATTTTTTTTCATATATCTCCATTTTTTATATATCGAAATAATTTTATTTTAATTAAACAATTTTGATCAAAAAATTTCCATACATTAACCTGCTTGCATTAACCATATAACTTTTGAAAATTTTCTTTTTCATTAATATGCGTATATTTTTTTAATTAGCAAATACGTGCACATTTTAATTGCAATCAACAACTAGTGATTCATGTTATTATTACATCTGCATAAATTTGTGCAATTTAGTATTATTGCGAATATACATAATGTTGCCAAGAAAAAAATAATAAATAAACTTAATTAATGTAAGAAAAATGTAAAAAAAACAAAAACTGTTTAAGAAAGAAAAAACCGTCATAAAAACCACACTCTACCCCTGTCCCATCCCCAATGCCGCCAACACGACCAGGGGTTTCCCTTGGTCTTTTCATCGCCGCTGAGCTCGCAGATAGTGAAAACACTGTGGAAAACCAGGTGGAATTTCACGCTAGGTGTATGCTTGAGGGGAGGGTTTCCCACTGGGCCCAGCGAGATCACTAGCAGTGGCAAATTCTAGGGAAAATCCTCCCTTTGGTCGTATTCCAATCGCACTTGCAGATGGGAAAAGGGTGGGGGTGTTGAGGAAGAAGGCATTTTTTTTAAAAAAAATTAGTTTTATTTTATTTCTACATTTTAGTGTTAAATCTGATATACACTAGCACAAAAGCAGTATTAGGTGGTGTTGTTTTGCACTTGGGTGGTGGTTCTTTGGCCAGCCACCCAAGCCACGACACCCAAAGTCGTAGAAAGGTGGTGGTTCAAAAAAAGGCCACCCAAAAAGAAAGGGTGGCAGTTATTAAAAACAATCGCCACCCGTTCTATGCATTAAAAAAAAAACCTTAGGATGGCAGTTCTTGATGTAGAATCGCCATCTGCTCTCTCTCTCTCTCTGTTTTTTTTTACCACCTTAGGATGGCGGTTCTTGATGTAGAACTGTCACCCGTTCTCTTCTTCTTTTTTTTTAACCACCGTAGGGTGACGGTTCTTGATGTAGAACCGCCACTCATTCTCTCTCTCTCTCTTTGCCACGTTAGGGTGGCGGTTACGATTTACCAAAATCGGAACACCGTCCTCTGGATTTAAAATTTAAAAATGCGCCTCACTTAATGAGATTTCTCACCAAAAATCGTGTTCAATGATTTATTTAAACAAAATAATAATAACAATAAAAATCATTTCAATTTTTTGGCCAACTTCTCCTACAGGCCACTATTCTCTTTTAATATATGTATAGATAGATAAACATCTATTACACTCCCGTTCTGTTGCCACTATGTTGCAAACATGTTGCCAACACCCCATTTTTAGGGGAAAAATTATGGGGCCTACACGAGCTCCCACTGTGAGGCAAGTTATGTATTATTCATCTCACTTAACGTAGAACCAAAAAAATTAAAAAAATTTTTTGGTGCCAACCGGTTGGCAAAAGATCAAAGGGCACATCTATTAATGCCAAATTGATTTTTCCATCAATTTTGAAACTAGAATTTGGTAAATTTTAAAAATGCTTCCAACGAGATCTGATTCCCCCACTTCATACATAAAAGTCATGCCATAGTGAACTGTGCTACAAGCTCTTGATGTGAAAAAAAAATTTTATATATATATATATATATATATATATATATATATATTAGCAACCTAGCTTATGTTTCAAGTAAAATTTTTCCCCTTTTTTAGGAGAATCTGGTAAAATTTTAAGTTGTTCGCAATGGGGTTTGAACTTCCCATCTCATGTACAAGAGCAATATCTTGATGCCAACTAGCTCTTGACGTAAAATTAATTCGTTTAATAATTTAAAATTGCATACACTGCAACAATATAACTGCCCATTTTCGTTAGTTATTTATCTTTTCTTTTTTTTTTTTAAACTTTTTTTAGTTATCACAATTCACATGTGAAGCCGTGAAGGGCTATTTAACTGATTATTTATTGCGTGACAAGATGAGAATGGTTCCTTTTCTTTTCTTTTTTTTTTTTTTAAGTTAGAGCGACATTTCTTTCCTTTTTTTCCCTAGAAGTAGAAAGGTTATTTTTTAAAGATAAGCATTGTGAATGGGAGTAACTTTTAATAATTTTTAATGGATTTTAATGTGAAAGAAGAGAGAGAATGAGTGGAGGTGAGTGGTTGAGATTTATGGATGTGATGAGATATGTGGATGTGATTGATTTAGGAGAGAGAAAAAAGTGGAAAAAAGTGGTAAAAAGTGATAAAATTTGATAAAAGTTGTATCCATTCGGCCTTAAGATGAGAATGTTTATTATAATATTAATTTTTTTTTTATGGTAAGATGAGAACGCTTTTTATGGTATATTGTTTTCCTTTTTTTTTTAAACTGAAAATTAAAAAGAAAACTTGAATACATATAAGTTACTTAAAAAATTGTCAACTCTAAAAATATTAATTTAAAATAAGAGAAATAACACCGGGTAGCAAAATATTATTAATTAATTGAAAAATACAATGATAATAATTTTTTATGATAAATTAATGAAAAATTATATTACTTATCATTTTCAAAATTGTATTGTTTAAAAGATTTTTTCGATTTATTTTTAAATATGACAATGCCAGTGTATTGCAGAGGTGCATAACTTTTTTTTTTGAAGGGTGCAGAGGTGCATAACTAGTATAATTTAAAGTTAATATTTCTCAAAAAAATAATAATAATTTTGAATTGGGTGGGTTTTGGTGCAAACGAGGCCAACCCAGCCCAATGCCCACCGGTCCATATTTTTAAGAATTTTTGAAATTAAATTCCATGTCTTTTCGTTTCAAGAAGAGGCGGTAGATCCGTTGTTCGTCATATCATCGTCTTCTTCGTTCTGTAACAAGTCACAGCAGCAGCACTTGACAGTTTTAAAACATTTTTTTCTTATGTGTATATTCTTTAATCTCTATATACATAAAGCAAAGCTTGTGATCTAGCGGACACTGATAGCGTTCCTCTAGTGATCATTGGAATGTGTTTACCAGCTGATGTATCAACATTTGAATTCAAGTTGAAACTATGGACCCTTTTGATGTAAAAAAGGGGAAAAAATGGTCTCTCTCTCTCTCTCTCTGTATATTAGTGCTCTCTATATATATGTATATTAGCAACAGAGCTTATGCCTCAATTACTTTTTCCACCAAGTTCTTTAATGTTAATTAATTTTTTTCCTTTTTGGCTAGAATTTGGTAAAATTAAAAGTTCTTCGTTGTGGAATTTGAACTTCCCACCTCATACACAAGAAAAATGTCCCGTGCCAACTGAGCTATAAGCTATCCATATAAAATTGTTTGTCTAATAATTTAAAATTGTATACACCTCCAATAATATAACTACGCATTTTGATTAGTTATTTCCTTTTCAATTTTTTTTTTTTTTTTTGTCTGCGTGTGAACGGGTATTTAGCGATAAGATGAGAATGGTTTTTTATGATAAGATGTGAACACTTTTTCTTTTTAAAATTGCAATAATTATTTTTAATGATAAGATGAGAGCGTTTATTATTATAGTCTATAACACGTGAATTGCACGCGAAATTGCAACCAAAGCTTATTCACTTCTATAAATTCGTCAACTTCTAGAATTAGTGTGTTATTAATTTCATTATTTTTTTAAGATTTTCTTCACTTTTGAGCTAAACATTCAAAAAAAAGAAAAATATATATCACCCAATTAAGTTGACAAACAATTGACAAATAGTTTCAAGATTAGTTTATAAATGAGTTCATTTTCATTGCTGTTAATAAACTCAGTGGAGATTCAAATTGTGAAAAATTCGGTAGAATCTTTCGAATTATTTTCTCTATAGCTTTATCTTATTTAGAGAAGGAACGCGTTTTTAGTTCATTTTGGTAGAACGTGGATCTCTAAAACTCGATGTTGTAGGTTCAAATTCCACACAACGTGCTTTTTCCTTCGACGAAGCACATGGTAACATTGTCAATGTTGTTCAGGGTTTCTTCCTCGTGATCCCTTCAGGTTATAATCTTCATCGTAATACACGGATTAACGTGAGCACAAGGAATTTGCCACTCAAATAAAAAAAATATTGAAGCTAAGCAATCATATACACAAGCGATGAAAAGTAATTACAGTTACGGAATTCAAAGCTTTAATTTCAGAAAATTCTGGAAAAAAAAATGTACGCATACCGAGAATGGAGACTACAGTTGTTGCTGGTGGTTTTGGCGTGGTGGGGATGCGGGGTTGGGGTGGGTAATGGTGGTTTTTTTTTAATTTTTTAGTTTACTTTATTATTTTTTCCTTCGATATATTTTTTATAGTGATATATTCTTAAAAAATTTTATGTATGTACAATAATTATATTTATTATTAACTGTTTGGTTAAAATTTTTACAAAAATACAATAATTATATAATTTATTGTTAAAAGTTGGTTAAAATCAAATGTGCGTATATCTAATGCAAAAGAAATGTTGGGAATGTTATAGTAACGTAAACAAATGCTACTACGTGAAGATTTTCAATAAAATTATCTAATTAGTACCAAATTAATTCCATAAACTAAATTATGGACCAAATTTGCACTTATAAAAAGATAAAAGATAAAATCATATAATTTAACTAAAATTTTGGACTAATGTAAATAAATTTAAAATTTTAGGACCCGATTTTAATAACTCTTAAAAGGTAGGACCTTTTGTGCAATTTATCCTAGCGCTAATGACCAAAATATCCTTCACAAAATGATAAAATATCAAAATTTTATGGAGTTAACGGACAAAATGGACGAAAATCATCTAATTGGACCAAATGCACACCTAACCAAATTTTTTTGGACAATTTGAGCTACTTTATTTTATTTTGGACCAAATGCGCACAAACCAAATTTTTTCTAGACCATTTGTGCCAATATGCCTTGATGGAATATGAAACCGGGTGTTATTCAAGAACACCCGGGTGTTCCGTAGTTACAGAACACCCAGGTGTTCCGTAACTACGGTCTTGTCCGGCCTCCGTTTTGAAATCCGAAAATTTGTCCAAGTTCAGTACGATCAATAAGATGGAGCTCTAGCAATTTGGAAAAAAATTTTCCGACACCGTGGCGGCCGGCGGTGTTCGATCAAAGTGTTTTTGCAAAATTTTAGCAAAAAATTAGCCAATATGGCCTGAGCATTTTTTAACTAAGAACTGCTCGATAATTCCAGAACATTTTCGTCTAACCTGCATTAAAATCTCTCTCTCTATAAAAGTAATGTCTTTTTCCGCTTTTGCAACCATTTTGCTTATGCTTAATTTTTAATTTTTTTTTTAACTCCGGTTGTTGATGTTTTCTTGCCTTTCAGATACTTCCTTCTATTTTTTTTTTTAAAATTCTATATCTATATATCTATATCTCTCGTAATTATGAGAGAGACTTGATTTTGATTGGATTTGTGTACAATAATTATCTGTTGAGCAATTCTTCGTTTGTTTTTAATTTTTTTTTTCTGTTTTCAGTTCTCCATAATTGTTATTATCCTAATCTATGTTGATTATATTGTCCAGTTTGGTTTTTTTTGGGGAGGAGGGGGGGTGGGTTGACGCCCAACCACCCATGTATAGATATTTTAAAATTCCCATATGTGGATTACCCGACAAAGAGGAGGAGACACATATGGCGGTATCCGTTCATGTGTGGGCACCAAAATATTTGCATACACACACATCGAAAGAATGTTTTCTTGGAGATGATGTATTAGATTTAGGGTTTAATCTATACACATTATTTGATAAGATTAAATTTGGATTTGAATGTAGCAGTGAATTCTTAAAAATATATTAAAAAATATAAACTAACTTTCAAAATAATTTATGAGTAACCAAAAAAAATGAGAAATAAAAAATAAATTTAATTTGATTAAATTTATTGTATGTAGAACAAGTCCTTAATTTCACGGAAAGAAGGCTCTGCATATTCAAACTCCTAACTCTGATCACCACAAGAAGTAAATGTAATATCCAATATAAAAAATATAATAAAAATTTAATTATGATTAGAGCACCATCAGTTTTCGATATATGCAAAAAAATTTAAATAAAAATTTCTGTGCCTCTTCTTTTGCTTTTACTCCTATTTATTATTTCAATTGAATTATTATTATTATTATTATTATTATTATTATTATTATTATTATTATTATTACTACTATTTATTTATTGTTATTTTTGGCAAGGGAACTTTGAGAAGAATATCTATGAAGTGTGTGCTTCACCAAAAGTAAAAACATGAGGGTGCAGTCTCAACAGCAAAAACACATGAAGAACTACTTCAAAATTTAGCATAAGGTTCAATGACCCTTTGTGAAATTATATTGTTGAAGCATACTATTAATCAAGAATTGTTGAAGCATAATATTAATCAAGGTCCATTCTTCTCAATGGTATGGGAGTTATGGGAGTTGGCGATGAAACACGGTTGATGTAGAAGTTTGATGGTTTAAGAAAATAGTAAAGTCAAGAATTCGGGCAATAAAAACAACTTTGAAATAATACACACAATTAGGGCTGTCAATGGATTGAATTTTGATTCGAATCCGATCCAAATTTGATGAAATTAATAATAGATGGATTTAAGGTTTCAGTTCGATAGCCTAATAGAGATTCGAATCTAATAATTTATTAAGTAAATGGAGTAAATATTGACCTGATAACAATCCAATCCGATTTTTATAATAATATAATATAATATGATTATATTATTTTGCTATCATTTTTTTTTCATTTTTAACCAGATTTTATATTTTCTAAATATTAATAAAGAGTTTTTAGATTTATCGAATTTCAACACATTAATACATATTATAATATATTTTAATTAGATTGAAAAAAGTTTAACAAATTATAATTTTTTAAATGTCAATAACATTCTTTTTCGAACAAGTAAAATATTCATGCATAATTACTATTTTAATAGGGTTTAGTTGTAAGTACTGAAATCTCTTGCAATGGCTTCCAACTAGGGGTGGACAAATGACGGTTCGGTTCGGGTATTGAAAGGATTGGGAATCGAACCAAAAATTTCGGTTCGGTTCCATTTATTCACAAGAACCAAACGGTTTCGGTTACGGTTCGGTTTCGATTTTTATTTCAATTCCCGTTCGGTTTTAGCGTCATCGTTTTTATAAAATATAATGAAAAAGTAATAAGCGACACAAATTCATTTTTTATAAATCAAACACTATTGTAACTTATTGCGAAATTTGTATTAGTGATTGATAATTCTATTAGTCCTCTTGTTTGTTTTCCTTTTTTGACTTGCCACTTTTGTGTAAAAGTCTCTTAACTTTGCCGAATTTTTCAATGATGGCTGGCTGGTAAGCTAATGCAAGTCGGGAATGACTCTTGTGGTCACTGTTAATGAAAACTACAATAATAAGGTAATTAGTCTATTCATGTTTGAGAGGATTATACTGATACTATGCGTCAAAAATATTCTTGCATGCAAAAAACCACGTTCTTAATTTCTCAAGACTTTAATGTAATCACTTTCAGATACAGGTGAAAGTTACACCAATAGAAAAATGCATGCGACAAACTTTGGCACTTTGTATTCATAATAAGAGTTCTCATCTTAATCCTTGATATGTATGGTATTTTGACTTACACCAATAGAGGGTAAACGGTTTACGGTTCGATTTTCGGGTATTGACAAAAAACCATTCGGTTTTCGGTTCTCTATCTTTCGGTTCCGATTTGGTTTTATTTCTCAAAAATTTTTTAAATAACCGAACGGTTTCGGTTCTTTCGGTTCGGGTGGTTCGGTTCCGGTTTTTTTGTCCACCCCTACTTCCAACCTTGGAGTTTGTGCCAAAAAATTCATCAACATGTTTAAAACCATTAGTATTTAGTAGTTTGGATTTTATCCGAATCTTATCCGAATCAGATGAATCAGGATATGGATTTATTAATCAAATGTCATATGGATAATCCATCCATTTACAAGCCTACACACAACACACGCACGCACGCAAGATACAAAGACACAGCACGCCAATACTCAAAACCATAATAATTTTGAGTACCGCGGATCCAAATATATACTAAATACACACCCATTGAGTGAGCGACGTGGGATACAAGTCAAAACTGGACATGTAGATAGGCTGTGTGATGCGTTCATGGTGTCCAGTCTCTAATTTGTGTTCTACATCGCTCACTCAATGGGTGTGTATGTGTTGTATATACCTAGTTCCGACTTTCGCAGTACTCAAAATTTTCATTATTTTGAATACTGGAGTGCTGCGTTGCTGTACCCTATATTCGTGTGTTGTGTGTATTCTTTCAAAAAAAAAAACAACTACTTTGAATTTGAACCCAAAGATATGAGATCGAGAACTGCAAATTCTAATAAAAAATATCGAATATAATACAACACCAAAGATCCAATGTCTACATGTGGACATTGAACCAATGACTGACATGTGGCCACCACCTTTGACGTGGGGGCGGGGCGGAAAGGTATGTCAGCAGCCTACATGTTGGCACCTTGGGTGGAGGACCAATAGCCTACAATGCACTTCGCTACTTGAAATTTTTCAAACTTAAAACAAAAACACATGGCATCTGATTGTTGAATTGAATATTAGGTCATTTCCAATGAAGATGTGAATTAGGATGATGTGGAATAGAGAGATAGAGAGAAAATGATTATTTTAATTATAAATGAATAGAAAGAGGTATAGGAAAAAAAAGAGCAAAAAGTAAAAAAGAGGAAAGAGGTAGAAAAAAATTAAAAAATAATAATAAAATAATGATAGAAGAGTTCTAGGCGGGCATCTAGCAATAGACGTGGCACAGGAATTTATGGAGAAAAAGTGGGATAATTGACGGAAAAGTGATGGAAAAAAGGAAAAAAAATCCACCTATGCAAAAATCGGGATCCACTTATATTTCTTGTGTCACTCTCTCTCCTGAGTTAAAATATGGAATAGACACTTTGCATTGGAGATGGCCTAATTAGAGCGTGATGCTTTAATATTCTATTCTGAAGCGTTAATAACCAAGACTGGATTAGCCACAAATCAAATCTGCAAAAACGGATTCACCATATATCTCACCAACCTCCCCAAAACCATATGATAAGAGAAACTCCACGATGGCCCGACAACCAAAGCAGCAAACCTAAACATCGGAGCAACGAAAACAATGTCGAAGGCTGCTGAAAGGTCAAAAACAGATCGAAAATTTGAGAGCCGCAACTTCAGGTTATGTCATCGTAGGATTATTGTGGGTTAATGTTTTTCTTGAATCTTCAGAAACTGTAGGTAAGCCTTGAAAATTATATAGGTTGAAAAATAATTAATTTAGGGTTTAGAATTGGGGGGCGACCAAGTTAAAATAAATTAGCTGCCTTGAATTCGTGAAGGTTAAAAACACTTAAACAAATAGTGTACAGGGGTGGCGTATGGGTTTGAGTTCTTGAGAATTAAACGTGCTTTTTTTGGGAGGATGTCGTTGACAACTAAGGAAAAGGTATAAACTTAATCTGATTTAAATGGATTTTATTTTCACTATTTCAGGCATAAAATGTTTCTTCTTCTTGCTTTAATTTACCAAAAAAATGGGTTTTTTTTTTTTTGGCGGGTAGAAATAGAAATAGATTGAATTGCATAAAGATGCAAGAGCTTGTTCTGCATTGCTGTCTGGTGATGCTGAGATCTTGGCTCTCAAGAAAGATTCTTCAACATAAAATGCATCTGCTTTGATTGTGTATGCTATTACTAAAAAAAATTTAACAGTTTCATAATATCTTAATTTCACCACTACTTAAATTACTGCACATAAAGATTCGAATACTGATTACTGAAGGCTCAAGATCGATCATCAACACCCTCATGAATGTATTTTTTTTTCTTGACTACCTTTATGCGAGTTTGTTCCCTTGCCCACATCCCCACGTGGCGCCCTCACAGGGAGCCACGTCATCCGGCAAAATTTTTTATTTTTATTTTTATTTTTTTTATATCTACGTTAGATGAGATGAATAATACATAACTGCACCCTGATGGTGGAGGGTCCGTGTGAACCCCACGAATTTTTTTATGGAGTGTGGGCATGGCAACTGTTGGCATTGGAACAAAACTGTACCTTTATGATTTATGAATGGAAGTTACAATATTCCAATAGAAAAAGTATGATTGAACCAAATGGAAATATTGCAAAAACGGCATTATGCTCCGGAGAAGTTACAAATGACAGTACGTACTACCAACACTTCTATTAGCGTTACTATATTCTAGAACTTGTATAGAGAAACCCTTTTGAAAGGAAAATTAATTTTGAGAAAGTATGTGTTATGAAGTAATCAGGTAAAGAATTTAATGAGCAATTATGAAAAATAATATCATTTGATGTGTGGTTTAAAAATGAGTGTGGAAAAATTTTTCGTCATAAACCAAAATGGGTCAACATGAAATTCGGATTCTTTTACATGTTTGGGATATATTTTCAAGTTGTATTGTAAGGTTGAAAGTTACGTTTTGATGCATTTTAAAGGACAATTTGGACCTCCATTTTCGCTATGGTCACGTAGGATATCTAACCCTAACAGAGCAAAACAATTCACGACCTCCGGAGTAAAACAGTCAATTCATGTCGCCTTGCCCTACTCAGTGCAGTGACATGTCAACTAGCAAAAGCTTTGATGGTTTAGGTTGGAATTGACATCCTGCGGTGCGGTCATTCGGAACTCGGACACCATTGAGTTAAATTCGCGAATGGCCATGGAAGTATAGACGAATTATTTTTCTAATTTATTTTAGTCACTAAGGTTATTCGTTTACGTGTGTAAGAGGTTTAGTTTAGTGGTAAAAAAATTAGACATTCCATTTAATTTGAGGCATCACTCCACCCCCAACGATTCCCAATTTATTGTAAAAAAGGTTATTCATTTAGGCATATATGGTCATTTGGCTAGTTTAATTGACTAGTAAGTATAATAATACCTAGAAGTTGATTGGGAGAAATTACTTTAAAAATTATATTTTGTTATTAATAAATTTCAGTAACTATTTTATTATATAAAAAATGCAATATTTTTTTGTTATATTTTTCATTCCGCTCACATTTTAAAAAATAACTTTTAAAAATCTGTCGAATATACGCTCAATCTTGTGTTATAGCACCCGTGGTGCCAAGATTATTGACTAACAAAATAAAAAATAAATAAATAATTGTGTCTGAATATTTCTTTATGACGACGAAGAAGAAGTCTTACCAATTTGGGTGTGTTTGATTGAAAAAATTAGGCATATAATAACTCCTTTTTTTTTTTTGAAAGGTAGATGTATAACTTAAATTACTTGTAATTTGGAAAATAAACCGTGCCTCTAATAGGAAATCTACTTTTCACTGAATTAATGAAAAACAATGTTAAAATACTCGTGTCATAGTCTAAAGAATTTAATCTAGTGGAAATGTACCCTCTTATCGGTTTGTCCCGAATTCAACATAGCACCTTACCTCTACTTACGATCCCCAATTTGTATACACACAAATTGGGTATGTGTACAAATCAAACAAAGTAGAACCGAAGTACTAGCTAGACAACAACCATTCTACTATGTATACACACATAAACATGTATCTTTACATAAGGAAACCTAAGACCACCTCAACAAACAAGGGTAGATAACCAGTACTGAAGAAGCTACCCTAGCTACAACCAGAAGAAGTAAAATACAAGGAAAAAGAAAAAGGAAATATCATCTTAATTAATTAGTACAATAATATATCCCATATTAATTTGTGCATTTCCAAACATAAAGATCTGTTTCTTGTGACAATTTTTAGCATATATATTTTCATATTAGAATCAGCACTGGCCTGAGAAATAATTATGGGACAAAATATGGATTCTTGTTGTCTTTTTGAGCAAGATCTGAGTAGTATTTAATGAAAAATAATCTTTCTTTTGGTTTAATTATATATGAATTTCAGATGGGAGAAATTGAGTGGACTGTTTGCATTTAAAGAAATTATAACTGGTTTCATTTTTCTTGCATTTTAGATTTTGATTAATTTATTAATTATGCACACTATATATTACAAATATTTGAGCTTTTAGCTTCATTATTATTATTATTATTTGGCTCTAAAGCTAAAAAATTAATGTGTGTAAATGGATATTAATTAGGAATAAGTCTTTGATTGAAAGATGCCACATCTTTATATTATATTGAAAGATGCCACATCTTTATTATTAATAATAATAATAATAATTTTCTTAAACTATATTTAAATTTTGTCTTCAATGTCACCATGCACATACACTTGAAAATTATCATTCTCCATTATTCTATCTATCACTGATTTAGCCTGTGCATCTAGGAAAAAACCCTGCTGGAAGTTAATTATTCTCTAAATAGAAAGGTACAAGCTTAAATATAGTATTATATATCTTCGAAAATGATACATTTCTAGTGCTGTTAAGGTTTCAATGCTTGATGTGACGGCTGTTCCTTATTGCTACGTGGTAGCAGAGTCCACTTACTAGCCCCCCATGTTGCTGATTGGTAGCGTCAGGATTCGCCACGTCAGCGCTGAAACTTTAACAAAGTTTTAGCGTTGAGAATGTATCATTCCTGATGTTAGACTAGAACAAACTGTTAGAATCCAGATTGTCAACTATTTCAAAATTTCAAATATTTGAAATTATTACAAATATTTTTGCAGCTCGAAGAACACAATGCAGCATTACATTCATCATTACAATCTGGGAGTCAGTTCTTCCAGCTTCAAAACTGTAGTGATAATACATCGCAAATTGTGTATGTTTGTATCTCCTTTTTTCTCGTTAAGAACTGCTATTCACAGGCAGTATTGATCGAATTTTCATCGGGTGATAATTTATGGATATCTGTATCTATTTTTGGTGGCAAATATAGTATTGTGATCACACCAGAAAATATCCAAGCAATAGGAGAAGATGCAAATGGGATCTTCCAATGATGTATGGGTTCATTTTGAAATAAATTTTACCTTAATTTAAGCAAAATGTGTTGTAATATATAGGAATATGTTGATTATAGGAGTATGTAGTATATGAGTATATCTCACCATACGAGATACTGCATTAATATTCAACAAAATCATAGAGCCAATGGGAGCTTGACAGCTTAATGACTGTCTCGTTTTCGTCTCTCGGTTTCTTGCGGTCATCGACGTGAGCTTTGGCGGTAAAACGTTCTTGGATATCGGGGCCCCACAACCACATCAGTTTTTTGTGCTTTTCTTTTCTTTTTAGGGATCATGACTTTTATGCATAATATCTACTGAATTTTCATTAATTCGTAAGGTGCAATTACGTAATTATAGTTAGGATAAATTTCACTGGGAGTTCCAAGCCTTTGGGTTTGTTACAATTGATTCTTGAATTTTAAGGGCATTACAACATGAAAATTTTTATACATTTTTATCCATTCTTTTTAAATTTAAATTTGATCAAATAAATCACATCTACAAATTTATTTGACCTACATATACTACGTAAATTTCCACCATTCAACTTCATTCGTTCTTTCTCTTATTTCACAAAAAAATATTTAAAAATTCATAAAAAATTCAATCCTAACATGGGTTAAAATTTTGTATTTGAAGACTTTAAAATTTCAAAAATTAATGTAAAAAATTCTAGTATATTTCGTACTCTTCAAGGAATTGTTAATTTGATTGTCAACTAATAAATTTTATTTTAATTTTTAGATACATTCAGCATATTTTTCATAGTATTATACTATAAATTTATGGAGGTATAATAATGATATTAATTATTAGTTGTTGGTGAGACTAAAATATGCACGAATCTAATGCTAAAGGAAAATTTTCAAAAACTATAATATTAACGCAAACTAATGCTACTGTGTGGAAAATTTACAATAAAAGAAACGACAAGAAGAAAAAAATTTTATAAAAAAAGTCCTTATGGAGTCCATTATATTCAAGAAAAGTAAAGGGAAAAGAAAAAGAAGTATAGATAAAAGAAAAGAAATAGAAAAGAAAGAAAAGGCCAAAAAAAAAAAAAAGAAAAGAAAAGAGAAGAAAAGAAAAGGAAAGGAAAATGAAAAGAATACGCTAGAAGGAGGGCTTGAACCTCCGACCTTGTGGTTAACAGCCACACGCTCTAACCAACTGAGCTATTCCAGCTTGTTGGCTTGAGTTGCAATCCAAGCCTATTAAATAAAAGAAACAAAATTCTTGTAAACAGTACATTTGTAATCAAGTTTTATTGAGATACGAAGTAGCTTGACAAGCTTGTTGCTATGGTATTCCTGTTTAATGTTATTTCTAATTTCTATTTTTCCATCCAAATTTTGATTTTTTGGAGAGATACAATTATGAAGTGAGATTTTAATAATATTGATATATGATCTCGTTTCATTAATAACTTATAAATAGATAAAATGAAAGATGAATAAAGTCAACAATATTGTTACTTCCGAATTCCGACCCACTTTTTCTAAGAGACATGAAGTAGGACAATAGATATACTCATAGATAGGGGGCTTGACAGAGTGAGCCGAATAGGGAGATTGACAATTCTGATTATGGCTTCAAATTAAATCTAGATATGATGGTTTAATTCTATATCTTTGACGGTTACTTCTGACCAAAATATTTCATATTATGTTAAAAAATTACTATTTTAATTAAATAAGACAACTAAAGAAGTATGAATTAGACAACATAAGTAAATTTTTTCGAACGAGCAGTTTGGTACACCGCATCCCGCCAACTTCATAGAAAGCCTAAGATTCTTTCTAGGCCATAATCAACATGTAATATTGAGAAGAATCCATGGCCCTACAGCTTCAGGACAAGCACATTCACTTCCGAACCCAAAAAGCAAAAAAGAAAACTAAAGGAGTCAAAGCCAAAATCATTCAATTCTAAAAGAAGAAAAGAGAGAAAGCAAATATGGCCCACTTGATCATCATCATCCAGTCACACCTGGTTTCGTTAGTTGTCTCCCATTTCAACACCTATATAACTAGGTGACAACAAAAATGCTCAATTGAACTCAGATCGTCTGTCTCACTCAATCTCTGATTTACATAATTACACAGAATATGGGTCGAAAGGGGACTAAAAAATCGAGTTTCAATTATGAAAATAAGAAAGAAAATACTAATGGCGTCGTGAAAAAAGGCATGATGATTGGCCGGAAAGTGATGATCGTAGTGGATTCTAGCCTTGAATCCAAGAATGCATTGCAATGGGCACTTACTCATACAATTCAAAGTCAAGATATGGTGATTCTTCTCTATGTGACAAAGCCTTCAAAGCCAGGTTTGGCTAGTTCATTACATTTATGGTTTTGTTGCAATGCTTGGGGATGATTGTGAATTTGTGTAATGGCGAATTGGTGATCTTGATTTTTTGCAGGTGGGGAGTGTAATAAGGAAAAGAATTCTAGAGTTTTTGAATTTCTTTCATCTATGAAAAGCATGTGCCAAGTGAAGAGACCCGAGGTGTGTTTAGGTCATGAATTTTAATTTGTCTCTAGACATTAATGAGTTATTACATTGTAATATTACGATTTTGAGATTGCATCGTAATTCATAAGAGGTCAATCTTGTTAAGAGTAACAAAATTATACATCTTAATTTATTATAGTACTCAAAAAATGTGGGACTCATCTTTTACAAAAGGGCATTGTATAAAAATCTACTGGTTTGTTTTTCTTTTTTGTTATTTTCCAGTTGTTTTCAATTTTCTCAAAACAGTTAAAGTGATTTATGCAAGATGCATTTTTGCGAAGAAGTCGACTTATTTTGAGTGATTTCACCTAAAACAAGTCAAAAAGTGAAAAGAAAAAAAAAATTAGACTGTTGTTTCCATCCAAGATCAATAAAGTTGAAAAAAGATACACAATACATTTGAATGATTTGATTAAGCTACGAGTTAGTACTCACCCGAGGACATGTGGAGATGAAGGGAACAGTTTGTAATACCCCTAAAGTACCAAAAGAGTAATGCTTCTGGTACACACAAATGTGTACCACACAATTATCACACTTTAATAGGGTGTGGGCCCTCCCCACTTTCAGGGGAGCATTATAATCATTTCATGCCACACCCTATTAGGGTGTGGTAATTGTGTGGTACACGTTTATGTGTACAACAAGTTTAATCCGTACAAAAAAATCAGTACTAGTAATGCAAAGCACGTACACATAGAAATCCAAAGCTAGAATTCAATATTAATTATTCTGGAGTGTAGGAGTACGCAAGTCATGCTTTGTAACATATATTAATGTAGTAGAATATTTATAACTAATTATATTCATTGTTTGCCAATCATCAAAACAGGTGAATGTTGAGGTGGTTGTAGCAGAAGACAAAGATAAAGGCCCTGCAATAGTAGAAGAGGCTAAAAGAAGAGGGGTGACATTGCTAATTCTTGGGCAAAAGAAAAGGTCCATTACATGGAGACTAGTGATGATTTGGGCAAAGAATAGAATTGCAGAAGGTGGTGGAGTTGTGGACTATTGTATACAAAATGCTGGTTGCTTGGCCATTGCAGTGAGGAGGAAGAGCAACAAAGTTGGTGGATATTTGATTACAACTAAGCGCCAAAAAGACTTCTGGCTTTTGGCGTGACATTGACACATATTTGATATCCCTCAACCAGAGTGACAATATGGCAGGATTGCAATGCAATGCAATGCAATGCATCGTGAGATGGATTGTAGTCATCTGATCTTGTAACAATTGACGTGATAATATGACACTGATATGTAAAGGTTCTATATTTTACCCCACACCATCTACCTCATAAACATATTTAAAATTATTATGTCAACTATTATTGCATCATATAAAAGTTAAAGTTTAAAAATATTCAATATTAATTAGAGCTTGTTTGTACGATATTGTAATTTATTAAAATTAATTAGTAATATTTGGGAAATGTTGCTTGAAGAAATAGTGCGATAGACTGGTTGAACAAATATATATGTGTCACTATCTTTTTTCATACGTCACATCATTTCCAAAATCAACAAGCATTGTATTTCTACGTCATTTATTTGTCATATTATTTGTTCAAGTAGCATATCTATTTCTTGGCAATTGAATGATAGCTATAAATCCATGTTACATATTTGTCATAAAATGTTATGCTTGAGTGATGGCTATAAATCTATATATGTTACATATTTGTTATAAAATGTTATGCTTTGTTATGCAAACAAGGTCACTCGTCAAACATGATTTCTGAGAACAAAACCGCGTTCAACCTTTCATTGTATCATTCTTCTCTTGAAAAAAAAAAATCGTTCATTTAATTTTAAATTAATGATATCAATAGAATTGACGCTAGTTAATTCTGAAAGTTTTGACGCTTGAAGAGAATAGTAGAAATACCAAAATGTTGACTCTTTTTTCTTTTTTTTTTTTCCTAGTTTCAACTAAAATTTTCTATGTTTTTCTCGAAACTTTTGAAATTTTAACTTAAATATTTAAATTGCTGTCCTTGCTTCTCTTCTATTTTTTAAAAAATATTTATCTTCCCTTAATAAAAATAAAAAATAATATTTTTCTTATGCCTGAGCCATTAACCTACTTCACCTTGAAGTAGGATTGACCCCGATTAGATTTAACCCCCCCAAAAAAATATATTCATCGATCTGAACAAATATAATTGCCAATATTTGTTTCAAATGATCTCTGTTGTATACTTGTATTCGAGAGAGATTTCTTACAAAACTCCATTGTTTCATGCATTGAAGCCTTTTAGTGCTCGTGCAATTCGATTGTTTTGTACATTGGGATGTCAATTCTAGAGTTTTTCTTACCACGTTTTCCCAAAATATATGTATCAAGTGAAAAAATAGAGAATATCTAATACTAAATACTTTCTATTCATCCTACTATATTTTTCTATACTATATCTCTGCTTAATTTTAAAAATAAACTTATAATAGTTTGTCACATGTTCCACTAACTCTCTCAATTTACAAAACCATTCGAGACAGTTTTTTCCATTCCTCAATTTTCTAGCGGACATGTTAAGCAATCCAGAGAATACCATTGGAGATGCCTAATATTGGGCTACCTCTTCGAGTTACGTGATGGATAATATCTTAAGCCCATTTCGAACGCCCAATACATAAGCCCATTTTTCCAGCTCCGTCCTTCCCAAACACGGTCTTCCCTAAATCTCAAAACCCTAATCTGTAACCCTAAACCCTCAATTCTTCTCAGACTGAAAGCTTACTACCGAAACTAATGGCGAAGAAATCGAAACACACCGGCAGTGCGAGTACGAGCAAGAAGAAAAAGAACAAGATGATGAACAAATTGAGTGTTCCTAATTCTGTGGCAATGAAGAACAAGGCTCCAAAACCAAACCCATTTGAGAGCATATGGTCTCGCCGTAAATTTGATATCTTGGGTAAGAAGCAGAAGGGTGAAGAACGCCGTGTTGGGCTCTCCCGTTCCATCGCCATTGAAAAGGTTCCATTTTTTTTATGAATTCTTTTTTACTTATTTTAGGTGCTTGTATGCACGGGGGAGGTAATTACCTATGTTTCTACTGATTGAATTCGTTTATTGAGTTATTTGTCTGTGTTTCATCGTTGTGCCATGAGAGAACTCCGTATGATCGCCTGATTGTATTATGTGATGGATTGCTACTACTTTTAGTATGCTAAGTTAGACATAGTGAGCAAATGATAACCTCCAGAAATGGATTTAATAATCTTGTTTTATCTTTATTCTCATTTTGAAGTCACTTCCTTCGGCTGATTTTCAGATTATTTTCTTCACTTTTTGGGGTAGGTTCCTTGAACGTGTTAAGTACTCAGTAAATGTTCTACTGTGAGTTCAAATAATGAGCAAAATATGTTTCCTTCAATTTGATATCTAGTTTATTAAAAAATAATGAGCAAATTTTGCAACGCATGTTCCCTAACTTTTCCCCTCATTTTTGGGCCATGTTCTTAACTCACTAGGCTAGGTTTTTGGTATAGCTTTGAAAATTCATTGCGAAGTTTGGAACTTATAGTTCTCACTTAAAACTGCTAAACAATCAGTTCAAAATAACGAGTTAAATAAGACTGCTAAAATTGTATTTAATACGCAGATTTCATTGCCCTATCTGGACATCAATATGATTTAAACTAAATTTGACCCGTCTTCTCGTATTATTAATTAATATAAAAAGACGAAATTTTATGGTGAATCCATAAGTTAAACTAAAAAGGAAAAAGAAAGAAAATGAAAACTATGAACTTTGAGGACCCGGGCTTTCCCCAGGGCCCGCTTCTCACCGAGCTGGTCATAAATGTTTGAATCTTTGCCTGCATTTATGCGAGCGAATGGATTAGATCAGAGAGTCAATTGTGTTGTTTGGTGTGGAATACAGAGGAACAAGACACTCTTAAAGGAGTACGAGCAGAGTGGGAAATCTTCAGTATTTGAGGATAAGCGGATTGGGGAGCAAAATGGTGAACTTGGGGAGTTTGATAAGGCAATTCTAAGGTCTCAGCGAGAACGACAGGTGAGTTTCTGCTCAGTCATCTCTCTTCTGTAAGTCAACCACAGTATGTACTACTCTTTTGTTCATTTCACTGGTATTTATCTATGTTTCTTCCGATTGTTAGTTAAAACTGAAGAAAAAGGCAAGTATAATCTATCCGATGGGGAAGAAGATGAGTTTGACTTTCCAGGCAGTGGTTCCTTTCCAGAAAGGGATGATTTTGAGGATGAAGTGCCATTTGATGAGGATGAGGACATCGAAGCAGCTGGGAGTGAGAGTAAGTGTGCATTTAATTTCTTTTTTTTTTTACATATTCGGTTATATATTGATCTTTGCTATGAAGTTCTGCAACTAGGTATTCAACATAGCTAAAAACTTCAGTAAACAATTACAATTTTCGAGAAGAGAATATGATGGTGCTGCTTAATTGACCTTCATAGTGCACTCAATGCAGATAAAAAGGCTCAAGAGAATGCAATTATGTATTAACTGTGATGTTGTTTTTGTGAAATCCAGAAATTGAAATGAACTTTTTTGTACTGTACTTAACTTGGCGAACGAAATTAATCTTTTCTGAACCAATCCAACATCACCCCATCTTTTTCTTGAAGCCAAAGTACAAAATTGATTCATGTTTACGTTTTTATTTTAGTAATCTTGATTTTCATTTCATATATCTATCCTTGCTTTCACATGTCTTTGGTGTATCATTTTTCCTTCCATCCAGTGATCTTCAAAAAGTTACTTTCCGAGTACAAATATTTCTTCTCTTTTCTTCACTGTACTGCATTTTGACAAACCTTTGATTCATAATTTTTACAAACTCTATCAAATTCTATAATTATTGACCCACTCGTCCCGGATAAACGGGCTTGGACATGTCACAGTTCGGATAATTTCTCATGTAAATCATTTTTCAATGCCATGCTTCAGCCCTCTCCCGAGTCTTACTTCCCACAATTTAGTTTCATCTGGAAGGGTAGTGTGCCTTCAAAAATTAAAGTGTTTGCATGGTTGGCTTCTTTGGGGAAGGTTAACACTTGTGACTTGTTGCAATCTAAAAGACCCTCTTTGTGCATTTCTCCCTCTATTTGCATCATGTGTAGAAAGGCAAGTGAAAGTATTGATCATATTTTGATACATTGTGATTTTGCTAGAGGAATATGGAACAAAATCTTGAGTTTGTTTGGAGAGATAGGGCCTTTGCCGCGGAGTTGGGCAGAGTTCATCCTCATCAAATGGCGGTTTGGGGAGAGAGGTAGGCAAACAAAGGAGTTATGGAGGATGATAGTGATGGCAGCAGTTTGGGGGATTTGGACCGAGAGAAATCGTAGACTCTTTGATAACCTTCAAAGATCACTGGAAGATTTTTGGGACAGCATTATTTTCTTCACAGGTTTATGGGCAAGAGCGGCCGGAATGTTTGACATCTTGGAGAATTACTTGTTTCGACTTGACCCTGACAGTTTTTTGGATACCTTTTAATGTTTTAGATGTTAGATGTAGATGTTAGGCGCAATACCTAGCTTTTATCACGATCTTTTTGGATGTAGGCTTGGTGGATGGCTTATCCACTTGATATGTAACTTATTACTCTTGTTGGCAATAATATAATTTGTTTCTTATCAAAAAAAAAAAAAAAAAAAAAACTCTATCAAATTCTATTGTTCTTAAATTGCTCGATCAATGTCCTCGATAAGCCTTAAGGTAATCATTACAATATGTCCTAAATCATCTTGAATGTAATCTTGGAAACATATAGGAGATGATTATATTGAGCTTTTGTTATAACTATCTTGCTTAAGAAAAATTACCTAAACAACCCATGATGCTGCCATACTTTTCATTTTCAGAGGAAGAGGTTGAGCACATTTTATTATGGAATTATGATGCATAAACTGTGAGGAAGTTTATGTTAACTATTAATTCTGAAGATTCCTTTGAGTGATATTATTGTTTGCAGTAGTTTAGTTGGTGCTTAAGTTGTGCGCACACTGAGGTTTATCAACTTATGTTTCCAACTTATGTCTTAATAATGATTTACACTATGGTATTTTGCAATCCGCCATTTTCTGTTCTTTCCTTTCGTTTAAAACTAAGTTTCTTTTTCTGTAACTATATTAGGACAACTTGATCCCTATGGGACAGAGAATGATCAAGAAGAAAGATTCACGGGACAGGAAAATGTGAGTCATTCTATTATTCCTTGTGATATGTATTGTATGTGACCCAAATTTACTTCTGGTTAAAAATTATGGTAGCTCAGTTGTATCTGAAGCAAGTATTGTATTACCAACACGGTGAGAGAATTTATTTGTTTGACAATCTCACCTTTTTTTTTTTTTAATTGCAGAGGCAGAAGAGCAAGAAAGAGGTGATGGAAGAGATTATATTAAAGAGCAAATTTTTCAAGGTATTGGTTGTTGAATGCTTCATGTGATTCGTTCTATTCCTTGCCAAGATTTCCTAGTTCATTGATTTGTATTTCTGTCATTCCCATTTTCCATAGGCTCAAAAAGCTAAGGAAAAAGAGGAAAATGAGCAGTTCATCGAAGAACTGGATAAAGATTTTACTTCTTTAGTTCAGTCCGAGGCATTGGTATCAGTGACACAACCCGAGAAAATGAAAGCTTTGAAAGCTCTTGTAAACCAAAATATTCCAGTTGATCACCCTGAGAAAGGAGGAAAAGGCGTTGGCGAGGATAAATCTTCTGTTCAACAGGTCAACTGTCTTTCTGTGGACTTCCTATGGGTTGCAAGAATTATTGAGCATCTGGAAGTCTCTTATGATATTTCATATTTGCATATCTTGATTTGATGTTTTCCAGCTATCCCAATTTGTGCAGCTTTATAGTAATTCAGGATTTTACACCCATTATATATTTTCTATTCTAACATTCTTCTGTGTACTTTTTGTTTGACAACGACTCAAACAGTCACTGCTGTGGTACTCATTTTCAATTACACATTCTAGAGAGAATAATAATTTCCACGTTTCCCCATAATCTTCCTTATTTTTAAGCCACAAAAAGCTACATTTTTTCCCCTGAAGGAAGCTCTGTCTAACAAGTAACAACATTTGATTTAGTTTTTCTTTCATACCATACACATTTAACAGATCTAACGGATCCTGGCAGGAAAAATCCGATTCATATGACAAACTTGTTGGTGAGATGGTATTGGATATGCGTGCTCGGCCTTCAGACCGTACGAAGACTCCTGAAGAGGTTGCTCAAGAGGAGAAAGAGCGTTTGGAGCGGCTGGAGGTACATTTGATTATACATTTTTGCATGGTTATGGTTGCCCTTATATCTAGGAATATTTTACCAGTATTTGTATAATCAACTTGATATTCTCCCAAATGATTAATTTTCATTTTTTTAATTGTTCCTCCCTCCGTCCCACACAGAGGCTTGTAGTCCATTTTCGTCCGTCTCACAAAGATAGTCCACTTTCCTTAAAAGGAAAAGTTGAAATATTAGGTTTCTTATTGATCCCTATTTAATATGCATTGTTATCAACAAATACAATTATTAAAGCGAAATAATTAATAAATTAAATGGTATATTAGGAAAATACTCTTAAAGTTTACTTTTCTAACAATATTAAATGATGTTTTCTTGATCCTTGTGAAAATGAGAGTAAGCCTATCTTTGTGAGATGGAGGGAGTTTTTTTTTTTTTTTTTTTTAAATAATATGTGGTGACTTTTTTTGATAATTTGTGTTAATTAATTTTAGGAAGAACGTCAGAAACGGATTGTTGGTGGTGATGACTCCAGTGATGAAGATGATGCCTCTTCAGATAAGGAAGCTTCCACTAAACAAAGATCGATATCCGGAGATGATCTTGGCGATTCGTTCACTCATGATGAACTGCCAAAAACTAAGTCGGGCTTGATTGCTGCGATCTTGAGAAGTGAAAACGAAAATGATCCTGAGAGTGACGACGATGATGCTTCTGTGGATTTAGATGATGATGAGGAACATGAAGAGGATGAAGGATCTGATGAGGATGAAGGATCGGATGAGGTAGGAGATGATTATGTCAACACTCAATCTCTGAAGGACTGGGAGCAAAGTGATGAGGACAATGTTAATTATTCAGAGGATGAAGAGGATGAACGAGAAGCTGACGATGGCGATGATGATGAACAAGACGATGATGATATTCGCATACATGCAGAGACTAATGATAAGAAGTCGTCTCGAGATAAGGGCAAACGAAATGATGGTTTGGTGAATGATGGCAAAGTGAAAGCAAAAATTAAAAAGGATTTACTTGAACAAGGGGAACTTCCCTATACAATTGAAGCTCCTAAAACCTTTGAAGAACTCAGTTCACTGTTTGAAAATCGTTCAAATGATCAAATTGTTGAAGCTATCCGGCGAATTCGCACATTTAATGCAATTTCTGTTGCTGCTGAGAATCGGAAGAAAATGCAAGTATGAACTTTTTCAGCATTTGTTTGTTTTGAGTAATTTAAATTTCTAGATATCATTCCATTTCTGCAATTTTACAAGAATGAGAGTTTTCACCAAAGGTACCATTCACTGCTAAAAATATTGATTAGGCAATGATTTTGTGTTTTTTCAGGTACTCTATGGTCTGGTATTGCAATATTTTGCTGTTTTGGCTAATAAAAAGCCACTGAATTTCAAGCTACTGAATTTGCTTGTCAAACCGCTGATGGAAATGAGTTCAGAGATTCCGTACTTTGCAGCAATATGTGCTCGTCAAAGGTTGCTTCGCACTCGGGCCCAGTTTTGTGAGGATGTTAAGAATACCGGTTGGCTATTATAACTAAATATCTGATTTATTATTAAATATTATTTATTTAATTATTAGGACTGATCGTTTCTCCTCATTGGGTATGTCTGCACGGCAGGAAAAAGCAGTTGGCCTTCTTTGAAGACTCTATTTCTCTTGAGACTTTGGTCCATGATATTTCCATGCTCTGATTTTCGCCATGTTGTCATGACACCTGCTATCTTGTTAATGTGTGAATACTTGATGCGTTGTTCTATATTGTCTGGACGAGATATCACAATAGGTTCCTTCTTATGCTCTATGGTGCTATCTGTAAGTTCATTCAGCATTAGCGTGTTTTTTTGTTTTTTGTTTTTTTTTTTTTTTTCCTGGTCTTTCTAATGATTCTGGTTAACAAATTTGTGAAAAATCTCATGCAGATCAGTAGACAATCCCAGAAGTTCTGTCCTGAGGCAATAATGTTCATACAAACTTTGCTACTGGCAGCTTTTGATAAGAAACAAGGATCATCCGAAGATTCTAAGGTTTATCTCTAACATTTTTCTTACGTTTTCATGGCAATAGCTTGCAGACTGTTCAATAGAACTTTCTCTCTCTCTTATTTCCAATGAGAATAATCAGTAACTTCAATTTTTTGGCAGTTGTATCGACTTATGGAAATTAAAGCACTCAGGCCAATGCTCTGCTTGCAAAGTCATGTTGATGACATCAATTCTTTGGATTTCTTGATGTTAATGGAATTGCCAGATGAGTCACCCCATTTCACGTCAGATCTTTTCAGGTATAATTGAATTTTGACTTTGACTGAGTATTAGAACTTAAGTTTTGATTACAAAATAAAAATAAAAATAAAAATAAAATAAAATAAAAAGTACAAAGGCTTAGGGTATAATGCTGATGGTTATCTTGCAGGGTTGGTGTCCTCTTTTCCATTATTGAGATGCTGAAAGGATTTGTCAACGTATATGAAGGATTTAAATCCTTTCCAGAGATATTCTTACCAATTTCTAAATTACTCAATGAATTGGTAAAACAAGATAACATACCAGATGCATTGCTCGTACAAATCAAAGACGTCTCCCAAATTATTGAGAAGAAAACACAGGAATGCCAGTTACTGCGCCAACCACTACGAATGCGAAAGCCAAAGATCATTAAAACTGAAATTCCAAAGTTCGAAGAAAGGTAATCTTTAGTTTCACTTTGACTCAGTAGTGATGGTTAATTTTCAGCTAGTAAAAGGTTAAAATAAATTCCGGCATAATTTCATCTGCTGACTTGAAATCTTCTTGATTAATTGTTACTATTTACAGCTTTGTAAAGGGAAGAGATTATGATCCTGACCGTGAGAGAGCTCAAAGGAAAAAATTAAAGAAACAATTAAGACAAGAAGCTAAAGGTGCTGCCCGTGAATTGCGGAAAGATAATTACTTCTTGTTGGAGGTTAAAGAAAAGGAGAAGGCACGATTGGCAGAAGAAAGAGCTGAAAAATATGGGCAAGCGAAAGCTTTCCTCCAAGAACAAGAGCATGCTTTTAAATCTGGACAATTGGGAAGAAGCAGAAAGAGGAGGCGATGATATCCCTATATTTTGCAGTTTGTGGTCATTTTTCGCTCGGTAAGTTAATAAAATGTTTTAAACCATGAAAATAAAATTTTCTTTCATTTATTTATTATTATTTTATTTTATTTTATTTTTGGTGTGTAGAAAATGGAGCATCACTCTTGGGCCTCGCCGGGAGCCGGCAAGCCAGGTCAGTTCATGTTTGTATATTGAACTGATGCAACGGCTCGTGAAATCTTGATCAAGCATAAATTGTGGTATGCTTCTTTTTGATACGTGTAATTTATTATTTACATTGGGATGAGTTGTACTTTGTTATCAAATGGAGGGATTGTAAAATATGAATCCAGTAAATCAAAATTATAGTAGGTGATGATCTTTTTTTGCTGTTGATTTTGGGAAAGTTGCATTAGCAATTGAGAAAATCTATATTCTAATGCATTGCTGGTGTTAATTAGATTTTTTTTTCCTATATATACATTTGAGGTTTTGTGCGGAAAATGGGGAGGTTTTGGGGTGCATGGTTTCAAATGAATTTGATCCACTCCGAGCGCTGGAATCTTGTTATTGTTTCAATGCTTAATGTAGCACAATCATTTTCTGTCACATGGTTGTTTAGTCCTACTTATCACCCCCTCTGTAATTGTGTGATAGCAGTAGATACGCCATGGCGCTGGAACTAGAAAGGGGTTATGGTTTAAAATGGTATTTTATGGATTTAATTTCCGTTGTAACCATTAGATTGTTTACACCACTATCATGACGCTGCTTTTGAACTCTCTCTCTTTTTCCATTTTTAGCTTAAAAATTAACTCATATTGCTTAATTAAAGTTAAATTATAATATTGGTCTTGCAATTTAAGCTGTTGCTTATTATTATTAAAGCATGTCCCATGGATTTAAGTATTATTATCTCCGTTTCATAAATATAGTCCATTTCTATTTTCACAAAAATTAAGAAAAATATAATTAATGGTATTGGAAAAGTAAAATTCAAGAGTATTTTCATAATATGTTATCTTATTTATTAGATGTTTTATTTTAATTATTTTATTTTGATGATAATAATATACATTAAATAAAGACATAAAAGAAAATAATATTTTAATTATATTTTTAAAATGAATGTGGCCTATATTCTGGGATGGACGGAAAAGAAATAATTGACTATATTTTTTGGGGCAGAGATAGTATTAAATTTAGAATTTGGTTTTTGTGAAAATAAAAAAATTATAGAGCATGCTCATACATCCCGCAAGTCAGCTTTCTATGCTACAATTGAAATTGAAAGGCAAGTCCAGTCCATGAGGTTGTTAAATGAGGGCGTATAAGACATGTTTTTAAACCCAACTTGGTCATCGACTCAGCCAAGGGGCTGGGTCAAGGGTCAAAGGGTCGATTTGGAGTAAACTCGGAATTGATTCGGTTATTAAAATAATATTAAATAAATAAATAAAATATAAAAATATCATAAAATTTTAAAAAATAAAAGAAAATACAAAATTCCAGATCAAATCCGATCTCGGGTCTCACGGATTTTTCAAGTTTCCAGAGTAAACCCGGGTCCTTGACCAGGTTTTACCAACCTGGGTTTTAGGGGTCACTTGGCCCGATTTTTTAGCCAGGTCCCAGGTTTCCCGGCAACCGGCAGGGCAGGGCCAGGTCTGAAAATAGCATATAAGATAACTAATATTTTAACTACTAATATTTTAACTATATCTTTAAAAGGATTGTGGTCTATATTATAGGATGGATGACAAAGAAAGAGTAGATTATATTTTTGGGACGGATGTAGTAACAAACATGACCTTCTTTGGCAGATCTGTATGGAAATCTAGAATGATTTATGTAAAATATCAAGATATTCATATAGATATTTTTGGGGATTTTCTAGAGAGCAGTGCTGGACCAAATTTATTTAGGGGAATTTATTTAATTTGGATTTGTAAGGATTTTAATAGACTTTTAAATTAAATAATTTTCATGGAATTTAATGGATTTTTATTGATTTTTGATAGACTTCCAGAGATTTCCACAAAATTCATAAAAATTTTCAATGGATTTGTAAAGACTTTTATTGGATTTCTTTAGAATTCATTTGATAATATACATTTTTTGTTTCATAAAATAAATATTATTAAATTTATTGAGATTAGACTTTTATTATCTTTTCTCATTAAATTATTATCATTTCAAAAGCTGAAATTAGTAATAATTAATTATTGTCGGCACAATATTTTTATAAAAAGATAATAATTTTTTAACTACAAAAATACATGACTATTGTAAACAGATATTTCACAATATTTTGATATAATTTAATGAAAAAAACTAAAAAACTATCACATGTTTAATTAGTATATCAAAACACATTTCAAATTATTAAAGTAAGGAGTAGACATAAAATATTTAATTATAATTTTTATAATATTTTACAAACTTTTGTAAATAATTTTCTTTTTCATGAAATGTTAAATAAAAAGAAGACAAAAATATTATAAGAATATTTTTACATTATTCTTATTGTGAAATTAAGAAAAAAAAATAATAATAATGAAGAAAAAGTAATGAAAGATGGTGGTGGTGGCGGCGGCGGCGATAGCAGTGCCGTTGGCGAGATGGTGGCAGTGGTGGTGCTATAGTGGCGGTGATGTGGTGGTGGTGGATGCGGCAGCGACGGGGGGGGTGGAGGGTGATGGTGATAAATAAAAGTTTATCAAAATCTTAGGGGCGAGTGATAGATTTCATATATGATAAATTGTGTTTGTACTTTGTGCTAAAAGATGAATACCTGAAGGATTCCATTAAAATTTTTAAAAATCAAAGACAATTTTGAATACGTCATAATTTCATAGGATTTTTGAAAGTCATCATTTAATACCTCATGACTTTGATGCATTTTTAAAAAGTCCATAAAAATTTATATTGAATATCCTAGTATTTTAATTGACTTTCAGAAATCTCAATTGAATACACCTAAACTTTTTCAAATCCATTAAATTCCTTAAAAATCTTTAAAACTCTCAGCGGTCCATAAGGTTTTGGGCCTTTTGGCGTCTCTTCACGTTGTGATTCAGGTTCTTGCTGTTGTCTACTTTCGAGTCCATTTCCAAATACACCAAAACCCTAGAAATTGAAACAATTCTTGTAACCAGAATGTTATGTTAAAGCTATTTGAAATCTTTGGGAGAAAAAATGTGAGAGGGATGTGGTAGCGCATTTGTGCAGTCAGGCGCAGTGGGTTGTGAGTAAATGGGAGAAATCTTTGGGAGAATACTTATTTGGGAATATAACATTTTCGTCTTGTAACAAGGCTAATTGAAACAATAAGGACCTAACATGTGGGGTCATTGCAGATTGATGACCTATTTTTAAAATCATGGTATTTTAATCACTGTATTTGCCTTTTCTTGGCAAACCAAGGAAAAAAGACGGTATTATTCTTCTTTGTGATTCAAATGAAATATGTGACAACTACAAAACGTTTTCGTATGTGCAAATTGATCCAAAATTTTTTCTAAAAAGTTCTTTCAACTTTCATTTTTCTTATATTGTGGTTTTGACCCATAAGTTAATCAGTAAACAAATTTGGTGTACTTAATTTTTTTTTTTTGAAATGATAATATTTTAATTTAATTTATTAAAAATATAATAAATATACTTAAGAGGAAAAAAGATGTAAAATAAAAATATTAGAGTATCTTCACGCCAATGTTTTTGTTTTTTAAAAGTCATTTCTTATAAGAGTACAAAGTGATATTTCAATTTTAATGAATTATTTTAAATAATTTTTTTTAGATTCCATTGTGATATATCCGTAAATTTAAAAGATTACAATTTAATATTATTAACTGAAACTAAATTTTCATAAAATAATATACAGTTAACAAAATTATTGGGATGGAAGTACGTTAAAGATTGGGCTTATAAATCACATTAAAAGTTATTGCGTGAAAGTTAGACCTTGTTTTAAAGAAGCCGTTGATGATCTTGTTGGAATCATTATTAGAAGTTCAAATAGTACATCAAAGGTAGCATCTCCTCTTCGTATGTCATGCAAAAATAAAATTGAGGAAAAAATCCAACAAGACAAGGATTGCATGGGTTCCAACAAAATGACGGAGCATATATTTCATCCACATCAACAAAACATAATTTCGATGCTTTGTGTGCTCAAATGTCGAGTCATCTCTCTAAAAAATATCTGGATCATTTCTTCGGGGAAGATGATGACTCATTTGAGTCGCACGATAATTTGGACGATGAAACATGGCAACCGGGCTCGGGATATGGTTTATTTGATGACTCTTATGAAAGAATGTGTACACTCTCACATTATCGTCCGAAAAAATCCTTTTAGGCTTCACTACTAATGCTATATTTGTTTTTCAACATCTATGTTTTTCATGCTTTTGTGATAGGGCCAGTGATGGTTTTTCCAGTGGCTTTTGTTGTAACATTTTCCCCCTTTCAGCCCGTGGAAGGTATGGTTTGGTCTCCCTCTCCATGGGTTTTGTACGTTTCTCATTTCTTTTCAATAAAATTGGGGGTAACTCCCTCTCTTAAAAAAAAAAAAATCTTTCTCGTGTTTCGATTGGATTAAATTTTAATTCCCCACATAATATCAAAAAATTTTTTATCATGGAAATCTGTCAAGTAATGGTTTGCTCAACAAAATGAGGAGGAGGAGGGGCGAACGGCGAGGGAGAGGGGGAGGAGAAGAGATGGGTAGAAATTGGAAATGATTTTCGATAAAACAATTTTTATTTCACATATTTGTTCTTAGTTGTACTTTCAATAAATAAATTAAAATACTATAAGTTTGAAAATTATAGTAAAAAAAAAAGTAATTAAGTGCACCAGATTTGTTTATTTATTAACTTATTATCCAAAACAAAAATATAACAAAATGATAGTTTTTCTCAAAAAAAAAAAAAAAAAAAAGAAGAAGCGAGAGTTGAAATGTAATTTTTTTATAGAAATATTTAGGACCAATATGCACATTTAAAGATGCTTCACATTCAATTGAATTACAAATAGACTTGTCAATTCGGTTCGGCTCGCCGAAGGTTTGTTCGGGCTCGGCTCGAACTCGTGCACTGTACAAGCCAAGCCGAGCTCGGCTTGTTCGCGAGCTGCTCGCTTGAGCTCGTAAAGCTAAAGCCGAGCCTGGCTCGGCGAGCTCTAGCTGGCTCGTGAGCCAGATTGCCGAGTCCAATTACAAATAAAGGTAATATTATTTTTTCTCGCTCAAAGTCCTTTATTTGCCAAGAAAATGCAAGTAGAGCAATTGAAACACCCAGATTTTGAATATGAGTCCTCGATCTAAAGTGACCCCAAACGTTAGATTCTTATTGTGCCAATTAGCCCAAAAAGTATCTCTATCACAAAAGAAATAAAGAAACTAGAGTCATGATAGATTTCCACGTATTTTTTGGTGGGACATCTACCATACCCTAATAGAGGTGTGGGCCCCCTAAACTTTCACGGGGCAATAAAGTAATTTTGTTCACACCTCTATTAGGGTGTGATAGGTACCACACAAAAAATTATGTGGACACCTAGATTAATCCAAAAAATTAAAAATTTGAAAAATAAAAAATTTGATGTAAATATATCTTGTCCATATCTAGTAAGCAATAGATGAATTGCATTGGTTGGCCATCAAAATTGTATATTGTGAAAAGTTAATTCCTCGAAACTAAAGTGAAACCAATGGAAGATACGAGTCTTGATCTGCCTCCTATATGGAGAGAATAATATCTCCATATCGCTTATGTGGATATATAATTAAATTTTACATATGAGGTCATCTTATGATTTCAGAACCAATAAGAGAATGCAAAATCCTCGTGTGAGGAGCATAACATCTCCCCACATGGGGAGAGATTATTTTTGTGGAAGATATTACATACCTCTGAACAATTGTTCAGGAACGAGATAGATTTTCGTCCGTGATACTACCAAAATTTGATATTCACTACATGTGGCACAACGTTATAAAGGAAATTTTGAGAAAAGGCATATATAAGATGTACAACAAATTATATATATATATATATATATATATATATATAGGAACAATTTTCAAAATAATGTTGTTTTGACCAGAGGAAAGATCGTGACTCTTGCAAAGAGTTACGGTTTTTTATGATCAAAAGTTATAATCCGTATAAAGAATTGTGACTTCTAATAAAAGTTGGGACTCTTATGAGGAGTCTTAACACTATGAAGGGGTGATAACTCTTCGGAACGGTTGTTTGTAAATCTATAAATGGGTCCAATATTTATTCTTTGGTTATGGTAACCAAAAATAAAACAAAATATGAATGTTCATGGTTCCATGGTTTCCTCCAACGTTTTCCCCAACAGTTTTCTTGCATATCAAATTCTCATTCTTGCATTGTTGTCACAAAATAACTGCTTATACTTTGTCAAGTTGACATGACATTGTATAGGGCTCAACTATAGACATATTGACATAACTCTATGTTAAATAATAATAATAATAATAATAATAATAATAATAATAATAATAATAATGTATTTTTATAAATAACAATGCACGTTAAATACGGGTACAATAACAAAATAAAGAAATTGATGCACACAAACATAAATAGTAATCTATATTATAAGACGGATAAAGAGTGAAATTCGATATTATGTATCTTTATGAAACGGAGAGAGTATAAAGACATGAATATCAAGTAAATAAAATGTAAATTACATAAGAATATAAACACTGGGCAAAACTTTCATACTTTAATTAATCTCGAAAAATAAGGTTTCAACATTATTGATGCAACGTAATATAAAAAAAGAAAACTAGAGAATCAACATATTTTAAGTGGCGCTGTGGATGTGCCGGTTTCTCATCGAAGGATGAGAATGATGATAAAGCACAATAACACCGTTTTATCAACTAATAATAATTAAAGCACAACACATCTACATATATTATTAATTAAAATATCCATTAAAAATGACCCACTCGAATTATTCATAATATTTGAATTTTGAACACATAACATAACATATATCATATATGCCATTGATTATAGAACCAATCCAGATCCACTAAACTTCTGTTCAGTAATTTGGTCCAATTTATTTGCCATCTCAACGGTCAAATAATTCTTCCAGTCTCCAACCTTGCCTTGACGAAAGAAAGCCTTATTTTCCACACCTACTGACGACTTCCCATTTCTATTAACTTCCAAATTGCTCAAATTATGAAAGCTACACAGCTTCAAGATTTCTTCCACCATTTTCGATTCTTCTTCCTCGTCGGAAAATCGACATCCCAAGTACTCGGCAATCCGTCTAAGATTTTCCGTTGCGTGTTCTTTCATGTCATCATACTTCAAAAAGAGTACCTATTAAAGGTAAAATGATCATGCATGAATCCGATATTTGATGAAAAATAAGTTTGACTCTAGGTGTTTACGCATGCACTACTTGTACGTACAGAGTTAGGAGCTCAAATCTGTTATTGCAATTCTTCTCTTACCGTCAGAGGACCAGCCAAGAATTGAGATAACAAATCTGGGCTCCATAGTTAAGACTACCTAATATGTCAAGTTTCTATGAACTGGCAGTTATTACTATTGAAACATTTCGTTTTACAGAATTTTGACACGTGGTGTAAGTATACATAAATTACCTTGTCAGGGTTCTTCTTGCTTTCATTCCAATATCCCAAAACATGGTCCCAAAATGGACCAGATAGACTCACTCCTCTGCAAAACATATCTCATGCTTCTTCAAGTGAACGAGTTCCCTTTTCTTGAGGCCTCAGCTTATTAGAAAATTGCCACAATGATACAACGGTGTCTTTAGGGTTCCTACACAGATAAACAAGCTTACATCCAGAATCCATCACAGACTCCGGTAGGGACGAAAATGGTATATGGGTCGAAAAAATCCTAGGAGATTTCATGGACGAAAGCTCTTCGTTGGGGATTTGGTTATCGACATAGATTCCATGTTCCACTAACGGCACAAGGTCATGAGGATTTTTGGTGAGTAAAGGGTGGTCATCTGTTGTAATGGGATGTTTAATTCGATTCATCATGGCAAACACAAGCGCCTTCAACCACGTCGTCCCTGATTTCGGAGTTGTAATGAGAATGACATCGGAATTACGAGGTTTGTAGTGTTGTTGGAATGTGATGATGCCTTGAACGCATCTCGCTGTGTGGTAGTAGCCTTTGTATTTGTAGAGATGAGAGGTAATCCAACCATTTTCTTTAGGCAAAGACAAGATTAGGTCTTTGTAATCTTGAGCTATAACTTCTTCTTGCTGCAAGTATTCGGGAAGAATTTTGGGAGTTTGAGTTGACATATCTCTAGAGAGGATATTTTGATTTGGATGAATGAGTATTGTAATGTATGGCTATTTATGGTGAAAATTGATTGGGACATCCTTGAAGACCTCTTAATTACATGCATAAAACAGTTCTATCCAAAATTTGTTTAATTTGTTAAGATTTATGTTAACATCTAAACAATTGACAATTGGTACCAGAGTTTACTCGACTAAAAGCATCACCAATACAACAATATTAATATATATAAGACGATGTGGTTGATAAACTAAAGAGGGAAAGATAAATATGAGAGAGAAAAATAAATCTAAAAAAAGAGAGATGCACATTATTCGAATTGATTAATAGAATAATGCATGATATTGTTGAGTAGGATGTCTAATTTAAGACATCATCCTTGACATTATCTACATTTTTTAATTATGCATCACATTCCCTCTCTTCAGTGCCAACTTTAGATTCAAGCTTTACATTAGCATCCCATATCGATGGTTTAAGATTCTAAGACCATCTATGTACGATGGACAATTCAAAAGATATGTTAATGGTATGTGTTAGTCAATTTATCTACAATGAGTGCTGTTATGAACGTATTAGTAAGTGTGTTAAAGGGATTTTTTTGTAGTGTTTGTAAAATTGTCAACTAAAGTTAACAAAGAATTGATGTGGTGTGGTGTGGTGTGGTTACAATTTGTATGTAAGAAAATATTTTTTCTAATGTTGTTTTTATTAACCCAGTTTTCAATCTAATGAGATGCTAACAAGTGACTTGTAATAACTAAATCTAACATGTCAATTATAAATATCAGACACTAACTTGATGAATTTGATGACTTGATTGCATTTCATATTAATAACTAACTAGTACAAAAGACCCAATTCTTATAGCGATAGCATATCGGTGACCCATTTTGAAAATTTTGACATTGAAAAACTTATTTTGAACTTTGATCGCAAAGCCACGATGTTTAATTTGTTACAATCCTGCCAAATATACTGTTAATTAACATGTCGTGCGTTACTCACGCACCCACTTTTATAAGGGTAAAAAATCGTGTTTACTTTTCTTTTTCTTTTCCTTCTCTTTCTTCCTTTTCGATCTATCTTTTTTCCCTCACCACGGAACAAAATGGTGCATGGCCGTCACCCAAATTCACCGGCCGTAAACAAAAGGTTTAAAACCAAACTAGACGAAATTTGTTGCCACAAAAGGCAAAAGAATTCATGCCTCGTGGAGCTCTCGTTTCAACATAAATTAGCACGATGGCATTTTGGACGACAGAAGAGAGAATTTTACAGCAAAGAGAAAGATTGAAGGTGAAAAAGAAAAAAAAAAGAAGATAATTATATTACCACTACAGTAATTATTCATTGCATCACATTACATGTGATCCAAAAATAAAAGAATATAATATTTTATAAATACACCCCAAGATGTTTACATATAGACCCAAATGCCAAATCTATTTCAAGTTTAAAAAAATAAAAAGGATAAAATAAAATAAACTACGTATTTTGTGGTGTACCCTTTACACAATGTCCCTCTCTTCACCTCTTCCAGCCAAACATGATCACAACTCCAAAAAAAAATTAATTAACTACATAAAATTTTCTGAAAATATTTTTTTACATAACTTAGGGTATGTTTGATTGGTGATAAAAATATGTGGTTAATATTGTATTGGAAAATGTGTGTGTGGTTGAAAAAAATTTTCTGATTACACGAAATTACGTGTATATAACTTTGTGACCAAAAGAACAAGCAAGATAGCTTTAAACTGACGTTCGCATCTCAACTTATTAATTATTATTGAACGAGAAAAAAAGATTAAAAAAAAAAAGGACATTCTACTTTTATAAAAGTGACATCTTAGTAACATAGGATATATTCGCGCGGAAAAATTTTATGGTGCCCATTTATATACATATCTAATAGTCTGCGTGAGTGTGGGGTCTACAGAAAACTCCACACTCACGTAGGCTATTGAATATGTGCCCAAAGGGTATCATAACAAAATTAGTTTAACACTATGTTTCAACAGAGTAATAACAACAGTCCAGATTCTGCAAGTAAAGTCGAAAATAAAATTTTAAACGTCAAGATTGTTAAAGTAGTAGCAACCATAAACGTTGAAAGTCTTTTTTTGTCCCAACAACCCTTTCTGAATTACAACCAATAAAATTTTAAACATCAAGATTGTTAAAGTAGTCGCTCATACGCGGCATTTCTCTAGCATTGTTTCTATAATTTATTCTCTATCACCCTAAAAATCGCGTGTAAGTTCTATTGTCAATGAATTTTGGTCCCCACATTATTAAATTATGAAGGTATTGGTCCCCGGCAGCACAGTTCAACTTGTTTATCGTTACACTTTACTTGGACCTGATGGATCCCGATATATATGTTGGAGGTGACCTTGAAGCAGAGGTGGACCTATAGCTGGCATGATATTATTGCTGAGGTCACGTGTAAGTTCTATTGTCAATGAATTTTGGTCCCCAACATTATTAAATTATAAATTATGAAGGTATTGGTCCCCAATAGCACAATTCAACTTGTTTATCGTTACACATTACTTGGACCTGATGGATCCTAATATAGATGTTGGAGGTGACCTTGAAGCCGAGGTGGACCTATAGCTGGCATGATATTATTGCTAAGGTTTCAGCATTAGCCTGGACTGTCAGTCATCACCAATAGGGCTGGGCATTTGAACTGCGAACAGCTAATCCAAACCGACCCACACCGACCCGAGGCCGTTCGGGTCATCCGTCAGGTCGGTTTGCAGCAAAAAAAAAAGCACAGTAACCGACCCAACTCGAACACACCCCGAGTTGGGTCGGGTCGATTTCAGGTCACCAAATGGAACCGTCGGTTCAGTTTCGGTTTGGAAAATGCTAAACCGATTAAAATCGGGTCGGTTCGTGTTCGGGGGGTTTCAGTATAAGCCCGAACAAGAATCGACCCGACCCGTGCCCACCCCTAATCACCAGGTTAAATGACTCCAAGCTCTAGAGAAGGGCGACCACAACACTAGTTCGACCCGACAACTCCATATGCGGGGCCTCAATTATACACAAGATTGTCATTGTACCTAGGGAAATTGATGCAAATGGCCCACAAAAAGTATGCAAACTTTGAATTTGGTACCAAAAAAAGGGCCTCAATTATACACAAGACTATCATTGTACCTACGAAAATTGATGCAAATGGCCCACGAAAAGTATGCAAACTTTGAATTTGGTACCAAAAAAAGGGCCTCAATTATACACAAGACTGTCATTGTACCTAGGGAAATTGAAGCAAATGACCCACAAAAAGTATGCAAACTTTGAATTTGGTACCCAAAAAAAGAAAAAAAAATAGTTTGATTGGTTGAAAAAAGTTTGAGAGTCTGAAATTTGAGTCGCTTTTGGATCGATTCTGTCCAATTTTTTCGTTAATTGCCGCAGAATTTGCTATTTTATCATTTTTTTTGAGAGGTATTTTCGTCATTTGACATTGGATAAATTGCATAAAAGGTTTTAAATCTTTGGGGGTTATTACAATTAGATCCCAAAGTTTAAACGATATATAAGTTAGTCCAAAATTTTAGTAAAATAAAATAATTTTTCGTTTTATTTCTTATATATTTATTTGGTTCATAATTTATTTTATCGAATTAATTTGATACCTGTTAAATAGTTTTTATCAAAAAATTTTAACACACTCGTATTTGTTCACCTTAATATCGTAACTTTTCACATAAAATTTTAGCACTACAGATGCATACATTTTAATTATAACCAATAGTTAATAATAAATATAATTATTGTATTGTATTTCCATAAAATTGAAGTAGGACTATATCAATATAAAAAAAATATACCGAATGTATAAAAATTAAAAAATAAAAAATAATTTTTTTTTATATATCTCCATTTTTAATATATCGAAATAATTTTATTTTAATTAAACAATTTTGATTGAAATTTTTCCATACATTAACACACGTTTGCATTAACCTTATAAGTTTTGAAAATTTTCTTTTGTACTTAATGGGCCTACATTTTTTAATTACAAAAAATACGTGTACAATTTAATTGCAACCAACAACCAGTGATTCTCCTTTAAAAAAGAAAAAAAAACGACTAGTGATTCATGCTATTATTATATCTGCATAAATTTATAATTTAATATTATCAAAAATATACTATAGATTTAACAAGAAAATGTAGAAATAAAATAAAACTAATTTTTTTTTTTAAAAAAATGTCTTCTTCCTCAACACCCCACCCCCACCCCTTTCTCATTTGCAACTGCGATTGGAATACGACCAAGGGGAGGGTTTCCCCTGGCTTTTCCACTGCCGGCGACCAGGGGAACCTCCCCCCCAGACATATACCCAACGTGAAACTCCACTTGGGGAGGGGGGGGGGGGTCTCCCCAGGTGTTTTCACAATCGGCAAGCTCGGCAGCAATGAAAAAGCCACGAGGAACCCCCCTGGTCGTGTTGGTGGCTTTGGGGGGTGGGACAGGGGTAGGGTGTGGGTTTTGTGACCCTTTTTTTCCTTCTTAAACACCTTTTTTTTCATTTTATTTTATTTTTACATTTTCCTTACATTAATTGAGTATATTTATTATTTTTTTCTTTGCAACATTATGTATATTCGCGATGATACTAAATTGCACAAATTTACGCAGATGTAATAATAACATGAATCACTAGTTGTTGATTGCAATTAAAATGTACACGCGTTTTTTAATTTAAAAATATACGCATATTAATACAAAAGAAAATTTTGAAAAATTATACGGTTAATGCAAATGTGTGTTAATGTATGGAAATTTTTCGATCAAAACTATTTATTATATTTATTGTTAACCACAAGTTAAAATTAAAATATATACGTCTGTAATGCTAAAATTTTTTTGAAAAGTTACAATATTAATGTGAATAAATGCTAGTGTGTTGAAAATTTTCGATAAAAAATATTTAATTGATATCAAATTAATTATATTCAATAAAATTAATTATGAACCAAATAAACATATATAAAAAATAAAAGGCAAAATTATTTGGTTTAACTAAAATTTTGGACGAAGTTATATAATTTTCAAACTTTAGGATTTGATTGTAATAATCCCCAAAGATTTAGGACCTTTTGTGCAATTTATCCCAAGTGAAATGACCAAAACACCCATCAAGAAAAAGACAAAATAGCAAATTCTGAGATAATTAATAGAAAATTTTGACAGAATTTATCCAAAAAGAGCAAATTCGCACCTCAAACCTTTTTTTTAGACCAATCAAGTTACATTTTTTTATTTTGTACCAATCTCGTAGTTTGCATATTTCTTTTTTTGGACTATTTGTGCCATTTTCCCTTGTACCTGTGAATAATGGCTATGATTACCCCTATAAGAGCATCCATAATATTGGATGTGTTAATACAAATGTTAAGAGCATCCATAATGGATGTGTTAATTCATGTGCTAAGTGTTATATATTAGCTAGTGCTTAAATTAATGTTCACAATGGATGTGTTAGCATCCTAGTTAAAAGAATCTTTTTTACCACAAATTTAAATGTTTGCTAACTTTAGCTAACATTTTAACATATGAGGTGGCATATTTGTTTTAAATGTATTTCTTTTTCCTATATCTCTCTCATTTTTAGATTAAAGTTAGCATATCCACTATAGCAACCAAATACAAGTTAAATTTCGCATGTGGATGTGTCACTTAATATATATTTTATTGCTTATGTGGCTAGCTATATTTAGCCTAACCATTGTAGATGCTCTAAGTGTTTTATGTTAGTTAGAACTTAAATTAATGTCCACAATGGATGTGTTAGTATATCAGTTAAAAGAATCTTTTTTATCAAAATTAAAATATTTGTTAAATTTAGCTAACATTCACTTAATCTTTGTTACTTAACATTCATTTCGTTACTTATGTGGTTAGTTAAATTTAACATATGTATTGTGAATGCTCTAACAACCTATCAATTGTGCTCTATAAAAAGGGTCCTAACTCCAATAGTTATCTCGTTCTAATTTATAACTCAAAAAATTTACTTACTTTATGTCATTTTAAGTTCTTTTCGCTTTAAATCGGTGCAATTTGGCTTTCCTCGCAAAATCTGTAGCATTTAAGAAAAATATTTCAACTGTCGTTATCACTCTATTTGAACACACAAAAATAAACAAACAAATTTCATAGTGTTCAAGTACGTGAACCTATTTTAAATTAATAAAATATTGATTGTTTGCGCATAAAAGTCGTTATTAAATACTTATATCATATGAACTTTTATGTATAAACACTGTTTTTTTTTTTGTTAGGAGTGTGTAAACATTATGTGTTCTTCTTCTGTGAAGATAAATGAACTTCGTGGTCTTCAAGTCCATGAACTTGTATTCAGGTTAATAAAATTAACACTAACGATCCGATTCACAGAAATATCCGTTTTCCACTAATGTGTAGATTATTGTGCTATTGTGCATAGCAGTAGGGTCAAAGATGTTATAAATTTCGGCTATTCTGCTAATTTTTTTGTGTATGTTTTTCTTAATAAATAAAAGGGTTAGGATCAAAATTTATATATATTTTTATTTATTCTTTTTAAATTTGAATTTGATCAAATAAATCACATCCGTATATCTCGTGGGACCTATATATAGTACACAAAATGATTCTACAACGGTGTAGATATGAACTTTTACCAAATTTCAACTTAGCATGTGATAGGATTCAACTTTTACCAAATTTTACCACTCTTTACCATTTTTTAAATCCATTTTACCACTTTGTTTTAATACATTTAAGGGTGATAGGATTGAATTTTTATTGGTTTTTTAATGGATTTTTATGCAAAAGAAGAGAGAGAATGGGTGGAATTGAATTGCGTAGTTTTGTGTAGTACATGTAAATCCCACGATATATGTGGTTGTGATGGGTTTGACCAAAAGAATGAATGAATAAAAATGGATAAAAAAAAGTGGAAAAAATGGTAAAACTGGTACCCTATTACATGCTTAGTTTACAATAATACATTCTTCTGAAACGTATGTAAGTTAATCTTTTCTTGGCATATTGTTTAAGAGCTTCACTTGGGACATAACTAGTTTGTGTTTAGGTAAATTGGTTTTATACTGAAAGTTCTCTTTTAATTTGATTCGAATGAGAGTGAAAACTATGAAATGTATAGATAATAATGACTTGTAATCTTAAATGTTGATAAATCAAACCCGGTTTGATTTACCGTCTCACATAACCAATGGATATGTTGTTCATATTTGATGTGTCAATGCCACATTGGTTGGGACATTCAAGGTCAGCTAACACATTTACCAATATTATAATATTCTTAACGCAAAGATTTTGCGACTTTATAGTTTATAAGTCAATTTAACCTTCGCCCATAGCCACTCTACTTACCAAACCTATTTTTGAAAAAACAAAATCCGTCCTAGCTAGAAAATACAAGAGGCTATAAATTTTATTATTAGCTTACTCAGAAAATGAAGTATTGCATATATGTTATGAAGTTAGCATACTTGTTTAGCAATAATTTTTTGAAGTGAGAATTGATGTTTGAGAAAAATGTGTAATTTAAAATTTTATAAAAGTGGAAAAATGATTTAGGCGATGTTTGAATGTGCGTAATTGAGAAGTAAAGAAAAATATTTAAAAAAAATGTTAAATCAACATAATGAGTGGTTGCCAAAGTTCCATCATCAATGTGCTCGAACAACATGTAAGTGGGTCTTCCACACCCTTAGTTAAAGGTTCAATCCTCTTTCTCTATACTCTGCTTGGTAATGTTAAGAAAAATAAAATGAGTGGTTGAAAATAATAAGAGAGAAATTATTATTATTATTATTATTATTATTGTTATTATTATCATCATCATCAAACTAGCCCTTATGGATTTTGAGTAGATAGTGGCGAGTAAACAGTTGAAAATGAATTTGGAGAATAAATTGTAGAAATCAATTACCATTGTTTCTGTACGTAGTCTGCAAAAACGGAAGGATGGAGTTGCCTTATTGCTAATTCCAGTATCGCACATCAAGTGTAGTATATGTTCTTATCAATTTAATATCTAAGATGTGGATTATTGACCTACAAGATATTAAATTCATTTTTTTGGTGCGGCTATTTATAACCCCAATTTTGCTGAATACATCCCCCAAACAAATTTCATTTCAATTTTACCTTTTTTTTTATAGGTTGTGTTTGGCCAGCATTGGCCGAACAGCCTTGGCCCTATTCATCCACTGTTAGCCGGACAACCCCAAGGCTGTTCGACCAACCAGGGTCGAACAAAAAAAAATTACTGGCATCTTTGGTGCACAGCAAACGGGCAAAAAACGCGCCGGGGGGTGGGGAAGGGAAAAATGGAAATGGAATTTGTTTGGGGGTGCATTTAGTAAAAATGATGGTACATTTGGCCCCACCCCTAATTATTTTTAGAGGAAGATCCCATGGGTAACAGAGGAAATGTAGAAATGGCACAAAATTAATGAGAAAGTAGAGGAAATGAAAGAAAATAAATAGAAAATAAATATATGAGACTTGTTTCACTTTTTGCGTCCCGTTAGTCCGGACATTTAAATTTGAAATAGGATATGAAATTTTGAAATAAGTGGTAGAAATTTATATAATACATTTGTAAATATAATTAATTTGACCAAATTTTATTTTAATTTCGAATGTTTTAGCGAATATGGACATATATAGTCTACAAAGAGACTAGTCTTTTAAGTTTGAAGTCAGAGTTGAGAGAGAGAGAGAGAGATTCTTCGTCACGCCGCGTGTTGCCACAGAAAGCATCGTCACCATCTACAAGTCTAGCGTGAAAAATGCAGTATAAAAGCGGCATAATTGCAAAAATAGCACGATATACAAAAGCATCAAACCATGCATTCACTGTAGAGTCACTATCCAACTAATGATTCCTCTCGCATCAAAATGAAAACGAGGGATGCCACTACAATTGAAACATTGTTGAACTTAACATAAAAATACAAAATGGGGAACATGTACACTCCCATTTTCAAAGCCGTAATTCACACCCTGGGGAAACAAAGTTTTGGTCGATAATAGGTTTTTATTACAAGATCCATGCCCCTCCCATGATGATTGTCATGTCATCTCAATATTTAATAATTTGTTTCAAGAAAATAATGTCAATGATGTAACAACACCGAGGTTATTATAAAATTTTTTGTTCTCGACTACTTGCGAAATAGTTCTATGTCATTAGAGCATGACTTGTTCTCCCCCGCGAGCGTGTATTTTGCAGTTGTGGGGCGGGAGGGGGGATCACCTCTGTTTGTTACAAATCCATGGTTTTTTATTTTTTTGTATTATTATTATTATTTTATTTATTTATTTATTTTTATTTTCTTGATAGGGGCCGTGCGAATGCAGGCCCTCATTGCCACAAACTACAATGTAGGCTCGACCAGTAGGATCGACCTTAGGCGGGCGGGGCGCCCCTTCCAAGTGCAATGAAGGTAGCAAAACTAGGCCATGGGCCTAGCTACTTGATCACCCATTGACAAATCCATGGTTGATTACAGAGAGAAGAAAGAAAAGCATTACCACGGTCTGTGAAACAATTCAGGCCCAATGTCAATAAAACAACGAGATCCACTACAACAGCCCCTCATATATATATTGAAGGTTTCGAAAGGAGCAAGGCGTGCATTGTAAGACAGGCGAAATCAAGTCCCGGCCAATCCTCACAAGTTTAGGTGTAGAATGATTTTTTTTTTTTTTATTTTTTATTTTTTATTTTGGGAAGAGTATAATATTTCAAATGAAATACTTTCTTGAAAAGAAAAGAAAGAAAAAGAACGTCAGTTAATTTTATGTTTTAAACAAGCATTAAAATTTTCATAATTATATATAGTTTTATGAGTAGGAAGAGAAAGAATGAATGAAGTTGAAGGGTGGAGATTTAATAGTATATGTGGATCCCATAAGATATGTGGATATGATTTTTTTTTATCAAATTTTAATTTTTTTTTAAAAAAGAGAGAAAGTATGAGAAAATAGGAGTATACAAACGGGCTATGACAATATAAACTATTATTATTCATTAAGAAATTGGTATAACCTTAATTATGTGAATATTCTTTCCAAAAAAATAATAAATAAATTATATCAATATTATAGAATCACATGCAATGCACATGTTGTTAACTAAACTAATACTCAGTAAAACTTAGTAACTTATTTCCAACCACGTGCAAACTAAGCAAGTGTTGTTCGCTAGTACATTTTAAAAGTAACAATCTATGTCTACACCACCTATATAAGTATGGAAGAGGTGAGAAGCATTTTTGGACAAATTAAAGTAACCCCACCACTTTTGTTTAATTTTAATTTTGCTTTAATAAATAATAAATTTTATTAATATCTTGTAATAATCATATACTTTCTTCATTAATAGTCTAGAAAGTTCATTCAAATTCAAAATTCCTAATTTATCTGTTCACTTTAATATTGTTTACACATATCTGATTCATTTATTTTTCCTATTATTTTATCTCTTATAAATGTTAGATAATGGAAACAATTGGATGCCTCAATTGTCAAAAAGGGTGTGCAAAGAAGTTGGTGCCAACCGCCATTTTTGAAGAAAAATTGAGACAAAATATGAACACACAAGTTTCAACAAAGGCGGCCGCAATGTTTGAAATTGTGGGGATGGAATGCCTATAAATAGAGGCTTCATCCTACGTTCTTATACACCACCAAAAACACAAAACATCTTGTGTAGAGAGAAAAGAGAGAGATATTGTGTAGAGAGAGAGCTTCAGTGTAGAAGCTATACACGAGAGATAAAAGTGAGTAGAGTGATAAAGCGCTGCGTAGGTAGAAAATACAGTGTGGTATTTTTGTACTCCTCATTTTTGAGATAGTGAAATATATTGGTGTGGGTCCGTGGACGTAGGCAGTTTGGCCGAACCACGTTAAATCTCGGTGTTCTATTTTTGTGCTTATTTTAGTGTCCATTATTTTTTCTCAGTCGCATATTATTTTCGTGTCCCACTGATCTTGGGCGGAATTAGCAGCGCCTAGTTCCCCAACAACTGGTATCAGAGCTTTGTTTGTGATATCTCTTGAAATTCTTAGTATGCTCTGTGGTTGCAGCATAGACTGATCTTCCACATCAGAAACGATTTCTCGAAAAATCACATTTTGTTCGAGTGGGAGTAATGGCGACAGACGAGAGAATTTCCAAAATTGATAAGTTTGATGGCAAAAATTTTGGATATTGGAAAATGCAAATGGAGGACTATTTGTATCAGAAGGACCTATATAAGCCAGTTAAAGAAAAGCGGAAGGCGAGAAAGGCGGCGAGTGGGAGGTGCTTGATCGAAAAGCACTTGGCGCAATTAGATTGACCCTATCAAAGTCGGTCGCTTTCAACATTAAAAATGAGAAGACAACGGCGTCTCTCATGGCAGCTCTATCCAGTATGTATGAACAGCCGTCTGCAGCAAATAAAGTTCATTTGATCAAGAAATTGTTCAATATGAAGATGATGGAAAGCGGGAGATTTGGAGAACACCTCAACAAATTCAATGAGGTAGTAGACCAATTGACCACGGTGGAAATCACTTTTAGTGATGAGGTTCGAGCTCTATTAATTCTTGGCGATTGCCTGAGAGGCTGGAATAACGATCCACGACCATCGATAGCTCGGCGGTAAGTCGAAATTGAAGTTCGATGGCGTTGTGAGCATGATCTTGACCGAGGAGATCGAGAGCGATCAGATGCGGCTTCAACTTCGGCCGCTTTCAATGTAGATAGCGGCGAAGTTCAAGCGAGAGAACGCAGGCGTGGGCCGAACAAGTCGAGGAATGGCGGCCGAGATCAAAAATCAAAGAAATTCCAACAAGTGCATTGAATGTTGGAATTGCGGTCGAGTTGGGCACTACAAAAATCGGTGTAGAGGCGGCTCAAAGGAAGCGGAGAACAAGACCGAGGTCAATGTCGTGACCGAAGAAGCGGCGTGATGCGTTGATATGCTCCATGGAGAAGAAGTCGACTATTGGGTAATAGACTGCGGAGCATCGTTCCATGCCACGCAAATCGACACTTTTTGCAAATTATGTGTCGGGAAACTTGAGAAGTATATCTCGGAGACGATCATCCTTGCGGCGTGGTGGGCATAGGAGAAAATGCAGATCAATGTCAATGGATACGTATGGAAATTGAAGGGCGTGAGACATATTCGAGTTGAGGAAAAATTTGATCTCCGTCAAACAATTGTCGAGAAGGATGTGACACAAGCTTCTCTGGTGATAATTGGAAAATCACCAAGGGGCCATGATAATCGCCGCGTGGCAAGGATAGTGGCACCCTATACACGACGGCGAATGCGTGTATGACAATCGCAGTTGCTGATAGCAAGGATGCGAACTTGTGGCACCAAAGACTTGGGCATATGAGCCAGAAAGGGCTCAAGTACATGCATGCAAAAGGGAAACTACCAGGGCTTCAGTCTATTGATTTAGACTTTTGTGAAAGTTGTATTTTCGGGAAGCAGAAACGGGTGAGTTTCAATACAAGTGGCAGAACTCTAAAGAAAGAGAAGCTTGAACTTGTCCACACAGATGTGTGGGGTCCAACAGCAGTTTCATCGATTGGCGGAAAGTCATACTTCGTGACTTTCATTGATGACCACTCGAGAAAGGTGTGGGTTTACTTCTTGAGACACAAATCCGATGTGTTCGGCGTTCAAGAAGTGGAAGGCCATGGTGGAGAATGAAACCGGTTTGCAGTGAAGAAGTTGAGATCGACAATGGTGGAAATCTGAAAATTTGGCGTTCAAGAAATTTTGTTACCAAAATGGCATCAAGTTGGAGAGAACGTTGCGGAACACCGCATAGAATGGAGTTGCGAACGCATGAATCGGACATTGACGAAAAAGCCGGAAGCATGAGAATACATGCGCAGCTCGCCAAAAGCAGATTTGGGCGGTTTGTCAATCTGGCGGCATACCTAGTTAATCGTGGACCGTCGGTACCATTGGAGTCTGGATCTGGGAAGAAGTTTGGAGTGGGAAAGAAGTGAAACTTTCTCATTTGAAAGTATTCGGTTGTGTCGCGTACGTGCACATTAGTGACAATGCCAGGAGTAAGTTAGACTCCAAATCATTAAAGTGTACTTTCGTTGGATATGGTGGAGACGAGTTCGGGTACCGCTTTTGGGATGATCAGAACAAAAAGCTCATCAGAAGCGGGATGTCATATTCAATGAAAATGTGATGTACAAGGGACGTAAATGCAATGCGGTCCAATGACACAACAAATAGCGATCCAACATATGTTCGGACGACACTCCGGAAGGAAATGCGTCAAAGCGGCGGATGAGAGTTTGCGCAGGCAGAGCCCGTCTCGGAGGTTGATTCACCACACCTCGGCTCAATTCCCATTGTGAGGAGGTCAAGTCGACCTCATGTTCCGAATCGAAAGTACATGAACTACATGTTGCTCACTGATGCCGGTGAACCTGAATGCTATGACGAGGCATGTCAGGTGGGAGATTTTGTTAAGTGGGAGCTTGCAATGAAAGATGAGATAAAGTCTCTCATCTCCAACCAGACGTGGGAACTAGTTGAGTTGCCCAGAGGGAAGAAAGCTCTTAATAACAAATGGGTGTCTGAGAATCAAAGAAGAACATGATGGTTCAAAGAGGTACAAGGCGAGATTGGTAGTCAAAGGTTTCAAGCAGAAAGAAGGAATTGATTACACAGAGATATTTTTCGCGATTGTGAAGGCGACAACAATTCGATCGATGTTGAGCATTGTTGCGTGAGGGCTTGCACTTGGAGCGATTAGACGTGAAACCGCTTTCCTCCATGGTGACTTAGAGGAGGAAATCTATATGCAGCAACCGAAAGGCTTCTCGGTGAAAGGAAAGGAGAAGTGGTATGCAAATTGAAGAAAAGCCTATACGGCTTAAAGCAAGCGCCTGACAAAGAGTACAAGAAATTTGATGGATTTATGCGGAAAAATGGCTACATGAAGTGTAATGTCGACCATTGTTGCTACTTCAGCGGTTCGAGTCCTATATCATTTGCTACTTTATGTCGATGACATGTTAGTAGCGAGTTCTGGCATGGGCGAGATCAAGAAGTTGAAGAAGCAACTATCGGTGGAATTTGAAATGAAGGACTTGGGAGAAGCAAAGCAAATTCTAGGGATGAGAATTTGCAGAGACAAGCAAAAGGTGTTTCTACTGATTGTCGCAGCCAAGTATATTGATCAAATCACGCAAAGGTTCAACATGAAGCGTGTAAAGCCGATCGACATGCCATTAGCTAATCATTTCCGCCTATCCAACGACCAGTCTCCTAAGACAGAAGAGGAGAGAAACTTCATGGCTAAAATTCCATATGCCTCAGCCATTGGAAGTTTGATGTATGCCATGGTTTGTACTGCACCAGGATATTGCTCATGCAATGGGAGTTGCGGCAGATATATGGCAAATCACGAAAGCGACATTGGGATGCAGTAAAGTGGATATTGAGATATCTACGGGGAACTACTGATAAATGCTTATGCTTTAGACGAGGCGAGGTGACACTACGAGGTTTCGTAGATGCAGATTTTGCTGGTGAGGTAGATCGCAGAAGAAGCACTACCGGTTATGTCTTTACAGTTGGTGCTACTGCAGTTAGTTGGATTTCGCAGATACAGAAGATTGTTGCGTTATCAACTACAGAAGCAGAGTACGTGGCAGTAACCGAGGCTAGCAAAGAGATGATATGGTTACAAGGTTTGTTGGCGAGTGGGTTCAACAGAGAAGAATGTCTTGCATAAAGGATACAAATGAGTGCGATACATCTGGCAAAGAATTCAGCATTTCATTCAAGAACCAAACACATTGGGCTCCGTTATCACTTCATCAGATCACTTTTGGAAGATGGAGTATTAAAGCTTGAAAAGATTCAAGGTACCAAGAACCCAGCCGACATGATGACGAAGACAGTAACCAAAGAAAAACTGGAGTTGTGCTCAGCTTCAGTTGGTCTTCTACAATGAAGACAGATATGATGACCCACACCACATTTCACAGGATCCACAAGGACATGAGACGTCTCAGGGTAAAGATCCATTTGTTTCCAAGTGGGAGATTGTTAGATAATGGAAACAATTGGATGCCTCAATTGTCAAAAAGGGTGTGCAAAGAAGTTGGTGCCAACCGCCATTTTTGAAGAAAAATTGAGACAAAATATGAACACACAAGTTTCAACAAAGGCGGCCGCAATGTTTGAAATTGTGGGGATGGAATGCCTATAAATAGAGGCTTCATCCTACGTTCTTATACACCACCAAAAACACAAAACATCTTGTGTAGAGAGAAAAGAGAGAGATATTGTGTAGAGAGAGAGCTTTAGTGTAGAAGCTATACACGAGAGATAAAAGTGAGTAGAGTGATAAAGCCTTTGCGTAGGTAGAGAAAATACAGTGTGGTATTTTTGTACTCCTCATTTTTGAGATAGTGAAATATATTGGTGTGGGTCCGTGGACGTAGGCAGTTTGGCCGAACCACGTTAAATCTCGGTGTTCTATTTTTGTGCTTATTTTAGTGTCCATTATTTTTTCTCAGTCGCATATTATTTTCGTGTCCCACTGATCTTGGGCGGAATTAGCAGCGCCTAGTTCCCCAACAATAAAGGCTTTCGTCAAAGAAGATGACTAAATTATTCTTTTTACATCTTACTATGTTGAAAATTCGATTAAATTCTTTAACGGAATCCATTTATAATTGTATTGAACATACCTTTTTAGCATCGTATTAAGTTTTTATTATTTTGATCTTGTTGATAAACAAATATAAGTAAAACTTGTCATATCATATTTTCTATATCTTTTTTATGGAGTTTGAATTTTAATTTAATTTAACTTTACACACACAAATACTATGGTTCAAACAACACTATTGGTCAAAAATTTTAAAAAATGAACCTTGTTAACGAACCTTAATTATGAATTGCAAGATAACCTTGTTAGTTGTTACTTGTTTTCTTAATGCTTGACCAAAGTATTTTTGTAGTTTTATCCCTGGTAATGGTATTTGTACAAGTGGCATTTCATATGTAACATTTTTCCCAAGTGCAAGGAAAAAAAATTACAATCATAAACCCTCAATTTTTTTTTGCAGAATCACTTGAACTCCATGCTGTGGACGGATCATAAAAAGCTGAACAGGAGAGTGTACATAAGTTGGTGACAATGTCAACCTATAACGTTGTAGAATCATCGAAAGGGCGATTTTTGCTTCGACCATTGCGAAACTTAGCCCCACGCATGTTCGTGGGCCAAAGCCAAACGGAAAAAAGGCTACCGGAATATTCTTTGTCGCCTTGGCGATGCCCTCTGAGAACCTCTCAGGTCGAAAAAGATGAAAATCTTCACCCCATATTTTAGGGTCATGGTGAAGTGCTAGTGGTGAAATGTAAAGCTCTGTATTGGGTGGGATTGTTTTGTTTCCGATTTGAACCTGCTTATGAACCTTTCTTTTAATTGCGGGAACCGGAGGGTATAGCCTCAGTGACTCGTCAATGATCATGTTCATCTGCAAAATACCGAAGAACTTAAACACGGTTGACACTGAAACTGATCAGTAATGGGGCTACGAGATACGTGAATAATAATAGTCAATGATTTGCGATTTATGGCAAATATTGAAGTTCAACTTTCATTCAGTAGTAAAAGTTAGTTATAGGTATATATGCTGGTATTCAGAGGCGATTACAATATTCAAATAGAGGGTTATGACTTACGATTTTCAATCTTGAGATGGAATTAGGATCAGGATTTGCGTGTCCGAATAGTCCAATCACCTCTTGCCTTGCTTTGTCTTGCCACTCATCGTGTGTGGCTAGAAGAAGAATGGTCCATGCAAGTAAAGACGTCGTTGTCTCGTGTCCAGCAAAATAGAAAGTCTTGCACTCGTCGACTATATCTTCGATCGACATCCTCTTGTCTTGATTGGTCTCTTCATTAGCCTCTAAGAGTTTATCGAGAAAATCGCTCTTCAAGCCTTCTTCTCTCTGAATCCTACCTTGCTCTCTTTGTGTTATTATTTTTACGATCGAGTCTCTTATCCCCTGCTCAAGGCTCTCTGCTTCTATCTCGTCCTGCTTTTGACCAATCGACTGTAGAACCACATGAATCTATATGTCAAGTTGGGATTGAAATAAACTCTTTAATTATTGTAGTACATGTTTAGTGTACAGTACTAGTTCATACTCATCAGGAAACAAATGAGATTTTAACTTCATAATTTAATGGATGAATGTGAGGATCTCACCTAACAAGAGGGAACTTTATTCTGTGAACATTTCTTGATACCAATAAAGTCAACTTCATCAGCATATCAAAAATATTCTTCCCCTCCAAATAGCTACTTCCAAATGCCGTCTTTGAAATTACTTCTGATGTTAGTATTCGAAATTCTTCGTATACTTCGATCTCATCTCCCTCGTGCTTCTCCCATTTCTCTAGCATCATCTCTACACTTGATACCATGGCTGAAGCCATATTCTACATTGATGATAACTTGTTCGTTAGCAAAAAGTAAGCCTGTATTTGTCTAAAAAAACAATTACAACTCAGTCAAAGTTAAACTTGTTTTATTATACACAAATCTTGTGGTTTCTATCAGTATTCAGACAAATTAATATTGTGCCTTACTTTAAGGCTCTCGGCGTGAAAAGTGTGATTGGCTAGTTTTCGCATATTGGCCCACTTTTCACCTTTCGACGATGAAAGCCCATCTCCCAACAGTTTCTTTGCAAAGCCTTCGAGGTCTATTTTCGGGTAGTTTTCATCTTTGTTACACAATATTTCTCGAATAACCTCGGGCTCAGTAACTACTAGTTGAGCTTGAGGACCAATCCAAATGAGGAAGTTTGATCCTATTTGCAAAGAAACGCGAATATAATATGTTCAATTTGTTAACACTGGACAGTACAATAGATAAGATCTTAACTCCATTTCATTCTGTCAGTGTGAAATAAGGATGTCAAATTTAGAAAAGTACCGTATACTTTTGCCCCACGTGTGTACGTGAGGTAGAATTCGGGGGAATATGTTGTGATCCATATAGCTCATCTCTTTCCGCATCGATTTTTCTCTCGTGGCAATTATCTCAGTCATATTTCCATATAGGAATTTGTACGATGGGCCTCTGATTCCTCGGCACTTCATCGCGTATTGTACACGAATCGGGTTCAACCATACTTTGTTAAGTAATTTGCTGAGTATAAACAGGATATAGATGAGCAGAGAACAGGCAAGAGGGATAATTATGTTGCTAAGGAAAGCCATACTAAAAGGTTTAATCAATTTGTTGCATTATATATGTGATTAACCAAAAGAAAATTGCAATTATTGTACTAAATGAACTAATGAAGTTTGTTTATTTTATATTAACTATTCCAGATTCTCTATCACACTTCTTGTTTCTTTAATTGTCTCATCTAATCAAAATAGTTGAAATACGAAAGTCGAAAAATATAAGATTTGGATTTTATATCATGAGGGCCCCCTTCCATACATCCTTGAATTGATGGATGAGTTGAATAACTTTACAGATTTCTATTGAATTCCCCGAGGGTGGTCCTTGGGTTGAAAGGGACACAATTCATGGAATAGATAGGCGGTTGTTAAGACTGGTCTCATAAGGGGGCCATCACTATATATTGTTAATATCAAAGGGTAACTTTCTATGTGGATTTTATTTTTATTTTTATTTTTTGAAATAATTTATGTGGACTTGTTTAGTATTAGAGACTATTGGTTTTTGGCTCACAATCCAATTGGCGATTAAGAAAATCCAATCAATTTGAGTCACCATCTATCTACTGGTTTATATTTCTATACTCACAAGTCACATCCTTTACAAATTTTAATATATGCTTTCATGGTACTATTATGAAATGAAACAAGTGACAATAGAGGAAAATAAGAGCACACACAAATTTACCTGAAATTTCAAGATGGAAAAAGCACAGATAGAGGAGAAGAAAATACAGGATGTCAAACATTGGTGAAATGTAATTTTTTAAAAATTACGATTTGATAAAATTTTAAAACCTAAAAAGTACATCTCGTATGTGTGGATAAGTACAGATTTATACTTATGAATGACAATCGTCAAATTTATGAGCAATATGTTGAATTTCAGATACATATTTCAACTACAGGCGAAGATCGATCACTGAGTTTCTCTTGATTGTATTGCTATATTAGCCACTTCGCAAAATGATGCTCTCCAATGTAGATGATGTGGAGACCCTCCAAAGTCCAAATGACATCGAATTTCAGAAAAGTAGAAAGATGTTCAATAGGATGTCTACCTGCAGACATCCTCGTACACTCCTTACAAATTTTTGTTAATTTCTCTTATACGTTTCTTCTCGGAGAATGGTTTTGTGACAAATTAAGGCATGGGAAAAAGAAAAAAAAAAGAAATTATTATTATTGTTTACTTATTGTAGCAGACTAGCAGGAACAGGAATATTCCTGCTAGCCGGAATTATTACTGTACTAGTGAACTTTTTCTATTTGTCAATGTCCATTTGCACCACATTGTGTAACATGCATGAACAATGTCTATTTGAGTGCTAAGCATATGGCAATTATAGCATGCCAGTAGAAGAGCATGCCAGTAGAAGGTTGAATGAGAAAGGAAAAAAGGTAGAAGACAAAAGGAGTGGGAAAAATGGGTAAATGAGGAGCCAATTCTGCTTCGAATGAGTCAAATTTTTTTTGTATATTTTAATTTATTTAGGTGTAGATGATGTGGGGGAATAAATTCAAAATTGAGTTTTTTCCCTTTTGCTAAACATGTTTTTAATAGCGGTGAAAAGGAGTGCCAAGAATCTCAAATTTGATCTTATTTGACTAGTTCGACTCAATATATGGGGACCTAATTAAGCTAATATACCGTCATGCAAGAGAAATGGTGTTTCTAAAATGGGCGTTTAGACGTACGTTTAAACACACCTAAACTTAAAGCTTTTACGCTACGCTTCGTCACGCCATGCAATTTATCACACATTGATCGCGCTTGGTCAAGGCGTGACTTCAATGTTTTTCCACGGCTTACGCTCTTTAGAATATTGAAGGAAAAGTAGCAAATTTGTGCCATTAAGGGTAATTTTTGTCATTTCTTGTCATTCGTGTAATTTTTCACATGTGAGTGCTATTTTCACGTACCATTCTTATTTTCACTTCGTTGACTTGCCTTTTGCCTTGTCAATTGTCATCAATTATTAAATATTCAATGACAAAAAATTACACCATTAATTTTTACCATATATATTATATAAAATCGCGTGTAAGTTCTATTGTCAATGAATTTTGGTCCCTACATTATTAAATTATGAAGGTATTGGTCCCTAACAGCATAGTTCAACTTGTTTATTGTTACACTTTACTTGGACCTGATCCAAGTCTAATTAATATTTGATGGATCCCGATATAGATGTTGGAGGTGACCTTGAAGCCGAGATGGACCTATAGCTGGCATGATGTTATTGTTGAGGCGTCAGCATTATCTTGGACCGTCGGTCATCACCAGGTCAATTGACTCCGACCTCTAGAGAAGGGCAACCACAACACTAAGTCGGCCCCACAACATTAGTATCAAATTTATTCGATAAAATTAATTATGGATTAAATTGTGCAATTTAATAAAAATTTGGGACTAAAGTATATACGTTTCAAACTTTAGAATTTGATTATAATAATTTTTAAAACTTAGGACCTTTTGTGCAATTTATTTTAAACCGAATGACCAAAATACGCCTCTACAAGAAGACAAAATAGGCAAAATCTCGTGAAAAATCATGAATTTGACCATTTAGGCAACAAATCAACTTTTACTGGACCATTTGCGCTACTTATTTTTATTTTGGACCATTTGCACACTTAGGTAACTTTTATTGGACTATTTGCGCCAATTTCCCTAAAAATATAAACTAATTTTCAAAATAATTTATGAGTAACTAAAAAATTGAGAAAGAAAAAATAAATTTAATTTGATGAAATTTATTGTATGTAGAACAAGTCCTTAATTTCACCGAAAGAAGGCTCTGCATATACAAACTCCTAACTCTGATAACCACAAGAAGTAAATGTAATATCCAATATAAAAAATATAATAAAAATTTAATTATGATTAGAGTACCATCAGTTTTCGATATATGTAAAAAAAAATTTAACCACGCATAAATAAAAATTTCTGTGCCTCTTCTTTTGCTTTTACTTCTATTTATTATTTCAATTGAATTATTATTATTATTATTATTATTATTATTATTATTATTATTATTATTATTATTATTATTATTATTATTATTATTATTGGCAAGGGAACTTTGAGAAGAATATCTATGAAGTGTGTGCTTCACCAAAAGTAAAAACATGACGGTGCAATCTCAACAGCAAAAACACATGAAGAACTACTTCAAAATTTAGCATGAGGTTCAATGGCCCTTTGTGAAATTATATTGTTGAAGCATACTATTAATCAAGAATTGTTGAAGCATAATATTAATCAAGATCCATTCTTCTCAATGGTATGGGAGTTGGCGATGAAACACGGTTGATGTAGAAGTTTGATGGTTTAAGAAAATAGTAAAGTCAAGAATTCGGGCAATAAAAACAACTTTAAAAGAATACACACAACTAGGGCTGTCAATGGATTGAATTTTGATCCGAATCCGATCCAAATTCGGTGAAATTAATAATATATGGATTTAAGGTTTCAATCCGATAACCTAATAGAGATTCGAATCTAATAATCCGTTAACTAAATGGAGTAAATACTGACCTGATAACAATCCAATCCAATTTTTACAATAATATAATATAATATGATTATATTATTTTACTATCATTTTTTATTTTTTTAATTTTTAACCTGATTTCATATTTTCTTAATTTCATTTTTTTTTCATTTTTAACCAGATTTTATATTTTCTAAATATTAAGAGTTTTTAGATTTATCGAATTTCAACACATTAATACATATTATAATATATTTTAATTAGATTGAAAAAATTTTAACAAATTATAAATTTTTAAATGTCAATAACATTCTATTTCGAACAAGTAAAATATTCGTGCATAATTACCGTTTTAATAGGGTTTAGTTATAAGTATTGAAATCTCTTGCAATGGTTTTTAACCTTCGAGTTTGTGCCAAAAAGCTCATCAACAAGTTTAAAACCGTTAGTGGTTTGGATTTTATCCGAACCTGATCCGAATGAGATGAATCAGGATATGGATTTATTAATCAAATATTAGATGGATAATCCGTCCATTTACAAGCCTACACACAACAGAGCGCATAAGATCTGAGACCTTTACGCCAATACTCAAAACCATGATAATTTTGAGTACTGCGGATCCAAATATATACTACACACACATCCATTGAGTGAGCGATGTGGGATACAAGCCAAATCTGGACATGTGGATAGGCTGTGTGATGCGTTCATGGTGTACAGTCTCTAATTTGTGTTCTACATCGCTCACTCAATGGGTGTGTATGTGTCGTATATACAGTTCCGACTTAGTGATGCTCAAAATTTTCATTATTTTGAATCTACAGATCTTTGGAGTTTCTGTCAGATATTCATGTCTTGTGTGTATTCTTTTAAAAAAAAAAAAACAACAACTACTTTGAATTTGAACCCAAAGATATGAGATCGAGAACTGCAAATTCTAATAAAAAATATCGAATATAATACAACACCAAAGATCCAATGACTGACATGTGGTCACCCCCTTTGATGTGGGGCGGGGCGGAAAGGTATGTCAGCAGCCCACATGCTGGCACCTTCGGTGGAGGACCATTAGCCTACAATACACTTCACTACTAGAAAATTTTCAAACTTAAAACAAAAACACATGGCGTCTGATTGTTGAATTGAATTAGGGTATACGGATATCCAAGCACCCCACAAAGAATTTAGCTGCGAAACTTTAATATGTGCTGTTCAATACTTTTTTTTTTTTTCCTCTTCTTCCTTCCATTTGAGCTACATCCCGTGTTGTTCATTCAGTACTTCGTCCAAGGGATCTGGGTCATGTCATATCAATGATAACTTACATAATTTCAAGCAAAAACAATTTCAACTAGAGTATGATAATAAAAACCAAATTTACCAAATTATGTATATATTTTAAAAATTTAAAGATAATGTGCTTCAAACGTTTAGCGGACTAGTAAATATAAATATAAATATATATAATGAATCTAACCGAGTTCTCAAGGACCGTCAATAAATAAATAAATAAATAAAACAACAAAGAGCTCAAATCTTCCATCACTCAACCGCTTGTAGATTGCATATGCTTCGGTCTGTGCCCGTCCCTTTGAAATGGAGTAAATTTGGTTTGTAATGATGGAATTCCAACTGTTCATCCTTGGTCTTGGTGTTGGATAACAGGAACTTCACCTCATTGGATTCCATATCAAAAGAGAATATAGCATCATAACAACCATCTCGAAATGCCCAAATTATTTGACTGCCCACCATTTCCGTAGGAATTAGATTTCTCATTGACATGCCAGGATAATCTTTCATGAACTTCAAGGGTATTATAAACCTGCTATCAGCAAATTCATGCTTATTGTACTTCTCCAGGACCCAAACCTTCAGCTGGTCTTGTTCTAGACGGGAAAGGCATGGCTTCCCATTCCATGGTGAGATGATGATATGTTTCCATTCCAAAAACAAATTATCCGGAATTCTAACAGTGCTTTTAATTTGGTCATTTTCCAAATCAAGGCAATCCAAAAAGCGATCACCCATCAACCCTTTGTTAAGGCAACAAAATACCGTCCCTACAATTGCATTCGCTGGCAACAATTTTTTGCAAACGCACAATAAAGGGGAATCCACACGTTTATATTGACCAGTACCAACTCTAAGAACATCGTAAACTGGCCTTGCTTCCTCGGAATAATGCAAATAGATGACTTTTAAGTCATTAGTTGCCGGAATGTAGCATATATTTACACAAGTACCTGTTTGCTCACGAGGACTAGGCAACTCAAGAACTTCTCTGGTAGCCAGATTCCGCAGTCGATATGCATTTGTCAACGAATTCTTCTCCAACATTAGTCCATCATAATGACGTCTCACAGCGAACTCTGGATATTGCCTCTTGAAAACTCCGGTGATATATGGAGCTCGACTCCTATGTATCTCAACAAATTGAGGATCCTCAATTTGGGAACACCACATTTTGGAGACGCATTTGAATCTCATCAATGATTTAACTGGTAGCCAACTCAGAATCTCAAAAACCATTTCATCTGGTAGAGACGAGCATGTCATGACCATCTTCTTCATAATGTTTCCACTCATCCAAGTTCCAACATCTAAATCAAACAAGAAAAAAAGAATGTCATTTTATGAACCGAACTAATGAAAGACATATAGCAAAGAACTGACTGAATCTACTTTAAGAAAGTAATTTAGAAAGCGAGCTATATAATACAAAGCGTGAAAGCTATACAAAGCAAACTTCTCACACCCGTGATGAATAGTTGTTTGCTAATGATAATTTGCTTAGCACAAAATGATTTTCCTAATAGTTCTTGGTGCAGAAGCGTGTTTTGTTTTCTTATAAATAAGAAAAAGAAGAACAAAACTCAAAAGAATTTATGAAGAAAAGATATATGCATGCATTATATTGAATTGATTTGAATAACTGAATGAATGAAGAAGTATATACAATGTCTCTTATATAGGCTTAAGATTTCCTAATCCTACTCTTACAAGAATTTAGTCTATGAATAGAAAGGAAACAATAAAGATACCCCTATCTATGCTTGGAAAAGGAAATAAGGAAAGAGATAAAATATGAAAATAAACAACATAGTCCTATCTATGTATGCTAGGAAAAGAAATAAGGAAAGAGATAAAATAGAAAAACAAACAAAATAAGGAAATAAAGAATTATCCTAATATTCTTAAGGGTGCACACCATCAGTTCTCAAGCTAGCAACGATATCAATTAAGAGAAAGAAGCTATCAATATATGTTAAGTTTAACGGGGAGTTGCCCACTGGTTCAACCACTATCAGCATATATAGTAATAGCATACACAATCAAAGCAGATGCATTTTATGTTGAAGAATCTTTCTTGAGAACCAAGATCTCAGCATCACCAGACAGCAATGCAGAACAAGCTCTTGCATCTTTATGCAATTCAATCTATTTCTATTTCTACCGCGCAAAAAAAACCCATTTTTTGGTAAATTAAAGCAAGAAGAAGAAACATTTTATGCCTGAAATAGTGAAAATAAAATCCATTTAAATTCATTAGAATCAGATTAAGTTTATACCTTTTCCTTAGTTGTCAACGACATCCTCCCAAAAAAAGCACGTTTAATTCTCAAGAACTCAAACCCACACGCCACCCCTGTACACTATTTGTTTAAGTGTTTTTAACCTTCACGAATTCAAGGCAGCTAATTTATTTTAATTTGGTCGCCAAATATAGGACTCTAAATTTGGGTTTCATGTTTTGCCCCAATTCTAAACCCTAAATTAATTATTTTTCAACCTATATAATTTTCAAGGCTTACCTACAGTTTCTGAAGATTCAAGAAAAACATTAACCCACAATAATCCTATGATGACATAACCTGAAGTTGCGGCTCTCAAATTTTCTATCTGTTTTTGACCTTCAGCAGCCTTCGACATTGTTTTCGGTGCTCCGATGTTTAGGTTTGCTGCTTTGGTTGTCGGGCCATCGTGGAGTTTCTCTTATCATCATATGGTTTTGGGGAGGTTGGTGAGATATATGGTGAATCCGTTTTTGCAGATTTGATTTGTGGCTAATCCAGTCTTGGTTATTAACGCTTTGCAAAGTGTCTATTCCATATTTTAACTCAGGAGAGAGGGTGACACAAGAAATAGAAGTGATTTTTGCATAGGTGGATTTTTTCCCTTTTTTCCATCACTTTTCCGTCAATTATCCCACTTTTTTCCCATTTTTTCTCCATAAATTCCTCGTCACGCCTATAACAGATGCGCGCTAGAACTCTTATATCATTATTTTATTATTATTTTTAATTTTTTTCTACCTCTTTTCTCTTTTTTACTTTTCGCTCTCTTTTTTTCCTATACCTCTTTCTATTCATCTATAATTAAAATAATCATTTTCTCTCTATCTCTCTATTCCACATCATCCCTAATTCACATCTTCATTGGAAATGACCTAATATTCAATTCAACAATCAGATGCCATGTGTTTTTGTTTTGAGTTTGAAAAATTTCAAGTAGCGAAGTGCATTGTAGGTTATTGGTCCTCCACCCAAGGTGCCAACATGTGGGCTGCTGACATACCTTTCCGCCCCGCCCCACATCAAAGGTGGTGGCCACATGTCAGATCATTAGTTCAACGTCCCACGTATGATTGGATGCTTTGGTGTTGTATTATATTCGATATTTTTTATTAGAATTTGCGATTCTCGATCTCATATCTTTGGGTTCAAATTCAAAGTAGTTTTTTTTTTGGAAAGAATACACACAACACACGAATATAGGGTACAGCAACGCAGTACTCCAGTATTCAAAATAATGAAAATTTTGAGTACTGCGGAAGTCGGAACCAAGTATATACAACACATACACACCCATTGAGTGGCGATGTAGAACACAAATTAGACTGACACCATGAACGCATCACACGACCTATCTACATGTCCGGTTTTGACTTGTATCCCACGTCGCCACTCAATGGGTGTGTATTTAGTATATATTTGGATCTGCATACTCAAAATTATCATGATTTTGAGTATTGGCGTCTTTGTGTCTTTGTATCTTCTTGGCGTGCGTGTGTGTTGTGTGTAGGCTTGTAAATGGATGGCTTATCCATCCGATATTTGATTAATAAATCCATATCCCGATTCATCCGATTCGGATCGATTCGGATAAAATCCAAACCACTAATGGTTTTAAACATGTTGATGAATTTTTGGCACAAACTCCAAGGTTGGAAGCCATTGCAAGAGATTTCGACTTACAACTAAACCCTATTAAAATGGTAATTATGCATGAATATTTTACTTGTTCGAAAAAGAATGTTATTGACATTTAAAAAATTATAATTTGTTAAATTTTTTTCAATCTAATTAAAATATATTATAATATGTATTAATGTGTTGAAATTCGATAAATCTAAAAACTCTTTATTAATATTTAGAAAATATAAAATCTGGTTAAAAATGAAAAAAATGAGAGTAAAATAATATAATCATATTATATTATATTATTATAAAAATCGGATTGGATTGTTATCAGGTCAGTATTTACTCCATTTACTTAACAGGTTATTAGATTCGAATCTCTATTAGGCTATCGAACTGAAAACTTAAATCCATCTATTATTAATTTCATCAAATTTGGATCGGATTCGGATCAAAATTCAATCCATTGACAGCCCTAGTTGTGTGTATTATTTCAAAGTTGTTTTTATTGCCCGAATTCTTGACTTCACTATTTTCTTAAACCATCAAACTTCTACATCAACCGTGTTTCATCGCCAACTCCCATAACTCCCATACCATTGAGAAGAATGGACCTTGATTAATATTATGCTTCAACAATTCTTGATTAATAGTATGCTTCAACAATATAATTTCACAAAGGGCCATTGAACCTTATGCTAAATTTTGAAGTAGTTATTCATGTGTTTTTGCTGTTGAGATTGCACCCTCATGTTTTTACTTTTGGTGAAGCACACACTTCATAGATATTCTTCTCAAAGTTCCCTTGCCAAAAATAACAATAAATAATAATAATAATAATAATAATAATAATAATAATAATAATAATAATAATTCAATTGAAATAATAAATAGGAGTAAAAGCAAAAGAAGAGGCACAGAAATTTTTATTTAAATTTTTTTGCATATATCGAAAACTGATGGTGCTCTAATCATAATTAAATTTTATTATATTTTTATATTGGATATTACATTTACTTCTTGTGGTGATCGAGTTAGGAGTTTGAATATGCAGAGCCTTCTTTCCGTGAAATTAAGGACTTGTTCTACATACAATAAATTTAATCAAATTAAATTTATTTTTTCTTTCTCATTTTTTTAGTTACTCATAAATTATTTTGAAAGTTAGTTTATATTTTTTAATATATTTTTAAGAATTCACTGCTACATTCAAATCCAAATTTAATCTTATCAAATAATGTGTATAGATTAAACTCTAAATCTAATACATCATCTCCAAGAAAACATTCTTTCGATGTGTGTGTATGCAAATATTTTGGTGCCCACACATGAACGGATACCGCCATATGTGTCTCCTCCTCTTTGTCGGGTAATCCACATATGGGAATTTTAAAATACCTATACATGGGTGGTTGGGCGTCAACCCACCCCCCCTCCTCCCCAAAAAAAACCAAACTGGACAATATAATCAACATAGATTAGGATAATAATAATTATGGACAACTAAACAGAAAAAAAAAAATTAAATTAAAAACAAACGAAGAATTGCTCAACAGATAATTATTGTACACAAATCCAATCAAAATCAAGTCTCTCTCATAATTACGAGAGATATAGATATACAGATATAGAATTTAAAAAAAAATAGAAGGAAGTATCTGAAAGGCAAGAAAACATCAACAACCGGAGTTAAAAAATAATTAAAAATTAAGCATAAGCAAAATGGTTGCAAAAAGCGAGAAAAAAGACATCTTTATATTATTAATCTTGCAAAGTGCCAACCGGGCACCGCAAGCCACGCCGAAATTGTCATCATTAAAAATTAATTGAATAATTAGAAAATGAATTAACTGGAAATTTAAATGATACACGGAAGTGTATTTATAGAGTTGCCTTAATTGTTGATTCTTAATTGTAATTGGAAAATGGAATAATCGGAAATTGAAATGGTACAGGCAATTAATTAATACACGGTCATTGATTCTGGATTCTTCATTCATTCTGTAATTGGCACTGCATGCTGGAAATTGCCATAAAAAAAATAAAATGAATAATTAGAAAATGAATTAAGTGGAAATTGAATTGATACAGGGCAATGAAATAGCACACGTGAATCAATTCTCAATTAATTCATTCTTCATTGTAATTGGAAAATGAATTAATTGGAAATTGAAATTGATACAGGCAATGAATTAATACAATCAATTAATACAATTGCCTTAATCGTTCATTCTTAATTGAAATTGGAAAATGAATTAATTGGAAATTGAATTGATACAGGCAATGAATTAATACACGGCCATTGATTGGAAAATGAATTAATTGATGTGCCTCCTTTATTCCTTAATTGGAAAATGAATTATTTGGAAATTGCAATGATACAGGCAATGTACTAATACACGGCAATTGAATTTATAATTGTTCAATCTTAATTGTTCATCCATTCTATAATTGGAAGATGAAATAATAATGTATATGGACAGAAATTATACAGATTATTCAAGAATTGTTTTCAAGTATAAATATATATCTTCTTGGACAGCATAAAGCGGTGCAGAAAACAATTCGGTCCATAAAAAATTAGCTAGAACCCAGAATCTGAAAAGAAAATAAAATGACTACTTGGCTGAGCCTCGTCAAAGAAATCAATGATAAAAAATCAGAATGGGGAATTAGAGTCTACATCGCCAGAAAATGGACTTTGCAGTTTAAACAAGGCAGTGGAAAACCAGGAAGTACGATGGAACTGCTCTTCATTGACGAGGAAGTAAGACAATTCTCTTATTTGTGTATGCGTTAGACAAATTATACCAATTTTTTTTTAAAAAAAATTTGTACATAGTATCTAACAAATTTGCTACTTTCTTTGGCTTAAGGGATCACGTATTCAAGCAACAGTCCCAAGCAATCTAACTGACATTTTCAACGATAAAATTGAGAGCACGGCTTCTATCGTATGATGCACTTCTATGTTATGCCGAATAAGATTAGTTACAAGGCAGCTAAACATGACTTCAGGTTAATGTTTATGAGATCCACGTTAGTTTATGCTGAGCCAAGAATCAAATTTTTGCTTAGCATCTACAATTTCAAAGACATTGGGAGAAGTACTATGCAATCGCAACGCTGATTTGACAGAAATGTTTGGTAAGATTTCATCAACATATCGAAATTTGTTCGATATGCATTGGATGTAAATGATTGACTACAACAATGCTTCATTGTTATTCAGATGTAATAGGTAAGATTGTTGATGTGGATGATAGCCGCCTTGAGAGATCCAACAACATTGATATAACTATGCATGACAACACGTAAGCAGCTATACTACTCATCTGATTAAATCTGTTGGTTTTTTTTTTGTTATGATTACTAATTTGTTTTTTATTTGTTATGATTACTAATTTTTTTTCCCTTCAGGAAAAATACTATTAAAGTAACACTACGGGAAAATCATGCACAGAGAGTGGTCGAGTGTCTCGCATGTGGAGTCGAAAACTCAATTGTAATCATCATACAACTATGCAGAGCCAAAGTGTATTGAGGTAAATCATACATTCATAACGTATTAGAACTATTTTTATATCATTTACTAATCCTTCCATGCTTGACGTAAGGTTATACATCACGACAACTACCTACTCAAGCAAACTGATTATAAACGAGGACATACACGAGATAATGGATTTCAAGAACAGGTTAGTTATGCAGATAACTTTAAAATTATGTCCTTACATTGGGATACTTAAAATTGAATCTTATGTTTTTTATTTGTAGAATGACAGATGATGTAGAGAGCGATTCACTTAAAGTGAGTAACACGACTTAGGGAATACTTCAACACTACTGAGATGCAAGCGATGGCCTTAATGTTGAAATTACAAGATGCTCTAGCCCTTAACAAGGTGAAACCTATTTGTCCATGTCACTATATTAGTGGTTTATTATATTTACGTAGAGCTTTTCTAATTTTCATCTTCACAGACCGGAGACTTCTGGATTGTTGCCACAATTGTAGATGTCATACAAGATGGCTGGTCATACTATGGTTGCACAAAATGTTCAAGAAGGCTTACAACTACAAGTGAAGGGTTCGAATGTCCTGAATGTGGTGTGAAAAAAAGTGGAACCATTAAATACAGATTGAGGGTCCGAATAGTTGATGGTACAAAGGGGATTATACTTCTCCTTTGGGATAGAGATTCCCAGCTCTTGGTTGGACAATCAGCCCATGAGATAAAAGAAAAGATAGGAAAGGTGGGTTCGATGTTGTATGGTATTATCTCAAACATTTCTAAACCTTTTTTACAAAAAACTTTCATTATCATTGCCTAAAAGTTTATTTATTTTTGAAGAGGAAAGAAGACGATAGTTCACTTCCAGACGAGATAGAAGACATAATTGGGACCAGGTGCCTTTTCAAGTTTCAAATTAAACCAGAAAATATCAAAGGAATGGATCGCACTTATTTGGTGAGGGAAGTTATCAAGGATTCGAATTTGGTTAAGAGTTATAGGAAAAGCGTCCATGGCATTGAGAAAGTAAGATTGCTAAGATGGTTACAAATATGTATGCTATTCCCATAGGTTTTATTGAGTCACTATCTAGCGTGTAATAATTTTTTTTTGTGTTCTCTCCGTGGTATTAGGATTTAGAAGTTCAAATTATATCTGATGGTGAAGATAGTAATTCAAATGAGATGAGCATCAAGCGAGTAAGCTTTAAATTAAAGTTATTTATCATTTTGGAACATAATTCTTTTAAGTTTATCTTAATTCCCCTATTTATTGAATCTTTTTTGTGTTTTAGAAAAACTGTGATGTCCAATCTAGCGGAAGTTCTTACATGTTGACGCCTCCTAAAAACAAGTTTGATGAAGGGACTGAAGCCGAAGATTTGGAAGCTCAAATGTCAACAAACAAGAAGATGAAGTCCGTGAAAATAGAGAAGAACTGAAGAGAATAAATGGAGGATTTAAACTTAAGGGAAAAAACAAATAGTCAATAAAATTTTATTTTAAGTATTGCGGTTTATGTTTAATGTTCCGACAAATAGTCATTCAAATTATATTTTTAAGTATTGCAGTTTATTTTTAATGTTCCAATCATTAGTGAATAAAGTTCTCTCCTTTTAATTGTTACGTCATTATCTTGGTTTCCCTGGATCTATGTTTGATTTCCATTCTTTAACGTAAATATTTTTTTTTATTGTTACTACTTATTGCTACTATATGATCTACAAATTCTAATAAGGCATCCTATTGTAAGTCTACAATCATCAACCACATTCATGCATTAAGTAATTCATCCAAAAACAGACAGATCAATTCGTTCATGCCATAGATTAAGCCATTCATGCATTTACTACCTAATGTACCATAATGATAATAGACTATCATTCAATCACATAAAGAAAGATCAAGGAGTTAATTTATCATTCAGTCACCATCCATAATGATAACCAAAATAATTATAGCCAAAATTAAGGGATTATACATGAAATAATTCATTAACCATACATCCTACATTCATTGTAAACAACAAAAAAAGCCAACTACAATGCTCGGCAGCAAATTATAAACAATTGAGGCACAAATAGTCTCATCCATATCGTAAATTTAGTAATCATCAACCACAGCAATTGAGGTACAAATAGTCTCATCTATATCGTAAATTTAGTAATCATCAACCACATTCATTAAAATCATTGAAATTCACGAGATGTAATGTTCATACTAAAGGATTAAGTCATTCATCCAAAAACAGAAAGATTAGTTCATTTAAGCAATAGATTAAGCCATTCATGCATTGACTACCTAATGTACCATAATGATTTATCATAGACAATATCATTCAATCACATAGGGAAAGATCAAGGAGTTAATTTATCATTCAGTCACCAACCATAATTATACCAAATAATTATAGCCAAAATTAAGGGATTATACACGAAATATACCATTAACCATACATCCTATATTCAATCTAAATCTGCCAAAAATCTGCTAAAGACTATTGTTTTCCTACAATAGATCGACCCTCAATATTATTACCCTTGGGAATTGCCCATTATTATTTTTGATTTCTATAGCTCATAATATTCTGTTTTCTAACTATCCATTTATTCAATTTTCTATACTTTCATCATCATCATCATCATTAAAAAATGAAGGAAAGTTGCTCGAGCAGATGTAGGATTCCTTTTACGGACGTCACAAATCAAGAAATTTCAGCAACAGTTAGCTATTATAATCAACACAGTCAGTCTAATAGTTTTACCGGTGACACTCCCACACAAAGCAATCAAAGTTCAGGTAAGTAATTCATTTTTTTTTGTTTGGTTATCTACAGTTAGAATAAGTTTAAGACAAATGCAATTCATGTATAGATACTACTTGGTGCTCTTTTGTTGCTTATCACTGATATTGTTTTACATGGATTTCTAGGCAAACGAAAAAGATTTGAGAATGGACAGCACACAAATGTAAACTCAGTTGACACTCCTTGTAAGGATAAGAGTTAATTTAAATTTGTAATCAGTTGTAAAATTGGGTTTCTTTATTTAAAATTTCACATTTCGTAATCCCCATCTATGTCAATTATCTGTTGTTTTGGAAGGTAATCAACGAGCATTGGGTTGTGTCTCACACACAAGGAGAAGACAGAAATCTCAGATTGGACAGTCCTCCAATGTTTCATCAATTGCCTCAAGATGTAAAAAACTTCTAATTGTCTTTTTTAGGTAATCACGAAATCTTGACTATAAACCTTATTATTTATTTTTTTAACAGATAATGCCGGACAACGGGCATTGGGTTGTGTCTCACACACAAGGAGAAGATGTTCTGGTTATGTAACTCTAGAGTTTTTGAATGAGATTAGATGTTCTGGTGTTCCCAATCACGAGTTGAAGTTAAAAGTTGGCGTCCCAGTGATGTTATTAAGGAATATTGATCATGCCACGGGGTTGTGCAATGGAACCAGGCTTATTATCACGAGACTCGGAAGCCATGTTTTGGAGGCTGAAATTTTGTCCGGCACAAATATAGGTTTGAAAGTTATTATTCCAAGAATGTCTTTAACACCATCCGATATGAGATTGCCTTTCAAATTTCAGAGACGTCAGTTTCCAATTATGGTGTCCTATGCCATGACTATTAATAAGAGTCAAGGGCAGTCTCTTTCACGTGTTGGACTTTTGTTGAAAAAACCGGTATTCAGTCACGGTCAGTTGTATGTCGCAGTATCCAGGGTTACAAGTCGAGCAGGATTAAAGGTTTTTGTATGTGACAAAGATGGGAAGCCGAGTAATTCAACGATGAACGTTGTCTACACAGAAGTATTTCAAAAGTTGTAATTTTTTTATATACTTGAAGTTTTTCAAGTATACATTTTTAGTTTTATATTTTATGTTTAATTGCTCATTTTTTATGTATTTAAAATTTATCAATTTTTACTTTTACAATTTAAGTTTTATTAGTAATTTTTAAATTTTATTATAATTAAGATTTACTATCCCCGTGCAACGCACGGGTGTAGTACTAGTTACTTTTAGAGAGAGAGAGATTTTAATGCAGGTTAGACGAAAATGTTCCGGAATTATCGAGCAGTTCTTAGTTAAAAAATGCTCAGGCCATTTTTGCTAATTTTTTGCTAAAAGTTTGCAAAAACACTTTGACCGACCACCGCCGCCGCCACGGTGTCGGAAAATTTTCCAAATTGCTAGAGCTCCGTCTTATCGATCGTCTTGAACTTGGCCAAATTTTGGATTTCAAAGCGGAGGCGGACAAGGCCGTGAATTCTGAACACCGGTGTTCCAGTGAACACCAGGTGTTCTTGAATAACACCCGGTTTCATATTCGATCAAGGGATATTGGCACAAATGGTCTAGAAAAAATTTGGTTTGTGCGCGTTTGGTCCAAAATAAAATAAAGTAGCTCAAATTGTCCAAAAAATCCAAAAAATTTTGGTTAGGTGTGCATTTGGTCCAATTAGATGATTTTCGTCCATTTTGTCCGTTAACTTCATAAAATTTTGATATTTTATCATTTTGTGAAGGATATTTTGGTCATTAGCGCTAGGATAAATTGCACAAAAGGTCCTACCTTTTAAGAGTTATTAAAATCGGGTCCTAAAATTTGAAATTTATTTACATTAGTCCAAAATTTTAGTTAAATTATATGATTTTATCTTTTATCTTTTTATAAGTGCAAATTTGGTCCATAATTTAGTTTATGGAATTAATTTGGTACTAATTAGATAATTTTATTGAAAATCTTCACGTAGTAGCATTTGTTTACGTTACTATAACATTCCCAACATTTCTTTTGCATTAGATATGCGGACATTTGATTTTAACCAACTTTTAACAATAAATTATATAATTATTGTACTTTTGTAAAAATTTTAACCAAACAGTTAATAATAAATATAATTATTGTACATACATAAAATTTTTTAAGAATATATCACTATAAAAAATATATCGCAGGTAAAAAATAATAAAATAAACTAAAAAATTAAAAAAAAAAACCCCATACCCACCCCAACCCCGCATCCCCACCACGCCAAAACCACCAGCAACAACTGTAGTCTCCATTCTCGATATGCTTACATTTTTTTTTCCAGAATTTTCTGAAATTAAAGCTTTGAATTCCGTAACTGTAATTACTTTTCATCGCTTGTGTATATGATTGCTTAGCTTCAATATTTTTTTTATTTGAGTGGCAAATTCCTTGTGCTCACATTAATCCGTGTATTACGATGAAGATTATAACCTGAAGGGATCACGAGGAAGAAACCCTGAATTAATTTGTTTCATCTCATCATCTGTCTGATCTCTTTTACTTGTTTCTTCAAATTTGAGTGGCATGTATGGTTTAGATTGGGAATTGTTAGGAATCTTCTTGTAATTTCCTGTCATCGAACTTCATATTGTGAGAATTTTGCTGAAAATGGGTGATGCTGATTTTTTTTGCCACCAACTGGTGGTTTCGCCTTCGCCTTTTGCTGGTGGCTTTCGACAACCACCACCGGGTGGTGGTTGTCTAAACCACCATCAAAGGTCGATCTGTGGTGTTCAAACACCACCAAAGAAACCACCATTTGTTCTGGCGGTTTGGGGTGGGGAGTCGGTCTTTGGTAGGGGTGTTGGTGGCGTGTCGTGGGGTGGGGTGGATTTTTAAATTTAATTTTTTAATTTTTTAAATTTTTGTTTTTATTTTATTATTTCTTTACCTTGGATATATTTTTTATATATTTTTTTACAGTGATACACTCCTAAAAAATTTTATATATGTACAATAATTATATTTATATTTATTATTAGCTGTTTGGTTAAAATTTTTACGAAAATACAATAATTATATTTAAAAGTTGATTAAAATCAAAATATGCGCGTATTTAATGCAAAAGAAATGTTTGGAATGTTATAGTAGCGTAAATAAATGTTACTACAATAAAGATTTTCAATAAAATTATCCAATTAGTATCAAATTAATTCCATAAACTAAATTATGGACCAAATTTAAAAAGATAAAAGATAAAATCATATAATTTAATTACACTTTTGGACTAATATAAACAAATTTAAAATTTTAGGATCCGATTTTAACAACTCTTAAAGGGTAAGACCTTTTGTGTAATGTATCCTAGCGTTAATGACCAAAATACCCATCACAAAATGATAAAATACCAAAATTTCATGAAGTTAACGGACAAAATGGACGGAAATCATCAAATTGGACTAAATGCGCACCTAACCAACTTTTCTTGGACTATTTAAACTATTTGATTTTATTTTGGACCAAATGCGCACCAACCGAACTTTTTCTGGACCATTTGTGCCAATATCCCATTATGAATAAAAAAAGAAAATCTTGAAATATAAGTAACATTCGGTGCAAGCCAACTTAAAACAAACAAAAAAATCTATATCTATATATTAATAAACCAAGAAAGTTTTCCCGCTCAATTTTGCATTTTTCAGAATTAAAAAAATATTATTTTAATCTTAATTCATTATTATTTGTTAATTGTTAGGTGTTAATTAGATTAGCAATCTCACGAATCAAATTTAATCATTGGACATATTTAGGCTATTAATTGATAGCGGTGTTAATTGATAATGATTAGGCTATTAATTGGATATATTTCGGCTGTTAATTAAACTATTTGACAAAATTGGATATATTTAGGCTGTTAGTCGATAATGATTATGCTGTTAATTGGATATATTTAGGCTGTTAATTGATAATGGTGTTAAGATCACGAATCCAATTTAATTAACAGCCTAAATGATATGCACCTAATCTATTCTAATAACGAAATCGGCATAAATATATCCAATGATTATCTCCCAATTAAATTGATGCCATTATCAAATCTCTCTAATTGATTTTATCATCCTCATCTTTTCCAGCATTCCCTCACGCAAGCATGAGAAAAATTTCTCTGAGTACTCGAACCTCTGTGTTTATCTTTCAAAGTTGTTTCCATGATTTAATTTGCATAATAATTGTATAATTTTTGCTTTGATTTTGCTGACGATTTTATCACTATTTACAGGTTCCACACCAAATTCTCGGCAACTCTATTCTATTGAATCGAATCATCGATCCGCACTTTGGGGTCACAGTAAATCAAATGGAAGAAGTGAATGTTTCTACGCATCAGTTCTCGAGACGGCCACTGCCACCATCCAAGTCTTCAACCCTGTCACAGAGGTATATCACCATTCATGAAGAATCAAAGGGTGATCATATAATTGTTAATGTAATTTGTAACAAAGGTTGTGATGTGTCAACACATTACACAGTGAGACATATAGCATCACTCTTTTGCCTATTGTAACACTCTATTGTCTCTTTGGCGCACTTTGTTTATGGGAGGAGGTTTTGAGAAGGAAGGTGCGCACTTTGTTTATGGGAGGAGGTTTTGAGAAGGAAGGTATTTGGGTTAAGTTAACAAGTTGTGGTTTCCCAAGGTGTGGTTTTTAAATTTTACTCTATTGATTTTGTTAAAAATTGAAGTCATTATCATTTGCAGCTATCTTGCACAACCTAAAGTTGTATTTTCGATAGGTTGTGGTTGATGGAGATTAGTGATTTTGGAGTGTTTATTTCCATATATTCAGTTACACCATCTGATTAGTGGTCGGGACTTCAATTAAAAGAAATTGGCATTAAAAAACCATGACCCATAGCATAGAATTTAGTTGGTTTCTTTATTTTTAAACGGGCATTTAAAAATCATCATCAGTAGCTTACAATTAATTTTACTATCCTGAATTTTTTGACACAATGATCATATGTCGAAAGTGATCAAATTAATGCGGACAAGATGTTTTAAGATAGCATTTTGTGATTGAATTACCTTTGACAATTTTTTCCTTTTTATTGTATTGATTAGAGGCATTTGTTGCATTGATGTATTGAATATTTAGGTTAGTTGGTATTAATTTCTTCATTCGTCTAACTCTATTCTTTCGTTAGTTTCAACTATGATCAAGAATTTAATAATATTATCGATTAACATATACCAAACTCTTAGTCTATTCATCATATAGGCATTATTATTGTGTGTTGAATGATGATGAATGTGCGACTTGTGGATGATCAATTTTTCATGGGAACTATCATTTTTGTACAATAAATAAATATTAGTCATAAAAAAGGTGTTTTTTTTTGTTGAACATTAATTATATCTCATTTCTGTTTTCCTTCTTTTTATATTATTTAAAGAAAACTAAATAAACCATTTATTTCATTAGAATAAATAAACCACACAATGGATATATCAAGTTCTATTTTTCAATTAATTTGTTATTTTCCATGTCTTATTTTCATTATTTACTTAAGCCACTTAAATAAATAATTATTAAAATTATCAAATAACCATTTTTTCATTTTTCCAAAAAAAAAATTGAATTTAGAAATAGATATTAAATATGATTTTTATTTTTTAAATTCGGCCCTAATCAAAAAAGGGGGTTTTATACCAACTTAGAAAAACAAAAGAGGAAAACTCAAAATTTACCATGCGTTCATTTTTTTTAAAAAAATGAAAATTTTGACTCAAATTAAAAGAGGATGGATTTGTATGAAATATAAGGGAAATTATGTTCAAAATTAAAGAGGATGGATTTTTCTCTTATTATTATAATTGAATTAAATAATTGAATTAAATCATTAATGAAAATTAGTTTCTTCACTTTTTATCCTTATACTAATCTTAGAAGTAAAGCAAAAGTATTTAATATCGTTGCACTCACAAATTGGGATGGCTGATGACATTTCTTCTGGATTGAGTTCATTGGATACTAATTTCAAATCTTAATTTACTGAAATTATCTACTTATGATGATCGGCATTATTCAACAATTTTCGAAACTCAGGTGAAAAACTATAGAGAATAGAATAGATTTTTATGAGTCATTTACTTCCATCAATTAAATCTACCGTGCAAAAAGGCATCTGTCTCCCCGTGCAACGCGCGGGTAAAAACACTAGTTAAAAATAAAAATAACAATATTTTCATGTTTAATAGATTCAACAACTTATGTTTCAATAAATCAATGAAGCGAATTTTATTCTAATAATACTAATTCTATTTTTAAATAATGTTTAATATATATGAATTTTTGTAATATTATGTAGAAATTAAAAGTTAAAAGGCCCAAGTTATAACAAATTAAAACACTTAGTCAATAATAATGCATTTTTTAAGTAATGCATTGTTGTTATTATTATTGTTATTATTATTATTATTATTATTATTATTATTATTATTATTATAATAAAGTTGCAACGAATTTGAGTCACACAATTACACAAATGGTCAAGTATAATTAAGGCCCGTCATGAGTCATACAACTTAGACCATAGTTTGGGCTTTATACATTCATTCATCCTTGAATATTGCTTGTCTGATAAATTCCAATCAGAAAAAGAAGGGTTTTTTTTTTTTTTTGGGGAAAAAAAAAAAAAGACACCATCACAGCACCCGCAAACCTAGTACAAGATTCTAGGGCATGTAAAATTACAACATTGGCCACTTGAGCTATTCATCACCTTCTTTTCAAAATCGTATATTAAAATTTGATATTATGAGTAATAATTGTTGAACTGAATATTACTTTCAAAATCTCAAAACAATTGAAGATTCTTGAAAAGAATGCAGTAATGCATTAGACAAAATAAAGTAGCGTCATGGTCAACGGAAAGTTGGTTCTTCAAGCGGCCCATAAATAGTAGGTGAATGCTCCATTTAATAATCAACTAATTAGGAGGAAAATCCATAACATATATATAAGGAATCCAGCAAATTAATTGAAATAAAATCATTCATATTTTTTGTCACTTCTTTGATATGCTACACATTGCACAAATTAAAATAAATAAATAAATAGCTTAACTCCAGTTTCTTCAGATATATAAGTTTAACGGTGATTATTAGGATTTAGACAAGAATTAATTCACTGATATTGTAGCAAATAATTTTGTTATGCTTCATTTGTTTAAATATGAAGGAAACATTCTCGTTTACATTCATATTATGAGGACGTAAAAAAGAGATTTGCAGAAGTGTAAAGAGAACAACTCTCGAAGGAAACAAACATGAAAAGTACGATTCCAAGCATGTTGCTACGCAGTTTAATTTAGTTGCAATTATATTGTATATACGTTTAAAAACCATTTTTATGTATAATCTTTTCTACGGAGGGAAAAAAATTAAATTACTTCTAACAAACTAAATAAGCAATTTTTAAGCTTATAGTGACAGATAATGGTACCTTTTATGAACTAGTTGTACACGAGCTTGTTCATTATATTCCCTGTGATGTACGTGTTAGGTGGGAGGTAAGAAAAAATGGTCAAGAATTATGGCTTTTGGAAATTGGCCAAATATTTTCAAAGTCAAAAGGATTAGGTGCAAGTTTTTCTTCCATATTTGCCCCCCAATTTTGCCTATAAATTGAGCTCCATTTTGCATTGTTACATACCACTTGAAAGCCAAGAATACCTTCTTGTGTAGAGAGAAAGAGAGAGCTTCAGTGTAGAAGCTATACACGAGAGATAAAAGTGAGTGGAGTGTTAAAGCCTTTGTGTAGGCAGAGAAAAATACAGTGTGGTATTTTTTGTACTCCTCATTTTTGTGATAGTGAAATATATTGGTGTGGGTCCGTGGACGTAGGCAGTTTGGCCGAACCACGTTAAATCTCGGTGTTCCATTTTTGTGCTTATTTTAGCGTCCATTATTTTCTCAGTTGCATATTATTTTTGTGTCCCACTGATCTTGGGCGGAATTAGCAGCGCCTAGTTCCCCAACAGTACGTGTAATGCTCATTTGTTATTGTTTTACGTACAATTTGTACGTTGTAGTGAGGTCATTGTTACAAACGACAATGTCATCCTTAAGGGAAGTTGATGGTGTTTCATCTGGCCGAGTCATCCCCCTCGACCCGCTACATTAAATCAGAAATTAAACTCAATCTCGAAAGCATCATGCTTCTAAGTTTGTCGAGCGAATTAAAAGCTTCATCAGCCCCAAATCTTTCTCCCAGTACTGGTGAACGGCCTTCTGTGGACATGTCAACTGATGCACAAGAACTTTGAGGCCCGTAAACTCTTGTAGATCATGACATATCAAGTTACACTGAACTTACCAATTGCTGGGATTAATCAACATTCACATATATAGAAGAAGTTTGATTAAGAAACAAAATATGACGACTTTGAAAACCTTGAAAAAGATACATCATACATCTACGTTTGAAGACGATCAATATGGTAACATTGGTTTCATACGAACCTCATCAAGTGAATTAGTGATGTAAACGAAGACAAATGTTGGTCAATGGAAGAAAACTACTGGCCAGTTAAAAATTTGATCGTGGGTAGTTAATCTATGAAATGTGGGTGGATGGAAATATAAAAAATTGTAAAGAAATTTTAAAATATCAAAAATTGTTAGCGTTAACTGCTAGCTCATTTTAAAATTAACGAGTGAGATTTAAAATTTTGAGATGATAAAGATAAACTATCAATACAAATCATACAATACAAAAAATAAGTAACAAACTTTTTCTGTTTTCCAATTGCAACTTTTTTATTGAAACCTAAAATTATATAATATATAGATTTTTATACTCCCCTCTGTCCCACGTATATAGTATACTTTTCCTTTTTGGATTGTCCCAATATTCCACTTTATATATTTAGTGGCACTTTTTATATTCATTTACAATTATACCCCACTTATATCATTGATAATACAAACATATTTATGATTTCTACTCATTTAAATAAGGGCATTAAAGGAAAATTGTTAATAAATTTACTTTTCCAAAGCCATTCTTAATCCTCGTATAAAAACCAAAGCGACTATATATATGGGACAGAGGGAGTATATATAGAAAAGGAGGTTTTTTTTCTTATTATATTTTTTATTGCTTTAAATCTATTTTTCCATTTAAAACCAATTCTCTTTCTTTTTTCTATTTTTTTCCTTTCCTAATCCATATCCAACTAATTTAATAATAATAATAATAATAATAATAATAATAATAATAATAATATAAACGTGTATAAACATATTTATGATGTCATAGTATCTAAATACTCTCTCTATATCTATCTCTCACATTTTCTCTCATTTTTTTTCATTTTCTAATAATAAATTAAAAAAAACCGTGATTTCATTTTCTTTGACTTGATGAGAGTTTTAAAACAAGTATACTATCAATATATAAAATTTTATTTTTTTGAAAAAAGTAAAATTTACCACAAACATATAAATTACTATCCAACTTAAACATAAATTAATATTAATATAGATTAATCAATACTGATATAATGAGAAACAAAAAAATTGATAATTTGTTACGAAACTTAATTAATATTTGTGTGTAAAATTCAAATGTAGTGAGATGGATAAATTGTTTTAGCTTTTTATTCTATACCGTATTTGATTTACTTTAAGAATAAATTAAATGAAAACTAATGCTTAAATTTTTTTTATCTCTCAAATATATGTTAAAGCTAACTTTATTTTATGTTTAAAACTAAATAATTTTTTCCTAATAAATATTTATTATACGAAAATAATAATTTATGCATTAATTTGGTACTTAAGTATAAGTTCTCGTGTAATTATACAAAATAAATTCAAATTCTTTTAAAATTTATACGAATTATATAAAGAATAAAGAAGAAGAGGAGATATATTAATACTTAAATCAAAACTCTCGTGTAATTACACATAATAAAAAAAATAAAATTCATATGATCCCGCTAAAATTTAATTTTTTGTGCGATACAAAATTACTATTCATTAAAGTTTTACAAAAAACTTAAAACAAACTTACCGACAGTTGGCCCAAGTTCTAGACCCCACCCCACCACTACGATCCCTAATTTGTATTAAAAATTAAAAAATTAGATTGGACCCGGTAATTAATTTGAGAAATAATCAAGTATTTTTATAAATAATTAGCTAAAAAACAAAAATTAATTGAAATTAGCAATTTCTCTAAGATTTTATTTTTTGTGATAAAAAACTACAACTTATTAATTTTTTACACAAAAATTAAAAGAAACATGTAACATCAATTTTTTAATTAATTGTTCTATTGTAACATTAATTGATTTTTTAATTAATTAAATCTATAGCCATATATTTTAAATTCCAAGATATCTTTTCAATTATAAGATATCTTTAAAATTAGATTCATCGAATTCTTAAAATTATAGCTACCAAGCAAATTATTTTGAAAATAATTAGCTTCATTATGAAAATTAACTAAAATTATTTATGCTATAATTAATTAAAAAATAAATTTTATTGCTAATATTTAGTTGCACATGGTTTCAGTGGATAAAGATTAATAAAAATTAATTATATTGTTAAAAGGTGAAAATATAATTAATTTGAAAAAAATTAGGTTGCTACGGTTTTTCCCTAAAAATGAAAAAAAAAATCTTTACATTGTAATATATCTTATAAATTACAAAATTTCTTCAAAATTAAATTCATAGCATTCTTAAAACTATAGATGTTAAGCTTATTATTCAAGAAATAATTAATTCTTTTCATAAATAATTAGTTAAACATGAAAATTCATAAAAACTAATTATATTAAAATTAATTAAAATTAATAATATTGTTAAGATTTAATTGGACTTGGTTTCATTGGATGAAAATTTGCACTGTTTCATTGGACAAAAATTAATAAAAATTAATTATATTAAAAAATAATATTCTTTAAAAAATAAATACTAATTAACATGAATTAGATTTCCACGGTGAACAAGATTTTCCCAAAAAATGAAATATATCTTTTGACTTGTAAGATATCTTTTTAATTATAAATTATCTTTAAAATTAGATTTATACAATTCTTAAAATTGCAAGTAAAAACTAATTGCTTTAGAAATAATGAATTATTTTTATAAATAATTAGCTAAAAACAAGAATTAATTATATTAGAATTAATTATATTTCTTAGATTTAATTGGATATATTTTTGTTGGACGAAAATTGCCACAGTTTTATTTGAAGAAAATTAATCAAAATAAATAAAATTGCTAAAAAGTGGGAAATATAATTATTTCAAAAAATAAAAAATAATTGAAATTGAAAGGATTGCTATGGAAAGAAAAATGTGCTTCCAAAATTAATTTATATTTTTCCGTATTTTTAAATAAAGTTAAGTTTACACCTCTAAGATTTTGATTCCTAGAAGTGCGGTGTTACATTTTATTATGGAGAGAGTCGAAAGATCATTAGTCCATAATTAACTTCATTTACTTTTTGACTATCACTCTTTTCTCAAAAGATGTTTCTCTTTTGATTCTCGTATATTTTTGCATTTTCTATAGTATTTCTTTTGAGTTACAGTTGATGACAAAATATCAATATTTCTTTTCGCATAATTAAGGGTGTTTCACAGGATCTGTCCTTTTTTTTTTTTAAGTAACAAGCTCTAATACTAGGTCTTCAAATAGCAATTTAAAAAAAAAAATTGGCACTACGTAGACCATCAATTATATAATAATTCTTTGGTGCAACTATCATTCTCGCTAAGAAATAAGTCCAAGAATTCTTACTAAACAATTTGCTATCGACTTAATCAATTATTGGATTTATACGACTCAATTAAAATATTTTAACTGGCTTTCGACTACGTTAAATATTTAGTTTCTATCTCCTAAACAAATGCTAAGAATCCTAACTATGTAGAATTATTTATTTTATATCGATTTTTGTCAGTTAAGATTTTATTTAATTTCAAAGTATCATCAATTAGGTTGTATATTTTAAGTATTAATCATATATATTTTAATTTATTTATCTTATCCAAATTAATTTTATATCAAATAATTCAATATTTAATATACTGAATATGTTAAATTAGTGAGTTTACACCTAATATGTTAATATATGTGTTTAGTATGTTTAAAAAGATGTTTATTGAAAAAATAAAATATTAGTAACCCATATCTTGAAAAGTAGAAACAAAAGTTTTTGATTAAACTATCACAATGGGGAGTGGACGGGGATGAAAATTTTCTAGCAGAGTAGGAACAGGGAATGTAAGTTTCCATCTTATTGTAATTCTTATATCATCTTCGCTCGGCCTAGATTAAATGAGGATGCACCGGGAATGAGCATAAGTGTTTCCTAATGGGACATGAATGTGGTGTTAAGGTCTGTTGGACTATACCCATTATATTGTCATTTTTACAATATATATCTCTATACTGATTATATTTTATAATAAAAATTTAAAAATCATTATTTACATATTATTTATTAATAATGTACATCACATTGATGTATAATTAATATCTCCTAAAATTTATAATTGCATATAATATAATGTAAAATAGTTTTAAAGAAAAAACCATTAGCTCTACGAATGTTAGTGGAGTTATTTTAATATAGTTATTTTGATAATTATAATATTTAATGTTATTTTGTTTTGGGTTTATATTTTATGTTAGTTGATTAATCTTGCAATGAGTAAAATGTGATATATTATCCCAATCTTTAGCACGAATTGTCATCCCGTACACAAAGCGGGTGTAAATGCTAATTAAATTACTATTTTATGGAGAATAGTAAACTAAATTGCGTGGATTTTCGTGAGTTGTTCGTTATATATTTACAGGATAGATTAGTACGAAATATATAGAAAACTCTATTGAAATTTTTATAAAATTATTTCATTAGTTATATTAATTAAGTTTATTATTGTAACTCATTATTTATTTTAATTATTTTGTTAGGTTTTATTCTAATATTACTAATATCTATCAAAGAATTTTCTCCGTGTAACGTACAGGTGAAACAGCTATTTAATATTATTGACATAAATACATATTTGATGTTTGTTTTATCTAACTATTGCACATTGCACATTGCACAATGCACATTGATAATATTAAATTTGATCTAATTAGGTTTTTCATATACTCGTTGTTGAGGCTCATACTCGGCACAAGAACCTGTTTTCGATAATGCCGCAAAATCATTTTTACCTGTCCAATTTCCTGCCACTTCATGCTTTGGCAAACAACATTGACAATGTTACCATGTGCTCCGTCGAAGGAAAAAGCACGTTGTGTGGAATTTGAACCTACAACATCGAGTTTTAGAGCTCCACGTTCTACCAAAATGAACTAAAAACGCGTTCCTTCTCTAAATAAGATAAAGCTATAGAGAAAATAATTCGAAAGATTCTACCGAATTTTTCACAACTTGAATCTCCACTGTTGTTTTACATTAAGTTTATTAACAGCAATGAAAATGAACTCATTTATAAACTAATCTTGAAACTATTTGTCAATTGTTTGTCAACTTAATTGGGTGATATATATTTTTCTTTTTTTTGAATGTTTAGCTCAAAAGTGAAGAAAATCTTAAAAAAATAATGAAATTAATAACACACTAATTCTAGAAGTTGACGAATTTATAGAAGTGAATAAGCTTTGGTTGCAATTTCGCGTGCAATTCACGTGTTATAGACTATAATAATAAACGCTCTCATCTTATCATTAAAAATAATTATTGCAATTTTAAAAAGAAAAAGTGTTCACATCTTATCATAAAAAACCATTCTCATCTTATCGCTAAATACCCGTTCACACGCAGACAAAAAAAAAAAAAGAAAAAATTGAAAAGGAAATAACTAATCAAAATGCGTAGTTATATTATTGGAGGTGTATACAATTTTAAATTATTAGACAAACAATTTTATATGGATAGCTTATAGCTCAGTTGGCACGGGACATTTTTCTTGTGTATGAGGTGGGAAGTTCAAATTCCACAACGAAGAACTTTTAATTTTACCAAATTCTAGCCAAAAAGGAAAAAAATTAATTAACATTAAAGAACTTGGTGGAAAAAGTAATTGAGGCATAAGCTCTATTGCTAATATACATATATATAGAGAGCACTAATATACAGAGAGAGAGAGAGACCATTTTTTCCCCTTTTTTACATCAAAAGGGTCCATAGTTTCAACTTGAATTCAAATGTTGATACATCAGCTGGTAAACACATTCCAATGATCACTAGAGGGAACGCTACTGTGTCCGCTAGATCACAAGCTTTGCTTTATGTATATAGAGATTAAAGAATATACACATAAGAAAAAAATGTTTTAAAACTGTCAAGTGCTGCTGCTGTGACTTGTTACAGAACGAAGAAGACGATGATATGACGAACAACGGATCTACCGCCTCTTCTTGAAACGAAAAGACATGGAATTTAATTTCAAAAAATTCTTAAAAAATATGGACCGGGTGGGCATTGGGCTGGGTTGGCCTCGTTTGCACCAAAACCCACCCAATTCAAAATTATTATTATTTTTTTTTTTTTTTGAGAAATATTAACTTTAAATTATACTAGTTATGCACCTCTGCACCCTTCAAAAAAAAAAGTTATGCACCTCTGCAATACACTGGCATTGTCATATTTAAAAATAAATCGAAAAAATCTTTTAAACAATACAATTTTGAAAATGATAAGTAATATAATTTTTCATTAATTTATCATAAAAAATTATTATCATTGTATTTTTCAATTAATTAATAATATTTTGCTACCCGGTGTTATTTCTCTTATTTTAAATTAATATTTTTAGAGTTGACAATTTTTTAAGTAACTTATATGTATTCAAGTTTTCTTTTTAATTTTCAGTTTAAAAAAAAAAGAAAAACAATATACCATAAAAAGCGTTCTCATCTTACCATAAAAAAAAAATTAATATTATAATAAACATTCTCATCTTATCTTTAAAAAATAACCTTTCTACTTCTAGGGAAAAAAAGGAAAGAAATGTCGCTCTAACTTAAAAAAAAAAAGAAAAGGAACCATTCTCATCTTGTCACGCAATAAATATAATCAGTTAAATAGCCCTTCACGGCTTCACATGTGAATTGTGATAACTAAAAAAAGTTTTAAAAAAAAAAAAGAAAAGATAAATAACTAACGAAAATGGGCAGTTATATTGTTGCAGTGTATGCAATTTTAAATTATTAAACGAATTAATTTTACGTCAAGAGCTAGTTGGCATCAAGATATTGCTCTTGTACATGAGGTGGGAAGTTCAAACCCCATTGCGAACAACTTAAAATTTTACCAGATTCTCCTAAAAAAGGGGAAAAATTTTACTTGAAACATAAGCTAGGTTGCTAATATATATATATATATATATATATATATATATATAAATTTTTTTTCACATCAAGAGCTTGTAGCACAGTTCACTATGGCATGACTTTTATGTATGAAGTGGGGGAATCAGATCTCGTTGGAAGCATTTTTAAAATTTACCAAATTCTAGTTTCAAAATTGATGGAAAAATCAATTTGGCATTAATAGATGTGCCCTTTGATCTTTTGCCAACCGGTTGGCACCAAAAATTTTTTTTAATTTTTTTTTTGTATCTACGCTAAGTGAGATGAATAATACATAACTGTTCCCTGATGGTGGGGGCTCGTGTAGGCCCCATAATTTTTTCCCCCTAAAAAATGGGGGTGTTGGCAACATGTTTGCAACATAGTGGCAACAGAACGAGAGTGTAATAGATGTTTATCTATCTATACATATATTAAAAGAGAATAGTGGCCTGTAGGAGAAGTTGGCCAAAAAATTGAAATGATTTTTATTGTTATTATTATTTTGTTTAAATAAATCATTGAACACGATTTTTGGTGAGAAATCTCATTAAGTGAGGCGCATTTTTAAATTTTAAATCCGTATGACGTGTGTTCTGATTTTGGTAAAATCATAACCGCCACCCTAACGTGGCAAAGAGAGAGAGAGAGAGAGAGAGAGAGAGAATGAGTGGCGGTTCTACATCAAGAACCGTCACCCTACGGTGGTTAAAAAAAAAGAAGAAGAGAACGGGTGACAGTTCTACATCAAGAACCGCCATCCTAAGGTGGTAAAAAAAAACAGAGAGAGAGAGAGAGCAGATGGCGGTTCTACATCAAGAACTGCCATCCTAAGGTTTTTTTTTTAATGCATAGAACGGGTGGCGATTGTTTTTAATAATTGCCACCCTTTTTTTTTGGGTGGCCTTTTTTTGAACCACCACCTTTTCGGCGACTTTGGGTGTCGCCGGTTTGGGTGGCGGTCAAAGAACCACCACCCGAAGTGCAAAACAACAGCCACCTAATACCGTTTTTGTGCTAGTGTATACTGTATTTAACACGAAAATGTAGAAATAAAATAAAACTAATTTTTTTAAAAAAAATGCCTTCTTCCTCAACACCCCCACCCTTTTCCCATCTGCAAGTGCGATTGGAATACAACCAAAGGGAGGATTTTCCCTAGAATTTGCCACTGCTAGTGATCTCGCGTCCAGGGGAAACCCTCCCCCTGCGCATACACCTAGCGTGAAATTCCACCGGGGTTTTCCACAGGTGTTTTCACTATCTGCGAGCTCAGCGGCGATGAAAAGACCAAGGGAAACCCCTGGTCGTGTTGGCGGCATTGGGGATGGGACAGGGGTAGAGTGTGGTTTTTATGACGGTTTTTTCTTTCTTAAACAGTTTTTGTTTTTTTACATTTTTCTTACATTAATTAATTAAGTTTATTTATTATTTTTTTCTTGGCAACATTATGTATATTCGCAATAATACTAAATTGCACAAATTTATGCAGATGTAATAATAACATGAATCACTAGTTGTTGATTGCAATTAAAATGTGCACGTATTTGCTAATTAAAAAAATATACGCATATTAATGAAAAAGAAAATTTTCAAAAGTTATATGGTTAATGCAAGCATGTTAATGTATGGAAATTTTTTGATCAAAATTGTTTAATTAAAATAAAATTATTTCGATATATAAAAAATGGAGATATATGAAAAAAAATTATTTTTTGTATTTTATGCTATTATTTTTATACATTCTCTATATTTTTTTATATTGATGTAGTCCTACTAAAATTTTATAGAAATACAATACAATAATTATATTTATTATTAACTACAGGTTAAAATTAAAATGTATACATCTATAATGCTTTTTTTTTTTGAAAAGTTGCGATATTAATGTGAACAAAAGCTAGTGTGTTGAAAATTTTTTATAAAAACTATTTAATTGATATCAAATTAATTATATTCGATAAAATTAATTATGAACCAAATAAACATATATAAAAAATATCCCCAAAGATTTAGCTAAAATTTTGGCCTAAGTTATATATGTTTCAAACTTTAGGATTTGATTGTAATAATCCCCAAAGATTTATGATCCATTGTGCAATTTATCCCAAGTGAAATGACCAAAATATCCATTGAGAAAAGGAGAAAATAGCAATTTCTGAGATAATTAATAGAAAAATTTGACGGAATTCATCCAAAAAGACCAAATTCGCATCTCAAACTTTTTTTTGGACCAATCAAATTACATTTTTTTAATTTGTACCAATCTCGCAGTTTGCATATTTCCTTTTTTGGACCATTTGTGCCATTTCCCCTTGTGCCTATGAATAATGGCTATGATTACCCCTATAAGAGCATCCATAATGGATGTGTTAATACACATGTTAAGTGTTGTGGGTTAGTTAGAACTTAAATTAATGTCTACAATGGATGTGTTAGTATATTAGTTAAAAGAATCTTTTTTTTTTTTATCACAAGTTAAAATATTTGTTAAATTTAGCTAACATTTTAACATGTGAGTTGGCATATTTGTCTTAAATATCAATATTCTTCTACTTTATTAATTATTTTCATTTTAAAAATTTTTAACTTGACCAATAGTGTTGTTTGAACCATAATATTTATGCGTAGGTATGGTCCATTATATTTATGAGTTAAGCTTTATTCAGATAAAAGTTAGCATATTTATTGTAGTAACGAAATACAAGTTAACTTTAATGTGTGTGTGTATATGTGTGTGTGTGTGTGTGTGTTACTTAACATTCACTTTATTACTTATGTGACTAGTTAAATTTAACATATGCACGGTAAATGGTCTAACAACCTATCAATTGTACTCTACAAAAAGCCTAACTCCAATAGTTCTCTCGTTCTAATTTACTTAAAAATTTTACTTTCTTTGTGTCTTTTAAGTTCTTTTTTTCGCTTTAAATCGGTGCAAATGAGCTTTCCTCACAAAATTTGTAGCATTTAAGAAAAATATTTCAACTGTCATTATCACTCTATTTGAACACACAAAAATAAAGAAACAAATTTCGTAGTGTTCAAGTACGTGAACCTATTTTAAATTAATAAAATATTGATCGTTTGCACATAAAAGTCATTATTAAATATACTTATATCATATGAACTTTTATTATAAACACTGATTTCTTTCTTTTTTTTTTTTTTTTTTAGGAATGTGTAAACATTATGTTTTCTTATGTGCAGATAAATGAACTTCGTGGTCTTCAAGTGCATGAACTTGTATTCAGGTTAATAAAATTAACACTAACGATCCGATGCACAGAAATATCCGTTTTCCACTAATGTGTCGATTATTGTGCTATGGTGCATAGCAGTGGGGTCAAAGATGTTATAAATTTCGGCTATTCTGCTAATCTTTGTGTGTATGTTTTTCTTAATAAATAAAAGGGTTAGGATCAAAATTTTTATATATTTTTATTCATTCTTTCTAAATTTGAATTTGATCAAATAAATCACATCCGTATATCTCGTGGGACCTATATATAGTACACAAAATGATTCTACAACGGTGTAGATATGAACTTTTACCAAATTTCAACTTAGCATGTGATAGGATTCAACTTTTACCAAATTTTACCACTCTTTACCATTTTTTAAATCCATTTTACCACTTTGTTTTAATACATTTAAGGGTGATAGGATCGAATTTTTATTGGTTTTTTAATGGATTTTTATGCAAAAGAAGAGAGAGAATGGGTGAAATTGAATGGCGTAGTTTTGTGTAGTACATGTAAATCCCACGATATATGTGGTTGTGATGGGTTTGACCAAAAGAATGAATGAATAAAAATGGATTAAAAAAAGTGGAAAAAATGGTAAAACTGGTACCCTATTACATGCTTAGTTTACAATAATAAATTCTTCTGAAACGTATGTAAGTTAATCTTTCTTGGCATATTGTTTAAGAGCTTCACTTGGGACATAACTAGTTTGTGTTTAGGTAAATTGGTTTTATACTGAAAGTTGTCTTTTAATTTGATTCGAATGAGAGTGAAAACTATGAAATGTGTAGATAATAATGACTTGTAATCTTAAATGTTGATAAATCAAACCCGGTTTGATTTACCGTCTCACATAACCAGTGGATATGTTGTTCATATTTGATGTGTCAATGCCACATTGGTTGGGACATTCAAGGTCAGCTAACACATTGACCAATATTATATTCTTAACGCAAAGATTTTGCGACTTTATAGTTTATAAGTCAATTTAACCTTCGCCCATAGCCACTCTACTTACCAAACCTATTTTTGAAAAAACAAAATCCGTCCTAGCTAGAAAATACGAGAGGTTATAAATTTTATTATTAGCTTACTCAGAAAATGAAGTATTGCATATATGTTATGAAGTTAGCATACTTGTTTAGCAATAATTTTTTGAAGTGAGAATTGATGTTTGAGAAAAATGTGTAATTTAAAAATTTATAAAAGTGGAAAAATGATTTAGGCGATGTTTGAATGTGCGTAATTGAGAAGTAAAGAAAAATATTTAAAAAAAATGTTAAATCAACATAATGAGTGGTTGCCAAAGTTCCATCATCCCTGTGCTCGAACAACATGTAAGTGGGTCTTCCACACCCTTAGTTAAAGGTTCCATCCTCTTTCTCTATACTCTGCGTGGTAATGTTAAGAAAAATAAAATTAGTGGTTGAAAATAATAAGAGAGAAATTATTATTATTATTATTATTATTATTATTATTATTATCATCATCATCATCATCAAACTAGCCCTTATGGATTTTGAGTAGATAGTGGCGAGTAAACAATTGAAAATGAATTTGGAGAATAAATTGTAGAAATCAATTACCATTGTTTCTGTACGTAGTCTGCAAAAACGGAAGGATGGAGTTGCCTTATTGCTAATTCCAGTATCGCACATCAAGTGTAGTATATGTTCTTATCAATTTAATATCTAAGATGTGGATTATTGACCTACAAGATATTAAATTCATTTTTTTTGGTGCGGCTATTTATAACCCCAATTTTGCTGAATACATCCCCCAAACAAATTTCATTTCAATTTTACCTTTTTTTTTTAATAGGTTGTGTTTGGCCAGCATTGGCCCAATAGCCTTGGACCTATTCATCCACTGTTAGCCGGACAACCCCAAGGCTATTCGACCAACCAGGGTCGAACAAAAAAAAAATTACTGGCATCTTTGGTGAACAGCAAACAGGCAAAAAAACGCGTCGGGGGTGGGGAAGGGAAAAATGGGAATGGAATTTGTTTGGGGGTGCATTTAGTAAAAATGATGGTACATTTGGCCCCACCCCTAATTATTTTTAGAGGAAGATCCCATGGGTAACTAGTTGCTCGGGCTTCCAAGCGTCGCCTATGCGTTGCAGTGGAGCGGACTGGCGCACCCCATCAAATAAAGCTCAATGTTCTTTGTTGATTAAAGTTTGCATTAGGCTCTACATATGTGAGTGCTTATCAGCCTAGTTGTTTTAAAAATATATATTATATATTATTGATATAAAATAGGAAATATCCATGTATATAGGGATCTGGGATGATTTACAGAAATAGTGAGAAATTAGAAAATGATAAAATAGTAATAGAGGAAATGTAGAAATGGCACAAAATTAATGAGAAAGTAGAGGAAATGAAAGAAAAGAAATAGAAAATATATGGGATTTAGAAATAGAAAATAAATATATGAGACTTGTTTCACTTTTTGCGTCCCGTTAGTCAGGACATTTAAATTTGAAATAGGATATGAAATTTTGAAATAAGTGGTAGAAATTTATATAATACATTCGTAGATATAATTAATTTGACCAAATTTTATTTTAATTTCGAATGTTTTAGCGAATATGGACATAGTCTACAAGGAGACTAGTCTTTTAAGTTTGAAGTCAGAGTTGAGAGAGAGAGAGAGAGAGATTCTTCGTCACGCCGCGTGTTGCCACAGAAAGCATCGTCACCATCTACAAGTCTAGCGTGAAAAATGCAGTATAAAATCGGCATAATTGCAAAAACAGCACGATATACAAAAGCATCAAACCATGCGTTCACTGTAGAGTCACTGTCCAACTAATGATTCCTCTCGCATCAAAATGAAAACGAGGGATGCCACTACAATTGAAACATTGTTGAACTTAACATAAAAATACAAAATGGGGAACATGTACACTCCCATTTTCAAAGCCGTAATTCACACCCTAGGGAAACAAAGTTTTGGTCGATAATAGGTTTTTATTACAAGATCCATGCCCCTCCCATGATGATTGTCATGTCATCTCAATATTTAATAATTTGTTTCAAGAAAATAATGTCAATGATGTAACGACACCGAGGTTATTATAAAATTTTTTGTTCTCGACTACTTGCAAAATAGTTCTATGTCATTAGAGCATGACTTGTTCTCTCCCGCAAGCGTGTATTTTGCGGTTGTGGGGCGGGAGGGGGGATCATCTCTGTTTGTTACAAATCCATGGTTTTTTATTTTTTTGTATTATTATTATTATTTTATTTATTTATTTATTTTTATTTTCTTGATAGGGGCCGTGCGAATGCAGGCCCTCATTGCCACAAACTACAATGTAGGCTCGACCAGTAGGATCGACCTTAGGCGGGCGGGGCGCCCCTTCCAAGTGCAATGAAGGTAGCAAAACTAGGCCATGGGCCTAGCTACTTGATCACCCATTGACAAATCCATGGTTGATTACATAGAGAAGAAAGAAAAGCATTACCACGGTCTGTGAAACAATTCAGGCCCAATGTCAATAAAACAACGAGATCCACTACAACAGCCCCTCATATATATTGAAGGTTTAAATTTCGAAAGGAGCAAGGCGGGCATTGTAAAACAGGCGAAATAAAGTCCCGGCCAATCCTCACAAGTTTAGGTGTAGAATGATTTTTTTTTATTTTTTATTTTTTATTTTGGGAAGAGTATAATATTTCAAATGAAATACTTTCTTGAAAAGAAAAGAAAGAAAAGACGTCAGTTAATTTTATGTTTTAAACAAGCATTAAAATTTTCATAATTATATATAGTTTTATGAGTAGGAAGAGAAAGCATGAATGAAGTTGAATGGTAGAGATTTAATAGTATATGTGGATCCCATAAGATATATGGATATGATTTTTTTTTATCAAATTTTATTTTTTTTTTAAAAAGAGAAAGTATGAGAAAATAGGAGTATACAAACGGGCTATGACAATATAAACTATTATTATTCATTAAGAAATTGGTGTAACCTTAATTATGTGAATATTCTTTCCAAAAAAATAAAAAATAAATTATATCAATATTATAGAATCACATGCAATGCACATGTTGTTAACTAAACTAATACTCAGTAAAACTTAGTAACTTATTTCCAACCACGTGCAAACTAAGCAAGTGTTGTTCGCTAGTACATTTTAAAAGTAACAATCTATGTCTACACCACCTATATAAGTATGGAAGAGGTGAGAAGCATTTTTGGACAAATTAAAGTAACCCCACCACTTTTGTTTAATTTTAATTTTGCTTTAATAAATAATAAATTTTATTAATATCTTGTAATAATCATATACTTTCTTCATTAATAGTCTAGAAAGTTCATTCAAATTCAAAATTCCTAATTTATCTGTTAACTTTAATATTGTTTACACATATCTGATTCATTTATTTTTCCTATTATTTTATCTCTTATAAAGGCTTTCGTCAAAGAAGATGACTAAATTATTCTTTTTACATCTTACTATGTTGAAAATTCGATTAAATTCTTTAACAGAATCCATTTATAATTGTATTGAACATACTTTTTTAGCATCGTATTAAGTTTTTATTATTTTGATCTTGTTGATAAACAAATATAAGTAAAACTTGTCATATCATATTTTAGAATTCTATATCTTTTTTATGGAGTTTGAATTTTAATTTAATTTAACTTTATACACACACAAATACTATGGTTCAAACAACACTATTGGTCAAAAATTTTAAAAAATGAACCTTGTTAACGAACCTTAATTATGAATTGCAAGATAACCTTGTTAGTTGTTACTTGTTTTCTTAATGCTTGACCAAAGTATTTTTGTAGTTTTATCCCTGGTAATGGTATTTGTACAAGTGGCATTTCATATGTAACATTTTTCCCAAGTGCACGGAAAAAAAATTACAATCATAAACCCTCAATTTTTTTTGCAGAATCACTTGAACTCCATGCTGTGGACGGATCATAAAAAGCTGAACAGGAGAGTGTACATAAGTTGGTGACAATGTCAACCTATAACGTTGTAGAATCATCGAAAGGGTGATTTTTGCTTCGACTATTGCGAAACTTAGTCCCACACATGTTCGCGGGCCAAAGCCAAATGGAAAAAAGACTACCGGAATACTCTTTGTCGCCTTGGCGATGCCCTCCAAGAATCTCTCCGGTCGAAAAAGATGAAAATCTTCACCCCATATTTTAGGGTCATGGTGAATTGCTAGTGGTGAAATGTATAGCTCTGTATTGGGTGGGATTGTTTTGATTCCAATTTGAACTTGCTTATGAACCTTTCTTTTAATTGCGGGAACTGGAGGGTATAGCCTCAATGACTCGTCAATGATCATGTTCATCTGCACAAGAGTCAAGAACTTAAACACAGTTGACACTGAAACTGAACAGTAGTGCGGCCACGAGATACGTGGATAATAATGGCCAATGATTTGAGATTTTATGGGAAATATTGAAATTCAACTTTCATTCAATAGTAAAAGTTAGTTATAGGTATATATGCTGGTATTCAGAGGCGATTACAATATTAAAATAGAGGGTTATGACTTACGATTTTCAATCTTGAGATGGAATTAGGATCAGGATTTGCGTGTCCGAATAGTCCAATCACCTCTTGCCTTGCTTTGTCTTGCCACTCATCGTGTGTGGCTAGAAGAAGAATGGTCCATGCAAGTAAAGACGTCGTTGTCTCGTGTCCAGCAAAATAGAAAGTCTTGCACTCGTCGACTATATCTTCGATCGACATCCTCTTGTCTTGATTGGTCTCTTCATTAGCCTCTAAGAGTTTATCGAGAAAATCGCTCTTCAAGCCTTCTTCTCTCTGAATCCTACCTTGCTCTCTTTGTGTTATTATTTTTACGATCGAGTCTCTTATCCCCTGCTCAAGGCTCTCTGCTTCTATCTCGTCACTGCTTTTGACCAATCGACTGTAGAACCACATGAATCTATATGTCAAGTTGGGATTGAAATAAACTCTTTAATTATTGTAGTACATGTTTAGTGTACAGTACTAGTTCATACTCATCAGGAAACAAATGAGATTTTAACTTCATAATTTAATGGATGAATGTGAGGATCTCACCTAACAAGAGGGAACTTTATTCTGTGAACATTTCTTGATACCAATAAAGTCAACTTCATCAGCATATCAAAAATATTCTTCCCCTCCAAATAGCTACTTCCAAATGCCGTCTTTGAAATTACTTCTGATGTTAGTATTCGAAATTCTTCGTATACTTCGATCTCATCTCCCTCGTGCTTCTCCCATTTCTCTAGCATCATCTCTACACTTGATACCATGGCTGAAGCCATATTCTACATTGATGATAACTTGTTCGTTAGCAAAAAATAAGCCTGTATTTGTCTAAAAAAACAATTACAACTCAGTCAAAGTTAAACTTGTTTTATTATACACAAATCTTGTGGTTTCTATCAGTATTCAGACAAATTAATATTGTGCCTTACTTTAAGGCTCTCGGCGTGAAAAGTGTGATTGGCTAGTTTTCGCATATTGGCCCACTTTTCACCTTTCGACGATGAAAGCCCATCTCCCAACAGTTTCTTTGCAAAGCCTTCGAGGTCTATTTTCGGGTAGTTTTCATCTTTGTTACACAATATTTCTCGAATAACCTCGGGCTCAGTAACTACTAGTTGAGCTTGAGGACCAATCCAAATGAGGAAGTTTGATCCTATTTGCAAAGAAACGCGAATATAATATGTTCAATTTGTTAACACTTGACAGTACAATAGATAAGATCTTAACTCCATTTCATTCTGTCAGTGTGAAATAAGGATGTCAAATTTAGAAAAGTACCGTATACTTTTGCCCACGTGTGTACGTGAGGTAGAATTCGGGGGAATATGTTGTGATCCATATAGCTCATCTCTTTCCGCATCTATTCCTACAAGTGGTATCAGAGCTGTTATCATGTTGGATTATTGAGATCTATATTTCAATAGACACATGTTGATTTTAATTTGCGTGCTTGCCGTATTCACGCGGGTGTGATTTTTGGAATAACTGTTGATTCCATAAATTCAATTCTGAGCATGAAATTATGTGCTAAAATTTGAATTGAGATTGACATGAATAAAGGTGCCTGTTTATACACATTCACGGATTCATGCTTATGGATTCTATATATAGAATATTGTGGCCGGATTCATCAAACGAATTAGAGATCATTAAACAAAAAAAAAAAAAAAAAAGAAAATTCAAGCTTTTGTTTGTATATATGAACCTACTCCGTCGGATCTAGCTTCTGGGTATATGCATGAATTCTTGAATTGTGATTTGGACTAATGGATTGGTCTCTCGCTGCCGCTTCATTATTTACGGATTTATGTGCATGTGTATATAACGTACATACATACATATATGGATATATGCAACAGCAGATTTAACAAAAGGAAATAGAAAAGTTAGTGATTGAATTATGATTTTCTTCAATTGTGCATATATCTTGGTTGTGCGTTTATGTATATACAGATTACCGAGTTCGAATCGTGTTTTTTTTTTTTCCAGTTGAATTCCTTTCTTCCCTTTTCGGATCTGTTTTTAACAAAAAAAAAAAAAAAAAGGAGCGGTATTGGGGTTCGGGTCATCGGCGGTGGATCGTCGCCGTCGTCGCCGGAGTTTGCAGCGGCGGATATCCACCTAGGCGGCTAGGGTTTGACGCAGGGACCACGGGCGGAAATTAGACGAATCCGAGGACTTCGGGTGCAATTACCGTGTTTTAACGTTATTTGCAATTTAAGTCCCTACAGTTTATTGGTGCGTATAAGTTGGTCCAGTCAATTCCGTTTAGGCGGTCTCAGTCCTAGCGGTTCTAAATCCGTTGATTTCAGTCCCCACCAACTTCCAGATTCGTTAATTTCAGTCCCTGAAGCTTTAAAATTGTTAATTTCGACCCCACAAGTTATAAGATTAATAATTCAGTCCCTAAAATTTGGAAATTCTTCCATTTTGGGCCGTTTAAGTTTCAAATTTTGCAATTAAAGTCCCTAAAGTTTTAAAATTAATTAAATTGGTCCTCAAAGTATGGAATTTCTTAATTTTTGGCCAATAAAGTTTCTAAAATTGCAATTCCAGGCCCTTAAAGTTTCAAAATTCTTAATTTTGACCCCCAAAGTTCTGAATTATTAACTTATTAGACCCTTAAAGTTCCCAAAAGGCTCATGTATGCAAAATTAATTATTTTCTTCTCAAATTTTGGTACTAAGGACTCTTTTGAAGAGGTATAGTATTCGAAAGTGAATTGATTGAAGCAACAAGTTGCCAAAGCAACCTCTATTGTGGAAATTAATCAACTGAGAATATTAAAAGGTATTTGTGTGTGTATAATTCGTGCAAATATTGATCGGCCCAAAGGAAGGTTAATATTTGGTGAATTACATCTTGTATTGTGGTGATAATCATGCTGGCGATTATTTGGTTTAACGTGTGATCAATAAATCGGTCCAAAGAAAGGTTTATTGATTGACATGTCTTATTGCCGGTGTTTGATCACTACACCAAGAGTGCCACTTACAAATCGATATTTCTATCCAAAGATTAAATATTGATGTTGTGCTAGGCATCTTGTGATGGGCCCTACCACTATTTGAAAATTATTATTTGCATACTAAGCACCTTCATGTGAGCCATTCTAATTGTTCTCTATTTAGTTTCAGGTTCTGCTTCTAATATCTCTGCTAACATCAATTCCATTCCAATGCTTAATGGCACGAATTTCAAAGCATGGCAAGGGAACGTATTGATTGTTCTCGGAGTCATGGATCTGGACCTTGCTTTGCGGGTCGATCAACCTGTCGCACTTACTGATAAGAGTACCTCTGATGAAAATAGGGAGATGGAAAGGTGGGAACGATCGAACCGCATAAGTCTAATGGTCATGAAGCGTGTCATTCCAGAAGCATTTCGGGGCACCATGTCCGATCAGGTGACTGCGGCTAAGGGTTTCCTTAAGGATCTCGAGAAGAGGTTTGCCAGGAATGAAAAGGCTGAAACCAGTACACTCTTGGCTAACCTTCTTCTTCATTTGGTTTGTTTTGAGGTCAATTTAACTTCAGTACCTAGACACACATGGTGGATTGATTCGGGTGCAACAACCCACATCAGTGTGTCTATGCAGGGCTGCCTGAGTTGCCGAAAACCAAGTGATGGTGAAAGATATATCTACGTTGGCGATGGCAAAACGGTGGAAGTAGAGGCAATAGGAAAATTTAGATTATTGTTAAGGACTGGATTTTATTTGGATCTTGATGAGACATTCATTGTGCCGTCTTTTAATGAAATTTGATTTCTATTTCTGCTTTGGACAAATCCGGTTATTCTTGTTCATTTGGAAATGGAAAATTTAGTTTGTTTCTTGATTCAAAATTGGTTGGTTCCGGTTCTCTGTCAGGTTACGATAATCTTTATTTAATTGATACAATTGTCTCCTTTAATGAATCTTTGCATATAAGTACTCGAGGTGTAAAGCGTAAATTAACCTGTGAGAATTCGGCCTCATTGTGGCACAAGAGATTAGGTCACATCTCCAGACGGAGAATTGAGAGACTTGTGTCCGACCAAATTCTCGATTCCCTTAATTTTGTAGATTTTGACATGTGTGTTAACTGTATAAAGGGAAAACAAACCAATAAACGGAGATATCAAACCAATAGGACTTCAGACGTCTTAGAACTTATACATACGGATATTTGTGGACCGTTCCCTACGGCTTCTTGGAATGGTCAACAATATTTCATAACGTTCATAGACGACTTTTCAAGATATGGCTATATATATCTCATTCATGAAAAATCACAATCCTTGGACGTGTTCAAAAATTTTAAAGCTGAAGTTGAGAACCAACTTAGCAAGAAGATTAAAAGCGTCAGATCTGACCGTGGTGGTGAATACTATGGTAGATATGACGGTTCGGGTGAACAACGTCCAGGACCATTCGCTAAATTCCTAGAGGAATGCGGTATCGTCCCACAGTACACCATGCCTGGTTCACCCACTATGAATGGTGTTGCTGAGAGACGAAATAGAACGCTTAAAGATATGGTGAGGAGTATGATCACTCATTCTACCTTGCCACAATCACTCTGGGGAGAAACATTAAAAACCGCAGCATATTTACTCAACAGAGTTCCAACTAAGGCAACTGATAAAACCCCATATGAGCTTTGGACGGGTAAGAAGCCTAGTTTGAAGCACTTACATATTTGGGGGTGTCCAGCTGAGGCAAGGCCTTACAGGCCAAATGAAAAGAAACTGGATGCAAGGACTGTTAGTTGCTATTTTATTGGATATTCTGAACGGTCCAGGGGCTACAAATTTTATGATCCCACAACTAAGTTAATTTTTGAGACAGGGAATGCTCGATTCTTTGAGGATGTTGAGTTTGCGGGGGGAGAAAGAGTTACGGACTTTGTCTTTGAGGAGGAATATATTGAAATTCCTCCAATTGCCATTGACAATGATCAGGATCAGGTTCCTATCCCTGACATTATTCAAGAAGCAACTCCGGATCAAGACAATGTCATGTTATCTCCAGAAGAACAAACTCTACAACCTCAAGAACCCATGCCATTAAGAAGATCCACTAGAGAGAGGAGAAGTGCAATTTCAGATGATTACATTGCTTTTCTCCAAGAACATGAGGTTGACGTTGGAGTGGTGGAAGATGATCCGATCAACTTCCGTCAAGCCATGGAAAGTTCTAACTCTCAAAAGTGGCTCGATGCCATGAATGAAGAGATAAAGTCTATGAAAGACAATGACGTATGGGACCTCGTTCCATTGCCTGAAGGTGCGAAACCCATTGGTTGCAAATGGATATTTAAAACCAAGCGGGATTCGAAGGGCGATGTAGAGAGGTATAAGGCTCGTCTTGTCGCGAAGGGCTTTACACAGAAAGAAGGCATCGATTATAAAGAGACTTTCTCTCCGGTTTCCTCGAAAGACTCTTTCAGGGTTATAATGGCATTAGTGGCATATTTTGATCTTGAGTTACATCAGATGGATGTTAAGACAGCGTTTCTCAATGGTGACATTGATGAGACGATTTATATGGTGCAACCAGAAAACTTTGTATCAGGTGATGCGAAGCAAATGGTTTGCAAATTAAAGAAATCCATCTATGGACTCAAGCAGGCGTCTCGACAATGGTATTACAAATTTCATCAAGTAATCACCTCATTCGGTTTTGAGATGAATCTGGCCGATGATTGTATATACCGCAAGTTCAGTGGGAGTAAGTGTATTTTTCTGGTTTTATATGTCGATGACATCCTGCTTGCCAGCAATGATGTAGGCTTATTGCACGAAACCAAGAGATTTCTAGCAAAGCATTTCGAGATGAAAGATCTTGGTAACGCCTCTTTTGTATTAGGAATCTAGATACATCGAGATCGCTCTCGGGGTATTCTTGGATTATCACAAAAGAGCTACATCGAAGGGTACTTAAAAGGTTTGGCATGCAGGATTGTAAACCAGGTGATACCCTGTGGCTAAAGGAGACAAGTTGATTTAAGTCAATGCCCCAAAAATGACTTGGAAATTAAAGAGATGCGGAAGATTCCTTATTCATCGTGATGAGTCGATGTATGCTTTCCAGGTTTGTACGCTGGCGTCCAAATATTGCGTACATTGTTGGGATGTTAGGGAGGTATTTAAGTAACCCGGGAATGGATCATTGGAAAGCAGCCAAACGGGTCATGCGGTACTTACAGAGAACAAAGGATTACATGCTCACGTATAGGAGATCGGATCAATTGGAGATCGTTGGTTATTCTGACTCCGATTTCGCTGGATGCCAAGATAGTAGGAGATCCACTTCAGGCTATATCTACTTGCTTGCTGGAGGTGCTATCTCCTGGAAGAGTGCTAAGCAGACACTGATAGCTACCTCCACCATGGAAGCGGAGTTTATAGCATGTTATGAGGCATCAAATCATGGAATATGGCTACCGTCCATTTACAAGCCTACACACAACAGACGCACATAAGATACAGAGACACAACATGTGAATACTCAAAACCATGATAATTTTGAGTACTGCGGATCCAAATATATACTACACACACATCCATTAAGTGAGCGATGTGGGATACAAGTCAAAACTGGACATGTGGATAGGCTGTGTGATGCGTTCATAGTGTACAGTCTCTAATTTGTGTTCTACATCGCTCACTCAATGGGTGTGTATGTGTCGTATATACCTAGTTCCGACTTCCGCGGTACTCAAAATTTTCATTATTTTGAATACTGGCGTACTGGGTTTCTGTACCCTATATTCATGTCTTGTGTGTATTCTTTCAAAAAAAAAACAACTACTTTGAATTTGAACCCAAAGATATGAGATCGAGAACTGCAAATTCTAATAAAAAATATCGAATATAATACAACACCAAAGATCCAATGTCTACATATGGACATTGAATCAATGACTGACATGTGGTCACCCCCTTTGATTGGGGCGGGGCGGAAAGGTATGTCAGCAGCCCACATGCTGGCACCTTCGGTGGAGGACCATTAGCCTACAATACACTTCACTACTAGAAAATTTTCAAACTTAAAACAAAAACACATGGCGTCTGATTGTTGAATTGAATTAGGGTATACGGATATCCAAGCACCCCACGAAGAATTTAGGCTGAAACTTTAATATGTCTTTGTTCAATACTTTTTTCCTCTTCTTCCTTCCATTTGAGCTACATCCGTGTTGTTCATTCAAGATTACTTAAATGCCCAAGGGATCTGGGTCATGTCATATCAATGATAACTTACATAATTTCAAGCAAAAACAATTTCAACTAGAGTATGATAATAAAAATCAAATTTACCAAATTATGTATATATTTTAAAATTTTAAAGATAATGTGCTTCAAACGTTTAGCGGACTAGTAAATATAAATATAAATATATATAATGAATCTAACCGAGTTCTCAAGGACCGTCAATAAATAAATAAATAAATAAAACAACAAAGAGCTCAAATCTTCCATCACTCAACCGCTTGTAGATTGCATATGCTTGATCTGTGCCGTCCCTTTGAAATGGAGTAAATTTGGTTTGTAATGATGGAATTCCAACTGTTCATCCTTGGTCTTGGCGTTGGATAACAGGAACTTCACCTCATTGGATAATCTTTCATGAACTTCAAGGGTATTATAAACCTGCTATCAGCAAATTCATGCTTATTGTACTTCTCCAGGACCCAAACCTTCAATTTGGTCTTGTTCTAGACAGGAAAGGCATGGCTTCCCATTCCATGGTGAGATGATGATATGTTTCCATTCCAAAAACAAATTATCAGGAATTCTAATGATTGCTTTTAATTTGGTCATTTTCCAAATCAAGGCAATCCAAAAGCGATCACCCATCAACCCTTTGTTAAGGCAACAAAATACCGTCCCTACAATTGCATTATTTGGCAACAATTTTTGCAAACGCACAATAAAGGGGAATCCACACGTTTATATTGACCGATTACCAACTCTAAGAACATCGTAAATGGCCTTGCTTCCTCGGAATAATGCAAATAGATGACTTTTAAGTCATTAGTTGCGGAATGTAGCATATATTTACACAAGTACTGTTTGCTCACGAGGACTAGGCAACTCAAGAACTTCTCTGGTAGCTAGATTCATGATCGATATGCATTTGTCAACGAATTCTTCTCCAACATTAGTCCATCATAATGGCGTCTCACGGCCGAACTCACGGATATTGCCTCTTGAAAACTCCGGTGAAATATGGAGCTCGACTCCTATGTATCTCAACAAATTGAGGATCCTCAATTTGGGAACACCACATTTTGGAGACGATTTGAATCTCATCAATGATTTAGCGGTAGCCAACTCGTAATCTCAAAAACCATTTCATCTGGTAGAGGCAGAGCATGTCATGACCATCTTCTTCATAATGTTTCCACTCATCCAAGTTCCAACATCTAAATCAAACAAGAAAAAAAGAATGTCATTTTATGAACCGAACTAATGAAAGACATATAGCAAAGAACTGATGAATCTACTTTAAGAAAGTAATTTAGAAAGCGAGCTATATAATACAAAGCGTGAAAGCTATACAAAGCAAACTTCTCACACCCGTGATGAATAGTTGTTTGCTAATGATAATTTGCTTAGCACAAAATGATTTTCCTAATAGTTCTTGAGTGCGAAGCGTGTTTTGTTTTCTTATAAATAAGAAAAAGAAGAACAAAACTCAAAAGAATTTATGAAGAAACGATATATGCATGCATTATATTGAATTGATTTGAATAACTGAATGAATGAAGAAGTATATACAATGTCTCTTATATAGGCTTAAGATTTCCTAATCCTACTCTTACAAGAATTTAGTCTATGAATAGAAAGGAAACAATAAAGATACCCCTATCTATGCTTGGAAAAGGAAATAAGGAAAGAGATAAAATATGAAAATAAACAACATAGTCCTATCTATGTATGCTAGGAAAAGAAATAAGGAAAGAGATAAAATAGAAAAACAAACAAAATAAGGAAATTGTTATAAAAGTATAGAAATAATAGAGAGAGTTTAGAGAGAATGAATTCTAAGGAATTCACAGGAATGAATTTCATTAATAACTGAAGCCCTATTTATAGGAAAACTTCAAATGGCATAATCGTAATTACATAATTTCATCAGGGACATAATAGTCATTCACATTAAAGAAATAATATATAATATATCCTCGGGTGCCTCATGCCTCATTTCATAACACTCCCCCTTGAATGACTATTAGCATAAACGCCTTCTGGACTTATTTGGAGAAAAACCCAGTGGGAAAAAACTTCCAAACCGATTGCAGGATAGCTTGGAGTGGTTATATACTGCTTCATGAAAACATTGCTCCCCCTGATGTCTATCAGTGGTATAGGAGTATTCACGTGCTGCCTCATTAAAACCTTGTCAAGAAAACCCAGTGGGAAAAAACTTGATCGAAGGAAAAAGAGTACAGCTATTCATCTGATTTCATATTTTAAGGACGGATATCCTTACTTCTGGTAAAGAATTTTAATATCATCATTATTTGGATCTTAAATCATTATCTCTATTATAACTTGATCCAATAGATACACCGTGTCGATTTCTCTTGTCGTCCTCAATATACCATGAATATGCCTCGTTAAAACCTTATTAGGAAAAACCCAATGGGAAAAATCCTAATGAAGGAAAAAGAGTACATTATTCATGTGAATACGCATTTAATGTTGCCTCATTAAAAACCTTGCTAGGAAAATCCAATGGGATAAAACCTCAGTCAAGGGAAAAAGAGTGCAACGCGTATTTTATACAAGTATGCTGCAAGCATTTCAAAATATTTCATAGATTTGTATGAGTATCATATACATTGGTTCATACTCTTGATTCATTTCCACGTGAATGAAATTTTAGATGTTATACAATATCATGTTATATTTAGTGTATATATGCAATCAACAGCTTCGATCTCATTTTCTCACTATATCGAGATATATACCTAAATCTCTCCTGGAGATTTCATAGTAGTTGAGATTGGACTGCCTCATTAAAAACCTTGTTTGAGAAAAACCCAATTTTGGGACAAAAACATCAATCAAGGAAAAGAGTACAGCATATGAATTTCTCAACAATATCAATATAGATATTTTGAGTCGTTGCATGGACTGATACAATAATTCATTTGAAACCTCTTCAAGAGTTTCATTCTCATTTCTCATTAAACCCGTGCATGAACACTTTAATCATAAGGGCATATATTTCAGCATCGGCATTTTCGATGGATTTTAATATCCTCACTATTATTGATAGTATGTAGCGCTATTTTTTCATAGTGTGTCGACACTTTCAATTTTATTTCTTTCCCCATATCGACATAACTTATCGAGATATCTCATTATCAATCCTCTTGTAGGATTACACAATATAGTTATGTCTATATACTCTTCAAGAGTATATGCCTCTGTTATTAAGACCATCCTTAATAATTTGCTTCGATATATATGATTGGGGAAATCTCATAATATCAACGCTTACAGCGTGCTAACTTATCAAAGCATCTTAAGCGATATATGTGATTGTTCATAGCATCTTTTATACATCTTTGAACTTCAAGTTCATATTTTAATTGTGAGGATATAGTATGATGCATTTCACATATCATTTTCACTTTTAATACTCCCCTCATGCTAAGAAAATTTAGAACACTAAAACTCATATATGTTCTCATCATTCAGCCTTAATATGAGAATTTATATAGTTTGCATTCTATTCTCGATATTGGCAATTTATTGGAGGACTTTAAATAATTTGCCACATAATATCCCACTTGTATGCGCATACTCAATCCTTCAGGGATTTATTCAAGTATTGGGATATACATTTACTAGCTTTATCATTAAATCTGGAAATCATGCTCATACCGTGAGCAAATATTTCGTAAATTTCAAATTACGAATCATATACACATGTGACTATCTAGTGGATCCATATCATAATATCTAGTAGTCCACATGGAGGATGAGTTGGCCCATATTTCTCATCCTTTATTCCAGATATATTTGGAATTTATTTCCAATATTGGCTAGTAATGATTTCATCATTTATCGAGAACAATCATTGAAAAATTCTTTTAATTCTTCACTTGAAATATTAATTTCAATAATTATTTAAACCGGGATGGTCAGTCCGGTTCTGCAAACGAATATTATTGAACTTTTAGTTCAGTAAATTCTTATATCGATTTCACTAGTATCTGTATAGTGCTCAACATGATTTATTACTTTTATCATATGTATAGCTCACCGACATATTCCATCATGTTTCGGTAGCATTATTACACATCACTGTTCAAGCGTGGAATCTTAGCACATACGCTTCATGTTTCGATACTGTTCCAACGCGGAGCCTTACCTCATCTGGCGTTTATAAATTATCCAGGCACTTACGATTATTCACCATAATAATGGTCCATATATAATAATGGATAATTTGCTCTCAAATCTTCGAAAATACTATCCATCACTACCGATCAAAATCCTAAAAGGATTTATCAAGTAGGCTTGAAAGGTTGAGGATGCTAATGAATAAGGGTATCCCACAAGATATCCGATGGTTGATTGAAGCAAAGGTTCGATTATCTGGTGAGGTTTCAATTCCTTCTAAATACATGCCTGGTATGGGTAAAAGTAGTTTTTCAAAGAAACGGAGAGCAAAAAGATTAGGAGGATGCTACAAGTGTGCTCGGTGGACATGTGACACTCGATGTAAATCATGGGGTACTTGTCCGAAGCAGAAGATAAAAATAGCATTCATTAAAGATGGATTGAGTAAGGAGCCTTTGGATGATATTCAACAAGCTCTTGAGACACATCCTAGTGGACACGTACAAGGTGAGCTAATGGCCTTATGGACCAAATTCAAAGATCAACAAATGCGTTCAGGTCTTGAAAAACTTACTTTAGAAGATCCTGTTTGTAAATTTAGTAGAAAAATTTAGTATAATGATTTTCCCATATTTATGTAAGAAAACTTGGTGTAATAACAAAGATCAATATATTTCTTTTATTTGTAAATATCTTTTTTCAATTTTAATATATATATATATATATATATATATGTATATATATATTATTTTTCAATCACCGACAGGTATATGTCATTTCACTAAAATTTTTCTGCCTTTTCCTCTTTCATATTTGTCAAAAAGTAAATAGTAGAATCAATTATTGGTTTGAAAATTTTTCTTTAAATAGAGGGATTCATATATCTCTCATATTCATACATTATAGTGCAAAAAGAGAGATAGGAGTAGAGATGGATATGGAGATTTTAGAATCATCTCATACAAGTCAGCCTTTACCTCGCCAGATTAAAACCGTATGTGTTCTTGGTGGATCTAAATTGGTAGGCCATATCCAATATGTGGATATGGCAAACCGACTAAAAAAGAGTTAGGGAGACAAGAAATCAATATACTATATGGAGGAACCAACAACAAACTTTTAGCTAGACTTATAATGGCCGCATCATCATGGGGAATAAGAGTTTCGAGTGTAATACCTTTCCATTTAGTTGGATCTAATACTCGAATTGGAGCAGTTCTACCATGGGTCCAGAGGTTGGTGCTACAAGCGCTTAATCCATCCACAACTGCATGATGTATATGATGAATAATAGTGATGCTTTCATTGTCCTTCCGCGCTACAACACACCGGAGGAAATATTCAATATAGCCTCGTTGTACGATGGAACTTTCATGTCAAACCAATAGGTTTGTTGAATATTAACCATTTCTTTGATGGCTTACTAGCGTTCCTAGATCAGTGTAGATAATAAGTTTATCTCTCATTCAATGAGAAAAATACTTATTTACGCTAATGCGCTGATGAACTACTCATCAAATTTCATGCATATGTTCAAGAATGCATGGAAGCCCGGATCCGTCGGTCAAAGACCACTTTGGTGTCAAGCGAAAAGAAATTCGGATCCTTTAAATATCTCATTATGAACCACGATGTTGAGGGTGGCGAAATTACGAGTATTTATACTCTCAAACGCACCCTTCATTTATGGGTTCAATATGTATTTTCTTTTCGCATTTTTATATTTTCGAAAGTGTTTATTGCCATCTTTGATATTCTCAATATGTTCCACTTATTTGTTTGTACTTCTTCCGGAGTAATAATAATAATATCATGTTGGCTTTATTTAAATACAGAAATCTTAGTGATTATGCTTCTTCAAGAGCATTTTATTCTCATATTAATACAATCTCATATCATCGATGAGATTACTTCATATAATCTTTCCATGCGATATATTTTCTTTGATTTATCAACATGGGATCTATTGAGCATTTTACTTTCATCTATTTATCCAATGGTAACTTCAGGTACCACTTACTCAATTTTCTCCATCAATATTCATAGACGTGGAAAGTGAACATTCCTTTATTAAATGCTTCTTTAAGAGCATTTCTCATCATATCATAATATACTAATCTCATAATGAGATTTTTCACCACGGTATATTTTCTTTCTCTTTTATCACAATGGGATTCTTTGAGCAATTTCGTTTCATCAATACATACAACGGTAAATTCCGGCATCACTTGCTCAAATCCCTTCTTTAATATCAATAGAATATTCATATCGAATATATATAAATCAGTTATCCAATTGTGGGGTTTAATCCAACCACATTTGTAATAAGTATTCTAAACATGTGGTATAACCCACCACATTGAAAATATGCATACCAATCGTGTGATATAACTCACCACATTGGAAATATATGCGAAATTTAAAGTGCGTAAATTTAAATTGCAGAAATTAAATTTCCTCCAATAGGTGGTCGAACCTACCTTATGGGAATTATTGCAATAAATATAAATTTACGGAATTTAAATTGCCAGAATTAAAATGCATAATGATTAACTACTTCTTCGGGAGTAGGGTCTACTTAGTAGAAGGTATTACCCTTCACTTAGCATATAAATTGCATAAATATATAAAATCTTCATTTAGTGATGGTTGAACCCATCATCAGGTAGGAGGTATTGCAATATTTAAATTGCAATAAATAAATTCATGAGACTTAAATATCTATAGAATCAAATTTGTTCTAACTATTTCTTCAAAATATAATTATTGTCAAAGTAAGCAGTAGTAAATCGAAATATCTGCTGCCAACCGCTACGATTCATGGCGATCTTGCTAGCGAGTGCGTGGTGCTACACATATTTCTTTATAAAACATTAATACATACTCGCTCGCCAATTGCTACGATTCTTGTAGCGTGGCGCCGTGGCAAGTGCGTGGCGTTATACATATTTCTTTATAAAGTTTTGACATTATAAGCATTAATACGTAAATATTCACAAGTCCAAGGACCCTTTTGTAACTTTTTCAAAAGTTAGTCTTGATTTGTAAATTTTAAAAGTTTACCTTATCAATATTGGTGTCAAATCGAAGATCTCGTTAAATCGAGTATAATAGAGTCGAGAAAATTTGATTTTGATAATGTATGCTCCTTATATCTCGATAAAACGAATGTTATAGTTTAATATATTATTATATTATAAAATAATAATATAATATATATAATATATACCTCTCCGTCTTTTTTGCTTGCATTTTGTCACTTAATCTTTGAAACCCATATTCGTCGTGTTTGGCTTGGAAAATTCCACTAATTGACATTGGTATTGTGACTGCTCTGTAGTAATAGGTATTTTATAACGGAGGCTGTGGTGTGCTTGTCTGCTTTAGAGAGAGAATGGGACAGAGAGAGATTTTATAGAAAATTGAGTATTTCAAATTATAATAATCCAGTTTCTGATACAGAAGATCATCTATAAGATGCAACTGTAGAGCATACTTCTTTCATATTACTCAAAGGGTTAGAGACTCGTGCTGATAACGTGTTATAAAAGTATAGAAATAATAGAGAGAGTTTAGAGAGAATGAATTCTAAGGAATTCACAGGAATGAATTTCATTAATAACTGAAGCCCTATTTATAGGAAAACTTCAAATGGCATAATCGTAATTACATAATTTCATCAGGGACATAATAGTCATTCACATTAAAGAAATAATATATAATATATCCTCGGGTGCCTCATGCTTCATTTCATAACAGAAATAAAGAATTATCCTAATATTCTTAAGGGTGCACACCATCAGTTCTCAAGCTAGCAACGATATCAATTAAGAGAAAGAAGCTATCAATATATGTTAAGTTTAACGGGGAGTTGCCCACTGGTTCAACCTGTTAAATTTTTTTGTACAAGTGCAAGGGGTTCCACCTTAAAAGGTTAACCTCCAGGGGGAGTAATCCTTGCACTTGTATTTATATTGGTTTTTTTCTTCTTTTCCTACCGATGTGGGATTTCCCACTTTTGCTCTTTTCATCACGCCCCCCTCACGTGCAGGCGGGATCTTTCCAAGCCTTTGCACGTGAACCATCTTTTCAGCGACCATTTTTTGTCAGGGTTGGCGCATCCGAGCATCGGTCCCGGGTCATCGCCCGCTCTGATACCATGTTAAATTTTTTTGTACAAGTGCAAGGGGTTCCACCTTAAAAGGTTAACCTCCAAGGGGAGTAATCCTTACACTTGTATTTATATTGGTTTTTTTCTTCTTTTCTACCGATGTGGGATTTCCCACTTTTGCTCTTTTCATCAGAAACTATTAAACACTCACCTATTGAAATTATTTACTCATTGAACTTTAAAATGGAAATCATTACTCACCAAACTTGTATGCATTTTCGCAAACAATCACTATCACATATTCATTTACTGAATTTAACATAAAATGCTGCATAATTTACAACATTACATATAATCAAAATATACGTCAAGATCGTCCAAAATCACTAGAAATTGTACCTTTACACTAGTTACAGCACGTCAATTCGCCAAAACTAGAGTAACATGTCAAAAACAAATTATGCAAAAGTGATGCAATTCATGTTGGAATTAATTTGTTATTTCTATTTATTTAATTTGAGTGTATTAACGTGTATTTGATACCACCCAAGATTTTATTGGTTACATGGTCTTTCTCTTAAATTCGATAGACCTGAACGTGAGTAGTGATGACTAGCAAACAAATAATTAATTTTACCCATGAATTACTCATCAATTAGATTAATTTTTAGCTAAGGGTGTAGAGCCAATGCAGGCTCGTGACCTTAATGGGCTCCCCGTAACTTTTTACGCTTTTGGGCTCAAATGGGTCCAAATAAATAGCCCAAATGGGTCCAGATAAATAGCCCATCTCGAATCCTTGGTCCATTCATGATTAGAAGAAGAGCTTAGCTAGCTAGATCTCCATGGGATTGGTACAAAACTCCATAATTTCTTTTTCTTTTTTTTTTAATGGAAAACTCCATAATTTCTTATCAGTGACATATTACTTAGGGCTTGTCCCATGCAATAAAAAATTATTTTTCTCTCTTATTGCTTTCAACCATTCATTATATTAATTAATTTTATAAATTTTATAAATTTTCTAATACACTTTTTTTTTTAACTTCTCAACCACATATATCTAAAAATTATTTTTTCAATAATCTCTGTCAACCATACCCTTAAGATAGATGATCACATTTTTTACTTTTGAGGTTTTAAACTTTTAATCACCAACTCTAAGAGATGTTTCATTCTGATAGAAGCTCAGCATATGCATTTACTTTTACTTATTTTAAATACTAAATGTTCTCTTTCTAGATTTTACATTTGTCATCGAATTTTTCATCTCAATCAATATCGAAGACCCTATATATGATTATTACAATGCAAAAACAGTATGGTAGTATATAAGCACAACAAGTACACATCTATTATTTTAATTTCTATTTTCTTAACTGTCTCATCCAATCAAAAAATAATCTACATTATTGAATTAATAATACAATTGATTATATATACAAACCACATTGATTGGATCGAGTAGATCCCGTACTCATAGCAAGAGCTATATATTTTCGAGGGCAAAATAGTTGAACCACAATTCTGTAATATATGCAAAATATCGCAAGAAATACATAACAAATTGAAGGAGACAAAAAATTGGATGTCTTTTTCCATCGTATCCAACCTATCGATTTCTATCAGCCGCAAGTGACTAGCCCATAAAAGATATGGGGTATCAGGTATGTTTTGAAATAGAAAGGGATGAATTTGACTAGCTATACACCTAATATTAATAAAATGGGCTCGAAGTATTTATCGTATAGAACCTATACACAATGCAGGGACGGAGCCAGAAGTTAAGAGTTGAGGGAGCACAAATATCAGCTCCGGCAGGGAAATTTTTTTTAATTGGGGAGGGCCGATAAAATATTACCAAAAAAGTAAGAAATTTAACATGTATTTGAGTTAATATTTAATTTAAAGAGTGAACTATGAGTTTTTTTTATAATAATGAAAGTGATGTGTGATACAAAATTAATATTAATGATTTTGATTGAATATTATACACTTGAAGAGCTTATTTGACGCTCATTTTTTTCAAAATTTTTACCAACCATATTCTGATTCTACATTAACCGAAAATTGACGGATATAAGTTTTAAAATTTAAAGTGAAGTTATAAATTTATAGATATATATTTAGAGTAAGAATAAGCAAATAAGCTAAATTAACAAAATACCAATCATCATTAAATAGACTAAACATTTTCAAAAAAAAAAAATAGACTAACAAACTCTCTTTTACCATTCCTAAATAATAAAAATTTATTTGAAAATTGATAATTCGCATAATAAAAAAAATAAAAAAAAATTTTAAAAAAACCCAAAAAACTTGGGGGTCACGTGACCCCCTATAACCCCCCTCCCCTCCGTCCCTGGGACAATGGATGGCGGTCATTTTGGGTTTAGGGTGGCGGTTTTTGGAATGCCACTCGAAATCACAGGACCAGGTGGCGGTTTTAGAAATCCCACCCAAAGTTTTTTTTTAATTTTAGAAAACAACGGGTGGCGGTTCTTTGATTAAGAAAGCCACCCCTTATATATTTTTTTATATAAAAAAAATTCATTTGGGTGGCGGTTCTAGTGTTAAGAACCGCCACCTAATACTAATTTTCAAAATAAAAAAAACATAGAAATCGGGTGCAAAGAATGTAAAAAAATAAAAAACACATAGAAATTGGCTGCAAAAATGCAGATCAAAACAATTTACTTCAAAGATACAGATCTATACAAATCTCGATCTATATAGATCTATACAACTTCAAAAATGTAGATCTATACAAATCCATACAACCAAAAATAATTTGTTAATTAAAAAATATAGATCTTTACAACTTGAAAAATTACTGCAAATAATAATAAATACATACATATTGAAAAAGGAAAGATCTGTCTCATACCTTGACAATAACTAGAGATCTTAGTTCTAGAACTCAATGAATATCCTTGATAAATACATGAATATTGACCAACTAGATCCTTTGGTTCCTATGCATAAGTGGCAGTGTCGATGGAGGCATTGGTGGCTTCGGCGAAGGCGGAGACAACCAAGATAGGATTTCACATAGAGGGATTGAATAGATGGTTTTTGAGAAATTTGGAAGGAAAGTGAGAGCGAAAAGAAGGACGAAGTGAGAGTAGAATTTGCTGCAAGGGTGAGAAATATCAGATCGAACAATGGGTGGCGGTTATTAGAAACAATCGCCACCCAAAATGCATTAATTAAAAAAAAAAAAGACAACGGGTGGCGATTGTTAGAAACAAGTGCCACCCAAAATGCATTAAAAAAAAAGAAAATATTTAACTTTAGGTGGCGATTCTTTAAAAGAACCACCACCCGTTATTCAAGTATGGGTGGCAGTTCTTTTTAAGAACCGCCACCTAAAGTTAAATTTTTTTCTTTTTTTTTGTAATGCATTTTGGGTCGCGCCACCCATTATGTTTGGGTCGCGTTTTTCTATAGAACCGCCATCCAATTGGCGACACCCAATATCAATTGTGTACTAGTGCTATCATACTCACTTTTACAACATTTTATTTACTCGTTCCAAAATTATAATATCTAATTATTTTTAGCATGTGCTCCAACTATACTAATTAAACTTATGGTTAATATACACTACAGGAAATTTGACATTTAGGGACGACCATTTCGTCCTTATAACCTCATGCCTATAGAGTAATAGGAACGACGTCGCTACTATTACTCTATAGCCACGAGTATGTTGTTGCTATTGCTCTACATATATGAGGCTATAGGGACGATTGTCGCCCTTAAAAGTCATGTTTGTTGTAATGATATACACTTTAGTGATATTCATTTATGTACATTAGTTGATAACTTTCGTCACCGTCAACATGTGCCATTCTTTCATTAATTAATGAATTCTGAGTTTTTGTTTTAGTTTTCCTCTTCTTGATTGTTACATTCTATCAAAATAGGGGGTGGATTGTTTCAATTGAACGAAGAAACGAAAATTGAAACAACAGAATGAAGAAACGAAAATTGAAATTAACAGATCACATATCACAACTGTTCGTCATGTATATTGTAATAAAACTTATGACAATATTGGCTGGATTTGGTGGCAGTTTAGAGTTATGTCCCATAATGTTAAGTGTTGGGCCATTGTGTACCTTCAAAATGGCACATTAGTACTCTGTCAATGTATGGCATAGCCATATATTGCCCACTCATTTTGGTGTCAATCTTTGTTATAAAAGTCTCCATTACGGAAATACAGAGAGAACTCTATCCAATAAATAGACATCTATTATTGGATTCACCTGAATTGACCTTTTCTAACTCAAAACATCATCAGCTCATTATAAATATCAAGATTGAGACGTTTCGTCTGTTGGTTTGTGGGGCCTAAGTTGAGGCTATGAGATCTACAGGTCTCAAGTTTAATTTCCCAATAGGGGATTATACTATCCAATAGAGATCTATTTTTTGAGTGACATTTTCTTAGTTTAGATATATTGTCTCATTTCATGTCTTGTTAGCTATTTCATCGTAATCAAAACAACATACATACTTAAAAGTAAGTAAAGAAAAGTTTTAAAGAGTATACTAAATTAAAATTGTCAAGTGAAAAAAGGGATGGTTAATTTGCCGTTTGTCGTACAGATAAGTTGTAAGTGTCTACTTAGATTGGATAGTACTTTAACACATTTAACCGTACAAAATGCGCGCTAAATATCTTTGCAACCTACGAACATCATGACTAGGAACGGGCACCTGAAAAATAGGGGGGGATCAAAGATGTGACTCTTAGGAAAACAATGGCCATGGAGTATGACTTTAGATGCATGGTCCATAGTAAAAGAAAGCAACGCGCGAAACGTGCAACGTGTATCCTAACAAGGTGACAATTGAGTAGGAGATGAAGACAGTAGCTAGAACACCTCCATTTAATAATGTATGGATGGTGACAATTACTGGTTTAAAGTGTGTCGTCCCAATGGGCCAAATGCATGTGGATAGGGCATAGAGATATTGGGCGTCTATTGATATTTAATTTGCCACCGTCACATATATATCGGGCAACAACAGTGCTCATAGTAGTTTTGAGGTAAGATAAACTATCTAATTGCCCAAGGCTCGGGTTTTTAGTAGTTTTCAATATCAAGTTTTATCTAAAATTCTGACATTGTAGGACGAATTTATTGAAGATAATAGTTAAATTTATAGATTTTGACCAGTATATCGGTTTAAATTTTCAAATCAAGATTCAACACAACTCTAGTTCGTTTAAACTTTAGCATAAAAACGTGTATTATATATACTAGATAAAATGTATTATGTTAATTTCTCCGTTAGCCACTTCTAATATTCAGCTACCATTAAAAAAATAAAATAAAATACTACTGTTACATTCTGAGAATCTGATTGATACCTCTCCGATGATTGATAATGATACAGTGTGTCAAATGACTATTAATTTAAAAGTAATAATATGACATGTGGAGATAAAAGGCACTGTGACATGTAATGATTATCATGTGACGTGTGAACTAAAATATAACTAGAGTATAAGCCATCACCGGCATTTATCATCCCTACAAGTACCAACTAATATAATGAAGTGAGTAACCCCTACCTAGTGAGTAGTGACCTAATTGGCTAAATGCATGTGAAAATTTTAAAGGGCAAACAAATTAAATAGCTAGCCCTAAAAATGTGGGGTTCCAGGGACATTATATTTGTGGCACAGGATTTTACTAGGTCAACAACTTAAATGTCTCTTAGCTAACATGAGTTCATCTTTTGCAAGAATTAATTAAAGATCACAACAGCCTTCTGTTTTTATGATTACATGATTGGGGCCGGATGACAACTGTGTGCACGTAGACAGAGAACAATGGCTATCTGATAAAACAGTTTGAATGTGGAGATGAAAATTAATAATTGTCCTTAATTAGATCGATGAGTACTGATACAGTGTTACCAGTCTCATTATTAGTATAATTGTCCTTAATTACATGAGTAGTGACACAGTATGACATTATGTTTAGCCCGTGCGAGTTGTGACTAATGATATATAGTCTCAAGAGTTTAGAGTTTGTTTGTCACATACTTTTCAAAAATTATTTTTTTCTAACGTGATTTATAATTACTTAACTGATAATTTTTTTTATATTTTTTAAAAGTTTTAAAACATATGTGTCAAAATTATTTTTGTAAAAAAAAATCTCCCAAACAAGTTCTTGGTGTATGTTTTATGAGAGATTTTTGAGAAAATAATTTTTAAATGTGAAGTTGAAAGGTCATAAAAAATTTAAAAATGTAAAAATATTAACACGTCAATGAAATAAGTAATTGAATGTGGAAAAAAAAAAGAAATGATCTTTAGAACAAGTTGCGACAAACAAGATCGATTAAAATATCGAAAATATTGAAGAAAAAAAAACAAAGAAGTTTGGTTCACAGAATTGAAATTAAAAAAAAAAAGGAAAAAGAATGAAAAGGACTAGCCGTTAATATCGATAATGTAGTTTCAGTTGCACATCTATCAAACTTTACAAAGTTCACTAAAAAAAATGGTGTTTCGGAAAAAAAGAATTTATTATTTGAAAAAAATGTATGATTGAATTAAACTCAAGAAATTTATAGAAAAACATGAAATATATTTCTAACACGTAATAAAAAACAATTGTTAAAATTTTTGTCACAAACTTATTAATTATGAGAATGGCTCTTGTAATCATAATATGACATGTCAGGTCCACTAATTTATCTTTAATTGATTTCATTTGTTTGTTAGAAATAATGATCAAATATCTTTGTCAAAGATTTTAATATTGCCGAGTCAAAAATAAATAAATAATGCAAGTTAAAATTTAATAATATCAAAGTATATTTCCATTCATCCAATCAAATTTTTGAAAAATACTTATTTTCTGAAAACAAATGAATTTATATAAGCCTTCTAAACTAGTAACTACAATCAGCGCACAACATTAGAATTCACTATATAAGCAACCTTTCGAAAAAAAAACTAAATAAATAAAAGAATTCACCAAATAATAATTAACGCACCCAAATTGATCATAGATTAGTCCAAAGTTCCCTCAAAAATAATTTTGAATAGTCAAGTCATTGTGGGTCTTTATTAAGTATTTGCAATCATACTCTTTAAAAAAGATCATATACCTCGTACACAAACTCATTACTAACATTATAGCCCCTTCACAATTTTAATCTATTTGTCAATCGCTCAAGTGATTATAATCTCAAACTATCATGTATCAAAAGTATTATTCCAGGCACAATAGTTTTAGATTATAGCTACCTTAACAATTGGTACAATAAGTGTGTTTACTGCTGGTGCGCAATTAATAAATTAAAATTGCGCTTTTACAATGCAATCAATAGATTCAAAAAATATATAAAGAGCACTTCTTAATTAATACAATATGTGAAGCATTATCCAAGGTCGATGTGATAACAGAAAATAGGCATCATAAGTTACTATGATGTTTATATCTTATGATTCAAAATTTTTTTTATTGTAGTCAATTCAATTTGTGCACATATGGCCAGCCTTAACCCGTGTAGTCGATGGCATTTAAATGGGTTTCCTACACCTTTGGTCAATGATTTGATTCCTCTCCGACCCTACAATCCATTTGTAATATATACAAAATATATCTGTAATATACTTATAAATCAATACTCTTTTCGTCCCACAAAGATATAGTCCAATTTTTATTTTTATCTCAAATTATAGTTCACTTTAATTAATTTGTGAGTTTTCTTATATGTCACTATTAAATTTGCTTTATTATCAACATATAAGAATTATTAAAATGGAATAATAGATATATGAAAGGGTATATTAGGTAAAATATTCATAAATATTACATTTCCAAAAATATTAAATGAATTTTCTTAATCTATATAAAAATAAAAATGAAACTATTTTTGTAAAACTGGGATCATCTAAGTCACAATCCACTGAATGCATTGTAGATGTTATTCTAAGTGCTAATCTCAACTTTACTCTTTAAGGTGAGTATCCAAGAAAATAACAGTTTCTTTGCTCCCCACAACACACAACAAAACTAACTTTTCCATTTTAAAGCATGAGATATTGGGAAGGATAAAAAGGCTTCATCCATTCTGCCCCCACACCATTCATGTACATTTATTAAAGCACAAAAATTGAAATCAAGTGGGTTATTGGTAGGGAAAATATAGCTAAGGGCATGTTTACTGGAGATTTTTAAGAAATTGACTTTTGAATGTACTATTAAAGAATCAAGAAAATGTGGCATGTTTACTGGAGATTTTTAAGAAATTGACTTTTGAATGTACTATTAAAAAATAAAGAAAATGTGGCATATTTACTGGAGATTTTTAAGAAATTGACTTTTGAATGTACTGTTAAAAAATCAAGAAAATGTGATTGAAAAAATAATCATCAACAATCATATAAGTGATTAAAAATAAAAATTGAAGAAATAATTTCTATTTAAAACTGTAACAAACCAGTTATAAATCATCACAAATGTCAAATCAACTTATTCTAAAAGTTAAGTCGTTAAAATGGGTCGAATTGAAATTTGTTTAATATATATTATATTATATTATTCTCATGCACTCAATTAAAAACCGAATGTATTGTTAATTTCTCATCAATCAAGCACATATTGTCATCAAGTTCATTCTTGGTAACGAAAATGATGAAATCACTACACTGTCAAATCATCTTAATCCAAACCTAAATTGTTAAGGGCTTTTTACTTCAGTTTTTCAGAAGAAAAATGTTATTTTAAAAGAATGTAGATTTTTTTTTAAAAAAAAAAATAATGTAGAGTTAAAAACTAATAATATTTTTAAACACGAAAAACTATTTATTTTTAAAAAAAAATTATATATGCATCTCTATATACTCCCTCCATCCCTCCGTCCCATTTTGATATGCTTGATTTCCTTTTTTGTCCGTCCTAAAACATATGCTACTTTCCTTATTAGTATAAATTTAACTTCTTCATTTCCTAATCTACCCCCTATTTATTATGCATGATTATTAATAAAAGTAAATTGTCATATTTAATATAGGGGTATATTGAAAAAAACAAGTAAAATTTTCATTTCCAATAAATATTAATTTCAAATTTTTAATCTCTGTAAAAGTCAAACCATGCCTATCAAAATGGGACGGGGGAGTATCACATATGGTTTTATGCCAAAAACAAATTAAGGGAATTGAATGACCATTTTGTTGATCTCCTATTTTAAGATGATGGTACACACCGTGGTAATCATTATCCTCCTCCTTCTTCTTCTTTTTTTTTTAATGAAATCATTATCATACTAACTTATTTTAACTAAATTATTTTTTATTACTTAGTCAAATTCTAATTCGGCATTTAAAATTATCGCTAATTTTTATCATTATTTTCACAACTAACAAAATTAAAATGTAATATCATTAAAATAGAAATTTGCCATAGATCATAGATTAAACAAAAATCTAGAAAGAAAATTAAGATAACCCTCATCATGTGCTATTATTGAAATTTGAAAGTGCTATTATAAAAGGGACCCAATCTACCATTCTACTCATCATTTCAATTGTCTCCCTAGCTCTCCCCTCCACAGTAATTAATCAACATATAATACACCCTATATATCTTTGCTTACTACAAAATTTCACGCTTAACCAAACTTCATCTTCTACCTTAGCCAAGATGTACAAGAAATCACTCCACCAGAGACACGACTCCGGTGAGATCAACGTGTTTCAGGCCTCACGATATTTTTCCGGCGCCACCCATGAAACTCCGACGACTTTCGCACATAAAATCATCAGCGAAGAAAAACAATCTGCTCGAAGATTGAGTCTAGACTTGCCATGTAAAACGATGTTCAGACATGCAATACAGCATCCTACGCAAATCGAAAAACAAACAAAAGACAAAAAATCACGTAAACAACCAAGTTCTCCAGGTGGTAGACTTGCTCATTTCTTGAACTCCCTCTTCAACCAAACATCTTCCAAGAAAAAGAAATCAAAGTCTTCAACAAAATCCGTTAAGGACAGTGAAGATGAAAACCCGGAAAACCCTAGTTGCAGAAGGAAGAGAAGAAGCAGCATTAGCTTCTTCCAAACGGTAATCAATCATAATTCTGTTGATTCTAAGTCCATTTATTCGTCTTCAAGTTCTGGTTTTCGAACACCTCCCCCGAAGAGAACAGGAGATTATGATGAGAAGTTTAGATTCATTAACGGGATGTTGGAGAAGAAGAAGGATTCTAATCTGGGATTTTCGAGCAGGGCTAGGAAGAACTGGTCTGATCATCAGTTTGTGTCTGAAGAGAAGGAGTTTAGAAAGATTAATGATATTCTTAACGACTACAACAACGATGGTGGTGATGGTGGTGAAGATAGTGATTCAAGCTCCGATCTTTTCGATTTACCAAATCATGATCTGGATTTTTACTCTAGTGGGTTGCCTGTGTATGAGACAACCCATATGAGTAGCATCAAGAAAGGTGCACCTATTTCCAGTGGCATAATATAATTAATGACTCCTATCAATAGACAGGCGGGTTCTTGTAAGGAAGATACGTTCAGAATCTGCTGGTATTCTGCACGATAGCGATAGTCGATTGTTCAGTATTCAAGCAATAGTACTATATCATTATCCATATCGAACTATCAGAAGGACTTATCTATTTTAAGGGGTCCCACATGTGCAATAATATGTTGCAATATATGGACGATGGACACATTTCTTCGGGCGTTAAAATGGGGCTGTTGATGGTACTATTGTAACATTTGTTTTTATTGTAAGAATGCTTGGAATTGAGAGAAACTTTATTTGATTCTTGGTTTCAATATCAAGTGATAGATTGTGGTTTTTTCTTCTTTTAGAAGTTCTTGCAACTTTCTTTTCCTTTACCGTACAGTTTAATTGTTGAAAACTTGAAATTGTTTGTTAATTAGCCTCAACTTTTTCCTTCTTTGCTTTTGAAGATTCTGATTTTGACTCTGAGGACCTATTGTTGCGTCAATTTTCTACCGAATAACTCCCAATAATTCTATTCTAAACCACATATATTTGAGTACTACTGGTGATGTAGAAATTTGGACATTGATTAATGCTATGATGTTCATGTATTCATGTCGTATATGATCATAGCACCAACCAGAAAACTAACATGCCTTATAACAGATGAGAGTGATGTGTTTAATTTAACATACACCTAATACCGGGCTACAAAACTTCACAAAATATGTATTTATACTTGTATAATAATAATTTACATAGAAGTGTATTTTAATAAATGAGAAAGAAAATGAAAATATTGAATATTGTGAATTTGGAGTAAAATTTAGAATTGATGGTTGCAGTAAAAATGATAAAATACTGCAGTCATTATTCTATTCTGGAAGAAAATTTAGAAGAATTGCCTTTATACGTTGGATGCTCTTAAATCCAATCAAAACAATCCCATACAAAATCAAATTTAATAATTCAATAACATATGTTGTTTTAATTGAACGAAATAAGTAATGTGACAATATATTTGGACTCTTCTCCAACACGTACCTTTTCAAATATTACGTTCCACCATGTACATTTGAAGGCACAAATTTTAAATCATTATTAATATAATAAATAAAACCCTCTATCATGTTTGAAAATTTGGAAGCTCTAACGACTCATTAGTTTTTTGGGGAAAAAAATTGGGGCTCTCTGCATTTCATGAGTTTGTTATTGAAAAAAGAATTTTGGTGTTAGAGATGAGGCGATATGTAAAAAACTAAATTTCTTTTTCGAGTATGTATTTATAAAATTTCAAGGATTTTGGTATGATTTGTAACTAGTGCTAGAAAAGTTCTCCCAAGAGTGCCAAATTGGGAGAACCCAAGTATGGGTCGAAAATTTAGAAATATAGGGGAACCTTTTGTGACAAGGCATAGTTTCACAAGAGATTACAAAAAAAAACCTGTTTCTTTGTGGCTTTTGAAAAATGGACGAAATTCTTGCAAAAATAGTAACAATTCATTTCGACCATATTTCAAAAAATAAATTCTCAACGAAAATAAAAAAAAATATTTAATAAAATTATCTGAAAGGAAAAAAAAGCCAAATTATTTAGGATACTAAAAACCAGGAAATTAAGGATTCTTAAACTTATTAGATTAACTAACAATTTGAAATAACATGAATTCAATTACAGAATTTGATAACATTATATATCCTCTCAAATCATGTTTCATTGCAAACATAAAAAGGAATTAAACCATTTAATTGGGGATCTAACCGATAATGATGATTGTAATAATTATTTAATTTGAAAAAATAAATGATAATATAACATAGTTAAATAACGAAATATCAGGAAAAAAATCAAATTACCATCATATCACAGTGAAAGAAAAAGAAGAATAAAGAAAACATAGAAACAGAATAGGGAAGAAGAAACAGAGACTTACAATTAATTAAAACAGACCAAGAGATCAATTAAAGAAGAAACCCAGATAAACAAAACACAACTAATTCAATTAACCAAAACAAATATATCTAACATCCAATCAAAAATTTTTACCAATCAACATTATCTACTTGTGAGATAGTGTCGGAGATAACAAGAAACTAAAATAAAATCAAAATGATGATAATCCCCTCTTATTGATAAGAAAATAATAAAAAAGAAGATATATAATTGACGTTGATTAAGAACTAGAACCAAGGCCGGTTTTGGCTTGAGGCGAGTGAGACCATCGCCTCAGGCGCAAAACTGGAGGGGGCGACTTTTTTCTCTTTTTTCATACATAAATATTAAGTACATATAAATGTAAACGACGTAATTGTAATGATGTCGAATGAGTGGTGCAGTGGTTAAATTGCGTGTTTTTGCTGTAATCATACTCCAGCCAGGTTCGAATCCCAATCCTGCACTTCTCATATTATATTATTTATTTATTATTTATTATTTTATTTCTTTAAAATTTGGTAAAAGTATTCCTTCAAAAAAATATTTTCTACAACTATATTAATTCTCTAATATTTCAACTCATATAAAAAGTTTGTAATACTTACGAATAAAATTTACAATACCTCATTTAGTTTTACGCATAGTTAATTTCAAACATTCTTAAATTTCATATTATCAAAATAATAATAATAATAATAATAATAATCTTCTAAACAACCGAATCTTGTTACTTTGGAACAAAATAAATTATAATAATCTTTATTTTTTCTATTATTATTGTATTTTTAGTTGACTATTAATTTTTGTAAAGCACATACAAATTGTAATAATCATTACATGGGAGCGCATTTTATGATGTTTTGCCTCAAGCCCCGAGAATCACAGGACCGGCACTGACTAGAACTAGAACTAGACAGAAGAGCAAAGACAAGAACAATGAACAGAGTATCTACGTGGAGAAAAATTGACACCAAATTCTGAGAACAGACTTTTCAAAACACTAGTAGAAATTAAAAAAAAAAAAAATCAAGAACCATTTCAGTGAAGTGCGGCATAGAAATTGAAGAAATTTCTAAAATATGTATCGATTTGAATCTGAAGAGAAAATGACAGAACAAATTCAAAAAAAACTTGCCTGGAATGTCGGAAGCTCTTCGTCAACGAAATTCTGTACGGGAACACAAATGATCGAGAACTGTGTATACGAAGAAGAAATTTGCATTTAATGGGGAAGACAATGGTGATGGAAGAATATTCATTGAAAGTAAAGTCCTACTGAAATTGGGAACTAAGAGTTCTAACCGATCGAAAGGATAAAGTTATAACTAATCATTTAGAGCTTGTTCTTTCTAACATTATATAACAAAAAAAAATTTCTCTCCTCTTTTCAACCACACACACATTCTCCAATACAATAATAATCACACATTTTCTATAGAATATCGTGCCCAGTAAATTACATACCAACCGAACAAGCCCTTAATTTAATTTTTGGTAATCTAGAGAGAGGAAGTGGGTAAGTTGTAGACTAAGAAATTGAGACATTGAATGTTGATCTAGAATAATAATAAAAGACTAACTTATCAGTTAAAATAATAAAATTTCTTATAAATAAAATCTATCGATACCTAATGATGTGGGACTTTTTTTCGTGCCTTTCCAATAATCACCTAGTAGATAGCAATGTTTCAGATACAAACTAGCTATCAACTCAACTAAAGGCCTTGTTCTTTTCATCATAAATTTTATCAATTTTTCCTTTCTTATCATTTGCAACCACTCATTCAATTATTTAATATATTTTTTCCAAATTTCAACCACACATTCAACACATAAATCAAAAAATTAACTTTATCACCAATCAAACATGCCCTAAGGAATTGAGTCAAGGATTAGAGAGTGAAATTGGAAGGGACTTTAATAAAAAATAACAATAATAGTTATATAAAAATATTATTATAAAATTTATTTAAGATATATAATCGTTTTCTTTTTCCATAATATTTCTTTAATGATTTTTACTGGCTTCGTGCATTTTGATTTATGCCTGATTGCAAGTGTCAATCTTGGTTACGTGTTAATTCGTGGGATTTAGACGGGTACAATTTAATTTAGTCTATGATTGTGTATGTTTCTTCAAGTTGTTGACCAAGGGAGACTTTGACTGTGTGGTCTTTAACTCCAATTGATCGAGGAGTAATAGTTAGTTTTAGTTAGAAAAAACTTCGTGACTAATTTGAACATTTTCAAAACAATGGGTGACTTTTGTCATCATTTGGAAAATCATTTTTCGTTTTCGGGCAGATGATATACTAATGCTACGCGTGCGTCAGTCACGTGATTTTGTAGCGAGAAACATAAATTTAATGCGCAGGCGATAGCGATTAGCGAGGAAAGAAATTTCTATCGAATCTTAATTATTAATGAACAATGGCACATTTATTTCTAATAATAATTTAAGAAATGAGTTAGTGCCAACATGTGAAGTTGAAACAAAACATACTATAATTTTTTTTCTGACCTATTTCGGAAAAATAAGAAAAACAAATGAAAATAGTCAAAGAAATAAAAACCCAAAAACTTCATAAAAATAGCAGTGCGAAAAATTAAACTTTGATGGAAATCAAAGGAATTTGGATGATCAGAATGTGAAGGTTGCATGACAAAGAATAACCTGAGGGGACGGAATTTTAAAAGTTTTGTTTTATAGGCTTCCAAAGCTAGTTGAGGTTAGGCTTCCTTTTTGTTGGGTTCAATAGACCTTTTTTTTTTCTTTCCTTTTTTCTAAAGGGTATTAATTGTACAAATCAAATTTCGCCCCCTGTGGAGTTAGTGCCTGAGACAATAGCCTCTTTGGCCTCCAACAAGAACCGGCCATGGTACGTACCCAAGTTGATGACTTCCACTGGATCTTTTGAGAAAGGATATTTTCGAAGTATGATGGATCTTGTCAAGAAGACACAAAAAATCTCGAGGCACAAGAACAATGACGGATGCAAATTTAGGTAGAGGTTTTATTTTAGTGTCTGTTGAGAAGATTTTTGGCAGAATGACTTTTGAACATGTTGAAATGATAGTTTTAAAAAGTCTCATCAATGAGAGAGAGAGAGAGAAAGGTACGTGTTTGAGACGATGATGTAAAATTTGTTTAAGGAAATGATTTTTGATTTTGTGGCCGAGGATTTATGAAAAATTTCAAACTGCATTTCGAATTCCTCTTCTAAAATGTGTTCCCACACACCAATGACGCCTTTGTCTAATTTGTTCAAGTCACACCGATAGCATATTGCATTGCGTTACTTTAGTAAATCGCTCAACGGCCTTAGTAGCGATTGTTGTTATAGTACGTGTTGTAATGGTAAATACTATAATTTTTCCGTCGGCAAGACAATTGTAGATCCCATTTAAATGGAATTTGATTCGAGTTTGGATCGTTGAATTTCATTATATATTTGATATCATTTGTATCCTAAATATCAACTCCCATAACATCCTCTTTGATTATTTTATTTTATTTTAAAATTAAGAATGATTATTCTTATAACAATATAAAAAATAAATTAAATTAAGTACAATCATTTTGTGCTCCTTGTGTTGACTCCAGGACCGAGGCGTACAAAAAATGAGAGAAATATACACAGCATGCTATAATGAAAATGTACAAAAGCATGTAATATAAAATCGGAAAGTCCTTGACGCTTAATAAGAAAAAAGTAACACAAAACATAAGACATTCCGCGCCTGTCCTTACTTTATAGTATTATTATCTAAATTCGCTAAGCTTAAATGAACCATGCCTCACAAGAGCATTTATGTCAAAATTCCATATTGACCACGTTTCTCTGAAGACTCTCCAGATATCCCAAATGATAGTACTCAAACTGAGGAAACCCACAATACTTGTTGCAGAAACATATCCGCTCGGCATCCAGGGAGAACACGAGTGTGAATAATTTTCTGAAAATTTCAGACTTCGCTGGAATCATCCAAGGACGCATACGTGGAAAAGAATCAGCACGATTGTCAAGTAGAACATCGACCGCCTTTGACAATTTTTCGCTTCCTTGATAACCAAGGAATATAAGATCCAAAATCAAATTTATAGCATGTAAGCAGCCTCTTTTATCCACTATGACATCCACCACATTGTGAGGAGGATCAATTTCTTCCAGTTCCACAGCAGCTTCGACACGATCTGCCTCCTTGGCCAAAACATTCACATAAATGCTTTCTAAATCAGATTCTTTATACAGAGCAGTCTGGTCTTTGATGTAGAGGCATTTAAGGTATGTCCAAGGACTTTCATTCCCAGGTTGAGCTTCAATGGCTTTTTTAGCATAACTTGCTTCCTTATCCTTAAACTCTTTCTCCATGTTAGGAATCGATCTCACTATACGGCATCTCTGCATACAATAACAACTAGGGTTTTGAGAATAAAATGAAGATGAGATGAATAAAACAAGAGCAGAAGACGAACAAGATCATGCTCCTCCTCAGATGTATCACAGAAAATAAAAGAGAAATGCTCGAAAAGTCTTGAAAGTAGTGTTTATCCAACAAACTTCATCATTCAAGCCCATTCTACTAAAGCCTCTACGGCTGGCGTCACATCTCACACTTGGAGGGACGACACTTCACATTAAATTGGCAGTTAGGATCGCACCGATACGTCATAAAATATCTGCTAAGAATACCTGATCCCAAGCAAAGATATTATAACTGTCTTTCTCGAGGATTTCTTGACAATATTGAAGCTCAGCCATCAACCAACTTCCACCAAATTTTTTAACAATCCACTGCATGGAGAGAAACGAAAATGTAGTCTAAAACTTCTGCACCGCATAAATACAAAATATAGAACTGGATGATATCTCAGAAAACAACATGCGCTCTATTCTACCTCTCTATGGGACCAGGCTTGATAGATTTTTGCATCCTTCGATAAAATTTTCTTGGTAGATTCAAGTTCCTTGCTTGCAGCTTCAGATCCAACCTTCTCAACAATCCATCGCCGATAATGCCTGTCATACAACATTGCGTTTATTCATTATTATGTTGTCGGGTCGGGTCCCCCTATTACAGATAACTATCTGCGGACCAAACAGACAGTAAAACAACATTGATGCTTTAACATGCATTTCGTGCATTTTTTTTTTTTTTAAATCCAACAAGGCAACATTTGTTACTCTAATTTCAACGAGGGGTGGAGAGGAGGGGGGAATCACTTACAAGCTTAGCTTATGAACTAAAGATGGGATGTTTAGGGCACCCAATTTCTGCACCACACTAAGACTTCGCTCTAGTTCCTATTATATAAACGAATTCGCACATCACTTCTTACTTTACGTTATCAGACAACCAAATTATTCTTATTTTCATTCAAAGCATGCAACAAAAAGTTGTCAACTGGAAACAACAACATTCAGGCACTAAGGGGCCGGAGGGCTCCTTTTTTCTATTTCAAGCTTAAGGTCATAAAGCTTAAACATCTACCAAGAGGCACTTCTGGTTTGATAAATTAAATACCTAACCAATAAAATAAATTTATCACAAAGTCTTACCAGATTAGATGGTTTCTGGAATCTCGTTCAGCAAGTTTCCCAACAAAGTCCAACTCTTTCTCCAGGTCAATCTTCCCAACCACCGAACGCCTAATCTCCCAAACCTGATACAGAAGAACTTAACTTTATCGGATTAAGTTGTCAAGAATCTCCATGAAGGCATTCATAAATTAAAACTAGTCAGTCCCAAAATGCTGTTAACTCCGCGATTTATGATAATCGAAGATTGTTGAACCATCGCTGAAAAAATAAATTGTTACCATCACAGAATAACAAGACGCCAGACAAATGTATCCGTTAACAATATTTAATAATTATATAATACATGACTTGCAGTTGGAGAAGGACAGGATGGGTTCAAAGAACAATTACAGTGGGATCCTTAGGGCGGTCAGCCAAGAGTTGAATGGAGTACTCAAGGGGAAATTCTGTGTTTCTGACATGCTGTAGCTCACTTGACAATTCTGAGGCTCGTGGGTTAGGTATGTCAGCAATCTTTATTCTCTCGTTAACGGGCTCATCCGGGTCTTCCCAAGGGAACCTGAACCTCTTGCGGGGCTGATCTGGTACTTCCCAAGCACGAAAAGAAATTATATTCACGACAGTAATATCCATAGATGGAGCTTGAGACTTTATAAAGGCAGAAAACAACAAACAAGCCATCAAAAATAAAAGAGATGTTGTCAAGAAAATTGGCCTTTATCTGCGAAGAAGATTAAACAATAATTCTTTGGTTATAAAATTAATAATAACCGAAGAACATTTACCTCTAGAAAAACAGCAACTCTACACAAGATTACCACAAAAGAAACACAATTTCATAAATAATAAAAATAATAATAATAAAAACATTTCTAACGAACGATTGCTAACAAAAGATAATATCCAAAAAACAATTTTCAGCATCGCAATTCAAGAAATCGATGAAAGATACCGAACGAAATCGCCGTTTCCAGAGGAAAATCGGCGTTCAGAAACAGCAATTTTCCGGGCCAAAAATTATAAAGAGCCAGAAAAAATGTGTGAATGGTCATATGGCTAACAAAATCTTGAAATCCAGAGCACTGTCGAGAACCGTCATAGGAAAACGAAAATCTGAAATACCTTCCATGTCGACTAGTCCTTGTAGAAAACACAGCAACGACCACGCTTCCCTCTCCCTCTCGCAGCCTTTCCCTTTTTTATGCTCGCTCAATCAGCTTAGGGTCGAGGTTCAGCTTAGGGCCGAGGTTAGCTTGAGATGGGATGTCTACTGTGGGTTACGCCCAAATTGGGCTTATATCGGTGTCCATCAATTTTGGAGCCCGAACCCATTTTACGTAGTGACTAGTCACTCCATGTATAAAAGGGCAAAAGCTTTGATCCAGCACAAGGTATTTTCGGTCATATTCAATTTCCATTGGGAAAATCAATGTCGATTCAGAAACAGTACAGCGAGGCAAAATTCCACTATGTCATAAAATTTTTCGATGACGCTATTGACAGCCGGTTACATATTGGTCACTTTTATTAAGTTTTTGACTAGCGGTAAACGTCGCAGGAAAATTTTTCTTACTGGTGAAGCTTCGCCTCACCGTACTGATTCTGGATCTAGTTTTGATTTTCCCAACGAATATCGTATGTGATCGGAAAATATCGAAAAGTGTCATAACTACACTTTCAAATATGCTGGATCATTTCTAAAAACGGAATCACGTAAATCCTTTGATTTTTAAATCTGCACTCATGTGATGTATTATTCTCACCAACTAGTATTCGTACCCGTACATTGCACGGGATGAATTCAATCCATATACTCAATTCTCCATTTGGCGGAAAGTGACGTAGACACGAGGAAAGTCGAACAAGGCGACAGTTTGACGAGTAACGCGTATGTTGTTTACAATTGGACGAATGAATTTATGTCATATCTCATATGTTGCTTAAAAATAATTTGACCCTTGTTGTATGATCATCATTTGAATTTGCGAGGGATTGAATTTTATTTCGATCTAATTATATTATATTTTAAAAAAATCAAGTGGCACAAATCTATCACTGCCATTGACACCCTATGAGCAGTGCGTGCATGTGTTGAGGCTGATGTGTCTTGTTTCTACTTAAAATCTAATGGAGTGATCGGTCATAAATGAAAGTTCAAGAATACTTTAGTGATTAACACTGAAATATTTCCATATTAATCACCGTTTTATGATGTGTTGAAATTTCAACTATCAGTCGAATTAACCTTCTCTTTGGATAAGAGATAAGAGATATACTTTAGTGAAACTGTTTTTTTTTTTTTTTTTTTGAATAAATAAAGTGAGACTTTTTTTTCAGAAAAACAATTCAGAGGAAAAAGCCTTTACAAGAAATATAGAGTGACTTAAGTGTATCCAAATGTGACTTTTTCAAAATTTTCTATAGAACTCTGAAGTAAATGAGTATGGTATATTAATAAACATATTTATTGAGTTTTTAGACCCTGCAAAGTCTATGAGTTTTGTCTCTCTCGTTCTTGACTTTCTCTCTCGGATTACGATCCCCAGTAATCTAGATCACCATTCAACCTCGCACTTCCCTCGTCCCCGAGTTTCTCTCTCAGCACACTTTCTCTTTCTAAATTATTACCTTTAGTAATCTAGATCACTATTCAACTTCCCACTTCTATCATCCCCTGGTGTCTCTCTCGATTCACTCTCTCTCTAAAGTACCACGCCGACAGTCTAGATCAACGTTCAAGTTCTCGCTTCCCTCACTCCCGATTTTCTCTCTCTACACACTTTCTCCTTTGGATTACCACCTGAACTCCTCGAATAATCTAGATTAACATTCAACTTCTCGATTCCTTAGTCTACAACTTACCCACTTTCTCTTTCTAGATTACTACCCTTGGTAATCCAGATCGCCATTCAATTTTTCGCCTCCCTTGGCTTCGACTCTCTCTATCCATTTTTCTCTCTGGATTACCATCCTCGGCAATCTAGCTCACTATCTAACTTTTCGCTTTCCTCATCTCTGAATTTCTCCAATTACTAATGCCCTAATTTGAATTTTTTATGATTTAGAAAAATATAAACTCTTTCGTTACTGGGTTTTGTTATGCTTTAGTTCGTTGAAACATATTGTGAAGGTTTCATGTGTAATAATACCCCGCCTTTGGGGATTTAGATAGGTTTTCCATTAAGATGGTCCTTTCTCAAGCATATTCAATTATTTATAGGTCATCATCTGGGGCAAATCACTTTGAGCTGTAGGCAATTTTTTGATAGTGATAGCCTTTTCCATTTTCTGCTTGCTTTATGGCATTGTTGGCATGCTTGTGATCGAAACTTGTTTGAAAGGCGAGTGTTGACATCAAATTGATCCATCAGGCCGTTGCAATGAACCACAAGTTCGGCTGCTAGATAGCTAATTGATTTTGCATCATAGGGAGAAAAATAATAAGATCAGATTTCTTTCTTTTTCATTTTCCCTTCATTTTTATTGTTTTCTGATTGCTCTTCGTTCATCATATTTCAACATTTCAGGAATATTCGGACAATAATAATGATAATAATAATAATAATAATAATAATAATAATAATAATCTATATATATATATAATACTAGAGTATTTCAACATATTTTTTAATTCATTTTTAATTATTTTCCCGCTCAAACTTTGGCCATCTGTTTTCTGATTTTTTTTTTCTTTTTTTTTTCCCTCTTTTTTGCGAATTGCCTTAAATGTTATCCTCTCACAATCCCTAAAGCGCAGGAAAAGGGAAAAAAAAATAATTTCCACGCACCTTTCTTTTTCCTTTCATTTCTCTGACGATTGTAGCTAGATTCCCACAATACAGTATAATCAATCGATATACTCATCCTCTCCAAGCTTCCCACATGAATTTGCAACTCATTGGCGACGATTGAATTCGAAGATCGCAACTCGCGGCTGATCATATCGAAGAACACAACAAACACCAATCGGTCCTTGAATTTTTGATTGATAAGATATGTGATGAGTTTCATGGCGACAATTCTTCATCATCGTCGGAGGATTCATGGGCAATTCTCCGCCATGGATTTCCAGCCATTCAAATCGTAGATCTATCAAATTAGTATCCAAAAGGTCGGATTTTAACTTTCTTTGTTGAATTTTTTCTTTTTGAAATTAAATTCAGCTTTGATCACCAATCATGTTTCCCAGTTTACAGTTGTAATTTTAACATCAAGGTAATTGTCTAAGACGACAGGGGTGGCGCTAATCGATTGTAGCTAGATTCCCACAATACAGTATAATCAATCGATATACTCATCCTCTCCAAGCTTCCCACATGAATTTGCAACTCATTGGCGACGATTGAATTCGAAGATCGCAACTCACGGCTGATCATATCGAAGAACACAACAAACACCAATCGGTCCTTGAATTTTTGATTGATAAGATCTGTGATGAGTTTCATGGCGACAATTCTTCATCATCGTCGGAGGATTCATGGGCAATTCTCCGCCATGGATTTCCGGCCATTCAAATCGTAGATCTATCAAATTAGTATCCAAAAGGTCGGATTTTAACTTTCTTTGTTGAATTTTTTCTTTTTGAAATTAAATTCAGCTTTGATCACCAATCATGTTTCCCAGTTTACAGTTGTAATTTTAACATCAAGGTAATTGTCTAAGACGACAGGGGTGGCGCTAATCAGTAATTTGATTACTAGAGGCAGCCGAGAGATTTGTGCGTGGTTCAATTTAATAGCTATTTTTAATTCTTAATTCAGTGATTTCTATCTATGAATTGTTAGAATTATTATTATGTCTCACATTGAAATTTATTTGTATTCAGGGCGACTCTTGGCCTCTTCCTCTTTTCATCAACTCATCGATTTGGAATATCAGTGTAGTGCCTACAATTAATTTTAAAATATTCCTGTGTGAAAATTATTTCAGTGATTTCTATATGTGAATTGTTAGAATTATTATTATGTCTCACATTGAAGTTTATTTGTATTCAGGGCAACTTTTGACCTTTTCGTCTTTTCATCAACTCATCGATTTGGAATATCAGTGCAGTGCCTACAAGTAATTTCAAACCTGCAAATTCTCCTGTGTGAAAATTATTAGAGGTCAATTGAAGTTTATCACATTAGTTATTTTGTTTTGTAAGTAGGGCAGTAGTTAACTATATAGCTATTTTTCTTTTTTGTTTTTTCATTTGTGTGTGCAAAGTTATTAGTTGCTTGATTCTAATATTTACAGGTGAAGATCCCTCTTTTTCTCTATCTGCAATACACTGCCATTGTTGGGTTAGATTCATCTCTCTATTGAAAGAGTGGTATGTGTATAAAATATTTGAATCTAAGTTTCTCTTGTCATATATGAAAGAGGGGACACATTTTGTTGATTTAAATTATCTTCCTTGCTAGGACATAAATTAAGAGTAGTGGGCTATGAAAAATTTACATTCTTTTTGAGTTGATTCAAGTATCTGCCTTCTTTCTCTTTCTTGATTCTTGAGGCACTTCTATTTGCTCGACAGTGAATCTTAGTGGTGCACTTAGCTGATGTGCTTGAGTTCTTGCTTGGTAGGATAGGATTATAGATTGCCTGCAACAACCTTATTCATTCGGTTTTATCCCTAAGGAGATAGAATATTAGGTATTTTATCAATCAAGAAAGATGAAATTGTTTCCTTTACTACATGATCTTATGGGTGCACACGCAATTGTGGGTTAAAGTTTACCAGTTTAGTATACTATTTACTTGCAGGTTTTTCTATGAATTAGAACTTTATATAGAAATAATACTGCTACAAGTTAACATTTTACACTTAAGATTTAGTCATTAAATATTTTGTGGTGCTTTCAACTTTATCACTTAGAAAGTAGATGTTCTACACACTTATAGGAACCCTCATACGAACCCGTGAAGTCATGACTTCTAAAATTATTCATCATCATATTCATGGTACCATCATTAATTACATTGCTGAGAGTATACATTGCAGTTACTAATTTTCCTTTATGCTAAATCAGTTTTTTTTGTTTAATGGAATATATGCTTCACATCATCAGTAGGAAGCCATAATAATATAAAACTTACCTTGTGTATGTGTATTGATTGTTGAGGATGCCCTCTTCCCCAAATAGATATTGTTTGACAAATGAGTTACATACGTGTTTGGCAATCTGTCCTATGGAGCATCCACAATTTCGATATCCACCTTGAGATGGGCATGTTAAGTGGTTGATGATCCCCTTTTTGTTACTTGGGGGATTTGTTGTTTTCACATGTTGGCACTAATGTGGTTTTTCTTCCTCCAATATTTGTATTTACCTGCTAGATTTGTAGCTTTCGACTATCTTAGCTTTGGGAGGTTTGTTTGGGATAAACTATTAACGTTTTGATGTTGAGCTCTGTATTTCTTCCCAAAGTGACAATTGTTTAGCCTATTTTGTTACTGATTGTAGTTCAAGAAATGAGACCTACATTAGCTACCTTTTTTTGTGCTGCATATTTTTGAATATTGTAATTTGGTTTTTGTATTAGTTAAGACACTTAAATATCTTAGCTTTTTACTAATTTATAATTAATATCGAAAGTTATTGAACATTGGCAGCATAGACCATTCTTCATTTTGCACTCTACTCCAACAATTGTGGCTTCTATTTCTTTTTTCTGGTTTTTATTATTATTATTTTTTCTTTGCTCATCTTTGTTGTTCTATATAATGATGGCTTTTGGATAAGCTATCCTGATTTTGTTAACTAAAAATAAAATGCTAATTTTGGTGATAAATTGACTAGCGTCATGAAGATTGAGTGTAATGTGCTATGACTTCTAATGCTACATGGTCAATCATTACTATACTGCCATTCTCTAAGTGGTAGTAAAGATTAATAATCAGTATATGTTGAAAGCCCGGACTTGCTTAAGGCACCATTTTTCATTGATATAGGTCTTTTGTGTTGTGGGGATTTTACATGAAAATAATAAATGCAACCAATTTTTTTTATAAAGAACATTGACATGTCCTACCAGAAAATTACACATTAGCTCCAATCTAAAAGCTATACAATTAAATGTTTTAAATAAATGAGAAAAAGGCAGATCTAGGACATTATTTCTTATCTCCACTACGTTAAATTCCACCACTAAGTTTTCTCGAAATGATTATTTTGCTGAATTTTGTTATTTGTATTTTGTTCTCCTTTGGCTCCTCTCACCTGCTATCAAAATAAATAGAGATGTGGATTACAGAGACTTAATTAATACATTGATGAAATTGATTTTTCTCTTTTTTTTAAAAAAGTATATTACTACGCTAATTAGCCCTAATTTTCCACCGCTGACATCTCTTGCTCTCATATATCCTACTAAATCTCACAATAAATTTCGTTGTTTCTACCTCATTGAATTGTAGAATGGGTCTGACGCTAACTATGTTAATAGGTATTCTTGGTGAGCTTTCAAAGAGCGCAGGCTTTTGTTGAGGGTGATGTGGCTGTGGATGGTGCCATACAAGAACACGGATAATGGATTTAGATTTGTGGGGACGGTGCTCCTAGAATAAGAGGTATGTCAACAATATTTACAATGGATACAAATCATTTTAGTTTGAAATTTTCATTAATTGTTCTGTTTTTCTTTTTTCTTTTGTGCAGTTTGTGATATTTGGATTTTATGGTTAATAGAATTTGTGACATTGTATCTATTCTAATTTGGTTCTTTTTTTTTTCGTCTCTTTTTGTTGTTGTTGAGTATGTGATATTTGGATTTTATTGATTGTGGCTATGCTTTGAAATTGTTTTCTTTTATTAGTAGGCATTATTTATAGTGCTTATGGGAATTATTTCAAGTATTTGATTCCCGTGCTTCTCATAGCATTTTAGGTTACAAACTTCAATATAGTAATTCACTATAGCACAATATTCATCCTTGCAAGTGTTATATATATTTGTTTATCTTTATTATTCCTAATAAACTGATAAATTCATGATTAAATGGTGTTTAGTTGTCTATAAACAGTGATTAATGATGGGTAAAAAAAAAAACTTTGTAGGTCGAATGGATAGCTGCAGTTATTCACTAGAGAAAAGTTTCGTAGGATACAACCTTGGACCTCTGTGCACATTTTAAAGTTGGTTAGGTATTTCATATCTGAATTGTGCATTCGTTCAATAAAGCTAATATTATTGTAATGCTTGTAAGTTTAGCTAATGAAGTCTTTTTCCTTACAAACTGTGGCTGCAAGAGTTTTTCAATTGGATTTCTTAGCTAAACGTATTCATTTATCTTTAAGGACGTAACGGTAATCTTCGTCATGGACAATATTTTGTGGCAGGCAACAGATATTTTCTCGAAATTTGAGAATGTTCTTTTCTATTTGGTGGCATCCAGATACATCCATTGACAGAGGCCTTGGAGGTTGTAGTTGGTGATCGCACTTCCTCAGGTGGGCAACTCGAAGCAACCGAAGCAGATGCTGAGGTTTATATTCTGTTACTCTTTAAAAATTCAATCATCTTTGAGCTTCTGTGACAAATTTGAATCCTAACATTAGAGATATTAATATCCCTAAATGTTTTTTAATGTTGCATTTGATAGTGGCTTATTAACGAATTACAACAAGTTGAAAGCATCGAATTGGTATATAAAGGAAAATATTTATTGAGTCCCGGGTTGGCTCCAACATTTCGGGTATGTGTTACTATGTAGCATTTGTCATCCAAAAATCTATTTCAAACAAGGAGTAAATGCCATCTTTTTGGTTTTGGCAGGTTTATATGATTCATGTTCGAGAATCAACAGAAATTGCTTGCGCAAGCAGAAAATAGGGTACAAGTAATTGTGCGATCGTCTTTAAGCAAAGAAGTGATAAACAAGCGAAACTCGAATAATGTTGCAGGCATTGAACCTGAAGCTGTCTATGTTGACTAAAGAGGTTGGCATTGATTTACTTTTGAATATTTTAAAGATTGGATTGTTATTCTTTGTATTTGTTAAAGTCTAAAGACATGTTATTTTTATATAGTGATATGTAGATTATGAATTTTACTCAATCGATGTATGTTTTAATTATTTTAGTCATTATAACTTTTGTATATATTTAATTTATCAAATGAAAAGAATGCTAAAAGTAAGCATTCCTTACTTGATAATAACATTTTGAAAAAATATCAGAAGAGGGGAATTACACTAACGTCACATTTGATGGTATATTTCGTAGTGTTATGGAACACAATTGAGAGCATTGGCATGTCATTATAGGACCTTTTTTAAGGGATCATTATAGATGTTTCATAATAACATACAACTGTATAATAATGGGCCTTATAATAACTTCACGTGCTATTGCTTTTGTTAAAAAGCTGTGAAAATTAGTTAATATTATTTCTCACGTCATTTAGCATTCACATAGTGTTGCTAATAAATAAAGGTGGACTTTGTAATTAAAATACTGATGTTTAATGGCATTATAAAAAAAAGCCATTGAACATGAACATAATAGAAAGCATTGTTCACATGCTGTGTATGGACTAATATGGTGTAGTGATTACAGGTTTCTAAAAAGCGTGAAGTGTGACCTAAACGTATCGCTTATGCCAAAAACGTGAAAAAAGCTGTCAATATAAATTTTGACCGCCTAGGCGCGACTAAGCGGCGCCTCAGCGTCGACTAGGCGTGCCTAGGTGAGGTTTTTTTTTTTTTTACCATACCTATTTTTTTACTTTTTAAGCTTAAGCCGAGTTCAAAGTTAGAAAATAATAAATTAAATAAAAATAAAGGAAATTGAATACATCTCACACCATAAATATACGTTTGAAAATCTTAATTTAATTTCGAATTTTAAACATCTTGGATTCTCAATCTGACCATGTGAGCACTGTGACAAGAGCATGCAATTCCTATAAATCTATTAAGTAAGAGTTGTCCATCTTTTAACTTTTTCCATTTGAAAATATTAAAATTATATTGTAAGTTTATTGAAATTATAAAGTAGATATAATATTTATGAATTTAGATGTATTTTTTAATTTAGTATATACTATTTTAATTTTTAATACCTTAGACTCATAAAAAAATTTTAAAATATTCGAAAAACGCTTTTTAACGCCTAGGTGCCGCCTAGGCACGCTTAAGCTTATAATGCTTGAAGCTTCGGGTTCACGCTTTTCCTTGCTTCACACTTAGAACACTGGTGATTACACATTCAAGTGTCGAATAGTGCATGCCAAGAGATTGAGTCATTGGTTGGGCGGAAGATTTTGTTATAGTTCAACTCAAACATACCAAAAGGAGTGACATTTTCATTGTTATGAGGTTAACAGAGAGTATCAATTTGATAGTAAAGTATACATTAATAGTAGTGTTGACAATTAGACTGACATGGTAAAATTATAAATTAAAATGACACTAATCCTATATGGATTTCTTCTAATTAAAAAACTTCAACGAACATTTATAGATTAGTGAAGATTCATCAATCATAGAAAAGAATGAGATTACAGACTCATAATTTTACAAACATTTTTTTTAATGTTTGTCTTTTTTTCAATTTATAGATGGACATAGCTTTATCATAAGACAATAATGGGTGTTAATGTTTTTGAAGTGCTTTTGACATTGACAAGTTGGAGAAGAATTTTAAATAATACTAATGTTGATTTTGTTGAATTCTGTCGTGAGTATTTATAGGGTGAATTTGTCCAAAATAAAGGTAAACTCTGTCGATTTTTTTAAAAAAATATTATACATTTAGGTATTTTTTATTATATATTATATTTTTCATAGATGACAAAATAACTTTATGTTGGACATATTTTTCCATGCAACGCATGGGTGAAATAGCGTAGTTGACATAGTTTTTTATTTTTCATTTTTTACAATTCTTCTAATAAGATCTTAAGATTTTTTAAAAAAGAAATTGTGCTATCGAAGGCCGACATTAGCTTGTAATAAATTATTTTTAATTATTTATTTTTTACCAGTTTAGATTTTAATTAATTTTTAAAGATCATCAATTAAATTGTCTATTTTAATTATGAATCATATATATTTCAATTTATGTATCTTATTCAAATTAATTTAAATGTGTTATTAAATCATTCATTATTTTGATCAAGACAACATAAAACCTATCAGATCTTTTATCCACCAGAATAAGAATCATCTATAATTTAAATTATTTAAAATAAACATCCAAACTGATGAATTTTAAAAAATATGTTAACATGCCGAATATATTGAACTGGTAAGTTTATAAAGAATATGTTAATATACGTGTTTAGTTTGTTTGGAAGGTGTTTATTGAAAAACTTAGATATCATTAATACATATTAAAAAATTAAATAAAAGTCTCTGATTAAACAATCACGATGAGTCGTGAACGGGGATGATAATTTTCTAGTGGGGCGGGGACGGGGAATGCGGAGTCCCCATCATGTTGCAATGCTTATATCATTCTTGCTCGGCGTCGATTGAATGAGGATGTGGCAGGAACGAAGATAAGTGTTTCCTATAATATATTTGTTTGCTTATTATATTTCACAGTCAAGTTTTAAAAATCATTGTTTAAATATACATTGTCGATACGTGCTTCTCACAAATGTATAATTAAAATCTCTCGAAATTTGTTATTGCATATAATAGAATGTAGAATAATTTTACTGAAAAAATCATAGGCTCTACGAATATTAGTACAGTTTTTTAGTGTTATTATTGATAATCATAGAATTTAATGTAATTCTAGAGTTAATCTTATAGCGAGCAAAATGTAACGCATTATCACAATCTATCAAAAATTATGTATTTTATGTGTTGTTTGTGTCGTGGCTCCCAATGCATATGATTGTATTTTGAGTTATTGGGAGTATTGTTGCCATTAATAAAGTTATGAACAATATGTAGTTATGCTATGTTGAATTTTTTGGAACTTATGCTATGTTCATTACGAGGGCGGATTTTTTCGAAATACAATAAAAATTCTGTTGAATTTGTTGAAAGATTTTATGGATTTTGTTCTTCCTTTTTCAAATATATATATATATATATATATATATAATTGATTGATAGACGTATCTTTCCGTGCAACGCACGGGTGAAAATACTAGTAATAATAATAATAATAATAATAATAATAATAATAATGGTGTCAAAGGTTGCATCCAAAGAATGTTTGTGAAAAAGTGTATAGACCGCCTCCTTTGGGTGATTCTTTAAGGAAGGAAAAGCTAAAAAAGCAAGAATTTGCACTGACTAGAAGGCCATTCTCCTGCAAACAACGGATTATATTGCCAAGAGGATCCAGTATCATCGCCCGGGTTTATTACCCCATAGGCGTCACGTGATTGCCTCTAGAATCTATATCTATATATATAGAAAAGCACGAAAATTTCAGCCTATTTTTTAATTAGATTAATTAGTTTTCTCATCTAAAATAAAATCTTTTTTTGTCTTTTGATTTTTTCCTTTTTTAATAATTAATAATTAATCTCCAATAATCAACTGACTAATCATTATCTATATTAAATCCTATCCTCACCAAAATTAGATTTTTTCAAATCCCCATTGATTAAAACTTATCTTCTGTATGTTTTTTGTCTTTTCATTTTTCCTTTTTTATTAATTCCTAATCAATCCTAACAAAAAATTTAATAAATTTTTATTTATATATTAAATGCTAATTATTAAATCTAAAATTTGTTTCCTTGCATAAGTATTGATAATCATTATTTTATTATATCTTTTTAATTTGAATATAAAGATTTATATTTATATATAGAATAAGAGACTTTTCATAAATAATTAACTACGATACGAAAATTAATTCTTAAGATAATAAAATTAATTAAAATTAATAATTTCATTGATATTTGATTATTGTGTGACACCAAATTGGCATTCATTAAATTTTCACACAAAATTAAAAGAAAAGTATAACATTAAAATTTAAAAATTTGATTGAATCCACTAATTAATTGTTTAAATAATTAATTATTTTTATTAATGTTTAAAAAACCGAACAAGTTAGCAAATTGGAGAAGGCAACAGTGCAGGGGTCAAACTGTTGAATCGGGTGGAACCGTTTTTAATTTTAAAAATTAAAAAATAAATTAAAACCAATAAAATTTAAAAAAACTAAAAGAAACCAGCTCAACCGTTACCGGGTCACCCGTTAACCCCTTTAAACAGTCGGTTGATCGATTTTTGACCGGTTTTCTAATAGTCCGGTTTTAAACTATAACCGGACTGGATTTTGGACCGATTCATGGTTGAACCGGCCGGTCCGATCCAGTTTTCTAAATATTTATTTTTATAAATAATTAGATAAGGAATGTAAATTAATCTAAATTAGCAATTTCACTAAGATTTAATTTTTGTGTGATACAAATTTAAAAGTAATAAAAATTTTACAGAAAAATTAAAAGGAACTTATAACATGATCAGATCGGTCCCTTTACTTAATTTTAGAAATAATTAATTATTTTCAAAAATAAAATTAGCTAAAAAATAAAAATTAATTAAAATTAGCAAGTTTTTACGATTTCATTTTGGTGTAATAAAAAATTACAATTCATCAAATTTGTACACAAAAACTAAAAGAAGCATGTAGCATTAAATTTTTTAAAGTAATCATTCAGCTATAATATTAATCCAATATTTTTAATTAATTGAATCTATATCTATATATTTTAAATTGCAGATATCCTTTAGTGAAAATAACTAATGGAAAATGGGTTTTAATATTCCATTTCAACAGTTATATCTTTTAAACGGATTTTAGATTAGTTTGGATTGTCTTGTTATTGGATTTGATTAGTAATCAATCAGCTTTGAGAACGTGTTTTATTATTGTATTTCAACAGTTTATATCGAATTTGAGTTATAGTTCTCATCAATTTTTTTAGTTTTTGTGTATTTGGATTTGATTAGAAGAACTGATAGTCTTCATTACTCGAATAATTCTTTTTAATGGATTAAACTTTTTCTAGAAAACAAACACAGGTTAAGCATTTTGTAATGCTATATTTCTTCTTGATATTGAATATGTAGCTCTTGATCAATATTGAAACCCCACCATAAACTACAATGAAGGTTATCAATAAGGACATTTCTTGATTAACGTACCAACAAGATATCGGAAAAGTCATTTTTCAAAACAATGAACAATGATTACATAAGTGTCGTTAACAGTATTTTAAAATTGTTAAGGCAAATTTGTAGATTCATTGAACTTTCTTTATACTCTCAAATTTATTTTCCCAGGATCATTTAGTTTTTATGCTAATATGTTAATTTTGAAAATTAATTATACTTCTTTTGTATTTTTGATTAATATTTTTAGTTTACATAATTGGTTACAGTTGAGAAAGTCCAATAAACTTTATAATTTTTTATAAAGTTGATTAATTTGCAATGCAACTATTACTATTCAAAAGTATAAAATACATTAAAATATGAATTGATCCAATTCGATGGATTGTTTGTGGTAAATTATTAAAATAATTATTCTTTCTCTACACTGATAAATTGCTTTCTTTTTTCGTTAATTTTTTTATGCTATCGGGTTGAGACGACACAATTTTTTAAATATTAAAGGTAAATTCGTGGATTAATCGTACTTTTTTCGCACTATTAATCTTTCTTGTCTTGGATCGTTTAATTTTTTTTTATCCATATGGAAAATACTTTTCAATAGTATAACAGAGTTTCAATCAAAAGAGTGTTGGACTCACTTATTGTAAAGAAACAATTGTAGTTTTTTAGCACTATAAAAGTTATATATATATATATATGATCAAATTTTTAAATCATTAATACAAATCGACACAATATTTTAAATTATTAAGGTAAATTCGTGCATTTATCGTACGTTTTTCACACTATTAATTTTTTCCTTGGATCATTCAGTTTTTATGAAAATAAGTTCATTGTTAAAATTAATAATATTATACTTCTATACTTCTTTTGTATGGTTGATTATATTTTTATTTCACATAATTCGCTACAATTGGAAGGTCCAATATACTTTATAATTTTTTCCAATAAATTAATTTATAATGCAACTATTGTTGTTTACAAATATAAAATAAATTATAATATGAATCAACCTAATTCGATGGAGTGCTTCCCATAAATTGCTACAAGAATTATTCTTTCTCCAAAGTGATAACTTATTTTCTTTCTTTTTTTTCTCATTCATTTCTTATACCATTAGGGTTGAGATGACACAATTTTAAAATAGTAAGGGTAAATTTATGGATTGATCATACTTTCTTCACATGATTAAAATTTTCTTTCGGATCATTTATTTTTTGTGCCCACATAGAAAATATTTTTCAATAGTAAAAGAGTTTTAATTAAAAGAGTGTTGGGATCTCACACTATTAAAGTTCTTCCTTTTTTATTTTTTATATATTCATTCGCTGGTAGTGATCACAGTGCTTCCAAGAAAAGAGTGTCGAAACTCATTTCGTGCTAAGAAACCATTATAGTTTCTTCGCAATAATAAATTTTTTTCCCTTTTTTATATTATCAATTTTTTAAATCGTTAGTACGAGTGACACAATATTTGAAGCTGTTAAGATAAATCCGTGGATTAATCGTACTTTTTTCACACTATTAGCATTTTTGCTTTCGATCATTTAATTTTTATGCCATTATGTTCATTGTGAAATTAATTATACTTTTTTGTATGATTGATTAAAATTTTTAATTTACATAATTCGTCACAATTGCAAAAGTCCAAGAAATGTTTTAATTTTTTTGCGGTAGATTAATTTGTAATGCAATTATTACTAATTACAAGCATAAAATACATTAAAATAAGAATCGACCCACTTTGATGGATTATTTGCTATAAATTATTAAAATAATTATTATTTCTTTGTATTGGTCATTTTTTTTGTGTCATTAATTTTTTATATCTTTTGGTTGAGTCGACACAATTTTTTAAATTGTAAATGTGAATTCGTTGATTGATTGTACTTTCTTCGCACTTTTTTTTCCGTGAAACGTTTATTTTTTGTGCCAAAATATTCACATGTTAACTTAGTAAATTAGTGCATCATTGATCCAAGTGGCACCTCAACATGAATCATGTTATTAGTTACGCAATATTAAAGTAGAAAAGTTAAGAGTATGAATTGTGTTCTTATTTTAATTGTATTATAATGAATTGTTGAATGAATATATATAGGAAAAAAAAAGAAATAAGAGCTTTAAAACCAAAAGTACATATTTATTGAGTTATCAAAGATTATATTTAAAATTATAATTATCTTATGAGTGCTTACACCATCATCTTTGTAATGGATCAATTTGGAATGACATAAATTACATTATATTTTATTATTTTTATTTTTGTAATTCATATAGAGTTATTACAATTTTAAAGTATGAATGAAACCATAATAAGGTAGAGAAATAGGCTTTTGGGTGAATATTAGTTGTTCTTATATTCTAATTGTTATGATAATACAATATTCAATCAATATATGTGGAAAAAAATAGATGTTAAAAAATTTGTCCCCTGCACAACACACGAGTAAAACAATTATAGTTTGAATAGGAAGGGTATGTTGCAGTTTCGAAGATGACATATAGGAATGGTTTAAAGTTTGTGATATATGATGGAGATGGTCGTCCAACTACCATGACCACAAATATCGTCTATAAAGAAGTGTTTAAACTTATAGTTTCATACTTATTAATCACATCAGGTACATTGTTCACTTTATTATTATTTTTACACAAATCCTTTACGTCATTCATGGTTTGATATGTAAAGTGAATGATTGTATTTATATATTATTGTGTTTGTGCTCTTATATTTATCTAGGTATAATGTTCCCATCACAAATTTAGTGGAGTTATACAAATTGATTATATGTACCATTTATGAATTATGAGATCTGTACCCACACAGAAAAAAATTTGTATGGCCCCATCGCCCCCCACTATCAGGGGACAGTTATATATTATTCATTTAACCTAACGTAAATATAAAAAAAATTTGGGTGACGTGGGGAACAGAACATTGACGCCTGCATTAGTGGCACTGTGTTTCAAACAAGGAACTCAACGTACTTAATGATCGAAAATTATACTTTAGTAAGTTTTATTGATTATATCTGAAATATGATACTATTTCTAATATTTTTGTAGGTTTCTTATGCTAAAGCGCCAGTGTTTGTATAAAAGTGATGTCACAGATATTCCACTCATCTAAAATTTATTTATCATTTCAGTACAATTCAATTGTATAATAATATAAATTTTTATATTCTATGTGACAATTATGGATGTAAGTTATATTTGAGTGCATTCATCCTTTTGGTTAAAACACGAAGATGTTTTTATGTTTTGTCTTGTATGTTGTTGTTTACTATTATTGATGGTGTTATGTTTGAATTGCTTTAATTGTTGATATCTTTAAAAGTATTGTAAATTAAATTTGTGTTTTTTGATGAGTTTTCCCCCAATTATTTGAATGATGAACTGGTGCGAAATAGAAGGAAACTCTATCGAAATTTTCGAAGAATTATTTCATTAGTTATATTAATTAAGTCTATTATTGCGACTCATTGTTTATTTTATTTTTAGATCTTATGTTAATACGACTAACACCTATGAATATTGCTATTAGCTAAAAAATTATGCCCCCCGTACAACGCACGGGTAAATCAGCCAGTATGATAGAAGTTTTATTTTATTTTATTTTTTATTCTATTTTTTGTGTCCAATATGATTAGATTATCCTCGAATAGTTAGTTTCCTTTTGTTTTTATGCCTATCATCCTATAATCACATGTGTTATAGTTTTGATATCCTTACCACAATTTATATTGATGAACTATTGACTACGATTTTACTTTTATAATTGTCCATGGAATCATCTCTAGTTCTTGAGTGTTGGGAATTTATGTAAATTTCTCTATTTTACGCTACAGGAGATCTTTTGTTTAGAGAAAAATCGAACAGAAAAATAAGAAGAAGAGAAATTTCGGACTGCCAAAGCTTTCACTATATGATAAATATTACAACCATATAGAATTTCACTCGCCCAACCCCCCAAGTATTACAAGGAAAAATAAATCGAACTTATCCAAACCTAGTTTTCTACCATTTGAATATCAACCAAAGAGTTACAAGAAAACTCTCTAAATAGTAAGCTCTCAATCTTTCCTCTACTAGACTGATGATCCTTAGAAGAGAATACAAGACCCTATTTATAAGAAAACAACAGACCTAAACCTACTAAAATAAGGAGAACAATTCCTAATTCTAACTGGTTTTAGGACTTTGACCAAAAGCTTTCCTTTTCCCTTTTGGATTTATTTTTGGCAATATCCCAACATTGAGCAAATCTTGAAGTTGGGAGTGCCGGCACACAAGTAATTTGCAATAAAAGTACTCTTAGGGCTTGTTTTATACACCATTTTTTCCTACTAAACTTCCATTAACTTTTTCTTTCTTATTATTTTTAATCACTCATACACTTACGTTATATTTTTTAATATATTTTTCTCAATTTTCAACCACACATCTAACACGTCGTTCGAATAAATTAACATAAATCAACAACTTCTTCTATAAAACAAGTTCTTATTTAAACAATCTTAACTTTCATCGAAGAAGGAAAATCATTAATTTATTGTTTCAAATTTCAAATTTCAAAATAAAAAAAATTTATGTTCTTATTGCATTGATGATATTCATGTACCGTATAAAATCGTATACCAAAAACGAAATTTACCATTATTCTTCCTCGTCAAAACATTCACGGAAAGAAAGCATAAATAAACGTGTGATCACGTTTACGATGACTAGTCTCTGCTCAAAATGGGCTCGAGCTCCAAAATTGATGGGGCACCGTTATAAGCCCAATCCGTGGTGTCTGCTTCTTCGAGCCCAATTAAAATCCTTTTATCCGTCTGTGCGAATGGACATCGCATCCATTCAACTCCAACCCTAAGCTAATTGAGGAGCATCACAAGGGAAAGGCGGCAAGCGGAAGAAGGGAACGTGGGCGTCGACGTGATTTCTACGAGGAGAAGTCGATATGGAACGTATGTAAGATTTTATTTTGTCTATGGTGGGTCTGTATATGCTTACAGTACTATCGATTCCTTGAATTTGTTTGCCAAATGACCGTTCACTTCTTTTTTCTGGCTCCATACAAATTTTTTTCCAGAAAAATAGCTGTTTCTAGACGGCTATATTCCTCCGGAAACAGCGATTTTTGTCGGGGTAATGTTTCTTGGATTTTTTGAATTATTTCCTCGATTTGCTGACCGTCCTTCGGCGAAAATTGGTTTTCTCGATATTATCTTCTGTTAGCCCTCTTCTTTCATGATGGTTATCTTCGTTAGAAATATTACTGTTTCTTTTTCGTGAAATTGGTGGTGTTTCTTTGGTGGTTATCTTCGGTAGATTTGCCGTTTTTTTCTAAACATTCTTCGGTTAATATAATTTTTCCAACCAAACAATATTTGCTCGACGTGGTAATCGTCCCAGAGAAAGAGGAATTTTCTTGACATCATTTGTCTTTTATTTTTGATGGCCTGTTTGTCAGTTTCTCGCTGTCTTTATAACCTCTCAAGCTCCATCTTTGTATATTATTGTTGGTAATATAATTTCTTTTCACGCTTGGGAAGCTTCAGCTCAACGCGGAGCACCAGATCAGCACATTAGCAAGAGAACCAAGAGGGCTGAAACGACACCTAACCCAGAAGGGTCTGGCCTGAACACAGAATCGTCAAGTGGTAATATGGATCTCTGTGAAATCTTCGCTACCTGGATGATTGAAGTTTGATTTTTGACAAATTTATCATTTTTTTAATTTTAAAATGTATAAATTGGAATCTTGATGATCTCCCACTGACCAGTTTTGTCCATGTATGTGGTTGCTGTGCGTTCCTTTTACTGTCACATAATTTCTTACTTTTCTCTGTCAGAGATAGTAGCAATGGACGTCACAGAATTGGTCGAGCCGTTAAGGTCCACGTTCAATGATGTGGCAACCTGGCTTGGCAAGCAGTCTGTCTTCGAGAACCTCTTCTCTGACCACCCTGACAATGTCGTGGTAATTTTTTCTTTCAACTCATTTTTCTCCAAGATGAAGTCATGTATTTGTCAACCCTGCTTGTGTAATAAATACATGCACGCATTTTATTGTTCTTTGACGGTGTAAGGCTATGTATTTCTCTGGATGTTCAAGAACTTTGGTGTAATTGCAAATTATGATGTGGACAATATTTTTTAAGACTTCAATTTATACTGTACGCATCCTATCCTTGAGTTTTTACTGTACAACTTAGCATCAGGCATGTGTAGGTCAACTTCTTTGCATCAATTTGCATGTGTTGGTAAAAATTGCTGGAGGGATGTTCCGTTAGCTTTATGCGCTTTATAGTTCTGGATGTTGGCATCGTTGTTCCTGACTTTTGCTTGATGCATGTGTTGAATATGAGTTTGATGCATGGATTCTTTTTTAGTATGTGTTTATATCATAGCCATAGCTGTTAGGACTTTGCCTTTGTCTGCTAAATATTAGGTGAATGTATCACATATTTGGTTTGATAAGAGGGAACAACTTGGAAATCTTACCATACACTGCTCCATTGTACTTGTATGCAATACATCGAATATCCCAATAACTCGAAACCTTATATATGGAGACAGTGCTTCTTTATACCTTCTTTCTTTTCCTTTTTTTTTTTTTTTGAGCGGGAAAAAAAATGCTGTCTAGGTTTTCTTTCTTTTTTGAGTTTTGTATTTTTATTGTAAACGTGTGTATGGAGAAAGGACTGGATATATGAAATTCCTTCCCTTGTTTGGCTGTTTGGCAGCGGAGGGGACACCTTCTTGAGAGACTTCGAACTGATCTGAAAAAAGGCCATGACATTGTTGCGGTGCTAGTTGAAGATGATACCAGAAACCATCTAATGTGGTAAGCCATACTGTGATATATGCATTTTATTGGTTTAAGCCGCTTCAACGAAGTTGATGGTCATTGGACAAATTTTGGTTGTGTAACTTTTAGTTAATATTAGATTTGGAATTAAATTGTTGTAAAAACCAGGTAAATTTAGAGGTGATGTGCAAATTAACCTGGTAAATTTTGGTTGGTGTATGTGTTACTGGAATTATGGGCCCTAAACAGTATTTGTGTTTCGAAATGACATGAACAAGTCCTTTGCGGTTTAAACTGTGTGCATCTTAAAGCATAGTCTTTCCATGTTAACTAATGATTGTGTTCCAAGTGTGTGTATTTATCTACGGTGTTGACGCTTATCCTAAATAAATAAGTCAATGCAATATGTCCCCAGGGATTTTAGGCGGTGGGCTGTGAAAAGAGTTGGAACCAATGACGCTGCATTGGAAGAACGTAAATTTACGACGACTGTTATAAATGAGGATGGTAACAACTACCATGCTTGGTCTCATAGACAGGTAAATTGGAATAAACATTGTTTTTGATAATAAGATCATTTTCATGTCCGTCTTTTTCTTTCTTTCTTTCTTTCTTTCTTTTTTCTTCTTCTTTTTTTTTTCTTTCCTTTTTTTTTTTTTTTTTTTTTTTTTATGTTTGTTTGGCTTTCATTGCAAAGTTGGAGACTACTTCTTGTGCAGTGGGTCTTTCGAACATTTGTTGGAGATTGGAACGACGGACTTTGGGAAGATGAACTTGTATATTGTGCCCAAATCATTGAAGACGACCCCTTTAATAGCTTTGCTTGGGATCAGGTACTCTTGGTAGATTTATTATGATTGCAATCGTAGCTGCGAATTCAAAAGTTATAAGCGTCATTACAGGGGCATGATGCGATGTGAAACCTAGCTTCTTAGAGCTTGTTTGGTCTCGAAAGTTCTGTATGGTTGTGGTGAAATCGAGTTTTTTAGAGAAATAAGTTCCTCTATTCAAAATATCATTCCCTCACTTGTAATTGCTCTCTCCGTACTTTACTTGGTGTGCAGTGTGCGGAGTGTTACGCGTATAAATATATATTGAATGACAAACATTAACAGAGTAATGAGGGCTTGTTGGTCTTTTCGAAGTAGAGGTGTGAAATGTGTTGTACTAACTAGTAAGAATACTTGACAGCTTTTGGAGGTATGAGGTAGAATGCTTTGAATGTCGATGACAATGACTCTAGTAAGAATAATATGATGTCACCAGTTTCCCCATTAGTTACCTAAATCAATTTATTATTGGTATAAATCTTCCTTTTACCGTGAGTCACTTTATGAATTTCTATTTTCGATTAGGCAGGCATTTCTTGAATTATTTGTGCTTTCAGTTTCTATATGATGACTCTAATGATGTCTTTGCCTGCTAGAGACACTTTGTATTAACAAGATGGCTGGTGGACATAGATGGGGCCACAGAGAGAGGGGATTATGATCGTATTGCAAAGGTTGACAACTATTTCGACACCGTAAGGGATGGGGAAGTTAAGTATGCTGTAAAAGCCATTGAGGCTGAACCGGGCAATCAGTGTCCTTGGACCCACATCAGAGGCCTTTACACTGTTGACCCTGGATCTCTGGGTGGCGATCTACATGTAAGAGGAACTATTTTACGTGTTTTAGAGGACGAAAGAGATCGTGTATGTGATCTCAAAGTCAGTGGTGGTATAATGGATGATGGATTTGTATCTTCCATGAATGCCAGAGGTGTTATGAATGCTCTCAACATGCTTTTGGATCTTCTCACCCATGGTTTTTTTAGGGAAGTTGGAAAGGAACCAGGCGAGAAATTCAGGAATGTGCTTGATGTCCTGTGTACAAAATCTCCATGCCTGCTCTATGTTCAGGGTGATGTTTTTGAAATTTTGCGACATGTGGACAACAATTTGACAGCTTCTGGCTTAGCATGGAGAAACATGGGACCCCGAGCAGCAGTTCTTGGGTTGTCAAGTGTCGCAAATATTGAGATTTGAGGATACTATTGTCTATTGATATTTCAACTTTAGGATTGCACTGTTGGAACTAAGCCTGTTTATTTACCTATTTGGTAGTCACTCACTTTTTGTAGAGGCCCATGATTGTATTTTGTACAATTTAATTATTATATCGTGTTTTAAAAAAATTCAAATTCAAACTAATAGTTTAATGATTTAACCAACTGAACAAATTATTATTCATAAATTATAATCCATAATAATAATAATTGCACTAAAGTTGAATTGTTGTCGAACAAGTGTTTAAATAAATAAATAAATAATTGTACTTTTTGTTCAAACTATATGTTGGTGAAATTCATGATAAATATGGTTTCTAAACATAGTCCTTGTGCAAACGATTAACAACCTGACGGCATGCGAATTAGTATAAATAAAATAAAACTCCAATTACGTACTTTACTTGGAAAGGAATCGAAAGAACAACAGAATTAGGTAGCATTAAAGATTCACTGCTATCTTCTCAAAGTGGATCAAGTTATAACATGTCTAATTGACCTCATCTTTTCAACTAGCATTGCATTAAAATACATCTATATGTAACCTTAAGAACTTGGGAGTTTCACAGGATAAAATTGGCCTTAGCAAATCAGTCTGTAGGGTCACTTGAATGAGCTCAAAGTGGGTTATCAGGGGCAGTTTCAAATGAAAACCTTACTATTGAATAGGTCCTAGTCAGAAACAAGACTCAATATGCACATGCCTACATTAATATCCTTGCATCGTAAAACCTTATTCAGATATAAATATCCTATATCTAGAAAATACAAAAAATAATAACCTACTAATAAAGGGTTTGGGCTACTCCCCTTACTGGGTTTAACCTTTTAAGGTGGAACCTCAAGCCTTAACAAGCCTGAGAGCCAAAAATATTCAAACGAGTCCACACGCTCATGGGATTTTCCAATTGTCCCCTGCTTCCTCCTTCTCGAGCCATGCGCTCCCCCTCTCCCGAGCATTGTGCTCCCAATCTCTTCTTCATGAGCATTGCGCTCCTTTTCTTCGAGATTGGTGCTCTAACGAGCCACCATCTTAGGGGGGCATATTGAGATATAAATATCCTACATCTAGAAGATACAAAAAATATAATCAACTAATAAAGGGGCTTGGGCTATTCCTCTTACTGGGTTAACCTTTTAAGCTGGAACCTCAAGCCTTAACAAACCCGAGAACATATAAGGAACAGCGACAAACCTGGATCTATGATTGTTTTCACAAGGGCATTACCTCTCCAACAAACCCAACAGGGCGCCCTCTGGAACTTGATGTAAGATAGCTAAGCTTTGCTGTCAGGTCGACCAATAAGGGAGTATAACCTGCATATGATTTTTGGCGCGTCATATGGTATTTTATTATTTGTATAAATAGTATTTTATTATTATCTGATAACACGATATTTTATTGTCGACACGTATCGACGATCCAACATTAGTTGGCATCATAAGGTGTCAACTAAGTTGGTAGATCATTTGCACTATTGAGATTGGACATTCATGCAAAGTTCTCACTTTATTGTAGCCAAGGGAAAGTGCAGCTAGTTTTAAGCAAGGTTTTAAAAATCGTAAAGTGAGACGAAGCGGCGAACTCAGGCTTCACGCTTTTTTCGAGCTTAAATGAGCTTTTTGCGCTTTGTCACGCTTTTTCGTGCTTTTGCACGCTTTTTTTGTCGATGAATCAATTTTAGTTTTGTCTCCTATTTGCACTCTAATGGGAAGGTGGGATTAAATGTTAGATCAATAAGAAGTTATAAGAAGGCATCCAGACATTGGTATGTTGCCCATGGAAGGTTCAATTATTATTTTTTTCTTTTTTCTTTTTGGTCAAAAGGTTCAATTATTTTTCTGTTAAGGTTTCTTTTGGAAAGTGTTCAGAAAGTTTTCAATAAAATTATATAGAAATGAGTGTTGAGAAGCGTGTTATGGATGTGCGTTCCATGAAACAAATGATGTGGAGTACAAAAAGTTTTTGTTTAAAAATAAATTTCTAAATGAGTCCCAGGTGTTGACATATATGTAACACCTTGCGAACTAGATTGAGTTTCAGTGCCGAAGGTGAAGCTTCAATTTTCTTCTGGTGAGGAAGACCAATCTTTAAAACCAGCGCTATAACTTTCGATAAAATATGGAGCTCAAGAAGAATCTATACGAAGGAGGCGCATGTTGCTTTCAGTCCCCAACTTATGGAGTCTCTCTCTACAAAAAGCGATATCTAATTGAAGTCATAGAACTTTCATTTTCTTAGCTAAAAGATGCATTAAATCTTCTTAGTCGAGAAGAAGTTGCTTTGCTTTGCATGGCAACAAGTTCGCGTACAATTTATTACCTTTTCTTTTCCTTACATGTTTCTTTGAAGACAATTATTAAAGAGCAAATTAGGAAAGATGAGGCATTTATCTTTCACAATTCAAAAATCCGGCCAAATCGTCTTAATTACATAAATCAAGTAGTAGCGGTTTAATGATCCTGCTCGAATTTGTTATCAATCCCCTGTTTCTATCCGGTTCAATGTTTTGTTTTCAATACCTATCCTATTCAATGTTTATGTTGTATGTTTCTTCAGTTTTTTTTTTCCTTTCTTTGTCTCTGTTAGCACACCCTCGCTCGTCTCTGTGGTGCAAATAAAACCCACCTCTATTCGAAGTAAATCAACATCAAAAGTATCCCCAACGCCCAAAAACCGGCTAAGGTGACCCCAAAATAGCATATTGCTGCAGTAACATAAGCCATCAATATGCCTCAAAAAATCGGCGCCTTCAATGGATTTTCCAGGGTCAACGGAATCGTTGCCTGAATTTCCAACCCCACGCTGCCCATGAGCTCCGACTATTGTTGCCGTTTGTTGTAATAGAAATGGACAGAACAAGTGAATAAGTGCTTGTGGAGGATGAAAATAACACTTATGGTTATGATTATTCTACCTAACACAGAGCTGTAGAGCAATAGAGAACACAAAATGAGGAAAAATGAATAGAACAAGGTTATTGTTTATTCTTTTTCTTGATTTGCCTTCTCGTTGTTGAATTTTGTTAATTTCCCAATTTATGTTTGCATTGTTTCATATTTTTATCTATGATGTAAATGTTTAATTCATTAGTGCATTGCAATCTATGTATCAGGCATGTGAAATACACTAGATATTTAGTGTGAAAAGGATAATAATTTTAAAAAGGTAAATGTAAGAAAGGTTAGACGTTAGAATTGCGCGTTATGTTTTGAGGCAAGAATGAGATGATATGAATAATTATACATTCTATATAATTCATTTGAAATATATAATAGATTACAGACTAATGAATTACACATTCTGTGTAACTAATGTGTAATGAATTATACATTCTGTGTAATTAATGTTTTAACTTATTAGTACATTACATTTTATGTGTAAGGCATATATAATGTGAAAAATATGTGTAATGAATAATATCTTTAATGCGCAATAATATTGTAATACATTACATACTCATTACACAGAGTATATAATATACATTAATCAAATTAAAGGACCAAATTGCAAAATTATAAGAGAAATTGAAAAAAATTAAAATACAAATGAAAAAAAATCTATGAGGAATTATGCAAAAAAAATTAAATTGAAAATGACAATATGTGTACTAAACATTAATTAATTAAATCAAATGGTCAAATTACGAAATTATAAGAAAAAAAACAGAAAAAGAATATTTACAATGAAAATTACAAATTATTTGAAGAATTGTAGGGAAAAAAACTTAAATTGAAAACTTATTAAGAAAAATGAAAATCAATGCATTACTGCCATTACACAAAGTGTGTAATTATGTTGTAATATATTCCACAGAGTGTGTAAGGCATTACACAGACTGTGTAACGTATCTTAACTCAACTAAAGGACCAATTTTCGAAATTATATGAAATTTTTTTAAAAGGGTTTAAAATGAAAATGAGAAAATCTATACATGAAATAATTGACTCCACCTGTTCAATTTTCTCCGATTTCTGTAATTTATCTCTAATCTTTCAGTTAAGCGCATAATTAATTTGTCATTACCGGATTTATCTAAAAAAAACCTAAAATTCTATATTAATGGAAAAGTCCCATTATTAAATTTAAAAAAATTGAAATTCGGGGAATTTTGGTAGACACATTCCAATAGTAACACACGACTTTTCAAATATATGTGTGTGTCTCTTCCTCTTCTCATCTTCAGCTATTTTCTACATGTTGGGTCTTAAATTTCTTTCTTCTTATTCATTACAACTTTATGATTAATTTTTGTTAATGTCTCTTTGCATGTTGTGGAAAATAAAGTAATAATTCTTGTGGAACAAAAATGTGGACATCGATTGCAAAACACACCTACATATATAAATCAAGCAGAACGATTAGCTAGATTATTAAACATGCTTCTTTTTACGATTTTAATATTTGGGGATATTTTAATGCATATTCCCATGTTAGTTGCATTGCTTTGCTTTTCATATATGTGATAAACGCATTTACTATGCAGCTCCTAAAAAATTCATTAATATAGATTTAGGCAACATCAAACTACTTAAAGTTTCATATGAAGATTCAAAGAGATTCTTACCTTATAATTCTTTTTAAACTGTTGACTTTATTTTTATAAAGTTAATTTGTTGGCATTTTCTATTTTTAATATTTATAATTAAATTAATTAAATTTTATAGTTAGTTAATTATATTTAATTATGAATTTATTTGTTGGACTTTATTATCACATGGATTTTTATTATAATCTTTGTTTATTTAATAGGATAATCCTGGTTTGATTGTGATTATTATAACAAGAGCATTCATTGAAGCTTGAAACCCTAGTAGGCATGCCCTACCAAACTTAGGTGTCTAAGTTCAATGTATCAAGTTTTTTGGTAAGAGTTTTATACCATTTTTGGTAAGGATTTTATTTTATATTATAGTGTTACCTTATGTATTTATCCTACAACTAATAATATTCTTATTCCGACTTGAAGTCTTATGTTAATTAGGAGTCTCGGTCACCAAGAAAATAAGTTACAATAAAGACACCAAAAAAAAAAAAAAAAAGAAGACATACACGTTCAATGAGAAAAAATGGGTCCCCTACAGACTCAACGTTTCAACCTTCTCCATCGTGCATGAATTGTTCAAGTTATTTCTTGATCTAATTTGTGTACCAACCCTTGATTGCTTGGCATCGGGTCTCAAATCTTCGGGAGGAGTCCAACCACTAATAGAAGAGCCCACAACGGGCAGAGATCAACACGGGAGATGCAGATTTATTGCGAGATCGCAGTTAGGAAGAAAGAACAAGGAGTATATTAGCTTTTGGATTTCTTGTAAAGATTTAAACACTTTGGATTTAATGGATTGGTTTTGCTATCAGGAGAGGAGCATGTGGTTTTTCACCCAGTTGGGTTTTTGATGTAGGCGCACTAAAACTTCAATAATTCACGGATTGCAAATAATACGAACGAAAAAATAAGCGTTGTTCTTATTAAAACGCAACAGAATCAAAACTCTACATGTTGAAGTCTCAAATAAGTAAGAAATAAACCCTATTGGGCCGGCAGACCCACACTGGGCTTTGATACGGACCTCATTGGTCTCGATGCCAACGCAACCCAACCCAGATTGGATTAGATCCCAGAAAAGCCAATCACTGGTGGAGATCGAAAACCTGACGACCTTCTACTCACGAAGTGACAACAATAGGCTGAAACCTATCACCTTCAACTGTGCGTAGTAGACAACCGGTAGGGGTGAACGCCACAAGAGTTGATCACGCTCTTGATAAGTTCGATGTGTTCAAAAGAACAACAAGAGAAATCAATTCTCTCAAGAAAAGTATAAGCTCTCTCTTTTCATGTATGAACCAAGAGTTAAGTTACAAATGGCTTGTTTCCACTTGTTATACAAGTAGCAAAGGAAATAATAATAAAATAATAAAATATCTAAAAAGTAGTCACAAAAATGACTAAGTCGGCCAAAATTACGGCCGTAAGTATAGGATTTACGGCCGTAAATTCCTAAGTTACGGCCGTATTCATCAAAAGTACGGCCGTAATAAGCTCTCGCCCCCAAAACGGTCAAAAGCGGATCCTACAGTTACGGCCAGTATGTGACACGATTCTGTAGTAAATAATTCGTTCTACTAGTATTATAAACTTGTACGGTCGTAATTAGCTCTCTGCATATTTTGGCCCCAAAAGTGGAACTTGAAGTTACGGCCGTAAGGACCAATGATACGGCCGTAAAGATACTGATACGGCCGTAAGACTTATAATTACGGCCGTAATTATTCTCTGCTGAAATTTTCTCCGCTTTCACTGCCTGGACAACCTTCATTGTTTTGGCTATAACTTTCGAACCCGATGTTCAAATGAGGTGATTCAAAGCTCCATGTAATCTAGACTCGATGAGCTTCAATTCTTCAAAGACTCTGCCTTTAAATTCTCGCTCGTTCCAACAATGTACAGCTTTGAACCCGGTCGAACATCCCAAGTTGCGTGAAATCTCTTCATTTCTGCTCCACTTGGCTTGAACTTCATTTCTGCTCCAAGTTGCGTGAAATCTCTTCATTTCTGCTCCTATTGGGCCGGCAGACCCACGCTGGGCTTGGCCTTATTAAAATAAACACGAAAAGAACTAGTAAAAAAAATTGCAATTTTGACCCCTAAACAATCTCGAAACGCGAAAATAAATCCCTCTTGCACTTCTCGCGAGCTTTCCGAATTGGGGCCATGGATCCAAAACGGACATCGTATACAAAAGTTAATGTCCACTTCTTCGAACACCGACCAATGAAGTAATCCATGAACCCATGCGCATCAGTTTTCCATGTTAAAATCTTGTGTTCTTGTTTATTTTACTGTTTTAATTTCTGTATTACAAACAATTGCATCTAGCACGATTAGTTTAGTAGGACGCATCTAACTAACGGACATCTACATATTGATTGCACACTTAAACAGTAACTTTCACTAGATGCCTCTAGGTCACAGAACACGCTTCAGACGCGTCTCACTATTTTAAAACAGATTGTTTAGACAACTTTAAAACTTTCATAAACTTTATGAAGTCGTGAGATACATACTACACATTATACCATGACATCATCATTTATGCCATAAATTTAGGTAACTGTATTAATTTCAATCATTTGTACAAAACATCGAATTCTTGGGGGTCAATAGTTTACCAAAAATCAGAAATAATGTTTTGTCGAATGGATTAATTTTTGTCTATGAGCACTGATCTTTTATCAACTATATTGTGTTTTTTTAATTTCTATCTAATAGTGCAGGAGTTGGAGGGATGAGGAAAATAGTGTGGGATAAAATTTTAAAATGTGAAGTGCGTATTGCATGTTTACTGTGATATATTAGTTATAAATGATTTGTATTTTAATAGTTAATAGTTTATATTGTTTTTGTGCAGAAAATATATTAGATTATTTCGATGTGACGTGTTATTCAGATGTACTTGCTTTTGTGAATTACTGTTAAACTACTGCTATAACATGTCTCAAGATATTTGGGTCAATGAAAATGAATTGAGGCTTAATTATTGGACATTTTTTGTTCAATATTTGGTTAAACTTTTTTCCATTGAATGAGGTTGCATTTGATTTTATTTCAATTTTAAATTCAACGGAGATAGTTTATTTATGTATAACTAATTTTTCTTGTACTGAAATTAATTAGATCTTGCTTCATATTTCATTTATAGAGTAATTACATCATGATCCGCAAAAGCAACTTGAAAACATTCGCGGTAAGGCATATTTTTGAGGAATATGAATTTAAGTTGTGATTATATTATAGGGCCTCATCATTTGGTTGTTTCGAAAATTATGTTTAAATCCATAACGAGTGTTGGAAATATGGGGACCATGTACGTAATTAATTATGTGCAACATTTCCTAAATGCAGTGAGTGTTGTTGATCTTTTAGATTAGTTTTGATTATACCTGGTCTTTGTGGCCTTTTCAAGTAGTTGCAAATGCGCACTTCAAAACGTCCTACCTAATAAGTGTGGAAATGTAATGTTTAAATGAGTTTTCTATGTTTGATCTGACATTAACAAGTTTTATGTGTAAAAGAGCAAATTTTAAACAAATAAATATTTGGAAGGAGTCAGGGGTGCAATATGTTGTTTTCACACACACACAACACACACCGCATATCATGATGTTGATTATATTACAAAGAGGCAAGAAGATAACATAGGTGGATCACTAGATAAGAATTTTCATGTAGAAATTTGAGGTAAAGATATTGATCCTATTCTTCATGAAGCAATAGTAGAAGATATGTAGTTCTTCGTGAAGCAGTAGCAATATATGGCTATATGCTACATGGTCTATGTAGGCCCGATAATGTAGGAAATACAAGAAAGGCTCTGCCATAATAAATATAATGGAGTTTATCGATTTCCATAACCAAGGCCTCTAACCAAGCAAGTACAAACTGTATTAAGTTTGATCATAGATCAAATTCTTTCTATGGCCTTCATTAGTTTAACCTTTTTTTTTTTCCTTTTTTTTTATTTTTTGTTTTTTGTTTTTTAAATATTACTATTTTAATTTTAACTCGCACACCTTCCATCTTTTACATATAACGTGCAACGCAAGTTTTCATATACTAGTAATAAGATTAAAAAGTGGGGATCTTTGAAATTTTGTGATTTCCAATAACATCCCCACTCATATTTTATTTAGTTCAAAATGACCTTATTAAAAAAAATACGGAAATTGGAGTAAAAAAAATCTGAATTTGGCCCAAATTGATAGAATCCGTCCATTTTTCCCATTAATTAAGTCACATTTTGCTATTTTGTCCTCTTCTTCTGGGGTATTTTGATCATTCAACTTAAAATAAATCGTTTATTGCACAAAAGGTTCTACCATTTTGGGGTTATTACAATCAGGTCTCAAAATCTTGAATTTTGTATAAATTTGTTCAAAATTTCAATTAAATTGCATAATTTCAACTTTTTGATAAACATATTTATTTGGTCCATAATTGATTTTGTCAAATTAATTTGATACTAATTAAATAGTTTTTAAATTTTTAATGTAGTAGCATTTGTTCGAGTTAATATCATAATTTTTTAAAAATTTCATTATAATGAGATACACACAGATTTTGATTTAAACAAATGGTTAATAATGAATGCAAGTATCGTATATCCATAAAATATTAGTAGGAGTATCTCACTATAAAAAATATACCAAATGCACAAAAATAATAAAAGAAATTAATTAATGTTTGAAAAATAATTTTACTATACCTCCATATAATTTTGAAAATTTCTTTTTGTTAAGTAACAACTGATAATTAATGTTTTCTAAAAAAAAAAAAACGTCTTTATTAGATTGCTATAAATATGTACTTTAGATATTAATGAAAATACACTAAGGCGACTGTATTTGATTTGGATTGTAAGGATTTTAATAGGCTTTGAAATTGAATGACTTTCATTGAATTTAGCGAACTTTTATTGATTTTTAATAGATTTTTACGGATTTTCACAAAATACAGAAAAAACTTCAATGGATTTGGAAGAATTTTTATTTCAAAATTTTGATGGCTTTCTTTAGAATTCATTTACATTATAAATTTTCATTTCATAAAATAAATTATTAAACTTATTGAATTACAAAGGATGCCATTTAATGTAAAATGAATTTATTATTATTTTTTTAAACACAGGACGCCATTTAGTTATATCTTGAATTGCTACTTATACAAATAAATTATCAATATAATAAATAACAAATTACATTTCTCATATCTATACAATATTTTTTGAAAAAGATAATAAATTATTAAACTTATTGAGTTACAAAGGATGCTATTAAATGTAAAATGAATTTATTTTTTAAAAAAAGCAGAGGACGCCATTTGATTATATCTTGAATTGCTCCTTGTACAAATAAATTATCAATATACGTAATAACAAATTACATTTCTCATATCTATACAATATTTTTTGAAAAAGATAATAGATTTTTTAACTAAAAATACATAACTATTGCAAATAGAAATTTCAGAATATTTTCATATAATTTAATGAAAAAAACTAAAAAGTATCCCATATTTAATCAATATATCAACACATATATCATGTTATTAAAGTAAGGAATAAATATAAAGTATTCAATTGTAAATTGTAAAATTTTTTTACAAACTTTTGTAAATAATTATCTTCTTCATGGAAAGTTGAAGAAAAAGATAATAAAAATGTTATAAGAACTTTTTTACATTATTCTTATTGTAAAATTAAGTAAAAATATAGAAGAAAAAGTAATAAGAAGTAATAAGAAATGGTGGTGGTGGTGGCGGCGGCAGCGACAGTGTTGGCGGCAGTGGTGAGGTGGTGGTGGTGGAGGAGGCGGCTACAGCGGCAACGGCACCGCAACAAGGTCATGTTCTTTCTTCAGATCAGTTTGAAATCTCTCAAGTAGACGTCTCCTCCGTTGCCAAACAAAGAATGGAATATTATCTATCCAATTCTTTCTCCATACACACGTTTTAAAAAAATTTAAAAAATACAAAAATTAAAAAAAGAAAGAAAACCTAGACAGGAATCCCCAAAAAAAAAAAATCCATAACTATGATATAAACACATACTAAAAAGGAATCCATGTACTAAACTCATATTCAACACTCATCAAGCAAAAGCCAGGAACAACCCTGCCAACATCTAGAAATCTAAAGCACATAAAGCTAACGGAACATCCCTCTAGCAATTTTTGCCAACACAAGCAAATTACACCTAAGTAGTCCAATCAAAACTCAAGGAAGAAAAAATTACCTTGGCCTTGACATGGCGCTCACAGAAGAAGTCATTGAAGACTGACTGCGCACAAAGCCAGGTTATCACATCATTGAACATGGACCTTAACGGCCCCAGCAACTGTGGACGTAAGTCGTCATCACACGATGTGGTGCCCATTGCTACTGTCTCTGGGAGAGAAAAGTAACAAATTATGTGACATTAAAAGAAACGCACGGCATCACATAGATGGACAAAACTAGTCAGTGGGAGAGAATCAAAACTCCAGTTTATACATTAAAAATTAAAGAGTAATAATAACCGAAGAATGTTTAACGATGCTAGACAAAAACCGGCAACTCTACCGAAGATAATCACCAAAGAAACACAATTTCATGGAAACGAAATAGTAATATTTCTAACGAATTGAAGATTGCCATCAAGAAGATTTAAAAATCAATTTTCCTAACAGATTCTTGGAATCAATACTACTGTTAATATATGCAGCCCCATCATATATAGACAAAATAAAATTTGACATACCTTCCATGTCGACCTATTCTTGTAGAAATCACAGCCGCTTGCCGCCTTTCCCTTGTGATGCTCTCTAGATTCTCTAGCTTAGGGTTTTCATTTCTTGTATTTCAACAATACGCCTTCGTTCACTTGCCAACAATTGGCATGCCCACGCCCCCACGTGGCGCCCTCACAGGGCGCCACGTTATCCGATGAATTTTTTTTTTTTTTTAAAATTTTTTTTGTATCTACGTGGTATGAGATGAATAATACATAACTGCCTCCTGATTGTGAGAGGTCCATGTGGACCCTACGAATTTTTTGGAGTGTGGGCATGCTAATCGCCTTTGTTCACCTGCCAACAGTTGGGATGCCCACCCTCCCACGCAGCGCCCTCACAGGGGACTTTTGGTAAGACTCGTGTTTTCAATGTGAGTTGCAAAAATGCCGGACAATTGTAATTTAATTTTCTCAAAAATAGTCAAGATAGTTACAAATATAGATGAGATATCCAAATATGAGAACAAAAATAAATGGATAACACCAGAAAAATAAAATATGTCATAAATTAAATAGAAAATTAAAAATATAAAAATACAAATGGAATTTCAATAGATGACGACATCTAACTCCCACTTAAAAAGGACCATCGTTATAGATATCTAGTAGGGGATAATTATGTTAGAGATAATAATCTTTCAAAAAAACCATCATATATTATTTCCTTTGAAAAAATAAATAAATAATAATTATATCTTTTTTTAAAAAAATAAAAATTATATCTTATAATCATTATTTGAATTATAAATTATAATAACATTGCATTTCTCATTTCCAGATTCTTATGTTTTTACGTGTCATAAAACTACATTATTATTTGTATAATGTTTCAAAAAACTATTTGTATAAAGTCTTTCGCAGTACAGTAATAGCTTATTATTACATGCACCAATAATTTCCTATTAACAAGTTGGCACCCTACAGTATTAATTTTTTCACATGTCACCCTCATTCTAAATGGAGGGGGACCCACACCCTGTTCGACCAATACCCACGCTCTATATGACAAATTGTCATTTTACGGTGCCAACTTATTGGCATTGGAACGTGAGCATTATTATATGAATTGGGCATGTAGCGACAAAACACTTCCAAAACTACAGTTATGATCTCCTGCCCACTAAGTGTGCAGGACATATGCCCACACATGGTAAAATTTGGGAAAAAATGTGGAGCCTATATGAGTCCCCCGCTATCAAGGGGCTGTTATGTATTATTCATCTTACTTAACGTAGATTCAAAAAAAAAATTTTAAAATTTTTTTTGGGCGACGTGGCACCCCCACGGCGCGCCACGTCGCCATGTGGGCATGGTCCCTGCCCACTAAGTGGGCAGGTGATCATTTGCGTCCAAAACTATGTTACTTGATCACAACTGCAATTGCGTCAATGTCAACCATCATTAATAATCTCAAGTTGATATTGAAGTCTGATGTTGCATTGAGCAAAATGGCCTCACGGACACCAATTGATACTGCGATATTCTACGGTAATATAAATTTTGGCAATGTTACTATAAATTTTAGGAAAATGAGAGTTGTTCACACAAAAGGGTGTCATATAAATACCATATTTTACTAGAGTGTGGTATAAAATTATCATTCTACCCTTTGAATGTGGATTTTTTTTGGGAGGGGGTCGGGGGGACACTTTATTTATAATGTGATATTTGTGTGGCACCATTTTGTACGATAATGTAGCATTTCCGTGAATTTTATCATCGTTTAAACAAGAAATATAAAATTATATATGAAGTGACAATTAAAAAGATTCAGATTCATTCCTAAACTTGTTATGCGCGTAAATACTTTTGTTTTCCTTTTAAAAATTATTTTATCTTTAACTTTTATATTTGTGTAAATTTCCCTAAAAATGCTCATTCTATTTCCATTAAATTTATTTTTTCTCTTTTATCAATCTCAAGTAACCATATGATTTGAAAATATATTTTATATTTGTTAATACACATCAGCGCCTGTTAGCGAATTAATTTTTATAAATTTTTAAATATACTTTTTGAAATTTGAACTAATCACATCCACATAACACGTGGGATCTATATGTATTACACAAATCTCCACCACTGAACTCCACTCATTCTCTCTCATATATCACATCAAAATTCATTTTTACACATACACTAACACTCACAATTCTCACACACATATGAAAAGGTAAGATTAATCTTTTCAAAATAATGAATAAACAAGCCCCTATCGCAATCAACGTTACACATATATCTATGCGACAGTGAATGATGTTGTGATGTTTACATCATACCCAGATAATCATATTCAATGTCCAAGTAATACACATTGTGTTGAGTACATAACAATTATAATATACCCACCTGAATAGTAGATCAACGTTGCTTTTTGCACTTTTCCTATAAACTTACACTAATTACTCTATGTGAACGTTCAAAGGCCATGCATCACATTACACATGTACACAACATCATCAAATACGTGACACGCAAAAACACACACACACATCCCCACTCTAACACACTTAACAATACTATAAAACTACAAAACTATAAAACCCTCCAACCTTGCTCTCACTTTCTCCAAATTCCCATAAATCTCTGTCTTCCTTCCACCAAAACCATGGCTGTGCTTCTGCTGTGTTCACTTCTTCTCTTCGCCATCACCAGTCCTTCAGCTACAGAAGCTGCTTACTGCATGTGCAGAGATGGAATGAGTGAAACCCTTCTGCAGAAGAACATAGATTATGCTTGTGGAGCTGGGGCTGATTGCGGCTCAATCCTACAAAATGGGCCGTGTTTCAGCCCAAACACTGTTAAGGATCATTGCCATTATGCTGTTAACAGTTATTTCCAGAGAAAGGGACAGATTACTGGTAGTTGTGATTTTGCAGGCACTGCCACTGTTTCTCAGACTGCTCCTAGTAAGATTCTTTCATGTTTGCTCATAGAAACTTTACTTAAAAAATTAAGTTTCTTATTTTTTGGTTGTTGGTTCTGCTTATCTGTGTGCTCGTGTTTGTTTTTGATCGATGTTCTGCAGATGCTGCTTCTGGTTGTGTGTATCCAGCCACTCCTAAGTGTGTTTGCTTTATGACTTTAACCCATTTGGCTATGAATAATTGGGATAGAGATTCTTATTCTTCTTAAGAAAGTTGAATAATAATATTTTGGTGCATAATTTATGATCGAAAATTTGTAAAAATCTTTTAGAAGTAGTTTTCTCAAGCATACTTGGGAGCATGTTTGATATATACGAAAAAAATTTAAAATAAAAAATAAAAACTGATGAATAAAAATTTTTAAGAGTTCAAGGTTGAAGATGAATTTAAGCAGAGATTGGGGATATATAGATAAATTTTTGTTTCATTAAATCTTATGTTGAATAGTAATGTGGATCACGAATAATAATGAATAATGATATAACATATAGGGAAATGCTAGACTGCCATAATGAATGTCATAATGGTTGACATAATAACAGTTGGCATATTTAATAACCATCCATCTAAAAGTGATGGAGTAGTTGAAATTGTAGGATCATGACACATGTCTATTATATCAACCATTATGGCATCTATTATGGTGATGTGACATTTGACTTTAACTAAACTCTAAAATGAATTTTTCGATTAAAAAAAGTGTTAACAAACACATGCTTACAAGATCCAATGGTTTTATTAGGAATCTTTGCAAAAGTTTGGCACAAAGCGAATCCCATGGTCATCCCATTTCATGTTAAACATGAGATATGAGATTCATTCTTCCTGATCTTTACATTACTCAGCAATGCCGGAACAACGACTACGACCCCAACAAACACGCCGATAATAGGAGGAACTCCAAACACCGGCATCCCAACAACCACCACTGGAGGAACTCCAAACACAGGATTCCCGACTACAATACCGGGCACCACTATGGGTCCCGGCTTTGGCATTGCACCCACCGGGAGCTTCAACGACATTAGCACATGTTCGACTCCATTTCAAAGGCCCCTGTTGGTTTTATGCCTCCTAATTTCGGGCTTCTTGTTTCGATGGGAGGCCTAGAAGATTAGAGGGCCACTATTTGTGAATTTTATGTTGAAGATTCTTCCCACTTGGCAACTTTTGTTCCCCTTCCAGCTTTGTGAATATGAAGGGAATGTGATTCCTATTTTTTTGTAGGGGTGGTGGAAGTTTAGATAGTCGCTTTGTATATGTACATGCATGGATATTTTATTTCACGGGCCATAATCAATTACTCATGTGATTGTGCCGCGAGATGGGATAACACTGTCATAGAGACATCTAATTTTATAAGAGACTCTGTTAGGAGAAATTTTGCGAGATGAGACGTCTAATTCACGAGATTTTGATACGTCGCATGCAATCATCATTATTACTTTTAACTAAAAGATAGCATGCCGCATCACAAAAGTGTTGCCACCTCGTCCACCAATGGGGCTGTGACCTGATTATGCGGGTGCACTAAGTGGGACGGTGCCCGCCTCATACTAGTTTTGTCTGGGTTTGTCTCTCTCTATGTCACTGTTCAGTCAAAGTCTTGCCACTGTTCGGCTTAAAAATTTTACCAAGATGAATGTTTACACGAACACATGCATAAGCTCTTGAATTTAAATTTTTTCATCACTTCTTACACGTGAAAACCCAAAATTTACATTGTGAGAAAGTTAATAAGTGGAGTGTAACGTCAAGAGAGAACAGAGCTCTGTTCATCCACCCGTCTTTTAGCTTCAATGAACTCAAGAATCAACTTCAAAACAGCATTGGGCTTCTCAACATGGGGTATGTGACCACAGTCGGGTATTTGGCGTATAATTGCATTTGGTAGTTCACAATGCAGTCTCTGTATCATAAAACTCGAGTCAAGCTTCTTCATTATATCTCATATAAGCAAAGCCAAACTGGACTTACCACCCCAAGCTTGCTGTCAATAATCTAATCATTTTGACCCCAAATTATAAGTGTTTTTTGCTTTACCTGCATTACATAGCAATAGTTAAGACAAATTCCATGAGAAAGTAAAGTGTGTGCACTGATCATAAAATCAACGGTTGCATCCTCCCACCAAGGTAGCAGACAATGTAGGCGTCCAATCTGAGATATTAACAACGACAAATCAAACCTTGTCTCACAAAAGAACATAGCAGTATAGTATGATATAACAGAGGCATAACAAAGAAACACTAACATTTGTCCAGTCGAGGCAGGTACTGAATTGTATATTATTAAAAGCCAACGAAGTTGCATACAAGCGTAATGGGATACTCTTTAACAGATACACCCGTCCAACAGAAGAATGTCGTTCAAGAATTTGTTCAAAGTCTGGTAGAAAACTGCTATAAGTAGCTCCCAGTTTACACTCTGGCTGACAACTTAGAAATGTGGGCCTTGTCGGCTTGTCATGACGATTGATTTAAAAGCAGTTGGTGTGTGAGGAAATTGAAGTTGTCAAGTGTAATAATCAGTGGCGGATCCAGCACCTGTCGAGGCTTCGCGGCAGCGCGTGCTGGATCCGCAGGAAGTTCTCTATCCTCACCGGCAGATGCGCAGAAAACCAGAGATCGTATTAAGCAAGAAGATGAAAATACTGCAGGGTTTGGGTGTTTTTCATTTTAAATTGGGCCATTTTTGTGGACTTTTATGCTAGAAAAATGGGGGGCTAATATCAACAAACCCAACTCATCCTTCAGGCTTTCTCTATGCGTGCGTCTCGGAATTCAATTTATGTCCTTGAAATTGAATTGTTAAAGGTTATTTTTCACGTGTATTTTATTTTGTGTTCATTATGCCCCCGTTTTTCAAGTATTTTTTTTCACTTTTTTTCACTTTTTACAAATTTTTTATCCATTCTTTCTTTACCCTAAATCAATCACATCCACATATCTCATCACATCCACAAATCTCAACCACTCAACTCAACTCATTATCTCTCATCTTTTACATTAAAAACCATTATAATATATTCCCTAACACACCCTATTTCTCTTACTTTGTAGTTGATTTGAATTTTTTTACACTGATGAAATTAATTTAGTTTATCTTAGGTTTAGCTTAAACTTAATTTTGATTTAGTTATTTAGTATAAAGGAGAACTAGGTATGGTTAGTTAATTTTTTATTTAGAGTACTTCGTTTAATTTAGTTAGTTTAGTATTGAAATTGAATCAATAGTGGATCTTTGTTGATTATTTTTCTTTTATATTAAGGATTTAGTTAATAATTAGTTTAGTTAATTATTGATTTGAACGGACAATTGTTGTTTAAGTTCTTTTTCCAATTCTTTCTTCCTTTCTTTCTTTTTTTTGAGATTTTAATATATTTTTGCAAATTTTATGTGTCATTAAATTGATTTACAAGTTATGCACAGTGGCTTGTCACACCCCGAGGCTTTTTAAAAGGTTCTAGACACAGATTTGTTGGAAATACAATTAGAATTCTCTAGAAAGCTTCTACACAAGACGTGGAGTATTCTAAATCTTGTATCTAGAATAATCCCTTGTAAATATCATGTAAATATTTTAGATATTTTTTAGAGAATTGTAAAGGATTCTAGATGACGAATGTAGGCCGCTAGATCAAATTGATCACCATTGTCCATTCAAATGATGTGGGAACTATAAATAGGGTTCTTGCCCTTCATTTGTAACTATCCAAGAAGTTGTAAAGCAATAAAGATCTCATAGATTCCCCTAACTCTCTTGATAGTATTCTAGCTTTTATGTGTCAATTTTTTCTTACTTGGCTTTCTTCGTCCAACAAAGGCTTACTTGGTGTGATTACCGCAAGGGGCGGTGGAATTTGGGAAACGCTAAGGCCATATGTTATTTGGTGAAAGCTATGAGTACGTGACATGCCGATCTAGCTGAACGAATTTCCTGAATCCGTCCCTGGTAATAGTTGTAATCCAGATGTAAACCAGCATGACTTCTTTAAATACCGCAGTTTTTTAATTTTTTTCTTTCTCATATTCGTAAATCTATTTCTTCCCTATGAGTCAAGAACTTCACAGGAAACACTCACCCCAGCATATGCTACAGCTTTGGGTAGCTTTGTAAGGTTTCCTGTACCTTCTGCATAGACACTTGCATCAATTAAAATCAGCTTATCGACCTGAAGTAACATAGAGAATCTCCTGAAAGTGAGACATGAGAAAATGGCACCAATAATCATGGAAAATACTGAAGAGCACCTGTGTTTTTTACTAAACTTCCTTTTTTTTTGGTTGGTGTGGGGTGGTGGGGGTGTGACAACTACAAAATGTGTTGATAATGATTAATAGTTCTGAATGTACCTTTGAAATTAAACTATGACTTTGACCAACTACTATTTAATATCATATCCCAATGTATAATCCATGATTATGTCATACTTACAGCTTGTGGATAGTTCACTGCAAAATCAATTACAACGGCAGCTCCAAGACTTGGGCCGACCAATGTCATGGGTCGCTTGATGTACGACTTCCAAAACTAGTGAAAACACACCCAATAAAAATCAACTCCGAGTGGATAAAGTGGAAAAAAAAAACTACTTGTACATAATCGTTTACATCAGCATATAAAGTAGGAAATGTTAAATCTTGATGTTGATTGATGACTTCACAAATCCGAGCCACATATTATTATGTAGACCATTATGTAAATATAGCATGATTGTGTCAATGGTAGAGCAAGTGGATACCTGATAAAGGTGCTCGCGTTTTGAAGCTACATTGAACGATGGAACTTTCTCTAATAATTGAAAGGGGAAATTATAGAAATTAAAAAATTATTACATAAAAATTTTATGATTAAATAGAATTCCCAAATGAAATTTATGATGAAGATGCTGGAAAAGACAAGTGGAGAACAACCGAAAACATGCCTAAATCGGAGAAGCCCCACCCAAGAATATCTACTGCCCAAGTCTCTAAACCAGCCTCCTCAAGCAATGGATACATGTATCTCCATTCTAAACAGGAGCTGAAGAATGAGAAGAGATGACTGTGGAAACGCATAAAAAGAGCAATGCTTTCACATTAATTTCCTAAGATGCAAACCTGTCAAAGCCGTGAAGAAGAACCACTGGATTGGTATTGAAACACTTCTTTGGCTTTACACAACTATTCATGATAGCATTCCTTCTAAAACTTACCTAAAAAGAAGGAAGAGTTCATTCTTCACTATTAGTTGATTTAGTTCCAATAGCACACAACACTTCAGCTCCAATTTTAAGTTTTGTAATCTAATTTCAATCTTTAACTCTCATTCCCCATATCTCCACCAGTTGAATACTTACTGTTATAAAATCTACCACCACAGCAGCTTCACCATTCCGACCATTAAAGTATAATTGGATAATTGGATAATTGGATAAACAAATCCCCTAATCATCAAAGTATTAAATTCATCCAAAACCAAAAATGAGAGAGTAGAAATCAGTGAGAACAAGCAGGCTTTGAAGTCTAATTATATACCACTACTTTTTACAGCATAATGAAGACAACAAACAACTAAATAGTATTAAACATGCCATAGAACCCAATCGAACAAAATCAGAACATTTTGAAAAACCCCAGTCCAATTACATTTTGAAAAACTAGAAATTCTAATAGATAATGCGAGCTTACATTCACAGGCAATCTTTCAATCCTTGAGGAGAGTTTTCTGGCGGACGTGTCTTTGATATTCTCAACTTCTTCGGGAAGAAATGAGAGAAATTCACTAGCACGCACTGTAAAATGATTGTGCTTCGTGTATTTCTTGGGTTTCAGTCCGACGAGAGGTGGAGCTAGGGCGGGGACTGAGAAGGTGGCAGTAGCTAGCATGGCGGTGGGTCGACCCGACACCGAAATGGACAGCAAGACCCGCTGAATTGCAAGTAGAACTACTTGAGGAGAGTTGGGAGAAACTGAGAGCATCTTCAATGCAAAAGTGGTGTGCACAATGACGTGGAGGAGAGAGATAGAGAGAAGATGATTATTTTAATATATAAAGAGAATGGAAGAAAGTATAGGGAAAAAAGAGCGGAAAAAGTGAAAAAGAAGAGAGAGATAGAGAAAAAATTCAAAAATAATAATAAAATAATAGTGGAGGAAGTGGAGATGGGAGTCCATTTGTGGACTTGGCACGGGACACGATGGAAGAAAAGTGAGGAAAAAATGAGATAATTGAGTGAAAAGTGATTTTAAAAAATGAAAATAGGAAAAATATGTGGGACCCATGTAAAAAAATGTGTCTACATCTCTCTTCTAGTGCACACAAGAAATGGACATGGCATTGAAGATGCTCTGAAAAATTGCATTTTTTAGCCCATCTGATGTAGAAAAAATAGCACCAAGTCCTCAGCTTTTGATGGCACGATAAATTGGCATTAATCTTTTTGTCCTTAAGATTGGAGAGTCTTCACTACTTTGTAAGGGTATATGTATAAGTTTTCAAATTGGTAGCAATAGGGATTTAACTTTTTAACTCACTGCGCACTAAGAACATACACTGTATTTTTGGTATTTTAGTCCCCAAACTTAAAATTCGTTGTGCGTTCAGGACCTCCATCAGTTTGCCACTGTTTAGTCACTCATGTGCGATTTTTCAAGAACAAAATAGTCTTAACTTTTGGGTATTATTAACATCAAATCCCAAAATATAATTTTTTTCTATGGGTGTTTATTTGGTCCATAAATAATTTTATGGAATTAATTTGATATTGATTAAATGGTTTTTATAAAAAAAAATTCACCAAAGTAGCATTTGTTCGTATTAATATAATATAATATAATATAATATCACAATTTTAAAAATATTCTTTATCATTAGAGATGCGCGCATTGTGATTTTGGGGGGATGGGGTGGGGGTGGGGAGGTTTTGATTATTTTTCTTTTTTAATTTGATTTTAATTTTTTTAAGAAAATTTATTTGATTTTATTAATTCTTTGTATTCAATATATTTTTTTACAGTGATGTATTCCTAATAAAATTTTATGTTGGCATAATCATTACATTTAATATTAATTGTTGTTTAAAATGAAAATGTGCATGTCTCTAATGTTAAAAAAATTCGAACTTTTTCTTTTTTTGGATCTTTTCGTAGTAATATATTCCCAATAAAATTTTATGTAGATACAATAATTATATTTATTATTAACTATTGGTTAAAATCACAATCTAATCGTCTCCAATGGTAAAGAACATTTTCGAAAGTTATGATATTATATTATATTATATTATATTATATTAATACGAAAAAATGCCACTGTGTTGAAAATTTTTAATAAAAACTATTTAATCTGTATCAAATTAATTCAATAAAATTAATTACAGACCAAATAAACGCCCATAGAAAAAATAAAATGTAAAATTGTACAATTTAACTAAATTTTGAACTAAAATATATATTTTTCAAACTTCTGGACTTGATTGTAATAATACCTAAAAGTTATAACCATTTTGACCTTGAAAAATCGTACATGAGGTGCACATGAGTGACTTGATCGTGGTAAATTGACGGAGGTCCTAAATGCGCAACAAATTTTGAGTTTGGGGATTAAAATGCCAAAAAACTAAATATAAATCCTTAGTGCGTAGCAAGTTAAAAGATTAGGTCCTTATTGCACTAATTAGCCTTTACAAATTATTTACACATCTTTTGCTACCGCTAATTAAAGGAAGGTTTTCTCTATTATTATGTGTTTGTGATAATAATAGACTCTATTATGTCTATCTTTACCAAATATTTATGTTTGCCTTTACAAACATTACACTCTATTTCCCTTTTCTCCACTGTGAGTATATGACCTGGCATTTCCACTAGACTGACGGAGTAGAAATGGAGGAAATATGTCTAAAACAGCCTTTATTGGCCTTCGACTTTACCTATTTCGTTCTTTAAAATGTGAAACGAAAACTACATTTCATCTACAGTAGATTCTTTCTCATCCCACAGTTTCACAATTGAAACTATACGAAAAAAGTCATACACGCAATTTGCAAGCAACAATTAGGTTTTTTCTTATGGAAATAATTGCAAATGAACACATTGCAATCTTATTCAGGAAAATTGTGTTTTCTCTTCTCTAAACTATCGTAAAACTTTCAACATCGTTATCTTTGTTTTAAACGACCAGGGTCATTGGATGTAGTCAATCGAGTAGTTTTGAACAACCAAATCGTTTGCTGAATAACTTGTTTTAAACAACCAGGTCATTCTATACGACCTTGATCATTCTGAATGAGTGTGGCCATTCTAACTACTCATATTGCATACTTATAAAAGTCATTTTCAAACTTGAAAAATGAATTGAAATTTTCTTTTTTGAATTTTAGCTTAGGGCAATTATATTCATATCACATATTTTTATTGGTACACCACTTTTTAATTTTATTCATAGTCCTCAATCTTTGTGTATGATTATAATTAACTCCCCAATTTTTTGGCCTTATATTTTCATTAACCTTCTACTAGTTAATACCTATTAATCATTTATATTCATTAAAATGCCATAAAAACATTTTTGTTGCCTTCATAATTGTAGAATAAGTTAAGACAAATAATATACATGGAACTTTAAATGAATATTTGTTCTCTAATTCAAAAACAGTGAACTAAATATTTGAAAATAAACAATAATTAAGACTAATTAATATGTCAATTCACCAAATATTAAGTTTAAGGAATAAATTTTAAAACATAATTTAAATCATAGACAAAGACTGAGAAGTATTGGCAAATTTATAAAAAAAAAAAGTGTGGCGTGAATAGCGACTATTAGCCAATTAATTTTTATAAATTTATCTATATTTTTACACATTCTTTTTGAAATTTGAACTAATCACATCCATGTATCTCGTGAGACTTACTTGTACTATACATTTTTCCACCATTTAATTCTACTCATTTTCTCTCCTATACTATATCAAAATTTATAAAAATACATTTTTACATATACACTAACACGCACAAGCCTTTAGCTTATTACGGTGAGCCGATTTAAAATACTATATATTCCCTTCTTCTCAATTATATAAGCTTGTTAATTTTTTTCACAAAGACTAAGGACTTGTTCTATACATAATTTTGTTAATGTTAGTAGAAGTTGCTCGACTTTCATGTAAAATGGGTAGTTGAAATTTGAAAAAAATGTATTAAAAAATATAAATAACTTATCAAATCAATATTTGAGTGGTTAAAAATGATGAGAGAGAAAAAGTAAATTTACATTTTTGAATTTTATGGTATATAGAACAATGCCTAAGAAAAGTTGTTGAAAAAGTAAAATTTATACCTAATTTTTTAATATACTCTCATTTAATGAGCATTATTTAAAAATAATGATTATAATCAGACAAATTAAATAAGATTGTTTGGATAAATACACAAAAAATTACTACTCCTTAATATAAAATTAAGATTATATATTTTGGACATCCAAAAAAAAAAAAAAAAACCTATGGAACTGAAGGGGTGGAATAAAGCCTCGAACACTTTCCAAGATACCAACCCTCAAAAACTATTACAACTAGGAAAGGGCTATGGCCACGTCTAAATGCACCCAGCCTTTTGCTAGGTGCACCCATTTTCAAATTAAAAAAAATTGACTAATATACACCTCCCTCCCCACACTCTCTTTCTTTTTTTTATTCCTTTTCTTTTGCTTGTTCGCTGTGTTTCACAGCGAACAAGTATTTAAAATTGGGTAGAGATTTTTTAGGTTTTTTGCCCTCCATATTGATTGACACATAGTGTCAATTTTTTATTTTTATATTATTTTTTTCTCTTGTAACAGTAGTTGTATTTGAATTAACGTCATGATCTTTCTTCTCTATAAATAATTCACAATAGAATATTGAATCAAATTAGCTTTTGATAAACATGTCGAAATTCACAATTCTACCATATTTAACTAAATACACTATGTTTTGTTTCCCAAAAAAAAGAGAAAATTTAAATGCAATATTATTCCAATCAATCTAAAATATAATGTAATGATATTGTTGTTAATGATTGTTATTATTATTATTATTATTATTATTATTATTATTATTATTATTATGTAATTAAAAATGTGTATTTTTATAACAATAATAAAAAAATAGCCCATCGTAAACATTAAGAGCAAGATTAATATTGGGGAAAAATACGAAGCGAAAAAACATAGCGAAAAAATACGGGCAAAAAAATTTATTCTGAAATAATATATATGGAAAAATATGGGGGAAAATTTGGGTAGAGATTTTTTATTTTTTTTCCCTCCATATTGATTGACACATACCGTCGATATTTTCTTTTTATATTATTTCTATTTTTTTTTTATCTTTTGTACCAATATTTATATTTGATTAACGCCATGATTTTTCTTATCTATAACTAAATTATAATAGAATATTGAATCATATTAGCTTATGATAAACATCTTGAAATTCACAATTATACCATATTTAACTAAATACACTATGTTTTGTTTAAAAAAAAAAAAAGAAAACTTAAATGCAATGTTATTCCAATCACTTTAAAATATAATTTAATGATGTATATTTTGTAATTATTATTATTATTATTTAATTCTAAAAATGTGTATTTTTATAACAATAGCAAATAAATAGCACATTATGAACATTAAGAGCAAGATTAATTTTGCGGGAAACATACGAAGGGGAAAAACGTAGCAGAAAAAATATGGGGAAAAAAGCTATTCTGAAATAATGTATATCGATAAATCTGGGAAAAATTGGGTAGAGGTTTTTTCCTTTTTTGCCCTCCATATTGATTGACGCGAAGTGTCGATTTTTTCTTTTTATATTATTTCTTTTTTTCTCTTGCACCAACAGTTGTGTCTGAATTAATGCCATGAATTTTTCTGTATAACTAATTCACAATTGAATATTGAATCAAATTGGCCTTTGATAAACATGTCGAAAATCACAATTATACCATATTTAACTAAAAACACTATGTTTTGTTTCAAAAAAAATGATAAAATATAAATGCAATGTTATTCTAATCACTCTAAAATATAATTTAATGATAGTTTTTGTAATTATTATTATTATTATTTAATTCTAAAAATGTGTATTTTTATAACAACAATAAAAAAAAGTAGCCCATTATGGACATTAAGAGCAACATTAATTTTGGGGGAAAAATACAAAGGGAAAAGTGCAACGCCCCGTCCAGTTCCACATACGTATATGTCATAAATGACGTCATATCAGAGCGCGCCGTGCACGTAACATAAACATAAGCTACCTTCGGGCCCGTGCACGTCATTGTTTTCATTTTATTCGTTTCATAACATTATGGAACCAGACGTGCGTCCCTCATTCATTTATACACGAAACCCTAAATTCCTTTCTTTCAAACATATAACGTAAAGCTAGGGTTTCGGTTTTCATTACGTACCGCAAGATCTTTGAATTCTTCGCCCACACACCACGTCATAGCATCATGTGACCTTTCGCCAACTCTCCACGCTTAACACCTTCATCAAACATACAACATACGCACATAATGAGTCATAAAGACTCAGTGGATAATAGATGCAATGCAATGCATGTCACACGTTTACTTTGGGCCCCAATTACAAATCATGTGAATACGTGGCGCCGTTTTCCATACGGGGCGTAGATCCCCCGAAGACCTGCTTTTCTTTTACGTACGGGGCGTAGATCCCCCTACTGACCACGTCTTTATGGGGCGTAGATCCCTCATGTAGCCAGTTTACATCATTATAGGGCGTAGGTCCCCCATATGTAAACACATGATTGGTAACTGTTTCACACACATATGCTCGTGATACAATTACATAAACGTTACCTTTTCTACGCCTTGTTCTTTCACATCATCATCATTCATACATATCATATACACGAGGCTTTGCGATCACTCATCATCATAAACATAAGAACATCCTCTTCCTCCATAACATTAGGCACATAAAGCAATCGACGTTTACATATAACCCTCACATAACGCTACGACATTCACACATATCACATAGGCCACGTAAACGCCACGGTCATGTCATATCACACACATTCATACCAAACTTATCATTCAAGACTTTTACTCCCCTTGTTCATCCTATACATGTGCCAATACCTAGGTTTCTTTCCACTTACGGCCAAACAACGTGTAGATACGACATGAAGGATCATACAAGCCACATAAACACATACATATCATCAACACATGAAGCCAACAACATAGCACAAGGCCAAGAGATCCTAGCATGCTTCTAAGTTCCATAATCATCATAATCATTCCATATCTTGTTTCAATCAAGTATAAACATGCAAATACATCATAAAACATGGAAAGCAACCATTACCCACCATAATTGAAGCATACACAAGCATGGAGATCCTCTTCTTCCTTCCTCACTTTCTTTCCCTCTTCTTCCTATTTCATTCTTTCCTTCTTCTTCCTTGTAATCATAGATTACACAAGCATTACATACATGATATAGAGAAGTTGAGATGATTCCATAGGTTCATGAGGGACTTGGAAGGGTTTTGGGAGTGTTTTGGGGTCTTGGAGTCGAGCTTGGTTGCTTAATCCTCAAGAAATGACCGAGAAATGCTTTTATCCACTTTCTGCCGACTTAAAATTACGGCCGTAACTTATGAATTTACGGCCGTAACCCTTCACTTACGGCCGTAACACCAAATACTTACGGCCGTAACCCTGCCTCTGCAATTCCATCTCTTCCCCTGTTCTGAACTTACGGTCGTATCTTAGTGACTTACGGCTGTAACTTAAATAATACGGCCGTATCTCTGAATACTACTACCGTAATTTGCTCTCTGAAACTTTTGGCACTTTTCCACTGTTCCACATTTACGGCCGTAACCTTATACCCTTACGGCCGTAACCTGAGTCATACGGCCGTATCATACCATCATACGGCCGTAATAAGCTCTTTGCACATTTCTTCACTTTTCTTCTGTTTGACACTTACGGCCGTATCATATACATTTACGGCCGTAACCGTATATTTACGGCCGTACCCATGACATTTATGGCCGTAAATCTAGTTCTGCAGAATTTTCCCATTTTCATCATTTCGAAGGCCGTTTCGGATTCCGGGGCATATCCTACACTTCAAAGCATATCGTGAACATATCATATACATATACATCATGCTGAAACGTCATCACATAATATCGTATCAAATACTGAGACACATACAGACTTGTATACGAAATCATACACGTTTTCGGGACGAATTCGGGCGGGTCATTACAAAAAACGTAGCGGAAAAATATGGGGAAAAATATATTCTGAATTAATGTATATCGATAAATATGGGGGAAAAATTGGGTAGAGATTTTTTAGGTTTTTTGCCCTCCATATTGATTGACACATAGTGTCGATTTTTTCTTTTTATATTGTTTGTTTTTTTCTCTTGTACCAAGTAGTTGTGTTTGAATTAACGCCATGATCTTTCTTCTCTATAAATAATTCACAATAGAATATTGAATCAAATTAGCTTTTGATAAACATGTCGAAATTCACAATTCTACCTTATTTAACTAAATACACTATGTTTTCAAATAAACTCATGAGCTTTTCGTTTTTTATTCCATTTTTTACCCCTATAATTTTCTAGAAATATACTTGAAATATATCATTTTGTGTAATTTTCTATGTATGAGTCAGCTTATCAGTTATTTTACAAAACGGTTTTATTTATATAAGCTAATTTATCAGGTATTAATTATAAGTCATAAGCTCTCAGCTTTCAATTAGCTTATCAGTTATAAGTTAGGTTATCAACTAATTCTACCAAACATACCATATATCTATTATCCATGATTATTATAAAAGCAATGAAGTGGTTGTGGGGCCCACTGGTGTTTTCCTGCGCAGACGTTGCATCATTTTTTTAGACAACATAAAAGCTCCGTGAATTTATAGAGGCTGTATAGAAATTATAGATGAGAACTTCGTGGTTCTTGCATTTGTATTAACTAATTGTTTCACCCGTACGTTGCACGAGGAATAAATTTTTCAACTAATAATAATATTGATAAATATGAACTGAATAATGAAAACAATTATCTTTTTTACTTATATTGCACGAGAGACTAATTTTTCAATAAGTAGTGTATAGGTTTGATAAATGCTAATCGAATAATGAAATAATTACTCGACGATTAGTTATCAATTTGTGTCTCTGACCTAACATTAGTACATTACCCCCGTTATTATACGGGATGATAATTCGTGATATAGATTATGATAATGTATCGCATTTTTCTCATTATAACATTAAATTTACTAAATATAAAAGTAATGTAAAATGGCATTAAATGTTATAATTATCTAAATAACCAAATTAAACTCTACTAACTTTCGAAGTGCATATGACTTTTTCCTTCAAAAATTATTCTATATTATATTATATACAACTACAAATTTCGAGATATTAATTATACATATGTGTGATGCACGGTACTCATAATGTATATGTGAATAATAAAATTTTAAAATGTTATTATAAAATATAATTAACATACATATATATTATAAAAATGACAATGTAAAGGGTACATACCCTAATACCTTGTTCCTACCTTGCTAGGAAATATTTATCCCCGCCTCCATCCCATCCTTATTTAATCGAAACCGATAGAAGGTGATAGAATTACAAAAAAAGGATGGAGACTCGTATACCCTGTTTTCGTCCTTCTAAAAAGTTCTCATTCCCATTCACCTCTCATCGTCATCATTTAGTTAGAAACTTTTATTTGTACTTTTTTTAATATATATTAATGACATTTATTTTAATAAACACATTTCAAATATTCTAAACACATATTTAGATGTTTATTTTAAAAAATTTAAATTATATAGGATTATTTACGTGGTTGGTAAAAAAATCATAGATTTGATTAATAATTAAAATAGATAATTTAATTGTTGTTTTTCACAAGTTGAATAAAATGTAAACGAAAAAATGGGAAGAAAATAAATCATTTAAATTAGCTGAGATTCTTAATATTTATTTAGGAAAATCGTGTGAAGTTCAAGCCGAGAAAATGTGAATAAAAAATTAATTTTAAATAAAAATGATTCGATTTTGGAGGGAAAACACTATATATATATATATATATATATATATATTCCATTTTACAATATGATTAATTTTAAATATTTTATGTCCAATGAAACTGTGTCAATTTTCACCCAACGAAGGTGACTCCAATTAAATCTTAACAATATAATTAATTTTAATTAATTTTTTCATAATTATTTCTTAAAAGAATTAATTATTTCTAAAAAATTAGCTTAGTGACCGGAATTTTAAAGATTATATGAATATAATTTTAAAGATATTTTGTGATTTAAAACATATCGCACAATTGAGAAAATATTTTTCATTTTAAAGTGGAATCTTAATAACTCGTAGCAGTTCTAATTGATTTTAATTAATTATTCATTGTTTCAAATTAATTATATTTTTCCCTTTTCAAAATATAATTAATTTTGATTCATTTTCGTTCAATAAAATCATGTCCTATGAAATTTTAGCAATATAGTTATGTTTATTATTTTTTATTTTTGGGAAATTATTTCTTAAAATAATTAGTTATTTCTTCGATATTAGCTTAATACTACAGTTTTAATAATTATATGAAACTAATTTCAAGTATATTTTTTAATTTAAAAAGATATTTAGAAATTTAAAAGATATCTTTCATCTTTAGGGAAAAACTTGCCAATGCATAGTAATCTAATTAATTTTAGTTTTTTAAAATTAATATTATATTCTAATTCTAGCAATATAATCTATGAATGAAACCATGTCCAATTAAAACTTAGTATTATAATTAATTTTAATTAATTACAATATAAATGATTTTAGCAATATAATTAATGAATGAAACGATATCCAACTAAATTTTACTATTATAATTAATATTAGTTTATTACAATATAAATAATTTTATTTAATTTTTAATTTTTTATAATTTTATTGAAAAGACTTTGTACAACTTAGAAGATATAGATATAGTTTCAATTAATTTAAAAATTGAATTAATGTTACTATTGGATGATTAATTACAAAATTAATTAACGTCAAAGTTCTTTAATTATACATTTTTTAATTAAATCTGATCTAATAATCTATGAGTCTTTTCCGGATTGTGTTCGTCTCTGTTTGAAGGCATAAAAAGGAAAATTGAAGAACACTAAGATCAGTAAGATGTTCTTTGTTAACTATGGAACGGCTTAATTGCCTGATAAATAGTATTGGTTGATAATCGATGAAAAGTCTGTATTTGCAAAAATTATGCGTTATGTTATTTTCTTGGCAAGTTTATGCTGGAAACTGTGCAAATTGCCGTTCTCTTTACATCATAGTAATAAATTTTGTCATTAACAGATTTCAGTTATTGAGAGAACTGGTACCCGATAGTGATCAGAGGCGAGATACTGCCTCTTTCTTATTGGAGGTAAGTTATTTGAGTTAATTTTGCAAATGGCTACTCAAGTTTATGCAGAACTTCAAACTGGTGATCACATTTCTTTTCCCAACACATCTAGTCACTGAATACTTGTTATGTTGGCAACCAATTTGATCGTTGCTCAAACTTTGGTCACCATTGTTAAAAATTGAAATGAACTCTTAACTCTAGATCATTTTATTTATGCATGATTCTGTTGGAGTTTCTTTGTTTTAATGGCTATTCATCAATTCTTGGATGCAGGTGATTCAATATGTACAGTTTTTACAGGAGAAGCTAAAGAAGTATGAAGGATCGTACCAGCCTCAGAATGTGGAGCCCACAAAGCTTATGCCGTGGGTAACATCTCGAAGTTGAATCTAGAATAATAACTCGTTTATTGTCCACAATAAAAAGCAAATTTTGCCTACATATTTCCATCTGATTATCCAATATCATTTCTTGCACCTCCTTGTACGTAGATTAATGGTTAAGATGGATTTTCATTTTTTAATAACCAAGATGGGTTATTAATCTTATTTTTCATTGCTCTTGAAATAGAGAAGTAGCCGCTGGGCCATGAAGAATGGATCTGGTTCAACAATTCCAGGCCCGTTTGCTGAAAATAATGTTACAGCCCCCTCGACCATACAAAACCCCGTTGAACTGGGACCCGCTTGGGATTCCTCCAGTCGAGCAATGGATCTGCCAACTGAACTTGCAAACAGGGCAATGGACGTGCAGTCAACTGAGTATCCTCCTACTGTGAATCAGGAAGAACATACAATTGAAGGGGGCACTATTAGCATTTCAAATGCTTATTCCCATGGGTGAGTTATCTTAAATTTTTCATAACACTGTTCTATATTTATAAATCCCTAAGAGTTGTGAATGAGTATTCTTATTTCTTAGGAAGTTTCAGTTTGATTAAGGCGAGAAAACTCGACCCTTTTGTAGCAAAAGAGATTCCTTTTTGGCTAACATGTGATATATTTGACAAAATTAAGGTTCGTGAATTCATTGACGAAAGCACTTGAGAGCACGGGGGTGGATCTATCAGAAGCTCGTATATCAGTGCAGATCAATCTAGGGAAACGAGCAAATAGAGGATCAACATCAGGAATATCAAATGCTAAGGTATGAAAATTGAAGCATTCTGTTCATATGTGGACATTTTTTGCTTATGTTCTTCATTCCAATGTCATCCATATGACATGAGCATTACGTACGCGTTTTACACTATAGGATCATGAGAATCGTACGGCTTCTGGAGACCAATCGTTGGGGCATTTTCGAGACAGTGAAGATGTTGATCGAGCTCAGAAAAAGCTGAAGATTTGACTAAACATCTAGAAGTGCGTATTTGCTACTCGGGACTAGACTATACTAAGCATAATGAATAAGATTTTAGCCTTTTCGTAAAAGTGTTGTGAGCTATTAGCACTTTAAATCATTGCTTAAATTATTGGTAGATTGTACATACATTGCTGTTGGGCTTTTAGAGCATCTCTCCAGGACTCTTTAAATAGAAGTATATGTTCCCTATTTTACTGAATCATTTCTTAAAGATAGGTTTCAAGCGACTTTTGTTTTGCGAATGATTATTTTCACTGATAATCATTTTGTTTGTTTGCGTTTTCTTTTTCTTCTTCTTTTTTTATTTTTTATTTTTTATTTTTTAAATTTGGGTGACAACTCTTTCACTAATAATTATTGTTTTCTTAATTTCATGCGTAGTTTCTTGTTTAATATATAAAAAATATACATATAAATTTGTGTCGGCATTTAAAATCTCGCATTGACTGCACTCAGAACGACAAAACAAAAACAAAATTTGTATGGAACAAAGGCAAATTCCTTAAAAACATATAAAACTTGGGTTATGATTAATTTTTTTTTTCGATTCTTCAAAATTGTGTGACAAAACATTTAGGATTACAACCTCTTCATGCGATAATACTGTGTTCATGGACCAATCGGAACATTCTTGTTATGTATGGGACGACGTCGTCTAACCCAACTATAATCCATCGTGAAGTATTCTGATTTCTTCTCTCCTTGAAGATGATGTGCAGTACTTTTCTCCTTTTGGTGTAGCTTCTTTCCTAACGAAAATTTGTAACTTTAATCAGAACATGAAATATTTATGCTTTTGCACTAACATATTGCATCAATCAACCCCAGAAATTATTTCTGCGTCCAGTCCCTTTTTTAAAAAAAAAAAAAAAAAAAATTTTACATGCCCCCAAAAATCGGTAGTAAATTTGAAAGGCCCAAGAAACCCAAGTGTCTAAAGAATTTTTAGCACCTTCTGCACCAGATGAAGAAGCTTCCATAATCCTCTTGTAAACCCCAAAGTACCTCTGTTCAACCTTTTTCACCTGCATTAACAAGAGATATTATATATATATATATATATATATATATATATATATATCCCATAATTTTCTATATACGTTTGAAAGTTTAATTTCAACAGTTACATGGTGCAAGCTAGCCATGATTTAGCATAAACAAATAATCATGCATGCATGAGTAATCATGCATGGAAAAACTTCGGAGTATTACTCGATATGGCTCCAGTCTGGTCGACTATATATACACGATTCAAATTATAATTAACAAAATAATAGCATATTCTCTTATATGTGGATGATCGATCAGTCTTAGTTGACTCCTAGGACACAAAGAATTAATCCACGAATCATGACAAAGAGTTTATGTATAAATTTCATACTGAGAAATCATGCGACTACCTCTTCGTCCATGAGTTTGAGCTTTGTCAGTGATGTTGCAAGGCGATTAAGTCGGGCCACATCTTTAACTGCATGATATTGCCAAAACTCATAAAATTACACATCACGAAAAGAATAAAAGAAAGAAAAAGAAAGAAAGAAAGAAAGAAGATTAATTCATTACCCTTGTCAAGAGATTTCTTCGCCTCGTGTACTTGATAAGAAGCACAATGTACAAACATAAAAGAAAGAAGTAGAAAACAAGTAGTAATGATAGCTAAGAGTTCCATTTCTAGTAAGATGAAAGTGTTTTCTTTGACTATGAAGCTTGGAATATATAGTAAAATCAGAATACAGCAAAGAGAACATTACACAAAGCACAAAATTCAGAGTTTCGAAAATGGTACACAGTTTTCTTGCAAAAAACTATATCTTTATTTTTGGGTTTGGTTTTTCATACCATTGGGAGTACAAAAGGCTCAAGTTTTCAGACACCAATATAATTATGTGTCACAAAACTTAGGTTACAGGCTTGTAAAGCCTACTCTGCTAGCAGTTATTAGCTAGGTATATGGGTACTAATGTTACATTTCTCATTTTTTAGTCAAATGAAGAATTATTTGGGTTGACTTTAATTGAATTTGCATCATAAAGATTTATTTAATTATCAATAGATTGTTCTATTCAATTAAATATTTTAATCGAACAAGGCAATATAAGAAAAAAGAATCAACACAGTATATCAGACCCATGATAGTTTCCAAGAATTTCTTTGTCATTACTGGACGCAACTGATTAGGAGTGGGCATCCAACCCACAACCTGCTCAAACTGATTTGGGTTAGGTTGAAAGGCCTGTCGGGTAGATTTGTGGGTTGGAAATTTTAACCCGCAAACCCACCGGTTAAAAAAATAATAATAATAAAATAAATAATAATATGGTAGAGGGATTTCATATATGATCTACGAGTTCTAGTCCCCGGCCCCTCCAAAAAAAAAAAAGGGTTTCAGTTAGGAACGGTCATGTGGTTCATGAAGTCTGAGTCGAATTTACAAAAAAGGACTCCTGAACTGCAAAACCAGGGAAGGGTGGGGTTAAGGGTTGCCTCCGAAAAATTTTTTTAGTTAAATGCACGGTATTAAGCTATAAAGCTCAAAAGAGCGTCAAACGCAACTCATCTTTTCCTTCATTTTCCTCTTCATCTTTCCCTCCCAACTCATTTTGGTTAGTTTTGACATTTTTAGCTTCTACATTCACATTCACATCGACTGACTCATTAATTACATTTTCTATATTCTATTTGCATACTTTTCTATTCTTGAAATTGAAGTATTTGTCAAGGTTTCCAACTTGACTTTGTATTAAAGCGGCTTTCTTTACTTTCTTTTTTCTCTTTTGAGCTCCAAGATAAAGGATTAAAAATCGGCATAAAATGAATTAGACATGATGTATGCTGTTTTACTATAAATACCAAGAAAAATGATTAAAAATCGGCATCAAATGAATTAGACAAATCCTTTTGTCAAATAAATAAAAAAATTGGCTTCCTTTCCTTCCTACAAATTTGTAATGAATTTAAATTTAGGCCTTTTAATAATTAAAAAAAAACTTGGGCCTTAGGTATAAGGCACTAAAAGGGCCCCCCGAAGGGTCGGACCTGAATCGGTCGACTCACTAGCCTAATGCTAAAACCACCCCTAGTTTGAGTTCTCAACCTCCCTCGTAATCCTTGAATGTGTTTAGTTATAAGTGGTGTATAATGTTGTTTAACGTGAATTTATCAAGAATTTCGGAGAGAATTTGAAGATGTGAATTCTCCTACGTGAACCGAGAGCTAGCTATCGTATATTCGAAGGAAAATTTAGAAGAAACATGTTTTAAATTATTTTTCATGGAAAACAATTCCCATCTCAGATATCTTGGTAAGATCTTTTCCCATCAAACACTTAGGGTGTGTTTGATTTAACAATTTTTTTAAGGAAAATTCTTTTTCCAACTTTTTTTGCACCCTTGACTGTTTGATTGCACTATTTTTCCTAGAAATGGTTTTCCAGTTTTTTCTCGATTTCCGTTCTTTTTCTTATTTTGAAGGAAAACATTTTCCTTCGGGGGAGGTGGTTTTTATTTTTCAGGAAAATTTTGATTTTTTTTTAATGGATAATTTACTTTAACTATAAATATAAGAAAAATGATCAAATTTCATTGAAAAAACACAAAAATAAGGAAAATAACATCATTTTCCAAATTTCAAATTAATCAAATCAAATACCTACCACTAGTATTTTTCCCAAAAAACTTTTTTTCTGGAATTCATTTACCCGAAAAACATTTACCTTTCAACTATTTTCCAGGTTTGTAGTGGAACGCCAGAAACGTTCAAGCACCAATGTTGGTGCCTTAATTACGGTACCAACGAGTGCATTTTCGGGGTCGATCCAACCTCTGTTTTGAAATCTGGGATCAGATTTGGAATCAGCACGGCGATGGGGAGTTCCAAGAATTTTTTGAATTTTTTCCGACGACACGTGGCCACCGGTCAAAGTTTTGGCACTATTTTGAGTGCCAAAACTTTGACCGGTGGCCACGGCGTCGCCGGAAAAAATTCAAAAAATTCCTGGAACTCCCCATCGCCGTGCTGATTCCAAATCTGATCCCGAATTTCAAAATAGAGATCGAATCAATCCCGAAAATATGCTCATTGGTGCCGTAATTAAGGCACCGACGTTGGTGCTTGAACGTTTCCGAGTGGAACACACCCTTACTTGTTCTTTTGTGTAAAAGTTCATTGCAATTTCCCCCGTGTGACTGTTTTATTGTGCGCCGCTACAAACGAAACAACTAATCAAACCGGTGGCCATCCATAGAAAGAGGAACACGGCACGAAACTCGTTCCTCTCCAATTTGCACTACCCACTCAGTAAACCCATATTGCAGAACAAGTAAAAGGGAAGCAAAATTCACCCACAAATCGAAGAATATCGAAGTGAATCAATAAAATGGTGACGCTTGTGGTGGCTACAACTTCGGATCCGGCCTCGATCAACCCGGCTAAAGAACTCCTCGCCATGCCTGGGTGGCAAACCGGCCCCAATCTCGATGCCAGCATAAGAAGCTTCAACAATGGCGACGTGAGACTCTTGGAACAGGACAAGAGTATAATTGAAGAAGATGATCTTGATCTCCGATGGGAAGCAGCCACCAATGAGACGGTGGATGAAGTCATATTTTTGTCTAAACACACCGCCGTCTCCAACCGCCCAGCCCTAACGATCCACCCCATAGGTACATCATACACACTCTTCACCACATCACCGTTGAATGAATAAGTATTACTTCCCGTTATTGAAAATTCAAAAATTACATCAGGCTGAAGTGTTTATGTGTGATTTGTTAGGGATACCCCATTTAAAAGAGGGAGATGTGGCGCCGCAGGGTGGAAGACCGGGATGGGCAGCGCCGCCCAGTCCACGGATGGGGCCGTGGCTGACACTCGTGAAGAAAATTGCCCAATCGCATAATTTAGTCCCTGAATTTGAGGTTTATCTCTTTTCAGCTGTTTGAATCTTAGTTTTAATCATCTTCATTGCATAGGAAAACATTCATATACCTTGCGATGATGCTAAGTGTTTTGTGTATTTGTGAAATTGGATTAGGGATGGTTGTGGAATGTGGAGAGTGCTCAGTGACTGATATAAAATTTTCCTCTTGTATGTAGATTACTTTGGAAGCTACCCACCATGGACCTATAACAACTAAACCAACAATGTTTGTTGAGATTGGTATTTTATTTTATTTTATTTTTTCTTTTTTTCAACCATTGTCTAGCAATTTTCTTAGCTGCACTGATACTTGGCAGTATAATGATATTATTTTCTCGATGAAGAAATTGTTTACTTTTTTCTATTTCTCTGTTTAGATGGTGTACTTGTTAGATTTCTTTTTCCTTAAAATCTTATCAGAATGTTCTTGAGTTCTTCTACCTTTCCACTTTCATACTACCTCCGTCCCATAAATATAGTCCACTATTCCTTTTTTGTTTGTCCCAAAATATAGGCCACATTCCGTTTAAAGACATTGTTAAAATCTTAATTGTCTTATATACCCTCATTTAATGTACCTTGTTATTACCAAAATATATTAGTGGAAATAAAACATCCAATAAATGAAAGGGCATAATAGGAAAACAAGCTCAAGTTTTATTTTTCCAATACTATTAATTGCATTTTTCTTAATCTTTGTGAAAGTAGAAATGGGCTATATTTATAGGACGGAGGTAGTACTTGAAAAGCATTCTTTAATTATTTGAGGTTTTCACTAGGTTTTCACTTTCACCCTTGAAAGCATCACGATTGTGTGAGTATAAGAGGCTGCATATTAATGCCCATACCACAATGTCCTGTATGTGTTGGTAAGCGGGTGTTTTACCTAAAATTTGATTGTTTGACATTCCATGGGTTGTATGACATGTCTAAATGAGCCGTACTCCTTCGATGCTATTAAGTGAACTTGTTCCCTCAAGGAAAAAATAGTAGTATCCTAAAATTTGTATTCAGTGTGTTTTCCATGAATTTCTAGCTTTAACTAGAGGATATTGGGATGTTGGATTTTGACGAGTGATTAATTTCTTTTGCTTAATGCAGGTAGCACACAAGAGTACTGGGTGAGACAGGATGCTGCTCATGTTATTGCTCTAGTTGAGTAAACTCAATGCCATGATTTCTTTTTTATTTTAACTATTGGATACAACAAAAATAGAGTATTAGTTCTGATAGACCAATTAGTTTAGCGTGTGTTCGTTTCCACTTATTTTCACCTAAAAATTACCTACTACTAAAAGTCAAAGTCAAACATCAATATCAACTACACATTTCACATCACCACTCATTATTATCCACACATCTCATGGTCCCCACCACTACACTTCACTTTTAGCAAAATTTTAGACAAAAATAAGCACACACGAACACACGCTATGCACTTGTGTTCGGGATCTAAGAATCATGAACAGTTCCGAAAAACAACCCTTACGACATCCTTCTTGTTTTTTATGTTTAAGAATAGAAGTTTTTAATCCATCCTTTATTGGTACTGCTTGGTAGAGGCCAGAGGGTTCATCGTGTTGCAAACTTAGGGTATATGATTGATAGGGATTATTGGAAAAAAATGACTTTTAGATGTGTGTTTGAGAATTAAAGAAAGTATTGTCAAATCCATGAATGATGAGTGGTTGAAACTGATGAGAGAAAATTTTAATTTGATTAAAGTTGTACCAAAGAAGCCCTTAGAGATATGTTTTCCTCATATTGGAACAATATTATCATGTAAAATTTAGAGATTATTTGTTGAAATCATTTGAAGGGTGTGAACGAATGAGAATAAATCACTATTTATTATTATTTATTATTGTAAAGAGATAAGTGCCTGGTTAAAATGATATAGGGATACTATGATTTTTGTGGATTCTGATGAAAATCAGATTAAATATTGTGATTGGGTAATATTTTGGGTTCAAAAGTTACTTTTTGGTTTAAACAATGGTCGTATAGAAATGTGTGGATAATAATGAATACTGTTTCTAAATGTTTGATTCTAATCATAATCTGACTAAGCGATAGAAGTGAATTTTTAGTTGAAAACAAAAGCGTAACTTTTGATATCATTCATCATGTTATACACATGGTTATGCACCTACGTGGTCGATACACACTGGATTCCTTCTAACAAGGGGAATTTTCTGAATGAAGTTAATTTGGGAAGGACTTGGACTTGGAGAAGGCCCCTCAATTGGAAATTGGAGCAGGTACTTTCTACGTAAATACCTGTATCTTGTTAGCCTCCCTTTGGCATTCAGTAACCACAAACCATAAATTTGAAACATGTTCTCATAAATACTAGTATACTACTACTATTCCTCTTACTGTTATGTTCTATAAACCATTTATAAACTTGTCAAATGGAGGCTTAAAAACATTTCATGTTTCTTCTCTGAAGAAAACATAGTATTATTACTGTCTTTATCCATCGCGTAAGATGATTTCACTAAACAAATTGCTTCTATTGCCCAGCAAGACGGAAAAGAAAAAGGTTCTCCTTGGCATTGGAGGAGGACATTATGTCCCTCGCCACATGGACGTAATCTTGTAAGTACAAATTTTCTACCATTTCTCACTTTGCGACTTGTTGAAAGTAATCTACCATTAATATTAAGCAATTATTTGCATATATTCATTTGTTTATTCATTATGTTATACACAACCACAGGAAAAGTGGTGTTCAAGTAGGTCACCTGCTCTCCGGGTACTCCTTGCCAATGGAAGATCCTGGCCAGTCGAAGGGAGAAACGAGTGCAGAAAGCATTGGAGGAACATGGAAACAATCCATCAAAGTTTCTTATGATGCAACACTCGCAGCTTTTCCTGGTGGGGAAGTTCTTGCGCATCTTGATCAGAAGTAAGTTTAAGAAGCTCATCAATTATGATAATTAAGACCTTATAGGCTTGTACATCCCCAAATGAAATTTCGACATAAGTTATAAGAATATATTACTTGTATACACTGGTTTACTTGTACGCACTGGTTTATATACTGGGCTGTACTCATATGATGTGTCAAAATCTCGCGAACTGAGATAATGATGATGAAGACATCTATCTTTACATGATCTTGACACTGTATGTATAAGTAGCATTACTACCACTGTTTAACGCTAAATGTTGAATACAGGAGTTTCAAGAGCTGGCAAAAGAATGCTATTACAGATTTTTTAGGTAAGCAGGGGATTAAAATTGGCAAACCCGGTGACTTCTCTTGAGTCCGAGCAGATGATTGATCTCTCTTGGTGGTCGTATAAGGGGGTTCAGTTGAGGCTTTGTCAACTCGGCTCGACTCTTGCAAGATTACGTCTTGTTTTGATGTCCGTAGAATGTGTTTTGATGTTCATAGAATGCTAATACGCAGTTTATAACTCATTTTGAAAGGCTATTAGAAGCAGAAAGCCAGAGTGGCAGCATAGATAAAATGAAATTGTACTAAATTTTGTTGTCTTTAGACTGTCTATTCTTTCTTTTACTGCATTAGTGTCGATCATTGCCTCGTAGACAATGTATTTTTGCCCGTACTTCGAATTTTGAAATGAGAGAAAATATAGCTTTATTGCATTTTGTAACTGTTTCAATTATGGTAGACAACTGATGATTGCAATGTAAAATGATTTTCCGTTTAGTTACCCAACTATTTAGAGGCAACTTTAACGTTGAATAATCATATAACATTGAAGTGTGATATATCTACGGATGTTAGGAAGACCAATGCAACAATGTTCACTATACGTATGTGAAAAAAGACATTGACATTGTGTAAAAAATATTCTCTAATACTTTATTTTGATGTGTCAAATTAGTATTCTACAAAAAATCGATTGGAGAGTGGTTATTGAAATAATCGTAGAAGGTAACAAAGACAATATTTAGAGATATGTATTGTTCTAGACACTTTCTACCATTAATTGTGTCACATAAGTATTTTTTAACTGTTTGTCAATAAAGTATTGGGTATCATAATTTGACATCATAGCGTTGGAAATACTTTAGTGATCTAAGTTATATCGAAATAATATTCGGAGGGAATATATTTCTTGGCTACGAGGTAATGATGCTAAGATGCATGCTATCATCTAATAACCATTGCATTGAGTAGTTTAATTCTACTATGATACAATCATATGATATGATAATTGACATAATACTGATGTATTAAATTTTTGTAAAATGAAATACTTTCACCAATATTATCTCACCTTATAATATCTTGACACATTACATTGTATTAATTACCATATTAAAGTACTTCCAAAAAAAAAATCATTAAAGTGACACGTAAGCAATATTTTTCGTAGTGTCTTTTCCAAACAGGATCACTTCGTTTCACCCGGATTGGCTCTGTTCCCCACAGTGGGGAACATAAGCCAATCCCCACGCCGACGTGGCGCCACGCCATCATGCAAAATTTTTTTAAAAATTTTTTTTGGAATCTACATTAAATTAGATGAATAATACATAACTGTCCCCTAATGGTGGGAGGTCTCACCCGACCCCCAAAATTTTTTTTCCCTGAATGTGGGTATTCACCTTAAGGATTGTTGCAATATTAAAAATGTTGCCGCCCAGGATCGAACTGGGGACCTTCAGTGTGTAAGACTGACGTGATAACCACTACACCACAGCAACTTGTGCCCCTTTTTCTGCTATTACTATATATGATTTAAATTTTGTTTGAAGGAGAGATTACCACTTAAGTGCCGTTAACTACCGGGTATATTTGGTTCTGATGACGACTATGGCTGCAAACAAATTTGTTCAATTTTCGTGCTTCCGCAAGTTCTCTCTAATGGCGTCGAAACCCATACGCCACCGTCCTCGTAAGTACTCTATTAGTCTGTAATCCTCCTTATTCCAATCTTTAACAGGGATTCACACGAAACTATGGAGTCCATTTGAATTACTTTTTCGTTGACGCATTTTGTCGAACAGTTGCAGAGGGAGGGCAGGCGAAAAGGCATAGAACGATTACGAACACTAATTCTATGAACACTGACTCAAATCCGTTGAAAGACGCTTTCTCCAAATACGCTGATTATCTAAATGACCAGGTGCGCTCCTTTATTATTTTCGTTTTCTGAATTCTGTAGTTTCATTCGCCTCAGATTAGTAATTTGCATCGTCTTTATGCTTGAGTGATTTTCATATAAATGGTTATTTCTGAATTGTACCACTTTTATTAAGTGTCGACAATTTTGCTAGGAATCGATAATAATTGTACTTGGAACTTATCGATGTCCAAAATTGTGCACGTGATGTGGCAGTAGAATCTGGGAATATGGATTACAAAATCTGAAATTTCAGCGAAGTTAAAGAGAATAACAAGTTATGATTTGATTGAAGAACAAAAATATGATGAGTCTTGAGAGAAATTGAGGCAAAATTGATGAAATTTTAAGTGAATTAAGGAAGAAGCAGGGTCTGCTGTAGAATTTTGGACCCTTTGGATCTTCCAAAAGCAGCTCAACAATGTGATGTTGTGAGTTTATTGATGAATTCAATTTGATATATGCTCCATCTCTCTCTCATACACACACATGCATGAAATTGAAATCTCACGTCTGAAACAGAAGCTTACAATTCTGATATGATTTAACAATTCTCGTTGTGTGCAAGTTGTAGAATGACAAACGGGAAAGATTGGTGAAGGCAAGTCGGGATGTTACGATGACCAGTAAAAAGGTCATATTTCAGGTGCACAGGTAAAATGATTTGCATATTGAAGCTTAACGTTTATGTGTTGTGGCATTATTTAGTCCTATGGTCATTTGTGAAGTGAAAGAGATGAATGAAGTCCACCCTGTTGTTGGTTTCTTAGAAGTGTGTTTGCTTGGTCATGCATTACAATCATGTTCTTCAACTCATTGGCGAAGCCACACTATGTGGAATGCACTGGACCTCCAAGTAAAGTATTTGATGAATTTGATGCCTTATTCTAATCATAGAAACTAATTTTCAAGCCATAAAGAATTGGATAAATATTGATAGCTGAATCTAATCACAGGCGCACGAATTTTCAAGCCATGTCATGATTGCAAGTCATATGCGTCACATAAACCAATTCGTCTTGTGTGAATGTTTGGTAATTTTGGGTAAAGCCTTATGCCACAGTTTAGTAATTTTGGAGTCCAGGGTATTGACTGCATTCAGTAAACCATGGACCTCCATCGTGTAAACTCTTAAGCCCTAATTTTGTAATTTTGGGTTTATGCTTGAACTAGAATGGCTAACTTTTTATAATGAAATTTGTTTGATATATAAAGCCTTAATTTTGTTTGATACGTGAATGTGTTTATGTAATGCAATTATGCTTGCATTTGAAATTAGATTTGGTATTGGTTTGATTAGGTATGCTTGAATTCAATGAATTGGTTTATCGAGTTGTTGGATAAAAATTATTCAACAATTGTTGAATATGAAAAGTTATTACTTGTTAGATATTTTATATTATGGATCAACTATTGAATAAATTGGATAAATTTATATTGTTGGATAAATTGGATAAATTGTAGTAATTGTTGAATAAATTGTTCATTCGTTGAATATGATAAATTATTTTTGTTGGATATTTCAAACTATGGAGTGGTATTTTAAACAAAAGAGTTGCTCGGAAATTGATAATAAACTCATTGTAAAACAGTTTAAGAGTATGAAAACCTATAAAAAAACAGTACACGTTTGTATTTGTTTGTATTATCAAACTATATTACATTTTCTCTTTCATAAGTTTTTGGACCGCACTGGCTAAAAATCTGTGCTACGCCGCGGCTTCAACTTATCTGCTTACATTCCAAATCATGCATCACAAACATGGTCTATCAGTTGTATTTCTGGTCCCTTCTTTTGCTGATAATTTATAGCTCCCATAGTTACCAGGTTCCAAACTGTTGATTTTTTACCTATCTGATAACAGGATTGGTAGACTCAACAAAGAGGAAGTTCTAGAAAAGGCAGAAAAAGATTTAGAAGTGGTGAGAGATCAATATATATCCTGTCTAGTGAAAGAACTTCAAGGAACAGATTTTTGGAAGCTTAGACGAGCATATTCTCCTGGGGTGCATTTTCCTTTTTTATTTTTTTATTTTTTAACTTCGAAATGCTTTGGAACTTCCCAAATCCCAATTCAAGTCATTTTTGCTCCTGCCGATAGGTTCAAGAATACATTGAAGCTGCAACACTCTTTGATTTCTGCAAGACTGGAACACTTTTGAACCTTGATGGTGTAAATGCATCCTTACGACCATTAAGTGACCCGTCCATAGAGCCTTTTCAGATTAATATTATTGACTATATCTTAGGGGTAATTCTCAATTTCATCACTTCTGAGTTTTTGATTTATGCACATATAGTGACATACATGGAAGTATACAAGCTTAGTCTATATGAACACGTAACTTTTTCTCCGATTGAATATGATGAGCATTAGCTGCTATGGTTTATGCAGCTTGCAGACTTGACAGGAGAGTTGATGAGTTGGCAATAGGTCGAATATCAGATGGTGAAATCGAATTTTCTAAGAAGATCTGTGCATTTGTACGTGAAATTTATAGAGAGCTGACAATTTTGGCACCTGAAATGGATGACTCTTCAGACATGAAAACAAAGATGGACGTAATGCTCCAAAGTTTAATGAAAATAGAGAAAGGTAATGTTTACAGTTACATATGTTGGTCGTATGCAGTTTCATATGTTTTTTGTGTACATCCGATAAAATAGAATCCTAAACTTTGTCCCGTCTTATCTACTTCCAATTTTATCAAAAGATTAAATTAGCTTCAACTCGTTAATGCAAAATTTTCTCTACAACTGTCTTATGCTGATCTTTAGTTGAGTTCACTATGCTGCTGTGTTTTCGTGTATGTCTTACCATTTTGATCTCCGTTCGATGCTACTTGAACGTACAAGACAATTTGAGAAAACAAATGATGTGGAATTTTTATATTCAAGATTGATTTGATGTGTGAAACAGTAAAATTATGTCACATGCGTGTTTTGTCAAACTGGTCGTCGAAGTAGCAAGACTCTGTAATCTTGAGAACTGTGTGGGGGCCAGGGACCCACTGACCCCGCCCAGCTCTGCCGTTGTTCACATTCTATGTCTAAGAAGATTGCAAGTTCTTGCTATTTCAGTGAAGTTATATTCATAAGTGAAAGCAATGATTCTTGGATTTTCAAGAAAGTAAGGATCTGAATCAAGTTTTTAGATTTTTCTGTGATACCATATTCAGGAAATGACAGGACTCCTAAAATTGCCGAAGCATTGTTTGGGGAGTGATGTATAATCGGGTTAAATTATATGTTGACACACATGAGAGGTGAATAAGGAGATAGTATATGTGGGTTACACGAAACACAGATAGTATTGGTTGTGGGTTACACAAAATGTGTTTATAGGAAAGTAATTTGGTCGATTATAAAATAAATTATAAGCAGCCGCGAAACAAGTTTTTGATATTTTGCATATTATGCAGCTTGCTATAGCGTGCATGTAAGAGGATCAGAGTATATTCCACTTCTCGGATCTGCAGATACCAACTTCTCTTTGTTGGGAGATGATGACAATGAGAGTTAAAGAACAAGGTCTTTACTGCTTTCATCTTGCTGTAACTTTTCTGCTGACTTGTAGTTTTGAAGGCGCTCTTAAGCCTTATCTTGTTTAACGTTGTTTTGCGTAAGTGAGTGCCAATGCGTTTCTACCAAATGGGAGCACAGGTTTCTGCCAAGTTGCAATGTTCTGTCGCTTGGCAGAAATACAAAAATGGTCAGACAACATATGTTGCTTGAATGCAGCACTGATCGTGCTTATCTACATGTGAGCCGGTTGTAGAATGCATTTGCATAAAGTTTTCGAAACCGGATATATTTTGTTTTCATCTTTAATTTTTCACCATTTAACTAAATTACTCATATTTATATGAGTTTGTTTCTCATTATTTTTCATGGTAAAGTTAATTCTACTGCTCAAGCGCATATTGAAATTTACGAGAAAAATACTCTCAAATTTACTACTACATGGTCTACATGTTTTCTTGTTTCTATTTTCATTAAAAAAGTAATAATAATAAATTAAAAAGTAGCTTCTTTTTTTTTTAAAAAAAGTGAATTAAAAAGTAGCATTTGTTTTGTCCCATTCTGCAGCTTTTTGAAATCTAGTGGCCCTTTCAGAGTGTGAATATGAATTTGGATAAACGATTCTCTCTCTTTTTGGTTGTTAGGATCATATACTGATTCACTATCTCTGTATCACGTTTGGTGGGTGAAAATGAAGCTTGTTCGAAATCTGCAAGGAATCACTGCATATTGTCATGTATTGTTCCCCGTTTGAAAAACATGTTGTGCACGCGAGTCACGTTCTAAGAATGAAATTGCAAGAAGCGTCCTTGACGTTTGCAATTAATGGGTTCTCTCGTCCTCGACCTTTGTATCTAGACCAGCAATGGTAAATAGTTTAGAAATAAGTGTCGTTTATCTAAAATTATACGTTCCGTTAGTTTGAACTCTAATCTGCATTTACTTTTATTATTTTATTCATTAAAAGAAGAGCAAATCGATCAAAGAATATTTAATTGAAGAACTTCATCAACTGAGAAAGGCTTATTGGCGCAAAAAAAAAAAAAAAAAACTAAACCTTTATGGTTGCTACGTATGAACGACTGCTTCAGAAATCTTGATGTTTAAAATTTTATTTTCGACTTTTTTTGCAGAATCTGGACTTTTGTTATAATTCTATTGAAACATATAGTATTAAACTAATTTTGTTATGATACCCTTTAGACACATACCCAATAGCCCGTACGGATGTGGAGTCTCCTGTAGACCCCACAGTCATACAGACTGTTGAAAATAGATAAATATCAAGATTATTATGCTTTGCGTGGGAACATGATTTTTTTATTAATTATTTAATTCAGAAAATAGGTAGAATGAGCGGGAAAATGTGCTGGTTTTATATATATATATATATATATATATATATATATATATAGATCTAGATATTTGTAGTTTTAGTTTGTATTTTTTGAGTAATGATTGATTTCGATAAATTATAAATTATTTCGACAATGTTAGATCTTTGTGTTTTTAACGGTCAATTTTTTTGAAATTTCTTATAATTTTGTAATTTAAAAAAAAGGAGTTAATCAATCGATAAGGGACAATTTTAATTTCTCTGAAATATCTTTCATCTGACATGGTTGGCTTTGATGAGTTAAATTTTTAATTGTCACATGTAACTTATTTAATAATGTCAATGGTGTTAATTTAATTAGTTGTTGCGTTTAAAATCCCACACCGCAAGTGTATTGGTCGCGTAAGTAATAAAATGGACTTTTGAGAGTTCGGATATTATACCTATGAGAATCAAATTATTCTCACATTTACTTTAACTAGCCTTAACCGAAACTAATAAAGTTTGAATTGATTATTTTCTAAAATTACAAAAATTGGAATACTAAATTAAGTTGCAAAATAAAGAAACTAATAATAACAGGCAAGTTGGAAAGATGATTGTTTAAAATCAAGTCTAGAGGAACTAGAATTAAGGTTTCAATCCGCTTTTCAATCAATTTTTACCCGGATTATTAACTTAACAATGACATTCGATTAAGACAATCAAAATTCCAATATTATTAAATAATCTCGAGCAAGAATGCATTAAAGATCAATACCACAAGAATGCATTAAAGATCAAGAATTTTACAAAATATCACATAGAGCATATGGATATTCTCATCATCTATCGAACTCTATGGGTTTTAATATAGATCTAGTCTAATTTAGATATCTCAATTCAAAAACTAAACCACAAACATCATATAATTGCGTGCACTCAACATATGAAGAAAAACAATGCAATATAAAAAACTCAAAAATCAAATAGCCGTACTAAGCGTCAAATTAATAATCCAAACGTAAATTGATGTCAAACTTTCATATCAACCCTAATGTTATAAGAAATCTAACCTAGCATATTATAGATAAAAGCACAAGAACTAGAAGAAGAAGCCATAACCGGATTTTTCATGGTTATGGTCTTGACTTCAATCTTCAATTCATCAGTAGATCTTCAAAAAGCTCCAATTTTTGCTCTTCTTTTGTGTAGAAGGCTTCCTCCCTTTTCTTGTACTCTTAACCTCCTTTTATACGTGTAAAAAGGACCTTAAAACGCTCCAATTTCGTGTAGGAAAAGTAGCCAAAATATATTATAATTACAGACTTAAACAAACTAGGAAAACAGAGTTTGAGGGAATTACGGCAGTAATTGGGCTGAGTTACGGACGTAACTCAGATGTAGGGTGTGAAACAGCCAGACTGGTTAGGGGTTACGGCCATAACTCAGGTTGAGCCTCCAACTTCCAAATTTGCTCGTTTCAGTCCCCAATTCAAATTTCTTGATTCCTTTAGTTATTTTTGCTTCTTTTGACTTTGTTTTTGCTTCATCTTCTTCCTTCTTCATCCTTTTCCTAAAACAATAATATTTAACTAAATTTACGTATGAAATTAACGTAAAAATAACACACAAAACAAATTTAAAGGCCATAAATAAGTGCGTTAAATGCACTTATCATTAGTATTTTATTATTATAAACAAAGGTGTGACTCACAATTGTTAAGACTTTGCAAAATTAATTTGTCCTTCATTTTCAAAATGCTTAAAAGGGTGTTTGAGTCCCACTCCCTACGCATTTGAATTATAATTAATTATGTTCCAAAGGTTTCCACTAATAGTACTAATATATATAAATTAAAACATTTAATAAACATTAAAACAAAAATCCAAGCTAAAAACAGTAAATATATATATAGGCGTGATTTATACATAATTTCCCACTAAAATTACTAGATTACTTATATTATTTTGATAATTATCAAATTATTTTAAATTCGAAAAATATGCGATATACATGTCAAATTGAACGTCTCGATAAGAACTCTAACTATTAATTTTTGTTTTTTATTTTCGTAGTGCTGGCTTACATAGAAAAATTATTTTTTATTTAGATTAATCAAAAAAATATAAAAAAATTAATGAATTACAATCTAAACTAATCGAAAATCAAACAATTTGAAATTTAGATTTGACGTGAAATGTGGTGGCCGGCATGGGGTTGGAGATAAGTTTAAATGGTATGGAATTTGCATCATTTTGGTCAAAATGGTGCACTATAGTGTCTTCAGTTGGTATAACTTAATAAGTTAAATGTGAACTATAACACAATTTTCAATTTGAATTTTCAAATTTCATTTTTTAAAATCCAATACACATAATAATGTTTACAACAAATATTTTTAATATTTATAATGTGTTGTTTGACTCATGTTTTGTGTTTCACAATCTATTAAATAGTTTGGGATCTATTATAGCGAACCAGATAAGCTACAAATCTAGTGTTCAAGAAAAAGGTTCATAAACTTGGTGTTTTTGACTTTTGGGGTGTCCAAAATAATGAATTATAACTTGAATTAATTGAAAAAACAAACGATAGAATATTGAAATTTATATTTGGTATAAAATATGGTCACTTGGGTTGGAGATAAGTTTAAATGGTATATGATTTATGCTATTTAAAGGGCAACTGATGCATCAAAATAGTGTTGGTCATAAAGCTATCATTCCAAGGATATTGTTGACCCCTTTCGATGCAAGGTTGCCTCTTGGGGTTAAAAAAACAATTTTCGTTGGTATCATATGCAATGACCATTGACAAAATTTAAGGGCAACTACTCGCTCATGTTGGGCTCTTCTTTAAAAATCCGGTCTTTAGCCACGGACAATTGTACGTTACAATGTCCAGAGTTACAAGTTGATCTGAATTGAAGATGTTAATATGTGTTAAGGACGAAACCCAACAAATTGTATAACTAACGTTGTCTTTAAAAAAGTTATTTTGTAATATATTGTTTATGTTCATTTCAAATCTAAATATTTGTCATTGATTGTGATTTGATTGATAGTGAATTCAACATTTCACAAATTTTTTTTTAATAATTGCATTTGTATTGAAATTAATTATTTTTATCCTTTTGTCCAATGCGCAGGTACGACACTAGTTAATATTAATAATACCATGGTATCAATTTTCCAACTCAACTTAGAGCTCTTCACTTTGTTGTCACAGCAGTAATGGGACAATAATAAATGATTTATGATTTCAAAACATGGTCACAAAATATAACAACACATTTGTGGTGTCAATCTTGGTGGGCAAGGCCGGCCCCGTGAACGGCCAGCCCAATTCAACAACCCGCTCACACGGGTTTGCGGGCCAATTTGGATTGGCTTGTATTTTTTGGGATGTTGCTCAGCTCGGCCCATCAACCCATATGGGGTTGGCCCATGTGGGCCAACTCGTTCCGACCCATATAGATTTCCCAATTGTTCCAATTCAAATCATTTGAATCAAATTTGATTCATTTTAGTAAATTACGCGTTTTTTAATTAATAAATTTTTTTAATATTTTAAAATAACAAGACATAATATATATAGGAAAAACTACCAGATGTATATTTTTTGTTTGGTAAGAATGTCACTTAGGTAATAAGAATGTCTCCGACAACACTTACGTCCTTTTTATTTGCACACTTAGGTATTTTCCGGCCGACGGAGTATATTAAATGAATAAAATATTAATTTTACTGTTTGACCACCATTAAAATATTAATTTTTCCCTTTTTTATTCATTTTTCCTTTTTTCATTTTCTAATCAGATTATTATTATTATTATTATTATTATTATTATTATTATTATTATTATTATTATTATTATATAAATAGTCCAAAAAAAGTGTGTCAATTGTGCTTTTAGCGCAAAATAGAAAAAAATCGCTCAAATGGTCCAAAAAATTTTTATATACATTTGTTCTATAATCAATTTTATGGAATTAATTTGACACTAATTAAATAATTTTACCGAAAATCTTCAACGTAGTAGCATTTGTTTACGCTTTCTTTTGCATTAGATATGCTCACATTTTGATTTTAATCAATCGTTAATAATAAATATAATTATTGTATCTTCATACTGCTGGTGGCAAAGCAGCCACCAGTTGGTGGTGCCACCACTACCACCACTGGTGGTGGTGGTGGTGGTTTTGGCGTGGGGTGGAAGGGGGTGGGGTTTGTGGTTTTTTTAATTTTATTTTTATTTTTTTATTTGATTTAATTAATTCTTTGTATTCAGTATATTTTTTTACGTAAATATATTCCTAACAAAATTTTATTTAGGCACAACAATTCATTGTTAACTGTTTTTTAAAATCAAAATGTACGGGTATGTATTTTATTTTTTTATACACGCCTGCTAAAATTTTATGAAGATACAGTAATTATATTTATTATTAACAGTTTATTAAAATTAAAATATGCGCATATCTAATGCAAAAAATAAATAAATAAATAAATTTTACTATGCTAAAAATTTTCAGTAAAATTATCTAATTAGATTCAAATTAATTTGATACAATTTATTATGGAACAAACGTGTATAAAAATTTTTGGACCATTTGGGCCATTTTTTCTATTTTGCACTAAAAGCACAATCGACACACTTTTTTGATTATTTATGTTGTAATAATAATAATAATAATAATAATAATAATAATAATAATAATAATAATAATAATAATAATATCATCATCATCTGATTAGAAAATGAAAAAAAAGGAAAATGAATAAAAAAAGGGAAATTAATATTTTAATGGTGGTCAAATAGTAAAATTAATATTTTATTCATTTAATATATTCCAGCCACCGAAAAGTACCTAAGTGCGCCAATAAATTAGAAAAAAGATCTAAGCATCGCTGGAGACATTTTTAATACTTAAGTAGTATTCTTGCCAAATAAAAAATAACCATCTAATAGTTTTCCCCACACACACATATATATATATGTATAATAAAACTAAAAAACAAAAAAATAAAAAATAAAAAAACTTTGGTGTATTGGCCTGCAAATTGCAGGCCTTCACCACTTCATGACAGAGAGGCAACGGCTCTCTGCATATCCGGTTTACTGATTGGCCTACGGTTCGGGTCGGAAGCGAATCGGAAGGTTCGGATTCGACCGGCCCGCCTATTTTGATACCACGTTGTACATTGTTCCCAAAAATTTTTTAAAAAAATTATAATAATAATAATAATAATGTGACACATTCGTTCTGATCTTTCCATTTCTCAAGTTTCATTTATTTTGTATTTTTTGAATTTACTATTATAATTGTGACTGTCGAGTTATAAAAAGATGGTTAAGATAAAATTTTTAATTATTTCTTGAAATAAACAAGTTATACTTTTCTTTTGGCACATTATACTTTTTATTTTAATAAATCAATAGAATATATAAGGAAAAAACGAAAATATGATACGATCAAAAAGAACACAAGAGGAAAATGAGACAGGAACAGAGATTAAAAAGTTCATTTCTTCTCTCTTAATATCAAACTAAAAAAAGTAGTTGTATATTAATTGATATTAGATAATGATAATTGGGAATCCTAATAAATCGGTTCATATAGATCGGTTCATATAGATAATCACTACAAAATCTCTAATTAGATACGGATAACTGAAAATGATAATGATGGGCGTTAACATTCTCCGATCTTTTTTGTCATCCAGTATTTTAAAAAATAGACAAAAACTTATATTAACTAAAATTCACCTAATCGACCTGCCAATATCTCTCCAGCAAAGAGTCAGTATGCAGATAATTTTCCACGAAAGCATATGTGTGTACAAGGAGGCCAGGAAATGTGGAAGCAAAGTAACGGCAAGCGCCGACTGTCAGATCAGGGGCCTTGTTCGTGGGCTGTAAATAGCGACTCAATACGGCATCAGCAGCAGTTGTAACGGTCCTGAAGTGCGCGTCAATATTTCTTATACTCTTAACGAGATAAGAAATCTTTTTTTCCGCCTCTTTCGGACGCTTTATGGTGAAGTTAGCAGTTAATCCTTTATCGACTTCGTGACGAATATCGGGGTGTACCTTCTTAGCCCAACCATCTTTCTCAGTCTTGTCAAAGATCTGTCTAAAGTCCGTACGTTCAAAAGTAGCAATTTTGCCACAATCGAACAACCAACTGCTAGCATCTCTCAAAAATCTCATCCGTTTATGCTCATCCCAAAAAAAGGGATGAAGCCGCGCATACATCAATCTAAACCTATACATAACGAAAAGAAAAAAAAAATGATTAAATTCAAATTAGCAATATAAAATATCGGAAGACAATAAACAAAGAAGTTAGTTTATTACCCGGGCTCATTTGCTAGTCTGCCTATGAGATCTGCAGACTCAGTATCCCCCCACTGTCCAATAATTTCAGTAAAAAGTGGCACAAGCGCCCGCTGCGTTTTCAACAGTGCTCTGTCTTTTGTTATGGAGATGCTCCATCCCACTTGGAATGCAACTATATACCGAAATTGACAACATTTAAACAAAAAATAAAAAATAAATATATCCCACTTGAAATGCAACTGTATACCAAAATTGACAACATTTAAACCAAAAAAAATAAAAATAAATAAATATATAAAAGACTCGATGCATACTCACCTAAATTGGAAAGTTTCGCCCCGTTACCAAAGTACAAAAGCTTGTGAAGGCAACAAAGTTTGGCTCGAAAGCCGTCATGGCCCTCAACTACGATCACATCTTGCGAATTTATCACATCTTGCGACTTTTAAGTGGGAAAAGCAAAAGTCAGACTCCAACAAATAATACGTTGCTTCAGAAATATCCTTCATTATGTTCCTCCTCCTCTCCAAATCAGCATTGCCAAGGAATTCATTCAACTTGATGCCATTCTCTAAAATGAAATAGTGGTTCTCATCCGTCCGTGCGTGGCCATATAACTTTGTCATGTTCGGATGCCTTTCTAGCGAAAGACAATAAAGTTGAAAGTTCACGAAGTTTTCTTCGAACACAGCATTTGGATACTCGATAACACGGGCTGGTTGCTGCTGGTAGTATCCCTCATAGATTTGCAGAACTTCATTTGCTTCTGTGAGCACAGTATTTCCATCAAAATAAACATCTCTTATTGCAATCTCTTCCATTCCCTGTAGGCAAACAGCAACTTAAGATTTAAGATTAACGTATTGTCAACTATGTGTGCTTGAATATAGAGGATAATAGTCCTAACAAGACATAGTAAGAAATACATTTTAAAACGCGACTCCAGCTCATTGCATTGTGGTATATATCATGCAATAACTTCTATAGATGAATCATTCTAGAACCGAAAATATTGTGCTGGGGCAATATAGGAACAGATCCACTAAAGCAACTTAAATACGTTGATGTTAATATACAACTTAGCCTCTATCAAGATAAAAACATACTCCAGCATCACAACTATTCACAATGCCACATCCAACAACATTTATCTGAACTCAAATCAGTATTGGTTCCAAGTTAATTGTTTTGCAAGATCCAAACAGATATTAATTGGAAAAATGTCAAAGCAAACATACCGATCCGAAAAAAGGCTGATGCAAAAGCAAAACAAGAATAAGTACCCTCTGCAAGAAAACAGCAAGTGTTGGCCAAAATCCAGTGCACAAATTTGGACCAGGAAACACTAAGAGTGAACCATCAAGCCCCAACTTCAATACAAAGCAATGTCACTTAGATGATTTATTGTATCAAATCCTACAATCAATAAAATAATTAAGATCATAAATCAATTATACCAAATGCCACATCATTTAAAAAGAAGCAAAGGGTAAGTCTAACTATTACTTAAGGCGACATAATTGGAAATCCAGTTTCTAGTACTATTACTATATGGGACAACAACGAGGTCAATACTTAGCTCAAAAAATAATAATATCACATAAGGTTACAAAATGTGAAACACGTAAGTATGTCATGAAGAGTGGAAGAAGTAGAAGCCATGTGATAAGTTGATTGGTACATACCGTCTATTCTTTAGTCAATGTTACTCTTTCAATCACTGTTCTAAGTGATTTAACTTCAGCCTCACTGTCGTGGGGCAGCTCCGAGCTGAATTAGCTTCTTCCCTGAAAATCAAGCATCTCAAAACTAAAAGAACAGTTCTAATAGGTAATAACGACATTGAAGGTAAAGACCAAATAAGAATTTAAATGACTGACAACAAACATTTGTAGAGTTCTAATTAACTCAGTTTCCATTCGAAGGGGAGCAAGCTCCCCACTTGCTCCACCATAGGTTTCTGTGGTAACTTTAAGAGTATCCTATCATGTAGGATTCCAATTATAGATTTAAAATGCATTCAGTGAGATTAGCAAAGACAAGTAGTGTCTTTCCTAATTAGAGCCATAAATAAATAAATAAAAATAAACTAGCTTGTCAATATGGCTGCAGTGGAGCGCGAGCTTCTAAAGATCACGATCGCCTAGATTTGCAATATAAAAGAATAAGACCAAGCAATGAGATAGGAAATGAGTTAGCACAATATCACAATCTTGAGGGAATTTCTGGTATCTTTCATCTGTACACAAGAGCTCATAGTTTATAATACAACAAGGACTAACTAATCTCTATCCTAATCACTCTCTATACTACACGGCACTAGATCTCCAGATTAGTGATTACGACAAATGGGTTTGCCCAATATCTACAAATCTCCCTCTCCTATCCATTCCAGCAGATACGACAATAAAATATCAATCCAAGCTAACAACTTGTTTGGTTGCTATGCATGGCGCCTTTAGCTTATCTCTTTTCTACTTGTGCAGCACAATTTAGAAAAATTGGTTTGAAATAGTAAATGAAGACGTTAATCATGAAATTCATATAGGAGGTAGAAAACTCGTGTAGGTTTAACATACTTGAAAATTAGATCATTATAAGCACGTTTGGGCCACCAAAAGGTTTTTCTTCTGACCTAAAACCTGTTCTCTGGTTGCTGTCACAGTTTACGAAAAAAATCATAAAAATTCATACGGGAATCCGAATAATGCTAAATCAATTCTAGATGATAGAGGACTCATAAGAGGTCGTTTCCCAACTTAAAACATCAAGAAATTTGGCCTACACAACCAGTTATGGATGCTTGAAGTCAGGGAAACGAATCTGCCTAAACTGGGCAGCAACTAATTTGTTTCAAACTAATATATCTCATTCAAGAAATTCATCAAACACCTCAACTCCACAAATCTTGGGACCTATATTGCTCTAGGGAGGCAAAGTCCGAATTGCTATGTTGTTCAAACAAGCTCTTTTGATTGCTTAACACCCTTAACTAAACAAGCAATTGATATATGCCATTAGTTTCTTGTTTTGTCTTAGCATATTTGAGTCTATAGTCTGCCACACAACCCACAACCCAAATCCCAATTCAACAATATATGAAGGGACAGACCATTGATTCAATTTCTTTGTAACAAATTGACCACAATGAAAAGAGCACTCAGTGAAATTGCCTGAATATAGACCAATGAACATTAACCCCTTTAATGACATTCTTGAGAATCAAGTACAAATACACCATACAATCCGTGAAGAGGCAAAATTGCAGGAAAATGGAAAGAAGAAAAATTACCAAAAATTGAAAAGAAGGAAAATCGCAGAAAATTACAACTTACTCAAAAGCAAAATGCAAGGTTGGTCAAAATAGGCGCAACCTTCGTTTGAAGCCTATATACCAAATCCCTTTGTTAACCCTTTCATAGATGGCTTTTGCAACGAATCTGTGGAGAAATTAAAGGAAGGGATTAAGAAATTTTCTCCATTTCACTGCCGCTAGTTGATGGTAGATAGTGGTAGACGCAAGGGAAGACTGGCGGGAGGTGAAGACTGGCGGTTATTGCGCGGGAGGTGAAGACTGGCGGGAGGTGAAGACTGCCGCTAGTTGATGGTAGATAGTGATAGAGGCCGGTTATTGCGCTATTACAGAGAAGACTGGCGGGAGGTGAAGACGCAAGGGATTTTGGAGAGAGAATGCGATACAGGCGGGGGATAGAAGGATAGACGGCGACTGAGACTTGAGACGAAGTGCAGAGTGAGTTGCAAATTAGGGTTCCCTATCTAGGATTTGATGAGCGGGACACCCAAATTTCCAGCCCTCGTTTCATTTTTTGGCGGAAAATTAAATTTTTGTAAATTAATAATAATTAATAAAGAATTAAGTGGAATGAATTATATTTATAAAAAAGAAAAAAATCGTTATAAATTAATTTATATTCGTTAATTTATAAAAACAAATTGTTAGTTGTATCAATTTATTTATAATTATAATTTATAATGAGCTTCTTATTTGTTTTAGTTAAGAGTATGTTTGATAAATATTAGAAAAAATGATATTCAATGTGTGATTAAAAATAAAGATAAAGGTTAAAAATAAATCATTCATCAAACTAATTCGTGTCATTACAAAATAGCTTTTTTCTACTATTTAGAATAATCTTTTTAAGAAAATATCTTCAGGAAAATATCATAACTATATTTTTGAAATAAAACTTGAAATCAAAAAATACATTAGAAATTACTTCGGAAAAAATACATTAGAGATAAAATTTTGATAACTAGATTTATGTGTTGTGTTTAATTTTATTAACACATATGGATAAAATTACTTATCTTTATATTAAAAGAACTGGAGTGTCAACCAGGTATTGTGCCACGTTGACAGTGCAAGTTGGCACACATTTATTTAAAACTAAAAAAGAAAGTTTTATTTTGAAAACAAATATTAAATATACATTTATTATTTTGTTTTCCTTATTTAATTTTTTTATACTTTATTTATTTAGTATTTTTCTCTTATTTTATTTTTTTATGTATATTTTAATTCTTTATATAAATTTTAATTTGCGGGTTATAAATATAATTTAAAATAAACTATATACAAGCATTCATGAAAATATAATATTATAAGGTCAAAGTTGTAAATTACAATGGTACTTGAATTATTTTAAAAATAAAAATTGAATTTTTATATAAAATTTTATTTTTGAAATATACATATATATATATATATATATAATTAATAGAAGCTGAAATGTCAACTTGGTATAGTGTCACCTTAACAACTATTTTTGGTTTTAAAAAATTATTTTTATTGATTTAAAAATATTACATAAAAGACAGTGTATTTTGTGCTCTTCCTCTAGCGTTTATCTTTGCAAGTATCGTGAACCCTCATTACAAATTACGAGGAACCATTTCAGAGTTGGCATCTATATCAGAAAAAATCGGCGTCCAGTTTGAGTTTGGGCATCAACGTATTGCCACAGAACTACGTGATTCGTTCAATTTGTATTCTAACCACAAGTATGCGGACCTGCAGATTCCAGAAATAAGTGACTACGAGAGTCAACCCCTACAAAATGACAAAGGCGTTGAAAACCTGTTCATGTGGTGGAACGACAACAGCGCAAGATATCTAACCTTATCACGCATTGCCCCTGATTTGTTGATCGTGTCTGCTTCGATCCACGACGTGTACTTGGATCTTCATCTGATGGCGCGAAATCACCTCAACCGTCGTAATTGGGCATGCATGGCACACGGAAACAACTCAGTGCATGCTGAAGCTCATATTTGTGTCCAACAATGGTTACCAGAGGCAACTAGAGCAATTATGCCTAAGGGCTCTGTAATTGCAACTGTAGCTTCGAAGATTGATACTCGCGAGCATGTTACATTACGTTATGATCCTACTTATCCTCTACAATGTTGTCTATGTATGTTTCAATTTTAATCCGTTGTACTTTAGTTTTCTCTTATGCGTTTGTGGTCAAGTGATTGTACGTCTAAATATGTGCGGTATTAATAAAGTATTATGTTAAGAAAAATAAATTAGAAATCCCAGGCAACTAATTTGATTTTCTTGGAGAGAGGTTAATATTGTCTTACTACAAAAACAATAAGTTAATACTCAACATCTCATAAAAGTCTGCAAGGTGTATTACAAAAGATTCTAATCACTCATTATAAAAATATTAGCCTTTAAATATAGTTAATACTAAGAACCAAATGTTAATTAGTCCTAAGAAGTTCAAACGTCAAAATTTCATATATATACTTATTAGAAATGTTGCCTTAAGGCTTTAGCTTTTTTTTTTTTTTTTTTTAAATAACATCTCTGCATTCTTCGAACTTGTTAATTTTTAGCTGCTAATTGTACACTAATTCCCAAGCGCATCTAATGTCTGATTTTTTTCTAGATACTGAACCTAAATAATTTCTTTTAACATTTGTTGAAATGTTTGCTTACCCAAATCTACTATTCCTCCATCTTTTTTAATCGATCTTTTGGCATATACGTGACATGTAATTTCAATGCAAATTATGACTCTTTCCTTAATTTTATACTAAAATTTAGCCACTATTTACTAATTAAGTGTAAAAAAAATTAGAAATAAAAGATTAACTACCTTAACGAGAAATTTTAAATTTCTACAAGGAAACGGACACATAAATAAATTTTATTAAAAAAATACGGTTATTAAAAAAATATGTAAAAAAAAGTTTACAAAACATTCTACAACGCCTAGAGAAATAAAAAAAAGTAGGAATATATTTTATTTAAAAAAACTAAAATACAAAAAAAAAAAAGAAATACAACAAATTACAGGAAAAATACACATATGTAGCCAGATTTCGACATGTCAATGAAAAGGGAGAAAAAAAAAGGAAGAAGAAGATTTTGCCCATTTTTTGCCACCCAAATACCACACCACAAATTTCATCCATTTCAGCAATAATCAAGCACATAAATGCATACATTGCGTTACCCATACTCTAATGTCACTAAACATGCAAAAGGCAGTTCAATTACATTTTTTTCAAAAGATTTTTAAGTGGCTTTGGTTGGGGTAATCGTCTCCTAAAATATGCATACACCTACCTTTATTTTCCATTGGTTGCACTTTAGACGGTGATTATTAGTATGACCGCTGCCTAATGTGTCTTCTAAAATCAATTGTGGAGTAGTGGGCTAGATCATATTTTCATTGGGCAAAAAAAGTATTATAGGCCGCTATTACCAACGGAATTACTAATGACCAAATCCGTCACTAAATCTTTACGAAAATCTTGTTTTTTTTTTTTTTTATTTTAATGTTACCAACGAAAATATCCATCGGTAAAATATTTGTAAATTTTATTTTTTTTTATTTTACAATTTACCAACAGATTTACCAACAAAACTGTACCAATGGATAATTTCCGTAGGTAAATCCATCGGTAATTTATTTCCCCTCGCTTCCAAAATTAAAGGCGAAAAGTCAAAATTTTGTCCCGTCAGCAAATTCAATTTTCCATCGGTAATCCATCGCTAATAGCGATGGAATTTTTCCGTTGGTAAATTTTCGTTGCTATTGCCGCACTTTCTTGTAGTATTGATTGTCAGAAAAATGATGAGATTTCAAGAAGAATTAAAAAAAAGACCATTAGAACAAATAGGATGAAATTTCCAAATAACACTGGTGGCCGGACTTCCCGCTCTCTCCCGCTATTTGCTTAATGGGCTCTCACATAACAACCAAGTTGGGCATGGCCATAGAAGTTCAACTAAGCTCGACCGGCTCGTTTGTAACGCCGTCTTCCAATTATGGTAACATATCGCATTGTACCAAATAATAAATATTTTCCGTACTCGATCTTAAAACAAAAAATTAATATAAATACGATGAGTAGGGGTTGAACCGTCAGAGAACGGTGTTTTACTTAGTTATTCTAACAATTAGAGTAGTTGGGGGGTTTGGTTTGATTGGAAAAAACAATTAAATATAAACAATAATAATAAAAATAGAAAAAAAAAGAGATTAGAGTAGTCGATGAGAGAAATACTTAGTTCTCGGGCTTAGTTGTATCGGCAACTATTGCTAATTTTTCTCTTGTAACGTGTGTCTATTCCTATTCAATTTACCAACCCTAGATAATTATTAAGCTCTGACTATCCAAATTCTTCCTTAAGTATTGTAGCTCAAAACAAGCTCTTTGAATTTAATAATGGACAACCCGAAACAATTTCTTAAGGCTTAATGCAACACTAATATTGAGATCTAGAAGAATTGGTTGAATTAGACAATTAATTCTCCATCTTAGGGAACAAATGGATAAATTAGAATGTAAGGCACTTACCGTTTCCCATCCTTCCCAGTTGTGGAAAGCGCCATAGCATTTGGTTCTTGCAGGCTTACTGCCACAACATTATCAAACCATTTATGGAACTGTAAGTACGTAGAGTAACACTATATTGAAAAAAATACCTGATTAAAGGGGTAGTCAGGAGAATACTTGGAAATTATGTTTTACAAAGAAACGAATAAATTTAATGAATGGTCATCAAACTGTCAAGATGTCACTAAGTACTTACTGAAAGTTTGAAATTTAATGAATACTCATTGAACTTTATTTAATGTCAACTAATAATTACTCTTTAATTTAATATTTAAATATATTTAAGAATTATGTGTATGTGACTAATAAAATTCTTCGTAGAGACAGTTAGACTAACTGTTGGCAAAATAAATTCAGCTATTGGGACTTAAATCAGAGAAAGACTAAATAAACTATTAGAAATGTCACCGTCTGAAACAGTACTTGTGTCACTTTTTTTATTATTTATATAGCTTTTTGTCCTATTTGAATGAGTTTTTTATACTAGCAATTGATCTAGTTGGTTATATGTATGATATCGTCATTCAAATTAATGCAATACGCCAATATAATAAATATTAAGTTAACGAGCGATTGATAAATGACATTAAGTAAAATTTGTATGTAGTTACATTTCAAAGTTCAGTGAGTAATTAGTTACATCTTGAAAGTTCAATAACTATTCATTAAATTTACCCACAAAGAAACATATACCATTCTTTTAAGATCAAGTTTTACAAAATAATAAAATTAGATTGAAGAAGAAATTAAGTACCATGGAATGATAACCCAAAATTTGCATCCACTATTAGCATACTCATTATAATATATTCTTTCTCCTATTTTTTAAAATTCAAATTTAGTCAAATAAATTACATTCACATATTTCGTAGGGTCCACTCGTACTATTAAATCTGCACCATCCAACCCACTAATTCTCTCTCTTCCTACTTATAAAAATACATTATAATGTATATACTAACACCCACATAATGTCAAAGTTGTAGCAATCTGATGGTCTGGCCGGCCATGCCTTAAGCTATGGCACGACTGCTTGATTTCCGGTCACATACGATATCTATTTTAAAATTCGAGACAAAATCTTGGTCTACCATGACGAGGGGGAGCTCCGGCAATTCGGAAAATTTTTCGACAATACTGTCAAAGTTTTTTGTCTTTTTTTTTGCCAAAAAATGGCCCAAAACTTTGATCGGTGGCCATTGTATCGCCGAAAATTTTTCCAAATTACTGGAGCTCTCCCTCGTTGTACTGGATCCAAATTTTGTATCGAATTTAAAATGGAGATCGTATGTAATCAGAGAAATCAAGCGGCCGTGCCATAGCTTACGGCATGGCCGGCCGGACTAGGGAATTACCAGTCAAAGTTGCTCAATAAGTTCACCGGCAAATCAAAATCATCCAAAAAATTCAAAATATCCAAAAAAATAAAAAAAAATCAAAATCTAAAATCGGTAAAGAGAGAAAAAAACCGCTATAGAAAATCGATAAGTGGGTCGAGGCAGGCGAAGAGGAGGATGAACCACGTATAAAACCCATGGAGAGGGGGACCAAACTGTATCTTCCAGAGGTCGAAACAGGGCAAATGTTACAACTGTTAACTTTTATATTTCAATAAAAGTTTATTTTGTTGGCATTTTTATTTTTCCACATTTATAATTAAATTAATTGAATATTTTATTTGGTTGATTTGATTATAATTGGATTTTTCATGGACTTATTATCACATTATAATTTTAGTTTATCTTTGTTTAAATTAGCACATGTGATAATTCCTTATTTTAATTAAATAAGTGAGAGTCCAAGTGGGACACGAACCCTAGCACACGTCTAGGATGGCTTCCGTGTCCACGCGTGATCATATCATATGATTTGGTAAGATACTTTCCATATTATATTGATACATGATAAGGTAAGATCTTTTTCCATATTTGATTATTACCTTATTTGATTTATCCTACAATTAATGGTAATCTTATTCCTTGTAGGATTTGGTGGTTTATGGTAACTTGGAGACTTGGCCAACAAGTAAGACAAGTTGTATTAAAACACCAACAATTGAAGGAACACGTGAACACGTTTGGAGCATTGAAATTCGTCCCCTACCTTTCTCAAGAAACGCGTGTCTCCTTCTCCCATCCTGCATGGCTTTTGATCATCAATTGATCAATCCCATGCACACCAACCTTGATTATTAATTGATCTTGGTTCAAATCTCCGGGAGGGAGTCCTCCAACCAATAGATTTGCCCACAACTTGAAGAGATCAACACGGGAGGTGTAGATTCGTTGCGGGAACGCGGTTACAAGGAATCACTGAAGAGAGACGGGATGTCTGCTCGCATTACATGCTAAGGAAGATCGAACAGGGAGTTCTTTCATTTATTTCTTAGATGTTGCAATTAATTATGTAATTATTGCCTTTGATTTCCTTGTAAAGTTTTAAACCGATTGACGCGTGGTTGGTAGGTTTTGCTCGTGGCGGCGAGCACGTGGTTTTCACCCGCTTGGGTTTCCACATTAAAATTCTGTGTTTTTACTATTTCTGTATTGCTTCCTGTTTATTTCAGTATTCACGACCCAGACGCATCTGGCTTACGTAGACGCATCTAGGTTTCAGCAATTTGCAGACATAGTTGATATTAAACAAGAATTACGAAGTTAAATCGAGTAATGCAACACAGACTATCCGGTCACTAAAATCGATCATTTAGACAACTACAAACTTTCAATTGGTATCAGAGCGGGTTCACTTTTACAAAGTGAGATCTAGTTGTCTAAATGGAGTCGTCTACTACTCTTAGACCCCCTATTCTCAATAGATCTAACTATCCCTATTGGAAAATTAGGATGGAAATTTTTATTCAATCCATTGATGAGCGTTGTTGGACTACCACCCTTGATGGATACGCACTCCATCCTTTGTTAATGGAGTTGTATCCGCTAAACCCGTAAGTACTTTTACTAATCTACAACGCTTGCTTCTTTTAATTCTAAAGCCCTAAATGCTATTGTTTCTCATGTGGATGCAGATCAATTCAAGTTGATTTCCTCGTTAAGAACGGCTAAAGAAGCTTGGGATGCCCTAAAGATTGCGAATGAAGGTACCACTGCTCACAAATCATCTAGATTGCGGATGATTACACATGAATTTGAAGTTCTCATCATGGATGAGAAAGAGGACTTTAGAAGCTTTTATGCAAGGCTAAGTGACCTCACAAATTCAGAATCCTCGGTCAAGGATTCACCGAGGAACAGATCGTGAAGAAAATACTCCGATCTCTACCGGACCGCTTCGAAGCAAAGGTAACCGCAATTGAAGAAAGCAAGGATCTTTCATCTATGAGAGTTGATGAACTTGTAGGTAACCTTATGACCTTTGAGATGTATCTGGGCCGACGCAAGAATAATAAGAAATGGAATTGCGTTTAAGGCAACCGTGGATCCGGATGAATCGTGATTCGGTGAGGATCCAGACGAATCTGAAAATACTGTAGATGATGAGACAATGATTGACCTTATAAAGAAGTTCAAAAAGTACCTCAAAAACAACTCAAACTCTTCCAAAAGAAAGAACAAAAAACGTATAAAGTGCGAGGAGTGTGAAGGATATGGGCACAATGCACTTGAATGCGCAAACACGCTGAAAAAGCCCAAAAATATTACTTGGCGCGATGAAGAGACAGATGCATCTGATTCGGACTCAGACAAAGGAAGATCTGAAAATCAGGTAATTACTTTCACTGCTCGAGAATCATCTGGTGCTGATTCTTTAAATTTGCCTTCTGCAGGTGTTAACGCAGATGCATCTGACCCGAGATCTGAGGAGCTGAAAGAAAAGCTTCAAAATGCGGAGGAACAGATAGATCTATTGGAGACCATGCTTGAGTTCAATAGACAATCATTTGCTCAATCTCAAAAAGAAAAAGATGATGAGATTGTCAAACTGAGAGACGAGCTAACCAAAACTCAAGAGAAGAACAAGGAATCTCAAATTGAGAAGAATTGCGATATTGCCAAACTCAGAGATGAGCTTGCTAAAGCTCATGTAAAGATCAAACAACTTGTTCTTGGCACAGCCAGATTAGATGAAATTCTCAGCTATGGAAGACCATCCGATGATAAATCAGGTCTTGGCTACGAAGGAAAAGGAAAAGGCACTGCAAGTGATCATGTTGTCTTTGTGAAACAAAGTGGTAAAGGAGATGATAACCAAACGGCAACAAGAGATAGCGGTGAAGCTATTCTGCCTCCAGTTATATCTGCAGCATCCAGTAGCAGCCAGGATGCATCTAACCCCTCATGTAGTAAACTTACTACGTCTGCACCACTTGGGATCAGATACATCCGCATCAAAGCGAATAAGACGGCGCGCTTATGCCCAAACAAACTCAAATCGAAGGAAGGATCAAAGCCGACTCATGCTATCAGAGATAACACCGAGTTGTCCATTACACCCAGGTGCTACCTAACAAAATCGTATCTAGGACATGTCTACAGGAACCTACTCGATACATCTGGCACATCAAGAGTCGAGCAGATACATCCGGCGGATCGGGATCGAGAATCAAAAGCGAGACCATCTATCAATTCTCGAAACCGAGAGGTCCTATTGGAAAGAAGAAGAAGTTTACTCAAACTTCGAATGAGAGCCAAGCTCGGTAAGTACTCTTCTTCTCATGCATGCCTTCACTATGGTAAATTTAATCATGATAAATTTGTTACTTCACATTCCTTGAGCATGACTAAGTCTTATCATGATATGCATAATCCCCATGAATCTACACCTAGTTCTAGGTCCTTTACGTCTAGTAATAATGCAAGATCATACAAAATGAAGGGTAAAGGTAAAAATAGAAATAGTGGTCAATATTGTGGGGTTAGAGGATATAAGAAGCCCTGTTGTCCTAAATTTTCCAAAAGCATACCAAACAAGTGTTCTAATAGGAAAAATTCCACCTCTACAACCAAATTGAAAGGGAAACAAGTATGGATTAGGAAAGTTGATTTGAAAGCTTATGAAAATAAGTTTGTTCCTTTTGAGCTTGTTTATCCCATTGATCCCACTTCTTTCACAAAATGAGATCCTCTTTATCATTTACTTTTTGTGTGCTTTAATTGCATTTTCAAAAAAAAAAATTGTTTTGCAATTTCCTTTACGCAATTGTTTTTCACTTAATACATGCATATAGGAAGATTCTCATTCTTGTGGGTTGTAGATCGCTTTGGCCCTCTGCAGGATGAATCCAGTGTTGTGAGCTAAAGCGAAAAGGCGGCAGATCGGGCGATGATTAACATGCTGCCTGCAGTTAATCCGCCAAAGACTTCGAGTCGGACAATCCAATGGAATAAGTCACTACAGTCAATGCTATAAGGTTTTGTTTCTAATTGAGGCTCTATATCCGAGTGTAGACCTATGTTCAAAATCTTGCTTTTAGCATTACACAGCGATTCGATTGTTCAAGGGCGTGGTCGATGGAAAGAAGGTCATCAATCCGCCAAGTCCATACCTCTTTCAAAACAAAAAAAAGAAAATGAAAATGAGCTTAAATTGAAAGAAAAAAGGGGGAGCGGTGAAAAAGATGACTGGGATTGAGCGTAGCTATTTCCACCTCCAAAAGACAATGCCATTTTATTGAAAAAGTGGCAAGTTTCGAACTTGAGAGTCGCAGACTTTACAGATTTTGAACGGATGCAGCTTGGTACGCTACAAAGTGAAAGCCAATAAGTTAGCAACCATAAGGTATTTGATGGTGATGCATGATTGACCAAAGGTGTTTGCCTCACACACACACATCATAATTGACTTATATTAATGCATAGTGAACTGCACACCGCCCGGATGCATCTGTCGCGATGGAAGCCGCAGCATCTCGGATAAGTCTAGTACTAGATGCATCTCGCTCTTAAATTTCGGGAAAATTTTCAATTTCTCATGCATTTTTGTTTACGGCATTATACACCGCTTTTTGACTTCCCTATTTTACCAAAAAAGGGGAGTAGTAGGGTAGGAGTATGTCATCCCTCTTTTCGTCCGCTTTTGGGAGAGTGGTAAGCAAATCATGTTTACTGATATGAAATTTGGTGTTAATTCATTGATTTGTTTATGTGTTATTTCTCTTAATTCATTATCTAGTTTCGTTGCTTAAATTGAGGGGAGGATAACACACTTAGGGGAGAAAACCTTGTGTCTATGAACTTTAATTCTATATTTATCGATGACAAGTGTTTTGGAAAAATAGAAAAAGCCAAAGGGGGAGATTGTTAACTTTTATATTTCAATAAAAGTTTATTTTGTTGGCATTTTTATTTTTCCACATTTATAATTAAATTAATTGAATATTTTATTTGGTTGATTTGATTATAATTGGATTTTTCATGGACTTATTATCACATTATAATTTTAGTTTATCTTTGTTTAAATTAGCACATGTGATAATTCCTTATTTTAATTAAATAAGTGAGAGTCAAGTGGGACACGAACCCAGCACACGCGTCTAGGATGGCTTCCGTGTCCACGCTCGACGATCATATGATTTGGTAAGATACTTTCCATATTATATTGATATGATAAGTAAGATCTTTCCATATTTGATTATTACCTTATTTGATTTATCCTACAATTAATGGTAATCTTATTCCTTGTAGGATTTGGTGGTTTATGGTAACTTGGAGACTTGACCAACAAGTAAGACAAGTTGTAGCTTAAACACCAACAATTGAAGGAACACGTGAACACGCTTTGGAGCATTGAAATTCGTCCCCTACCTTTCTCAAAGCGTGTCTCCTTCTCCCATCCCGTGCATGGCTTTTTCGATCATCAATTGATCAATCCATGCACACCAACCTGATTATTAATTGATCTTGGTTCAAATTCCTCGGAGGGAGTCCTCCAACCAATAGATTTGCCCACAACTTGGAAGAGATCAACACGGGAGGTGTAGATTCGCGAGGAACGCGGTTACAAGGAATCACCGAAGAGAGCGGGATGTCTGCTCGCATTACATGCTAAGGAAGATCGAGCAGGAGTTCTTTTCATTTATTTCTTAGATGTTGCAATTAATTATGCGTAATTATTGCCTTTGATTTCCCTTGTAAAGTTTTAAACTGATTGGACGTGGTTGGTAGGTTTTGCTCGTAGGCGACGAGCACGTGGTTTTCACCCAGTTGGGTTTCCACATTAAAATTACGTGTTTTTACTTATTTCGCATCGCATCGCTTATTTCAGATTCACGACCCAGACGCATCTGGCTTACGTAGACGCATCTAGGTTTCAGCAATTTGCAGACATAGTTGATATTAAACAGTAAACTGTTACGAGTTAAATCTGAGTAACAGAACACAGCACAGACTCATCTGGTCACTAAAATCAGATCATTTAGACAACTACAAACTTTCAACAACAAAAGCAATTAGAAAAACCATCACTTGCCCCATCACAAAGCATAAAAATCATAGATGTTCAAAAACAAATATAACATGAGTAGTGGAGTTTGAAAGGATTTTTTCCGACGATGATGTGAGAGTGTGCACATTCCTTCATAAGCGTCATCAAACAAACAATATCTCGAGCCTGGTTGCCATGTTTCGTCGTCCAAATCATTGCGCGAACTCAAAGAGTCATCATCTTCCATGAAGAAATGATTCGGATATTTTTTTGAGAGATGACTAGACATTTGAGGATGCAAAGCATCGAAATTAACTTTTGTTGATGTGGATGAAATAAATGCTCTGCCATTTTGTGCACAAACATTTGTATTTCCATCAAAGCCCATGCAATCTGTGTCTTGTTGGATTTTTTCCTTAATTTTGATTTTGCATGATACACTAGGAGGAGATGCTAACTTTAATGTACCACTTGAATTCCAATAATGATTCCAACAAGATCATAAACGACTTTTTTGTATTTAATTGAATTGTTACATACTAAACAAGATCATAAACGGCCTTTAGGATCAATCTGCACATGCTAAAAAGTTTTGTATTTAATTGAATTGTTACATATTTCGTTTGAATTACAAAGAAGAATAATACCGTCGTTTTCCCTCTAGAAGTCCTTGATTTTCCAAGAAAATGCAAGTACCAAGATCAAAATGCCAATATTTTAAAAATAGTTCCTCAATCTGCAATGACTCCAAACGTCAGGTCCCTATTCTGTCTATTCGCCATTCTTTTTGTTACGAGAATTGTTTTCAATTTCTGGGGTTTTGGTGTATTTGGAAATGAACTCGAAAGTAGACAACAAGGAGGAACCTGAATCACAGCGTGAAGAGAGCCAAGCGTTAGATGGAGACACCGTTTCAATTGGAAGACTTTTTGAAACCTTATGGACGGCTTAGTAAATTTGGTCCGACACCTCTCTCTAGAAAATCCCCAAAATCGCTATATAAATATCTGTAATATTGTACATAAGTCATTCTAGATTTCCATACATATTTGCCAAAGGTCATGTTTGTTAGTAGCCATTTCAGCCTCTACACTTTAAATTCAGTTCGTACATAGAGATTTTGCAGTAACACTGTAACGACAACCTCACGGACCGGACTTGCCTTTCAATTTCTATCGCAGCATAGAAAGCTTACCTGCGGGGTGCATGCACGAGTGTGCTCAATAATTTTTTATTTTCACAAAAATAAAATTCTAAATTGAATGGTAATTAAATAATAGCAATAGTCAACGGTATAAGTTGCAAGATCAATACTAAAATTTAACTTTGATCGAAGAGTATGAGTTAATTTTTACGTTAAAAATGGAAAAAGAAAAAGGGGGGAAAAGAGAGTCCAAAAGAAGTGTCGTGAGAGCATTAGTGGCATAAACAATCTAATGATTACAATGGAAATTAAATCCACAAAAACCATTTTAAACCATGCACCCCAACAACCCTTCCCATTTTCCCCCCTCTCACACACACAAAGGAAGAAGTTTCATGTAAAACCAGCTTAAATGTATGACTATATATATATATATATATGTATACATATACATACACACACAAGGTTGAAAGAACGTGCGATGCACGTTGGGCCAAATGTATGCGAGCTAGCGTAGAATAAACTTTAATAGTAAAATATTCAATTACACAAGCATGCTTAGATTTAAATGAAATATTACATATGAGGCAAATTTGAACAATAGTATAAACAAAATACCTGCTTGTAGAGTTATCAACTGCTGTTTACAATGCATATATATATCATTTAAAGGAAATAGAGAGAGAGCATGATGGTTCATATATATTAAAACCAATGCTATAAGTGAAATAAGAATTATACCACCAATTCTATCAAGCACCATACATGTGCATTTATTGCTGCAATCCGTCGACGCTCTTTTGCCACTCCAATTGACACATACCAATCCTTCAATCGAATTGTTCACTTTGATTTGCACAAGACCACAACCAGAAGAACCACTCGGGCACATTTATGGATCAGAAATCACATTCTTTCCAATTCCATTATGTTAACCACATGAGTGTGATTATATTGAATCAGCTCTGGAAACAAGAATGCAAACACACTTAAACTAACCTGCAACAATTCCTTGTGTGATGAGTTTCATGAACACTATATATATAACAATCAAACCAATTTTCAGCAATCTGGTTAAAGCGGTGAAACCTTGAACATGAAATACCTACTAAAACATGTTTCTAGTCGGCATAAAAGTCTATAGCTTTGATATTAAGTCATTAATTAAATAACTCCTGTTGTGTGCTTCCTTAGTTATCATTGAAACATGCAAACATAAATAGCACATCAAGAAATATTCAAACCTTGTCGAAGAAAGAATCAGCTACTGCTGTTTGCAAATCCCAAATTCCGAGACGAAAGAGGTAATGCTCTTCACTTATTTGCTGTCACAAACGAATGCTGAGTGAGTTACATTCTTACGTCCATAATTTCTGAGAAGAACATCATTTGCCTCATACCCTTACTCACCTTCAAGGGTCAAGAGTACACAACCAAAACATGGAAAGAATAGAAACCTATACAGATGAGTGCACCAAAGAAAGGCATACAAACAATCAAATTAGATCAATCAAAGCAGTAAAACGGAAGGTAGATTGCTTTAAATCTGTTGTCTTTGCTATAAATATAATCACTGTAGATGTAATCAGGCAACAGACCCTTTCAACAATTCACATAGCTGCTAAAACCCTTTGATTTAAGAATTAAAAAAGGACCACAAAAATTTGTATGCATTTAGCGTGAAGAAATACTAGTAAATAATATAAAAACAATATAAGTGATAGTCGAATAAACTTAAAGACAAATAGATGTGAAATTTGTTGTTTCGATAGATAATGGACACAAAATCATATGGGACCCAATATGGATGATAGTCAAGATGAATCGTGCATGCAAGAAGAAAATATAGAGGGAATATTTAGAGTCTTTCCCTTCTTTCATGGAAAGGAAGAATTTTGGTAGCATTGATGGATTTGCTAGCATAAATTGATTGTCCGTACCTAAGGAAAACCTTACAAATTTAATAAAACTGTCACTAGATGTTTCTTAATCTTGTCTGGCATAAGTTTTTGCTCTTTGTCGATGCACAAACAAACCTATCTTTTACAAGATTAAAAAAAAAAGAGTCGGACTAGAAGATTGTGAAACGAAAGACAAAAGGAAAAAATCTGAAGACAAACACAAACCTTCATCTTGTCATGACAGGCTTCATTTCTCATGTGCACTGTTTGACATATCCAAAGAATGTTGTCCTAGAAGATAAACAGTAGTAAGGAATGCAAAAGTGAGATGTCATAAAGCAAAAATGTGAGAGTAATGAATTAAAAGTATACATCTCAATTTTCACAACTTGTAATTAAAGCCATGATCTTCCAAATCTCACTGGAATTCAATCATAGACATGAAATGGGATTGCACACTAGTACAAAAAGGGGATTGGGTGGCGGTTGTTTTAGACTTAGGGTGGCGTTTTTTTTATCGCCACCCAAACCAGCGACACCCAAAGTCGTCGAAAGGGTGGCGGTTGTTAAAAACGGGTGGCGGTTGTTCTTAATTCTTTATTTTTTTTTTTTAAAAAAAAAGGACAACGGGTGGCGGTTGTTGGACACAACCGCCACCCGAAGTCGACTTAGGGTGGCGGTTGTTTCCAACAACCGCCACCCGTTGTCCTTTTTTCTAAAAAAAAAAGCACTTTGGGTGGCGGTTTTAGTGCAAAACCGACACCCAAAGTCCATGGTTTTTTTTTTTTTTTTTTTAGATCTGAGCTATGAAAAACACACGAAATAATTTTTATTCAAAACCAATTGCATTCAATTATAACAAAATGAACAATCTAAGAAGGAAAACACAAAACTATAAGATGAAAAGTTAAAAATTGCGTTTTGAGGCCTTAGACGACCTCAGATCGGCCTGAAACATGGGGTCACGGCGATAGCGGTGAGTGTCGTAGATCTCGTCGCGACGATTCCGGAATGTACTCGTGGGCTGAAAACGGACATCGTATGCAAAAGTTATGACCATTTAAAGTTTACATGCTCAAAAACTCGAAAAAATTTATATTAACAATTATACAAAAATAAACGAGATTTACATGACCAAAAGATCAAAGAAGCTTACCTTACTTAAATTATGGCACCAATTTGTGAAGAAACTGATTTCAAACCATGAATATTTGAAGAAATTTCGAAAAATTTTCAAAAGAAGGAAAACTCAGAAGCGGGAATACCAGATTTGATGAGTTGGTGGAATATTTAAAGGGAAAGGGTGGCGGTTGTAGCAAAAAACCGCCACCCAAAAGTATTTTAATAATAAAAAAATAAAAAAACGGGTGGCGGTTGTTAGCTTACAACCGCCACCCTACGATAAATTTTTTTTTTTTTTTTACATTCGTTTAGGGTGGCGGTTGTTAACACAACCGCCACCTGTACTAATTTTTTATTTTTTTACGTTGGTTAAGGGTGGGTTGTTAACACAACCGCCACTTCTTAGGTGGCGGTTGTTTTACACAACCGCCACCCGTTGTTCTTTTTTTTTTTTTTTAAACGTTGGTTTAGGGTGGCGGATTTTTGCTATAACCGCCACACTTCTTAATTTCGAGCATCAAGGGTGGCGGTTTCAATGAAAACGCCACCTAATGAGGCGTCACCTAATGTCACTTGTGTACTAGTGATAATTATTAGGGAAAAAAAGAGAATACTGTTGTAAACAAAAAACGCAAGATCAAGAATAATTATAGAAAATAATTTTTTTTTAAAAAAACCTTTAAAAATGCAAAATCCATGAATAACATAAAACGTATATCTTCACTTCCAACAGTCTTTCTTTTCTTTTGAGTCTAAAGTTCACTTCTAAGTTGGTTCCATGCATCTCGCTTTCTAGTTTCATGCAGGGTGGTCATAGTTGTCATTCATACCGACAGAACTTTAGACTCAAAGTTAACTAATGGTGAGCTAGATTGCCGATGATGGTAATCTAGAAAGAAATGGGTAGAGAAAGTCAAAGTTAAGGGAGGTGAAAAGTTGAATGGTGATCAGAATTAACAAGGGTGGTAATCTAGAGAGAGGAAGTGGGTAAGTTGTAGACTAAGAAATTGAGACATTGAATGTTGATCTAGAATAATAATAAAAGACTAACTTATCAGTTAAAATAATAAAATTTCTTATAAAATCTATCGATACCTAATGATGTGGGACTTTTTTAATGCCTTTCCAATAATTACCTAGTCGATAGCAATGTTTCAGATACAAACTAGCTATCAACTCAACTAAAGACCTTATTCTTTTCATCACAAATTTTATCAACTTTTTCTTTCTTATCATTTACAACCACTCATTCAATTATTTAATATATTTTTCCCAAATGTCAACCACACATTCAGCACATAAATCAAAAAAATTAACTTTATCACCAATCAAACATGTCCTAAGGAATTGAGTCAAGGATTAGAGAGTGAAATTGGAAGGGACTCTAATAAAAAAAATAATAGTTATATAAAAATATTATTATAAAATTTATTTAAGATATATAATCGTTTTCTTTTTCCATAATATTTCTTTAATGATTTTTACTGGCTTCGTGCATTTTGATTTATGCCTGATTGCAAGTGTCAATCTTGGTTACGTGTTAATTCGTGGGATTTAGACGGGTACAATTTAATTTAGTCTATGATTGTGTTTGTTTCTTCAAGTCGTTGACCAAGGGAGACTTTGACTGTGTGGTCTTTAACTCCAATTGATCGAGGAGTAATAGTTAGTTTTAGTTAGAAAAAACTTCGTGACTAATTTGAACATTTTCAAAACAATGGGTGACTTTTGTCATCATTTGGAAAATCATTTTTCGTTTTCGGGCAGATGATGTACTAATGCTACGTACGTACCCAAGTTGATGACTTCCACTGATCTTTTGAGAAAGGATATTTTCGAAGTATGATGGATCTTGTCAAGAAGACACAAAAAATCTCGAGGCACAAGAACAATGACGGATGCAAATTCAGGTAGAGGTTTTATTTTAGTGTCTGTTGAGAAGATTTTTGGCAGAATGACTTTTGAACATGTTGAAATGATAGTTTTAAAAAGTCTCATCAATGAGAGAGAGAGAGAGAAAGGTACGTGTTTGAGACGATGATGTAAAATTTGTTTAAGGAAATGATTTTTGATTTTGTGGCCGAGGATTTATGAAAAATTTCAAACTGCATTTCGAATTCCTCTTCTAAAATGTGTTCCCACACACCAATGACGCCTTTGTCTAATTTGTTCAAGTCACACCGATAGCATATTGCATTGCGTTACTTTAGTCGTCGCTCAACGGCCTTAGTAGCAGTTGTTGTTATAGTCTGTGTTGTAATGGTAGTACAGCTATAATTTTTCCGTCGGCAAGACAATTGTAGATCCCATTTAAATGGAATTTGATTCGAGTTTGGATCGTTGAATTTCATTATATATTTGATATCATTTGTATCCTAAATATCAACTCCCATAACATCCTCTTTGATTATTTTATTTTATTTTAAAATTAAGAATGATTATTCTTATAACAATATAAAAAATAAATTAAATTAAGTACAATCATTTTGTGCTCCTTGTGTTGACTCCAGGACCGAGGCGTACAAAAAATGAGAGAAATATACACAGCATGCTATAATGAAAATGTACAAAAGCATGTAATATAAAATCGGAAAGTCCTTGACGCTTAATAAGAAAAAAGTAACACAAAACATAAGACATTCCGCGCCTGTCCTTACTTTATAGTATTATTATCTAAATTCGCTAAGCTTAAATGAACCATGCCTCACAAGAGCATTTATGTCAAAATTCCATATTGACCACGTTTCTCTGAAGACTCTCCAGATATCCCAAATGATAGTACTCAAACTGAGGAAACCCACAATACTTGTTGCAGAAACATATCCGCTCGGCATCCAGGGAGAACACGAGTGTGAATAATTTTCTGAAAATTTCAGACTTCGCTGGAATCATCCAAGGACGCATACGTGGAAAAGAATCAGCACGATTGTCAAGTAGAACATCGACCGCCTTTGACAATTTTTCGCTTCCTTGATAACCAAGGAATATAAGATCCAAAATCAAATTTATAGCATGTAAGCAGCCTCTTTTATCCACTATGACATCCACCACATTGTGAGGAGGATCAATTTCTTCCAGTTCCACAGCAGCTTCGACACGATCTGCCTCCTTGGCCAAAACATTCACATAAATGCTTTCTAAATCAGATTCTTTATACAGAGCAGTCTGGTCTTTGATGTAGAGGCATTTAAGGTATGTCCAAGGACTTTCATTCCCAGGTTGAGCTTCAATGGCTTTTTTAGCATAACTTGCTTCCTTATCCTTAAACTCTTTCTCCATGTTAGGAATCGATCTCACTATACGGCATCTCTGCATACAATAACAACTAGGGTTTTGAGAATAAAATGAAGATGAGATGAATAAAACAAGAGCAGAAGACGAACAAGATCATGCTCCTCCTCAGATGTATCACAGAAAATAAAAGAGAAATGCTCGAAAAGTCTTGAAAGTAGTGTTTATCCAACAAACTTCATCATTCAAGCCCATTCTACTAAAGCCTCTACGGTCAAGGCCACATCTCACACTTGGAGGGCGACACTTCACATTAAATTGGCGATTAGGATCGCACCGATACGTCATAAAATATCTGCTAAGAATACCTGATCCCAAGCAAAGATATTATAACTGTCTTTCTCGAGGATTTCTTGACAATATTGAAGCTCAGCCATCAACCAACTTCCACCAAATTTTTTAACAATCCACTGCATGGAGAGAAACGAAAATGTAGTCTAAAACTTCTGCACCGCATAAATACAAAATATAGAACTGGATGATATCTCAGAAAACAACATGCGCTCTATTCTACCTCTCTATGGGACCAGGCTTGATAGATTTTTGCATCCTTCGATAAAATTTTCTTGGTAGATTCAAGTTCCTTGCTTGCAGCTTCAGATCCAACCTTCTCAACAATCCATCGCCGATAATGCCTGTCATACAACATTGTGTTTATTCATTATTATGTTGTCGGGTCGGGTCCCCCTATTACAGATAACTATCTGCGGACCAAACAGACAGTAAAACAACATTGATGCTTTAACATGCATTTCGTGCATTTTTTTTATTTTTAAATCCAACAAGGCAACATTTGTTACTCTAATTTCAACGAGGGGAATCACTTACAAGCTTAGCTTATGAACTAAAGATGGGATGTTTAGGGCACCCAATTTTTGCACCACACTAAGACTTCGCTCTAGTTCCTATTATATAAACGAATTCGCACATCACTTCTTACTTTACGTTATCAGACAACCAAATTATTCTTATTTTCATTCAAAGCATGCAACAAAAAGTTGTCAACTGGAAACAACAACATTCAGGCACTAAGGGACCGGAGGGCTCCTTTTTTCTATTTCAAGCTTAAGGTCATAACGCTTAAACATCTACCAAGAGGCACTTCTGGTTTGATAAATTAAATACCTAACCAATAAAATAAATTTATCACAAAGTCTTACCAGATTAGATGGTTTCTGGAATCTCGTTCAGCAAGTTTCCCAACAAAGTCCAACTCTTTCTCCAGGTCAATCTTCCCAACCACCGAACGCCTAATCTCCCAAACCTGATACAGAAGAACTTAACTTTATCGGATTAAGTTGTCAAGAATCTCCATGAATGCATTCATAAATTAAAACTAGGCAGTCCCAAAATGCTGTCAACTCCGCGATTTATGATAATCGAAGATTGTTGAACCATCGCTGAAAAATAAATTGTTACCATCACAGAATAACAAGACGACAGACAAATGTATCCGTTAGCAATATTTAATAATTATATAATACATGACTTGCAGTTGGAGAAGGACAGGATGGGTTCAAAGAACAATTACAGTGGGATCCTTAGGACGGTCAACCAAGAGTTGAATGGAGTACTCAAGGGGAAATTCTGTGTTTCTGACATGCTGTAGCTCACTTGAGAATTCTGAGGCTCGTGGGTTAGGTATGTCAGCAATCTTTATTCTCTCGATAAAGGGCTCATCTGGTACTTCCCAAGCACGAAAAGAAATTATATTCACGACAGTAATATCCATAGATGGAGCTTGAGAGTTTAATAAAGGCAGAAAACAACAAACAAGCCATCAAAAATAAAAGAGATGTTGTCAAGAAAATTGCCCTTTATCTGCGAAGAAGATTAAACAATAATTCTTTGGTTATAAAATTAATAATAACCGAATAACATTTACCTCTAGGAAAAACAGCAACTCTACACAAGATTACCACCAAAGAAACACAATTTCATAAATAATAAAAATAATAATAATAAAAACATTTCTAACGAACGATTGCTAACAAAAGATAACATCCAAAAAACAATTTTCAGCATCGCAATTCAAGTAATCGACGAAAGATACCGAAGGAAATCGCTGTTTCTAGAGGAAAATCGGCATTCAGAAACGGCAATTTTCCGGGCCAAAAATTATAAAGAGCCAGAAAAAATGTGTGAATGGTCATATGGCTAACAAAATCTTGAAATCCAGAGTACTGTCGAGAACCGTCATAGGAAAACGAAAATCTGAAATACCTTCCATGTCGACTAGTCCTTGTAGAAAACACAGCAACGACCACGCTTCCTTCTCCCTCTCGCAGCCTTTCCCCTTTTGATATTCTCTCAATCAGCTTAGGGTTGAAATTAGGTTCTGCGATGTCTATTGTGGATTTCGCCCAAACAGATTTTAACTGGGGGCTTTGGGCCACGGCTAAATACACCCCCTCATTTTCTAAATACACCTATTTTCCACTATTTCCCAATTCTATCTCTTGCTAATGTGCTGATCTGGAAGCTTCCCAAGCATGAAAAGAAATTATATATTAACAACAATAATATACATAGATGGAGCTTGAGAGGTTATAAAGGCAACTGGGATGATTACCACGTGGAACAAAAATTGCTTGGGTGGAAAAATGTTTAGAAAAAACGGCAACTCAACCACCAAAGAAACACCAATTTCATGAAAAAGAAATAGTAATATTCCAAATGAAGATAACCATCAAGAAGAAAGCTAACAGAAGATAATATCGAGAAAACCAATTTTCGCCCAAGGACGGTCAGCAAATCAGGGAAATAATTCAAAAAATCGAAGAAACATTACCCCGACAAAAATGGGTGTTTCTAGAGGAAGATAGCCGTCTAGAAACAGCTATTTTCTGGACAAAATTTGTATTGAGCCAGGAAAAAAAAAAAAAAAGTGAACGGTCATTTCGCAAACAAATTCTAGGAATTGATAGTACTGTTAACATATACAGACCCATCATAGACAAAATAAAATCGGACATACCTTCCATATCGACTTCTCCTCGTAGAAATCACGGCGACGTCCACGTTCCCTCCTTCCGCGCTTGCCGCCTTTCCCTTGTGATGCGATGTCTATTGCATACTACGCACAAACGCATAAAAGGATTTTAATTGGGCTTATATCGGTACCGCATCAATTTTGGAGCTCTAGCCCATTTTGAGTAGAGACTAGTCATCGTAAACGTGATCACACGTTCCCGAAATATAATGCTGCCTAGTTGAAAAGGCATCAAGCAGAAGCCCAGACACAAATATGGAGGCAACAATAGGGCCCAATTAAGAACCATGTCACAGGGCCCAAATAATGGACCATGGCAAAGACTATTCATAGAGTGATTCTAGGGAGACATTTTTTCTAAATATTTTTAAGTGACATGGTGATGTGGATGTTTTTCATTGGATAATCAAGATGTTCTTTGGATATATATCACATGGAGATTATCATTATCATCCAATAAAAAAAATAACACATTAAAATATCAATGTCTCCCTAGAATTATTCCTATTCATAACGCCAGTGCATCCATACCCGACACCATTAAAGGCAGAAGGATTCAAGATTGGTTAGTTTCTAACACGTGTTAGAAATCAAATTTTAATTCAGTCTCTTTAAATATACTGCATAAAAATCTATCATTCAATTCCATTTATTATCTCTCCTGTTTCACATAAAATATATTTTTGTGTGAATAAAAAAGGGTAACAGGCTTTATTCTGATACGCTCTAGAATATTGAACGACAAATAACCACTACAACTAGGGTTTGCTTCAATGTTTGCCATTAGGGTTCTATACATATATTACAATACTCTACTAAAATAATTTTTTTAAAGGCAATATAATGCGTGATCAACTATAGAAAGGCTTTCACCCTTAAGAAAAGAGAAATAGATGCATATATGTTTATTTTGATGAACTCTTTCTCTATCTTCATCCTTTCAAATGTTTTATATTTTCTTCTTATATTCAATTGTTTCTAATTTAATTTTTCATCTCAATCAATATCAAAATACTTCGCGATCGAATGAACCGAGAAAACCTATACGGTTATACAGTGTACACTAATCGAAAATCTAAATATCATTATTATCACATATCAACTTCCAAAAAGAAAGTCTTCAACCAGTGATCAACGGATTATATTATAAACGAAGGCACCAATATAATGAATTAACAAGAGAAAATGACTAATTGCTACCATTGGATGAATTTGGTGGGAAACAATGAGGGATCGGATACATCTAATTCAAAGAACACCACTGATTAGACGCACCTAATTTCCCCACAAATAGAAATTCAGAATCTTTGATTCTTTCTCTCTCTCACACATGCATACTGTAGATGTGCCACGTATCAGCAATCAAATCCTATAAAAGACCCAGATTTTTACTGTTTTTCAAGTGGGGGCATTGGGAAAATGATGTTGACTCTCCCTGTATATCAGTTGTGCTTCCAATAAACTAAAAAGGCATTCTGCAATTATTTCTCTCTCTTCTTCACTGTTCATCTGGTAAGCATTGACGCCTCTCCTTTCATTATTCAAGATTAAATTGATGGGTTTTTCTTTTTTCCTTTCTTTTTGGCTATTAGATGTTTGTAGTTCTTGTTTTGATCTATTTTCTCATGTGGGCTTTCTTTTAATTTCTTATTTTTTTGTTGTTATGTACAGTAATTTGAGGGTTTCTTGATTGTGCATCATTTTAATTTCTTGGTAATTAAATATCTTATTTATTAATTCTTTTTTTTATTGGGTTCTTGTTGGAAGCTTTTGCTAGTCTTGTGCCCAACTATTTGCATAGGTTTCTTGATTAAGAATCGCATTCTAGGTTTTAATTCTGAATTATTAAGGATAATCGTGATACTCTCAGGTTTATTGACTTAATTAAGGCAGTGCTGTTGAATAGAGATTGGTGATGGATTCTCTATGCTATGCTTCTGAGGGGAAAGAGCTGCTGTTTTCCGATGATATCGAATTTCCTGATTTCAATAACAATCTCTTAGTTCCCATTAGAGATGGAGATGGAGAAACAGAATTTACAAGATCAGATTTGCCCGATATGACCCAAAAATCATTTCTTGATGATTTGAGCTGGAGAGTTTCGGCTGATGATTCCTCTAATATGAATGTCTTTAACCCTTTTTCAAGATTTCCTAGCTCTCCCATTAGAGCCAGAGATCATACATTGCCAAAGATCGATTTGACTCATTTGTCACGCAAAAAATCTGCCTCATCTTCTCCAGAATCCTCGTTGACTCCAAAAAAATCGAGAAACATGAACTTGCAGATGCAGCTGCCTGTTTGTCAAGTCCATGGCTGTAATAAGGATCTCAGTTTGTCAAAGGACTATCATAAGAGGCATAGAGTGTGCGATGTTCACTCGAAGACTGCTGTTGTTATTGTTAATGGCGTTGAGCAAAGGTTTTGTCAACAATGTAGCAGGTAGAAGTTCGCCTCCTTGCTTCGTCTCGTTTCATATGAGTCTCGTGTACAAAAATCTTGCTCCTCATTTTGATTCTAATATACGTATTTTGAATGTCTACTCCCAATTTGGTGCAAGCAGACCTTGTGCAAGTAGCTGATGTGATGTAATCTAAACCATACTGCAAATTGAGAAGCAAGTGATGTGATAATCGCAATTACATCTGCTGTTTGCACAAGATCTTGTACAAATGGGCTGTTGCAATAGATCGGAATGTTTCCTGATTAATTTTTTATAGTTGTGTCATTGATTTTGGTTATCGAAATCGGCTATCATAAAGAATTTGTATTGAATACCCGATGTGTTATTGGTACATTTTTAAAGTTCGACTCAGACATAAAAATTGTCAATCTGTATAGAAGAATGGGAGGTTTTAAGATGCCCAGTGAGATGAAGAGTAAACGTAAGAGTTTAGTTCCATTACTTGAAGGGATTTGAAACGAGCATTTTTCCGTGCAGGTTTCACTTGTTGGCCAAATTTGATGAAGGTAAACGGAGCTGTCGTGAACGCCTGGCTGGCCACAATAAGCGCCGACGAAAGCTTCAAGTCGACACTCATCTTGGTAAGCTACACTTGTGTGCTTTTGTGATGTGTGAGTCATAATGAGTAGCTACTTGAGATGTGTGGTTAACACTGAAGATTAGTTTGACTTTAAGTGACTGAGTAAGAAAAGTTTTTAACTTTTAGCCAAGGCATTCTATCATCTGGCCTACTAAAATGTTCATCTTGTAGGGCCATTGTTCTTCGGAGAAGATATATCAAGAACGTCGCTTTTCTTTTCGGGAAACTTCTTTCCTCAACAAAGCATTAGCATTAAGCGTCTCAAATATGAAGAAGAGTTGTTGATTCATCTATCCCACTTATCAACGCCCGTAAAATTCTGGCAAACGTGCGCTAAATCACTTCAAGATCCTACCAAAAACTGTCCTTACTCGCCGTTATTGTTTCAAGAATTATCCCGGGGCTCAAACTCTGGTTATGCTCGCTCTCTTCTGTCAGATCAATCACATAACTCATTGAGAAACCCAGCTGGGGCTTTACAGGCTAACTGCAAAATGGGTCGACATTCCAATGGAGTTCGTCAAGAGGCGAATGCAGAGACGATGAATCTGGTGGAGTTGTCGTTTCGTTTGCAAAGGGTTGAGCAGGAGAGGAATTCTGCATTAGTGAAGCAGGAACATGATTTGTTGTGCTGCTCAACAATTATCTGAGGGTTAAAAAAGTTGTGAATATAATAATAATAATAAGAGAAATGGAGGCAAAAGTGTTGATTTGTATATAGATTTCTGCCTTCTTGTGAATTGTGACAAATATTTGATGCATGGTTTGTGTTTGGAAACTGTGAAATGGAAAACCTTTTAACCAGTTGTGATATTTGCTTTAGGGTCAAAAAATATGTTGGACCACTTTTTGATTACAAATAAAAGATGGAGCATGGGTAATAGTGATGAATGCAGGTCCATGAAGACGAAAGTAATTTGCTAAATTCTTGAACAAACTAGTGTGGGCAATTGAAAACGAAAATTTATAAATAAAAAAAAAAAAAAGAAAAGGAAAAAGAAGGAGAAAAGAAAAGAACAAAAGGCATGCTATGTGTAAATATAATTTGAACAAGAGATTATATAAATATTTATAGACACTTGGGATAAATACGTTTTTTCACTCATTGCACCGTCTCTGTTCATTTATCGGTACAGGTAGTTTTCTTTCTTGCTAGAAATTGAACGTGTCTCTTCTACCGTGGAACACTAATGAAGTCGGTTTGATATAATTTACATTCTCATGGCATGAGCTAGCTACTCAGAATAGATAATATCTTAAAAACCGGTTAAATTGACATAAACAGACAATGAATTTCGATGTTGATATGGAATATGCGGATTTATAATGGAATTGATGTGAAATACTTAAGGAGCTCTTGAGAAAATTAACAAAAGAGAATGTCACCTCCCCAACACCAACCCTTACATTAGTCGATGAAATTTTTAGAGTTTATTACAAAGTTTTAAGTGGTTATGTTCATATGATGAGATTTTGAATCGAAAGTTTAAAATTCTTCAAATGCTTGTAGATATCTGTCAGATGAAATACACTATTGGAAAAGTTTTTAAAAAAAAAAACACTATTGGAAAAGTATCAGTATAATAATATACTATTTTCATTCGTCCTGCAGTACTTATTTTGTTGAATACATGATAATAAGGAAATTACCTAGCTTCAGTATCAAGGTCGTTGTAGTATAGTGGTGAGTATACCCGCCTGTCACGCGGGTGACCCGGGTTCGATCCCCGGCAACGGCGTTTTTTAGTTTTTCCCTTATATTATTTGCAAGAGGCTTCTTTTGCAAACCGAATAGAATTGAAAATTGGCAAAATGCACCCAAAAGATCTGTCTCCCTCGATTGAATCCGTTATCATTCTATTACCACGCTTTTGGCCCCAGCCAAATTTATTTCCTTCACCTTATTTGCAACAAGTGCCCCATTTACCAATTGGAGTAAATCTTTTATACACGAGTATTTGTTTGATAGAAGTTTTCCAGCAAATTTATTTTTCGTTGCGTTTAAAAAATTATACAAAAAATGTTTAAAGTGGGAAAGAGAATCTAAAAATAGAAAAATTAATTACTTTACTTAAGTAAAATTGCAGTTAAAAATTATTTTTAAAAAAAAAAAAAAAAAGAAAATCATCCTCAGCAAGGTCAAAGAAACAAGATAAAAATTAGTGTGATTTTAGAATACATGTGCATTTTTCCGTTCATTCATAATATTTCCCCATACTATTTCTCCACTGATTTACCTAATTTTGCACATAAGCATATTTCTAAATACCTTTCAAACTTTAAACTCATTCTACATCGTTGGGCCATAGGACAATTCCAATTGATAATAGGGATAACAAAATAACTCGATCCACCATGTCTACTCAAAGAATAAAATAGTACCCTCTCCGCTTATATTTTCCAAAAAAAAGTGGGTTTGTAAAGAAAATATTTGAATTCCCGCCAATCAAAAATTAGGACGCGTCTCCTCGTCCCGTTGCCATCCACCGAAGTTCAATAATAACACTAAAAAGGGTATACAAAGACAGCGCCTCAAGCAAGGAGGAACAAAATCCCAAGAAACCATAAAGAAAAACAAGTGAAACTATTTATACGACAGAATTAATTTAACCAATTAGCCCTAGCCCCTCTCAAGAAAAGAATAGTAGATTCAAAGACAGACAGAAATTACACACGCTCTCACAACTGTTGATGGTCAAAATTTTTATCAATGATACCTGAGAATACAAAATTGGATCTTAAATCAAAGACTAAATATTCCTTTTCACAGTTGAAGATGAAGTAGAGGATCACTCATCACCTTCATGAACTCACGGGAACCAACATTCTGAACTCCTTTTCCGTGATTGATTTCAAGCCGTTGGGATCAAGGGTGAAATCATCCATCCCTTGTTTGGGAGGGAAGCCGAGCTTTCGTGCCTCCAACCATTGGTTGATAACACCACAGCTCAATGCATACTTTATGGTGCTGTCCAAGTATCCTTTATCGCAGATAAGGTGCGGTTGGATGGTCAACATTTTTACAATACCTGAACCAGTGGTGAACTTAAAAATCAACTTCTGCTCCTCACTAAGAGTTAAACTTCAATATCAACCACACATAACAAGTCACTACTCATTATTATCCACATATTCTATGGTCCCCAACACTATTGTTAGCTTAAAAGTTAATTTTTAGCAAAATAATAGTTTCACAAACACACGCTAAATTCCATCCCTTATCCTACAAAATTAAGACTCCCAAGAGGACATCATGTAGGTGGCAAGCATTCATTGGCCAAGAAAGATCGGAATTTTTTCAACATTGTGACGAGATTTAACAAGTTCAAGCAATAGAACATGAACATTTCATCTTCAGTGAAAAAGTGCCTCCCAGTTTCATAATTATTTGCATGAAAGATTTCTCTTATCTCTTAGTTACATGTTTGCTAAAGAAAACCTGACTCCAAAAAGAATAAGAAATGGAAATCAGAGTGGCTTTACCTGCAACAATGCCGTCCCCAGATGCAGACATGTCCGCCGTGAAAGGAGTAACAGGCGGGTCCTCCATTCCATTTAAAAACCCATCATGTTCTTTTGTGTAGTAATGAATCTTAGATGTCCCATTTGTCACAAACAAAACCTTAAGATTTTCATGCCACAGTTGATCTACGACTTCTGGTGCATAATGAGCAAACTTAGATCTATCATTGTCTTTGGTATCAAATTTTTCAGATGGCTCTATTCCACATAGAAATTCTAGTTCTTGTTTAGTGATCTCAATTATATCTGCAAGATCCCATGCTTCTTGTATCAGCGTCTTGGTTTCTTCAAGAGAGTGCCAAAGAGGTAATGGAAGGTTGAGATCATAAAAGATAACCCCCCCTAGCTTCTTTGAAATCTTGATGGCTTGTAATGTAGTTGATCTCATACTCCGGTCAAGAAGAGAAAATGTATTGAAATAAAACATTGTTGCCTGCATTATACATGTAGCATATAATCAAGAATTGTGCCCCAAACAAAACTTCAATGTGGAAACTGGACATAAAATGCAAATAATTTTGATTTTCAGCAGTTTGAAACTTGGCCTATGTTTTGCATAGAGATTAACTTCTACTATATCAACTAGACATTTCAAATCACTACTCACTGCTATCCACACATCTCATGGTCTCTACCACTATTCAACCTAAAAAGTTAGTTTTAGCAAAAAAAAAAACAGAAGTTCATCTGATACACATAGTTAATCATGGATATAGATTATACGTGTGCATGAGTATATTAACAAAACATTATCAACAAAATACAGTTTCTTCTCTCTTGAATAGCAATATATCTGTGTGTTAGCCATAGATGTCATAGTATCATACCTCTTTCAACACGTCTATACTGATATCAGACCTCGTTAAACAATCCTCTGCACATGGTTTAACAGTAGTCATCCTTAAGCCACCCCTCTTACCTATTTTCATCCGTGATACAGCCGTGGGTCGTTTACCATCCATAGAAATCGATCTTGTTTGAACCTTGCTCTCATCCAAATAATAAGTCAAGGCATCACCAAAGGCGTCGTCACCAACTTTGCCCATGAACGCAACTTTACCTCCCAAACTTGCAAGAGCAACTGCAACATTGCTTGAACATCCTCCAGGTGCCCGAAAGAATTTCTCAGGGGCCCACATAGCATCCTTATTCCTTTCATGCATTTCATAGTCGAGAAGCCTGTTGGCTCGTCTGGCTGAGGGTATAAAAGCATGTTGTGCGGCACCAAAGCAACAAACGAGTGGCGGCCAGCCATATGTAACGCTAATATTCTCTCCATCGCCTATATCGATATCTAGTTCACGCTCATCTTGATTATCTAAATTTGCAGCACTTATGTCCACCTTATTGTTACTGTTTTCAGTCTCACTTTCTTGAGTTTTTTCGCTATCAGCAAGTTTCTCAGTTCTTCTCTGACTTTTCACTTTCTTTTCAGCTGCTTCTTCCTTCAAAGTACTAGAGGCATCTACTGCAAGTGATGTAATTGGAAATGAATTACAGATATTAAGAGTTAATCCAACATCAAAGACCATGAAATAAATAAACCACCAATAAATCATGGACTACCATAACAAGACTCCCCTTTCAAGATGGAAACTCAACCCTTAATATGGTTTCAGCAGCCCATTACATGCAATTCAGTCTCTATTAAGTTTCACTTTTTAAAATGAAACTCCAACTCTTAATAGCAAAAATGTCTAAAATATCTAAAAGTTTATACTCGTTCTTATGATAATTCTACAAGGGTAGCACCTTTTGTTCGAGTTTTAGTTCTGGATTTCTTCACCTCCGTGTTTGAGCTTGAAGTCATTTCTGTTAACTCGTCTGATAGACTACCATTGACAGTCGAATTTTCGTCCAGAGTCTCTGTTACCTCCTTTTTCCTGCTCCTTGCAGAAGCTCGTTTAGATTTTAATCGTTTCTTCTCTCCAACAATTACTGCTTCTCCATCTAATGCCTCCTCAGATAAGGACTCTGTATTTTCATTCTTAGAGACAGCATTGAGTACCAATATACTCTTCAGTCTAAAATCTGGAGGTTTCACTAAGTTTTTATATGGAAAGGAATGCCCACTTGAATGCCACCTGCAACATAAATTCATTCTTCTTAGTCCACATTAGGTATTCGACTCCTCAACTTTGCCCAAATTAACACTATCGCAACGATTATGAGGACTCGCTTCTAAATTTCCACAATTGACTTAGTTTACAATATAATTAGCAAATAATCTACAACAAACACATATTTATTGACCCGAGATGCGAACCTTAGCTTCAAAAGTTAATCAATCTCGACAATGCATAAGATGATATGATTCAGAGGTATAAGAAGTCTTGAGGTTGAATAAAAGATAAAGAAAGAGAACCTGGGAAGTGATGAAAATTGAATGGATGGAAGAGAAGCCATTGATGTAGAGCTTCAAGCGACCAGCAAGGTGGGCAAGGCCTGGGGTTTAAGGGTGATACTCTCACTGCTGAATTGTACAGGAGAAAATGGATAGCTCTAGCTGGGGCTTTAAGATTTTACTTGAAATTTGCAGGAGGGTAAATATTTCGAAGGGTAGGGCTAAACCCAACCCCACCCCACCCCATTTTATCCTCAGCTATAAAATTAAAATAAAAACAAATAAATAAATAAATAAAAAGCAAACCACAAAGAAGAAGTTTGTTGCCATTTCGGGCAACAAAAGAAGCTGCCAATTAGCTGTCGAAAATTGTAGCAATTGAGACGGAGATTTTCTATCTTTTTTGCTACAACTTTGCAACAAAAAAGGAGGTTCTCTGGCTTTTTTGACTTACTGTCAGAAATGGGGTAGATTTTTTTTTTTGTTCAAAGGTTGTTCGCCCTATTACGGCCTAACAGTCCAAGGGCCGAACACCCTCAAGGCAATTTTTGAAGGTGTTCAGCACAGGTTTGCCGAACAAGGCTTTTTTTTTTTTTTTTCCTAGGGTAAAATAGGGATATGAGGAAAAGTGGATGTGTTTTTAAAGGGGGGGCGGGGGGCACATTTAACCCCACCCTATTTGGAACCACTTTTATGCTCCTCTAATAAATTTAAATGATTTATTTAATTGTCAAATTTAAATATATTAATTACCATTAAATCAATTGTTAATTTGAATGACAAGAATGTTAATATTTTTAAGTTGGGTAGACTCCTATATCGTAAAAAAATAAATCATATAACCTAGAATATAGGATCTAGGATAACGTATCAAACTAATATATTCTCCCGTTACCTTCTCCAGCAAAACCGTTGATCTCCTCTGGCAATACTTCATCTTCTCCGGCGAACACTCCCTCTCAACTCCGGTCACCATCTTCTCTCAGTTTTCTGGTCACCAAATTCCACTTTTGCTCCTCCCCTTCACCGTCTTCCAGCTTGCATTTCTTGTGTTTGGAAGGTTTATCGCTGGAATTAGAAGTTGCTCTGATGATCGCACTTGTGTCCAGTGCCGAGGTTTCTCCAGCATCTTCTGGTTGGCTCCTCACTTCATTCCCTAAAGTATTCATCAACACTGGTATGGCTCCGACAAAGAATTGGGTGAGGGCTAGTTTAATCCATTTCCTTTTTTTTATTTAATGAATTTTCAGGGGCAATCTTGTCCAACTACTTTAAATAGTTGACATAGGTGTAATTACATAATTCATTTTGATTTTTTTGTATATCATATAATAAAAATTGATAATCAAGCAGAATAGCATTCGCATATAGTCTAAGTTGGGTAAATGTTACCAATAGTCATTGAAGTAACATCAAAATAACAAAACGATCACTAATGTTGAAATCTTTCAACAACAATCACTAAAATTGCATTTACTTACCATAATAGTAACTTGGTGTCTAAAATAATGTAAATTACAATTTGAGTACCTTCTTCATCTCCTTCTGGTCACCACCACTTATAATAGTAACTTAGGCTCTGTTTGATAGACCAATTTTTTCCAGGAAAACTTGGTTTTCCACCATTTTTTCCAACTTTTGTGGTGTTTGATACGCATTTTTCTCCCGGAATCCGTTTTCGTTCTTTTAACTCACGTGACCCTCTTTTCCCACAAAAGCTGCAAAATCAATTCCTACCTACAACTCGGATTGGCTTTTCCAGGAAAAACAATACACACCGCTCTCGACCTTCCTCTCTCTCTCTCTCTCGGCAGAGCTTTGTGGGTTCATCTGCAAATTGAAGGCCCAATTTTCAGCAGTCTCTCTCCCTAAATCCATCGCCGACCGGAGATACATCTGTGACCGACCCATCCCTCACTCTCTCTCTCTAACAAAGAAGGCCGAAGTTAGGGCTCACCGCGTCGATCCTTTTTCGCCGGGAGTGCTTTTCGCTAAATCTTCATGGCCGAAAAATCATTCCACTCGAGGTATGCATTAACACCAAAAGCGATTATATGTTGTGATTATATGGGAGTTCTTGCTTTTTTTGCTTTGATTGTGAATTTTCTAATTGCAGTAATTCTTGTACGCAAGGTGTTTGTGAAAATACCTTTATTCTTCAAGAAGCTGTAAAATTCTTGATTAACCATAGTTTATGAATTTGTAAAGTTCCTTTATCAATAATCTCTTGCTCCATCTGAGAAAATATATAGCTTTCATCCTATTTTGGGTCAATTCTTAAGAGCTAAAAGTGGCTCTTTTTTTTTTGATCTGATGGAAATAAAAAAAATTGGGTTCTTCACTTCCACACTAATCAACAAAACCATTGGATACTCAGCTCCATCTTTCAAAAATAGATATGGGGTTTTGTGGAACTTGCCCATCCTGCCTTGTCTCCCTCCGTATACCCCCACATTTATCAACAATTACAGAGCCTTTATTCATCTGGTCTAGATTTTCACACAAGTGAAAATTAATTTTTCAAGCTAAGAATTAAGAAAAGTTACGGCTTTCATAAAATACATAGTTAGAACTGAGAAATGGAGAAAAAAGTTGGCAAAACGAGAGATGTGTGATCAGGAAAATGTCATTTCGTATTGTAACTTTTAACACGTGTACATTGAAAGAAAGATTATCTTCCAGGATTGAAAGAGAGCTTGAGCTATAATCTGAATCATCTAGGGTTCGTTTTTATTTTTGCTCAGTGATTTTTGTTTTGTTGTTTAAAATGCCCGGTTCTGTTATGAATTGTTACTTCGACTTATACTGGGAGGAAATGAGACTTCATTTAATTTTGAGAATGGTGGTTTTAGATATGGGGTTTTGTGGAATTATTATTTTTGTGTTATCAATTACTTATTTTGAGTGTTCATTTTGCAACCTAGAACAATTTAGGTTAGCTTGTTAGGCACTCAAAATGGTAGTTTTTAGTTGTCTATGAGTATGATTTCATTTGGCTATTTAGAAGCTGAGGTTTATTTACCAAGGACAGAAACCTTCAATTCAATGGGGTTAAAGGACATTTAAATGCAAATAGAGATGAATCTCTTCTTGCGCCTATCTAATAGAAACTGAGGGTGCACATTTGAACATAGGCTACGATGATGAGAGTTGATGATTGTGTACATATTGGCAAATTGAGAAATAGCTAGTTGCTAGTCATGTGTACATTTAACATGGCTTCACATACTAGCGTGTAGATTAATTAAGATAATCAAAATTCCATTGATTTTCTAGAACTAAATAAACTAATGGTGTGTTTGATTACCGATTTTTTACCTGGAAGATAATCACATACTTGCTGCAGCTGCTGCTGCAGTTGCTTGCAGCAGTAGCTTATGGCTACTAATACAGTGTCAAATTTATTTATTTTTTTTGGCGTAACTTGCAACTAAAAGCAGGAATAGGAAGACACTTGCCTGATTTCTATATTTTTCACCACATAAAAGTAAAATATTCACTGAAAATTGATATAGAACCTCCATTTCAGAAGAGGTGCAAAGAGGCCGATAGCAAGAGGGGAGAGAGAGTCGAAGGGCTCCATTCATTCAAAGGTGACGTTATTTCTATTTTTTTCACAGTTTACAGGTAAATTTGACTCTTCTCATATTCTCAATGTATGGTTTTAAAGTAAGATGAGCATGCGTTTAAGTATGAGAAGTACAAGTAGAGAGTTAAATATTTGAGCATAGTCATTGACACATTTGTATAATATTACTTCATATAGTTGTGACTCTAAGCAATTGGTAATCGATTTGCGCTTTCCATTTTAGTGAGCTCAACGGTTGTAGCTAGTGACTACAGCCATAACGTTAGTGGGTACTTATGATAGGATTAGACTTTACTTTAAAATATTGAAAAAGTTGACTGCTTTACTTTAAAATAATGTCCTTTTGACTCCTTTTAATGTATAGCTGTGAAATGGTAGTAACAAAAATATATTTATTTTCCATGAATTATAGGTAGTTCTATGAAACATATTTTTGAAGATTAAAATTACAAAATTTCACGATTAGGTGCTACACAATAATATGGATACATTAAGGAACCAACGCCGATGTCAGCGAACGTTATTAGGAGCATTTTGGAATATGCTCTTAGAGGTGCTCGTGATACATATTCGCAATATGTTAATGCTGTGCGAATGATGAAAAAGTTCCAAAACGACAAAGGTTTGGCTTTGATGTTCATGAGCTCCACTGATGAGGCATTCAACCGTACATTTGTGTTTATGGAGTTGGGTCGAGATCCTCCACAACTGTGAAATGTGACTCCATCTTTTGTGTATTTTGTACTTGCAAAAAAATGTTCACCTAACTTTGTATGTATTTGTTTTTGTATCATGTACCCACTATTTTGACCTACTTCAATGACGGAAAACAGGTACTACAACATGAAGGAAATTGATGTAGACGGATTAGAATGTACTCCATGAAAAATTTATTTTGATCTTTAATTTGTTTGTTATGCACCATGTAATACTCTGATAGAATGCTTGACCATTTTTTTCTTGTTCAATTCTAATTGCATAAATCAAAATTTTGCATCAGTTGGTGGAACTTTTGATGTTATAACTGCAGTTATGTGGCATTCAACAATTTGTTTAAACTTGGTTTCTAACCTATCGTTCTCCCAGTCAAACCACACTTACAATTCTATTTTGTTTAGTTAATTTAATTAATCTACTCAACAATTTGTTTAAACTTGGTTTCTATCCTATGGTTTTCCCAGTCAAACAACACTTCCAATTCTATTTCTCAGCAATGTTAAAAAAAAATATTCATAGATTTTCTAAAAAAAAGATTCGCTTGCAAATAGGCTCAAAAAAAAATTTCATAGATTTTCTCAAATAAAAAAAAAATTCGTTTGCAAATTCGCTCAACTTTTCCATGGAAAAGTATATATTTTCCATGGAAAATGATATATTTTCCCGGAAAAAATATGTCAATCAAACAACAATTAGTAGGAAAAGATACTTTTTCCCGGAAAAAAAATGTCAATCAAACACCAAAAGTAGGAAAATGACACTCTTTTCCAGGTTGAAAATTTGTGCTATCAAACGCCTATAATTACCAATGCCTGGAAAATGAATTTCCTAGAATTCATTTACCCGGAAAAGATTTTCCAGGAAAAGGTTTTCCAGCTTTTCAATCAAACACACCCTTAGTGTCTAAAATAATGTAAATTACAATTTGAGTACCTTCTTCATCTCCTTCTGGTCACCACCACTTGGATGCTCTTTCGACGGCAATCCCAACAACAACCAGTTATTTGGAGAAGAATATGAACCAAAAACTGGTGCTAGCTCTGATGCATCTGGGGGAGAAATATGTTCTTCTGAACACACTAGAGAAATTGGAGGTATATTGTATATACAAAAGATAAGAGAAAAGAAAAGTTTGGTGAAGATAATTGTTAAAAGAAAAGTTTGGTTAAGAAAATTGTTCTTACTTTGTCTAAGAATAAATGCCTCTTTAAAAGACTAGTCTTTAAGCATGTGCATTGCACATCATATGTAAAGAATGAATGATATACCTAATGTTTTTAAATAACAATATGATTTTAAAAATTGTTGAAATAGAGATAAGTGAAAAACTGTTGGTGTAAACATATAAATGACTAGTTTTATGAAATTATGGATATAATTTTTAAAATGAATGAATATCTACCTGAGGCAAAATTAGTGGAGTGATGTTATTTTTATTGGGGAATCATCTTCATGGAAGATAGTATTCGACAACTTTAAACGAGTTCAGTTTTGCACATGTGATGTTTGAATGCTAAAGAGACAGATTGTTACATTCGGAATCTTAGAGGAAATAGAATATTTTTCATAGGAAAATTATACTATTTTTTGGTCGCTTGTAGAGTACGCGTGTGTTAGGGAATAAGTTATTATAAATTTTTATGACTTTTGATATAAGATAGGAGAGAGAATAAGTGGAGTTAAATTGTGAAGATTTGTATAGTACATGTAGATCCCACAAAATATGTGGATGTGAAATATGAGAGAGAATAAGTGGAGTTGAAAAGAATAGATAAAAATATGTAAAAATCTGTTAAAATTTATAAACTAAAATGTGCTACTTGTTAAGTAATTTTTTTTTCTTCTTTTTCTTTTTTCTTTTTGTGTGCATTGTTTCTAGTTTCTTTAGTTTGTGTCCATCTATAGTCATTATTAATATCAATATGTTGTACATCGCTTCTAAAAGATTATTGATGTGTGTGGTTTTGACTTTCTACTATTTAAGTTGTTTGGATAACTTTCCCCTTACCCGTATATGATTTGGGTTCGAAATATCATCCTACTCATGCGATTCCCAATTTGTACTTAAAAATATATGTATGAAAAAAAAAGTTGTTTGATAATTTTTAAAATTTTAATTAAAAATGTCTCAGACTTTGGCTAATTTTTGAAATTTTGAAGATATTTTTAAAACGTGTTTTTAGATATCTTGAAAGAGAAATAAGTATCAAAGATATTTTATTAGAGAATTCTAGATGATAAATCGTAGTCATTGGATTAGATATATGGCGACAAAATCTCGGCCATTGGTTACGAAGTTGCCGGTAGTATAAATAGAGATCATGTGGTTGGTTTTGTATAACGCAACTACAAACTAAACAAAAGAGTTTTTATGTACAACACTCATCTTCTTCTGGCTTTATTGTCTCCTAAGCTTTCCTTTAAATGCTTCTAACTTTTTTAAGGTTTCTATATTCCAATGGATATTTATTTATGATTAAAAAAAATTAATATTAAATTGAGGGCTTGTTCTATTGGGTGTTAAGTTTATCTGCACGCAATTCCGTATAACCACATACACATTTTCAACTACACACATCTCCTAATACAATATTAACCACATATTTTACACGGAATACCACGCGGATAAACTTAACACCCAAAAGAACAAGCTCTGATATTCTAATATATGGTCGATTATAAAGGAAGGAAAATATTAATTATAAATAGCCCTTCTTGAGTCTAGGAGTGCTCGCCTCACTTGCCATAGTAGAACCCTATAATAGGATAAAATTTCTTATCCATTTTTACTCGATCACTCTTTCTAAATTTGAAATTGGTCTAACTAATCACATCAACATATATCAAGCATTAGATTTTAACTAATAAACTTCAATCTAATGTGTATGTTGTGTCTAATACTAGAAATTTATCATCGGCGGGATCAAAAGCTAAGTTGATGTAGCTAGATTTTCCAAACCGAGCTTCTTGTAATGGGATTGTGCACATAGTGCTCAAAATCACATTTAGGGGCTCTAGAAAGTAGGAACCCATTAGAAGATGGTGGAACATTGATGGAGGTAGCTAGTGGCTATAGTGTGCTTGACCCAACTAGGAAAAAATATTTACCACTAGTTTTGATTCAATTGTTGCTCAGGTGATTTTGTATAGTGGTAGAGTGGTGCCATAAGACGGGTCAATGGTTCGAGTTTTGCAAGGGATGATTTATTTTTAACAACCTTTTTTAACCTTTGTTCTTCTTATGACCTCTCATTGACGTAGTACATTTTACAATTTATTTAATTCTTATGACCTTTTATGACTTTTTATTTGTGTTAAATTCTTGTGTATTGTGACTTGTAATTGATTTTGTAATTGGAATTGATGTTTCATATTTGTCATCTATGTTATGTGAATGGAATTTTGTATTTTCAATATTCAACTTGATATTTTTGGACTTTTTGGTTAGAATTAATATTACAAGCATACTTCACTATTTTAACGAAAACATGATGATGATCTTTCAAGTAATCAAAGCATTGCAATCGAAGTTCCTTTTTCAAATTCAATTTTAAGTTTTTAACTTACAAAACAAACAGTTCAATGGCTATTATGTTAATGTATCTTTTTTTTTTTTTACATATTTTCTCCAAATGAATGAAAAGGTAAAATCGTTGTTTGTCCTTACATTCTTCAAAAAACTTCATTTCCTCATTCAACAAAAAGAAACTCTTCATTTTTTATATTTTATATTTTTTTATTTTGACAAAAAGACTTCTATCTTCGTCGGATTTCATTGGAAGGAACTCAAGGAAGTGATATATTACTACTAGTACATTCTATTATAATCATATTTTCCTTTTTTTTGGAGCTTTAAAAATTCTTGTCCCACCGGTGTATAAAATTCTACCTCCGCCCCTGTTGTAGAATGATTTACAAGAAGGTTCATTATTAATTTGGAATTAGAAATGTTGATTTTTCTTTTTCTTTTTTTTTTTTTTTTTTTTTTGGACAGAAGATGGATATGTAATGATTTTACAAGAATGGCCAGCAATCATTTGGAATTGCGGTTTTGTTTGGTTTTCTTAGACATAGAATGGGACATACCCATATGCGAATGAGACATAATATTTGGATCTTCGGCCATGTCCCATTGCAAGATAAGGCCTACTGATGGGTTAGGGATCGGGGTATGTAGTTGGGCAAGTTCCTTATCTTTGATCAAAGAGTTCCATTCTTTTGATAGTAATTTGTAGGGAACGAGTGATTTAATCGGTAGACGTAACAATATTAGAATTAAGAGATGTTTAATTGATGCAACCTTTTCAGCTACTGTTCTTCCCTTGGTCGTCGATGTGAGTATTTTTGCTTTCATGTTGGTGATTTCTGTTGTGCGGTTGATGATTTCAATGCTAATATTGCCATCAAAGTTAAAATTTATTAGTTATGTAACTCGTTAGAGTTGTGTGACAACCTTCAAGCTTAGTTATAGGTGATTACATAGTAAATTTACTGAGGTTAGTACATTTTCAACCACACGTTTAGTGGTAATCTTTTAATTGGAAATTGTTTGACAAATCTTAAAATCTACTCAATGTTTCGTACATTATTAACCATATATTTAGTTATAATTTTCTACATCTTTTGACCCTGGGTTCTTTAATAAGTTTATCATGCGTCCTCTTAAAAAAATTTACATCTCGTGTAGAAAGCTTTTGCATGAAACTTCAAAGTATGAAAAATATGCATTTCAACATTCTTGATTTCAACCCCAAAATATGGAAGTATGATGCACGCAAACATGGCGAGCCCATGATTGGAAGTAGGTAAAAATTTATCTTAACACAAGAATTATTCTTTTCAACACACTTTTTATGCCTTCATAATAGCTAATGTTTTCGATCTTCATGAATTGACGCTTTGGGAATAGATGAATTGAGAGGGTAAAAAAAAAATTTTTTTTACAAAAAAGGGGGAGCGCGAGAGGTAAATAAAAATATGCCTAATATGCTAGGTGCAAGATTTTGCTTGTGTTGAGGCATACTCATCAGTCATCATTGTTATCATTATTATCATTATTATTATATTTCAAGATTAAGCTATTATTAAACTAAAAACGCTCACTCTGAAGTTTGAACATGTTTTTAAGGGGATAAAAATGGAGTTAACCTTAGTGGTGAACAATTGACTGCCAGAGTCAACACGCATACGCATTATCAATGCAACAAAATATCACGATTAACGATGTTATAAATAAAATAAAAAATAAAAAATTATGTTTACTAATTTCTAGACCCTCCATCAAAAGTTAGTTGAATACAATTTGAAATCTCTTAAGTGAAATTTTCCAATGACCTACTATATTTGACCTCCTTGTTCTATTCCCAACGCTAGGACATTGAAAAATCTCCTAGCGCTGGGAGATTAAAACAACCTCCCTGAATGCAGGGGGCGCGGGGGTTGGGGGGGAGGGGGGGAGGGATTGGGGCATTGTTTCTCCAATGCTGGGAGAATGCCAAGCTCCCAGTATTAGGAACTTATCATAACTCCTATATATATGATAATCTAAATTTGTCTACTAAGAAGTGGTATTTCTACCTCCTACGGATGGATCGAATTCCATTCGTAACAATTTCCACTGTCCAGACGCAACATGGGTATAAAATAATGGCGTCCAAACAATTCCTAGCGAAATATTGAAGCTATAAAGCACATTCTAAATAACCCAAAAAATAAAATTGAGCAGTTAAAGATGCACCAAGTTTGGCCAACCTTTATGTGGATTTAGTGTCCCCTATGTCACGGACTTAGAGTTTTTACTAACTCCGTGCGGCCTTCACCACTCGAACCACCCTTGTGATTACTAGTGAAACAGCCTTCGATCCGCGATGCACTACTAAAGTGCCAACTTAAGAGAAAATCGGCAAGTACACAAAGAGTAGAGTAATACAACCCTTTGTATTAACTCCAACGATGATTACAACAACTTGTAACTACTCGACCCGTCAAGCTCTCGTACAAGTGTTCCTCACAATCTCTACCTCTAGAGATCACTCACAACAATGCTCACTCAAGCTCTCACTCTTGAACCACTCTTCCATTGGATGGTTACAAATGAAATCACCCCTATTTATAAGCAACCTCTTCCACCTTGTTAAAGTTATGGAACCATCTGATCTAAAAGCTTAAACTGATAGATCGGTTCCAATTTAGATTATTTAATTACTATCCTCAACACGCTCCCTCACGTGTAGGCGGGATTTATTTTTCCCAAACAAAGCCTAACACGTGCACAATTCATTATAAATGGGTGGCGGTGAGATTCGAACTCAGGACCTCTGCCTGCTCTGATATCAAGTTAAAGTTATGGAACCATCTGATCTAAAAGTTTAAGCTGATAAATCGGTTCTAATTTAGATTATTTAATTACTATTCTCAACACACCTCCTTTGGAATGGACGGTGGAGATCAATCATAATCAACGGCTATGATCGAGCCTCTAGAACATCCTAAACCTTCTAGATCATTCTATGCACTTCTATACATTTCCATGCATTTCTACACTATGCAAAGTATGTACAAGAATGTTCTAGATTTGCCTACTAAAGCCTATCTCTTGGAAGTCTCTAGAATCCCAACTCGTCTCGTCACTTCCCGCAACGTCCTAGAAGCTTCCTCGAGTGCTTGACCACGGATCCTTCCGGAACGTATCCTCTTGACCAAGTCCCGCAATCTTCCGGAATCTTCCATTAACCTCAATGCCTCCTCGGATGATCTCGCTCGTGTCCATGATCGGCCCTTTGTGCACGATCCCTTGCCTTCTTCCCTCCGTGACTTATGCGTCGTGCCCCGATCATGGTTCCGTCCATGCCTTTCGTGCCCCGTTGCGCCTATCTTTGCGCAAATGACTCGATCCATCGCTAGCCAAACTCCCGGGGCATGACACCTAGTTGAGATGGCCCTAATATGGGCTGATCTACGTCAATGCCTGGGCCAACTTAGCATCATGTCTATATTTATGCACCACTTTATACATATTAGAAAAAAATACGAAATTTTAATACACTAAAAGGTTTGAACGCGGAGATCCCCAAATTCAAACAGGAACCCCAACTCTCTCTTTCCACAAAATTCCTTCATCACCAGATCAAAGAAGCCCCCAATCGAAGAGATCCATCTCCGTCGTTGCTCTCTTCCCCAGATTGTAGACGGACCAACTCAATAGAAGCCCTAATTCGATGAAGCTGTTCCCCATCTTCATCATTGTGGGGGTTACTAAGGGTGCATTCTGTTTGCCGTTTTCATCCTGTTTTCTATTTTCTGTTTTCGAAAATGTTGAAAACGCGTTCTGTTTATTGTTTTCGAAAATACGTTTTCGAAATCGTTTTCAAGATTTGTATAGAAAACACGAAAACGTTTTTTTAACGTTTTCGGCGTTTTCTGTGTTAAATGTTAAAAACAAGGAACACGCGTTTTCGAATTTTAAATTTTACATTTATTACATTTTAAACAATTATAAACTAAACACATTTTCTATTTTCTCTTCTCAAAAATAATTTTTTCAAAAAACAAGCCAAACGCATTTTCAATTTTCTGAAAATAACAATTGAAAATAGAAAATATCAAAATATTTTCGAAAACGAAAACAGAAAATATAAAATAAACAGAACGCCCCCTAAAAGTTTTAATGATGGATGCAGTTAGCTAGAAAAAATTGAGTTAAAACAAAGTTTATATCGTTCATTTCTTTAATATTAAATGTTAAATTAATAATATTCATTTTTAATCCAATCTATCGTAATTAATATTTTTTTTTTGAGAAATAATGGTATACTATCGCGTGTGAAACATGTTCTTTAAACTAGTGGTAGTCCCTTCTTTTCAATGAATGTGGGATTCCAAGTAAAACCCGGCTCCCTCCGTCCCATAAAAACAAAAATAGGTCCAGTTTCACATTCACACCAATTAAGAAATATATAATTAATATTATTGAAAAAGTAAAGTCTAGTTGTATTTTTTCAAATATACCTTTACATTAAATGATGATAATATATTTTCATTAATATCAATGTATATTAAATAAGGACATAATAGGTAAAATAAAGAAATTAAATAGATATAAATAAAAAATGGGTTATATTTTGGGGACGATTGAATAAGGAAAATTGGCATATCTTTATGGGATGAAATGAGTATTTTTGTTAATTATTTATTCTTGGTTGGCAGCTTTGTTTTCCCTAATGTTCTTTTGACATGTAAATTTAGTCCACAACTTTTTCTAGAGCTATCAGAGGAACCTAAATGGACCTATGGGTTCAACACTAAACTAAAAATGCTTAGCCAGCTGATCCTAAGGCTCCTTAGCATAATCGCTCATTCTCACTTCTTCCACTATAGGACAACATATTAATACTCGTGAACGTAATAAAATCTTAGAAGTTGTAATATTTCATATAATATTCTGCAATTGCATCTCCTGATATGTCGTCCAAGTGATATTACCCTAGTCTAATGTTAAATAATTAGATCAAGGATGGATGACCGTTTTAGCCCGTCTAATTATCTCCTTGCAACTATCACTCTTGCAACAATAACTCGAGTATTCTCGAGTACCGTGTGCAAATTGAACCGCCATTCGAAGAAAAATGTAACACTCGCCATAACTTGTGACCTCATTTTAATTAATTACGTGACGTGTGAAGAAAAATCACTCTTCTCCAAGCAAGAGCTAGGCCACGGTTCTAGAGGGTAGCAACAAAATAATAATTTGATCTCCATTTCAGCACTAGAATTCAACTCGAGTTGGTAATGCTGCATGAATCTCTCTCTCTCTCTCTCTCTCTCTCTCTCTGGAAATAATGTTGCATGAATCTTTGGTGTTAACTGTTAAATGTTAGTTATAATGTTTATCCATGATTTATGTGTTAATTTTGAAGAGCATTTTTTCAATGAAAAGTGAAAACCCTAAATGCCAACCGAGAGCATGCCTTGATGTTGTTCTTGAAATTTTGGTTGATTAGTATTGTGTTATCAGTTGTGTGTTAATTTTCATCGATTTCGTAGGTCATCACAGCAAAAACAAATAGACTAAACTAACCTCACTACCCCGCTAAACTAACCTCACTACCCCGCGAGTCTCTATTGCAGTAACAAATCCCCCCAATTATCTTCCCAAATTAGAAAGAAGGAAATACAATTTAAGCACATGTGAAAAGTAATTATCGCTAATACGGCACCAGTGCTAAGCACCTCATCAAATAACTAACTAAACATGGCCATAACGTTACACTAAAATACAGTTTCGATCTAGTGTCCAAATTTGGGTACTTTAACGTGCTTAAATCTGATGTGACAGTTTGCTTAAATCTGATGTGACAGTTTGTTCATGCTGTCCACATTAGCTTTTGACACATTAAGGTGGGCAGATTTAGACAATGTATAAAAACTACATCAAAATAATTGACCAACTCTTTCTAATTAAACTCATTTTCACAATTCCATCTTGTTTGGTGGTGCATGATATTTTGTATATAAGTATCACACACTAACGACCACCCACCAACATAGTTGGCACTATAAATGTGTCAGCTATGTCCGAGCACCATAAAGATGCCAACTATGTCCAAATTGTAGACACATGTTCACACACGTACCCACCCCCTGATGGTGGGGGGCATGTAACACCATCCAGACATAATTGCCACCTTATGGTGTTAACTATGTTGGCATCAGATCGAGAGTGAGGTGTCCCATACCCAAATACCTGGAAGCTCAGATACAGTGACTAGCCAACTACCATACATTGTTCATCAAATAATGATGCTCAACCATATGAATGGAGGATTTTTGGTATATTCAATACATAATCCTTCAATGGAAAAAGAAAACGATGCATTTACGAAAAAATATTGTAGTTGTTACTTGAAGGAATACGTAACGATGCATTTACGAAAAATTATTGTAGTTGTTACTTGAAGGAATACGAATAAAAACTACATTGTTAGCTAAAAAACAGAAAAGAGGAAAAAAGGCCATATAATTACCAGATCACGTCAATTCATTGTCCCGTGTTAGATGTATTTGTTGCTTGAGATTTTGTCAAACACGAGAAAACGTGAAAAACGGGAGAAAATGATTCAGAACCTTGTAGTAATTTTTGAACAAAACTTAGCAAGAAAACAAAAAACCTTACTGATGAACACTGAAAAAGTAAGAAACAGACATATAGATTGCGTCCTTGAGTTGAGTTTTACAGAGATTACGCAAATGAAAATTACCAGTGAACAACACAACACACACCCAGCTATATGTGCAATTACATGACCAAGTGTTCGATGATGACCATAGAGGTAAAAATATTATCTGTTTTGTTTACAACATAAGTTTCACACAATTCAACTGGTGATCACTCACACTTGACCAGGCTTTATTACAGCCTTCACTTGCTGCCATCACCGAATAGATACCCCAATGAAGAACCGCCACCTGGGGCAGCATGAACCTTAGTCGATGGCCGATCCTACATCAAATGATTATTGGAACATTAAAATAATGTCTCTAGGATGAATGTAATGAAAATGTTATGTTTGATCAAACTACAATGGATAGGATGGATATTCATACTACAATGATGAATAAATTAGTTCAGAAAATCTAAACTAATTACACAAATGAAATACTTAAAAAACCACCATAGTTCCATACAGCCCAATCTTTGATTCCAGAACAAACTCATCTATATCAGCAACTCAAGCCCAGGTTGCGGGAAGCTTGGTTTCAAGATATTTAAGTTGACCATACACTGAAAGAGCTCCAAAGTCTTTGATGCTAACCTCAAAAGTCTAACGTCATCTCATTCTTAACTACAGAGTAATTCATCATGTCAAATGTAATATAACAATAAGTATTATATGATTTAGACTCGCTGTGCATGCGCTGGATCTGTGGATGTTAACTAACAATTTAGTGCTTATTTGGTTAAAACGATTTCCCTCTGAAAATGTGTTCCAAGAAAAATAATTTTCAAAAATGTTTTGAATGCCAACCAACGCCTTGTATAATATATAACATGAGGGGAGAAGCTACAAAGATTTTACATTCAGCAGATTGACCAAATGATGACATACCGTAATAAAATTGCCAGTGTTTTGACCATCTGCTCTCAAGTAGTTTGCTGTGCTACTATGAATGCCTGCAGGAATCTGCTTGCTAACATCTACATTTTGATAAGCAGCAGCATTAGGCTTTTGAGGAAGCTCTTTACTCGCAGGCCGACCTTCACTTAGAGGAGCTCGGGCATTGTCTGTGGCAGGTTTTGGAGCCTCACCATCCCCAAACAAGTAGCCCAGTGAGCTCTGCCCTCCACCACTGCTAACTCCACGTCCCATATCTATAAAACTTGCCTGCAGAGCAAAAATAATGAGCCAATACCTCGATATCGAAAAGAAATGCACAAGTTGCCAGGTTACCAAAGATGCTTACAAATTCATTGTTTGTCAACACCCAGAGAAGAGGAAACAATGGCTTAATTCTCACAATCCACTTAACCAATATCATGAGATACTACAACATTCTATTACTCTACAACAAGACTTGTTTTCCATCAGCTTATAAAAATATCATGATTTAGAGCAATGCTTGTCTGCGACTCATAAAATAGGCGCCAATAAAGACATGAAATTACCAAAAATAATGACCCTATTCAGCTATTCTATATACCATTATTTAAATATTCCTTTTTAAACTCATTACATCTTTAGGGAAGCATTAGGGTCCATTTTCTCCTTATTTACTATTGGCACGCATACAGAGAGAGGATGAAGGTAGAATTGTAACGAAAAAGAGTTCACTTGAAACTAACCAGATAAGAGGTTAAAAAGGATTTCAAAAAGAGCATAATTCAATGTAAATAACCGCACAACAGGATTCGAGTGTCACTTGTAGGAAAAGATCAATGGATTATCTTTCTGCACAAAGTTTCATCAATCAAATCTTTAAGGTAAACAAGATAAAAACCGCACTCTAGAACTTGAAAGCACTAGGAGCACAAATTTCCTTTTAATGCACAATCTGAATGGAGAGAGTTCATTAAACCAATTATAACACCAGTAACGCATCAGAACAAACCGCGGCTCTTTCAATTAGGCACTCCAGATAATACAGTTGCATTTATCCTTGTAAAATACAAATCCAGCTTGTTTAGTAATCACAGGAAAAAAGAACTTAAACCGTACCAAAGGAGGTCCACCATTCCTCCAACCAAAACTACTATCTTAGCACAAAAATGGGGGAAGCATAGTCAAAAGCAACAAGAGCAAGAGGAGATGATCAAGGAAACATCAATAAGCCTATAGAATTATGATATGCTTTAACATCGAGCTTGCAATCAGCAGATCGAGGAAACATAAACAATTAAACTGAATCAGCTCATTTTCTCAATAGTACCCCAACAAGAAGCAATTATTCAACAAAGAAACATATTCAAGTCACAGAACAACATTTCGGATGCAAAATCATCAAACACATACACGGAAGCAAGAGAGAAGGAATATACACACACGCAATTAGAGATGCACCTATATCATACATGATTAGTCGAAGAGATCTGGGTTTGGGCGTTCTTCACTTACCTTCGGCTTCTCTGAGATCAGATCTAGTAGAGGAAGAGAATTTCAGCTCCGAGCTAGCCAGGAATAAATTCGTGATTGGATTTACTTTTGCCACTCTGGTTATTGATTCTTCCAGATAATCTGTTAAAAGATTCCTCTTTTTTTTTTTGGGTTGGGGTACCAAAATAAAAGCCAGATTGTTTAGGTCTTTCTATCCAAGATAATTTTTATCCCATATTTTTTTCTCTCTTTTCAATTATATACATATTTTTAATATATTATTAATCACATATTTTATACAAAATACCGTCCGGATAACTTTTATCCCCAATCAAATAACCCCTTAGTTTTATTTATGCCTTCTGCAAAAATAGAAAAGAAAATCCTTTATATCAATTTTCTCTCCTAAAGCCTTATTATAAAATTATAATTATACCTGTAAACAAGTAATTGTTTTGCAGTGATCCTAAAACTCCTCAATTAATTATTAATTGAAAGAACAAGAAAATATATTTCCTCCATCTCATTAAAATAATCAACTATTCATTTTTTATTTGTTTCAAATTATAATCCTCTTGTTTAATTTTTTTTTATTTTCATGTATGCCTCTATTTGATCTCAACAAAGAATCTATATAACTATTAAAGTAGAATAAGAACTAAATAAAAAATGTTCAGAAAGAACTAAATGAAAAAGTATATTAGAACATTTAAAAAAAAGTATATTAGGGAAAATGTTTTTAAATTCCACTCTTTCAATAATATTAATAACCTTTTTGCATTCGAAAAAATAAAAAAATCTTAAATTATGTGAAAAATAGGTAGAAGACCATCTTTATGTGATGATCGAAGAGAGTATCAAAATGATAACTAGGTTGATGAGCTGGACGGTTGGCTTGCCCTATATCGACACAAGCAAGATATCGTAAGATCTACATTTATCTTTGTACATCAACATCTATACTATATTAAAAATATGGATGGGAGGAAAATTTTTATATTTACCCTTAAGATAGATTGCCCAACCCAAATTTGCGCAGCAAAAAATTTAGCAATACAAATAATATAAAAATAAAGAACACAATATTTAAAGTGGCTCAACTGCTGACAATTATGGGAGAAGATCGCCTTTATTAATGAAGAAAAATATTATACAATTTTTTCTCACATACTCAATTTTTCCGCCACAAAATTAACCAAGAAAAAGAAACAAACAATTTTTTTTTTCCTCTAATTTTTCCTCACACACACACATACACTCTCTCTCCCCTCTCTCTTTTTCTTCTCACACAATTTTCCCCTAACACGGCTGCTCACCTCTCCCTCTTAACCTCAATCAAAGTTCACTAGGCTCCATTTTATTTGTCAAATAGCCGCACGCACACACCTTAATTGGCTAATCTCTTCAACTCAAATTGTTCACCTAATTGGTCCAAGAGCCCATTTGGACATCTCTTAGTTATTTTCCTTTCCTTCAGTTGGTTTTTTTTTTCCTTTCATTTTTTTCCCTTCAAAATAATTTAATTATTTTAAATCAACTCCCAACGACGAGATGTCGTAATATCTACATTTATCTTTGTACATTTATATCCACACTATATTAAAAGTATGGATTGGAGAAAATTTTTTATATTTACCCTTGTGTGTTTTTCTAAAACCAAATATATTCTCATATTTTATAATTACATACACGTCCTTCAATTTATATTATTTTAATAGTTTTTAAAATTCTCCATAAATTAGCCTTATATTTTATAGTTACTTGCACATCCATATGTGATCGTAAAGTGTGTAGAATTCCCCACTTAGTTTTCACAATTATCTATTCAATGAATCAATAACTCATAAAATTGGTCTCTTACAAATCACCTCCTTTGGGTGATTTCACTTTTACAATGATTTTCTTTTTTGTATCTTTTTGTGTTGATTATTTTTGTATAGTTAAATGCTTAATTAAATAAAGCATCATGAGTTTATTTTCAAACGTTACAATTTGATGGAATCTTTTCGTTACATATAAATATATAGCTCCATTTCTGAAATCATAGATTGTAAAATAAAGAATATCTTTAAATTTAAATGGTATATATATATATATATAATCCACCGTGCTCCCTATTGTAAGTATTTATTTTGTTAACAATCATTTATTGAACAATTGTTACAAAAGTACCATTGATTTTGTTAATATATGTGGTTGAAATAGATTTTATAAATAATTTGAACAAAAGATATATTACCGACACAATTTCCTTATGTGCAATTGTGCAAAGCACACAATATTTACTGGTTAAACATGAAAGATACCCTCCTTATTGACATAACTAACCAAGCAACTCTCCATTTCTAAAATCATATATTGTAAAACACAAAATATCTTTAAATTTAGATGGTATATAGTTTATATATATATAATCCACTGTGCTCCCTATTGTAAGTATTTATTTTGTTATCTTCGGGAACTATTGGATGTAGAAAGTCTACTTGGATACCATTAAACCTCGTATTGTTGATTTCTAATTCTAATCATATATTTTACATATTTTGTTAGTGTTTGTTTTTTGCGTGTAATTTAAAAACTTTAAAGTAGTATATTAAAATCCATTATATAGTGAAAAATACATAAATAAGATATAGCCCTTTAATCTTTCCAAAAAAAAATCTAGCTAGCCCTCTAAAATTAAAGAGTCAAATTATATTATCACGACTGTATAAAGAGCCTTTCTGTAAGACCAAAATATAATATATACGCATATTTTCAACAAAACTCGGAGCCAAAAAAATTCCTCCAAAATCTACAAAATCCTTTCAAATTTCAACCTAAATTCTTTGTATCCCCTTCATTTTCTTATTCTTCAGACTCTCATGATCGAATTCACCGTGATACAATAGTATATTAGTCGACTTTGAAAAATTAAAATAAAGAGCCTTCTTTCTTTCTTCCTTTTCATTTTTAATTTAAATTAAGAGAGATTTTTGAATTCTTTGTGCGTCCAAAATGCTCAAAGCACAGAATGGCGTGGAAATAGAAGTTTTCAGGGTTGTGGCCTGTATGGGCCAGATTGGGGAGAGTAAAAATGGTGTACAGAGAGGCGCACACACGTTTATTACGTGCACATACATATTCATAACCTAATTTTCCAGAAAATGTCTCTTGCCTAATTAATTTGTAGTACTTTCGTTTATAATTTTTTGTCTTTCTTAGAACAACTCCAATGACGAACTTCATTTTTTAGTTTCCAATACTTTAAAATATATGCTTTTCTATATTTTAAAGTTTCTTCTCCAACCCAACACTCTAAGGAGGGTGTATTCAATTGAGATTTTAAAGGAATTTTAAAGACTTTTAAAGAATTTAATGGATTTGGAAAAGTTAAGGTGTATTCAATTGAGATTTCTGAAAGTCAATTAAAATATTAGGGTATTCAATAGAGATTTTATGGACTTTTTAAAAGTCCATCAAAATCGTGAGGTATTAAATGATGACTTTTTAAAATCTTATGAAATTATAAGGTATTCAAAGTTGTCTTGGATTTTTAAAGATTTTAATGGAATCCTTTAAGTACTTATCTTTTAACACAAAGTACAAACATAATTTATCAGATGAAATCTATCACTCACCCCCTAAAATTTTAATGGACTTTTATTCATCACTATCACCCGCCACCACTACCGCTGCCGCATCCACCACCACCACATCACCGCCACCACCGCACCACCACTGCCACCATCCCCCCAACGGGACTGCCATCTCCGTCGCCGCCGCCGCCACCACCCTCACATCACCGCTGCCGCCGCCACCACCAATCTTTCATTACTTTTTCTTCTTTATTTTTTTCATTTTTTCTTAATTTCACAATAAGAATGATGTAAAAATATTTTTATAATATTTTTATCTTCGTTTTGTTCAACTTTTCATAAAAAGAAAATTATTTACAAAAGTTTGTAAAAAATTTTAAAATTTATAATTAAATATTTTATATCTACTCCTTACTTTAATAATTTGATATATATTTTGATATACTAATTAAACATGTGATAGTTTTTTAGTTTTTCGAGTTAAATTATATCAAAATATTGTGAAATCTCTATTTGTAATAGTCATGTGTTTTTGTAATTATAAAATTATTACTTTTTATAAAAATATTGTATAGACAATAATTAATTATTACTAATTTCAGATTTTGAAACAATAATAATTTAATGAGAAAAAATAATAAAATTATAATCTCAATAAGTTTTATAATATTTATTTTATAAAACGAAAATATATATTGTCAAATGAATTCCAAAGAAATCCAGTAAAAGTTTTGAAATAAAATTACTTCCAAATCCATTGAAGATTTTTATGGATTCTGTGGAAATCCATGAAAACTTATCAAATATTGGTAAAAATCCATTAAATTCCATGAAAATCATTCAATTTAAAAGTCTATCAAAATCCTTATAAATCTAAATTAAATATAGCCCCCTAAATATATCATATCAAGTGAACAATATTTCTTTCTTTACATTATTTCAATTCTTTATTGATTTCAATAACAAATTTTAGCATTTACCTAAATATTTCATTAAATATTTTGTATAATTTGTATACTTAGCATACATAAAAAATTTTATTCACTAAATTGAAATACAACACACGATCGAACATATGAAACATAAAATACTACCATAATCTAAATTTTGCCGATGGAAACGAGAACTAAATAAACCTACACCATCGAGAATGCTAGCAATACTTAGATTTGATTGGACCATAGTACTTTAATTATTTGATTTAGAGTACTTTATTGTAATCTTTTTTAACAAAGTAAAATATTTTAAGTCACAAAATGAAGGTATTTTTATTGCATTGATTTGTTTAAACAAAATATTTTCACAACCAAACAAATCATTTCACAAATATTATTATATTAATTTAAAAATTAAAGTAAAAAAATTACACAATTAATTAATTAAAATAAATGATAGTACACTAATTAATTTAAATACATTAACAAGTATAATAACTAAAGACAAAACATGGAACATAAAGGGAAAAAAAAGACTTGTAGTATAATCCAAGGGACAAAATCGAAAATATTCCACACTTCGAATTTTTAGAGTCTGCTATGGTAGTACTCCAAATTTGGAGTGCTATTGTAGTGAAGGAATAGAAGGTGGTTGGAGGGTTGCAAACTTTATTCCTTTAATATTAGAGTTTTGAAGGCAGCATTGGAGTTGTTGTACCCTTTTTCCAACTTCAAAATGTTTTATTTACGGATGAAATGATGATTTTATCTCTTTTGTTAATTGATGTGAAAAGTCAAATGGTACCTATATCATTGCCCATTATTTGTTCATGTATTTCATTTAAAGAAATTAGCCCAATTATTATACATATTTTTTTATTCGACGTTGTGCATGCTACTCATTTAATTTACTCCATTATTCTTATATCTTATGATTAGAAATGATTTTATATTCGTGTGAGCATAAATTTATTTTATTCAAGAGACAGATCTTATATTGATATTAGACTTTTTTTTATTGACATGATGTAATGTCGAAGTGATGGTCTCAGGGACATTAAATTAGCTTTATTTTTAAATATTGAATTTTATTGTTGTGGAGCTTTGCAAAGTTCTATCATATCGTATGCCATTGTGATACTGAAATATGCTAAAGTATGTTGGATAAAGATTATAGATTAAAATAATTTTAATTTTTAGATGTACAGTTGAAAGTGAAAAAAAAAAGTAGTATAAGAAAATAAAATAATTATTAAATCAACCAAATGAGTAATTAAAAATAAAGTTGAAAGAAGTGTGTTCAATTTTATGTTATTTTAATCTATATAGAGCATAGCCTAAAACTAAGGAGAATGAATGAATCATAAGAACAAGATGAAATATCTATGTTAGGAAATTTTAACAATCCGCCTCCGTAGCATAGTGGTAGTGCGTTCGCTTCGTAAGCGAAAGGTCGCGAGTTCGATCCTCGCCGGGGGCTTCTATTTTTAATACATTCGAACAACTGGCCACCCGTTTAATTTCACCTGTCGCTCTTCTAGTTTGCACTCTGTGTCACTTTGGACACTGAATTTTGACTTGTCTTGTTTTTGGTCAAAAACTTTACACTTCGCTTTGACCCTTGAACATTTTGCTTCTCGTTTGCCAAGTTGCACAAAGATAAGGATTTGTTCAGAAAATTAAATTGAAACAAAATTATTTTAAACACTATGTGTTATTTATTTTTGCCATCAATAATTTTATAGAAGGTCGTTAGGCGGTCCTGTAATGAGTATGACTGAGTCGGCGCCTCGCCATTTGTGCATTTTTATTCATTATACCCAGCTTCAATCACAGATTCTTTTTTTTTGGCGCTAGCAATTTTGAATCTAACCCAAATTTTTATCAATTTTAAGAATAATAAGAGAACAATTGAAGTATTCAATCCAAATTTTTAGTTCCATTTTTTACTTTTTAGCAATGTGTATTCAAATATTTATGCCAATTTTGAATTAGTAGAGACCGCTTTAATTTACTTTAGAATAAGATTACTGTATTAGTATTGGGTGGATTTGATCAGTTGCATTTGTGAAATAATTGTTGAAATTTGTTTGACAAAAGAACTTGTTTAATTCATTTGATGCCGATTTTTAATCTTTTTCTTGGTATTTAGTGTAAAAGAATTACGTGACCGTGAATGTGAATGACGGTTGAAGATGTCAAACTAATAAAAATGAATTGGGAGGAAAGATGAAGAGGAAGGAAAAGATGAGTTACGTTTGATGCTTTTTCTAAGTTTTTTAGTTTAATACCGCGTGGACTTAAAAAAGGCCGCTCAACCCCGAACCCCTTGGTTCTATAGTTCAACCTTTTTTTCAAGATTTCGACTCAGCCTGAATCACAGTAATCCGCCCTAGACGTATACCATGATCTCAATTTTTGATTAAATAATTATTATGTAATTAGACATTTCTTTAGTCTAAAAGCCTACTTTAAAAAGTTAGCACATGTTATTTCGGACTAACCTTGCTCAGCCTCTATCGTACGAGATTTTGCGTCGCTTGTTCTTCGTTGGTCTATGTTGTTTTTGGTCGCGAAAATGTAATTATTTGAAAACATCTGCGCTTCCTTTATTTATTTATTTATCCTATAATCATGATCTTAATACTATTTTTATTTGTAATTATCTCCAATATATATAATCTTACGGATAGATTCTCTAAACCAAAAAATAATTTTCATTGGTTGTTAGTTAACAAGATTCACATCACTTTAGTTTGTTGATTACCTTGGATGTGTTTTGTTTCTTATCCAGTTTCTAATATGATTTATTTATTTTCTTTTTTTTTAATTATTATTTTCCCGATTAAAGTTTTTAGATATGGACAAAGAAAGTTGTTACCTATTTTTCCGAATTTGTTGGCCTTTTTTGAGAAAATAAAAATTTTAGGTTTTTTTTTTTTTTTTTTTTTTGGAGAATCTGCTTGCTCATGAAATCCCTTCATAATCGTATATATTCACCCAATTACCTTACACAGTTATTTATACTCGAAAGCCATTGTAAAAATCAAGGGTTGTTTTTAGTCATCTCTTCTCAGAGGTAAAAAGAACTTCGAATTTTTACTTGGGGTTTTGGATTACTTTCACCCTTTTTGTATTTGTACGAATGTTTGAATTTTAATTATATGCAAATAGGTTAACGATTTGTTGATTTATCTGTTCAATTATTTTTCATAGTTGTATACATGATACACAATTTTTCACCCTCCTTCTTTTAGGGTAAAAATTGGGTTCAATTATTATTTTTTTAACGGCTTGTTTGTCTATATAATCTCACACAAAGGTATTATTATCATATTAATCAAGATGTTAGTGGAAGAATTTGACGCGCGGCAGGTGGCGAATGCCTTCGTGAACCAATACTATGCAATACTTCATGACCGTCCTCATGATGTCCCTGAATTTTTTCATGAGTCGAGCCTACTAGGCTGGCCGCGGGATGATGTTAGGCGTACATCAGCGACGACTTTGGAAGTAAGTAACTCGAAATAATATCCACATTTTTATTTTTTACTTGAATAATAATACTGACGTACTTTAAATAAAAACAATCAACCGGTTTGTAAGTGAAATTTATGCATGTTTCCCGTTACAATTACTTTGAATTTTGCTGGTCGATCCGTTCGTTAAATACATGTCTATCTATGTATGTAAATAAAGAGATCGAATAGAAAGTTTCCGGAACCACAGCCAAAATTATGGCCAAAACTTTGGTTCACTGCCATTGTGTGTCGGAAAATTTTCCAAATTACTGGAGGCTGGAGCATCCCCTCACCGTGCTAGACCTAGATTTGGTCTTATACTTCAAAACGGAGGTTCGAAGCGATGGTTTCGGAAATTTTCTGATTTAACATCACTGGGGTTTTGCCCTTGTGGATGGTAGTAAAAAATTTCACCATTCTCGGAGCTTGTCGGACACAACTTTTTAAAAAATTATTCTTTCCGGTGTGACTCCATTTTCAATTGCCTATTTAATTGATGTGATAACTTTTTCATACTTCTATTATTATTATTTTTTAAACTATTCAACCACAGATTCAAAAAGACACTATCGTATTTGTCAGGGAATTAATGAGACGAACATGTCATCAGAGTCGAAAGACTGGAACGTGCAAATAAAAACGGTAGACGCACAACATTCGATCGACGGAGGAGTTCTCGTCGCAGTAAGTGGTTGTTTCATCATGGATGTCGACAATACCAAAAAGAACTTCATGCAAGCTTTCTTTCTTGCCAAACAAGAAACTGGCTTTTTCGTCTTGAATGATATTTTACGGTTTACTGATCCTACTCATGATTCAGGTATAATAGAACCTTTTGTTGGACAATATTGTATTGGTTTTATCGACCCTTGGTTATATATACTTGTAAATTAATTAATTTTCTTTTTTTATATATATATATATTTTCTAGAACCTTCTGGAGGTTGTAATCCCATGCATGAGGAAGCAGTAGTCAAGAAAGGCAACGTAGATCGTTGTGCAGTCGATAATGCCACTATTACAACAACTACAGTAAAGGTTTCTAAACCTTCCTCTGTCCCATCGAAGAAGCATATGGAGCCCATCGATTCTGAGAATTGTCAACTTTTATGCATTTGCTTTTTGTTTGTGGCATTTGTGCTTCTTTTGGGTATACTAGTGGACGCCTATAGGTTTGGATGGTCTGGATTATTCCAAAAGACCACGTAAAATTTTACCACACATTCATCACACACTTATAGAATATGTAATAAAATTACCATTTTACCCCCTCCCGCGGGAAATATGGGGGGCCCACACCTCCATTAGTGTGTAGAATGTGTGGTAAAATTTTGTGTGGTGATATGGCATTAATGCTCAGGTAGTTTTTGCTGTTCGTTACGTACAATGGAATTTTGTATTTTTACTGCTTGTGATTTACCTGTTGGACTGGTGCAATGAAAAAGAACCCTTTTTTTTTTGCATGGAGTAGCAAAATATTTATCATAACAGGTGCATTAATTACTGATTTATGGACACAAACATTGGAAAATTTTATGTTGCAAAGACTCAAGACGCGTGCCAATAGACTCAACCCCGCCTCTCGATTGCAGGGGTGAATCACGCCAAGACCATAAATGAGCCGCACAAACATTAACGTAAAAATCAAAACATAAATAAATAATTAACCAAAAAAAAGAATCTCAATTAAAATACTAACAATACGAATTCGTTTCATAACTAAATAAATGAATTTTAAACTTAGAATTCTATACTTCAAACTATATAAACTACTTAATATCCACCTTCATAATAATATAATGATGACTAATCACTGGCCTAGGAAACAAACGAATCCCAAATGTAATAATAGAAGCATACATAACATTCCCACAGTAATAAGTAAGATGAGGATATAATTAATGACTCGAAATTTTCTGACTTGTGAAAATCAAAAGTTTAGTACTACCTGTGAATTGAATAAAATTCAATTATCCCAAACAACGAGAAATAAATACATAGTTTATCACTAGTGACTTGTAAATTTAGAATTCTATACTCCAAACTATATAGAATTAATAAATGAATTTTTAATATTTAGTATTGCTCTATATATTAATCGAGAGCTTCGACGTAAATATAATTTTGATATATAAGTTTTGCTATTTTGAAACTTACTTATTTTTAATGATAAGTTACTTATTTTTAATGATAAATTACTTATTTATCATCAAAATAAATAATTTTTAAGATAATAAAAATTATATAGCAAGATTATACTCATTTTGGAACTCTCAATTGTAATAGTGTAATATGGAGCAAAACAAGATTCAAGATGTTTTCATTTTTAGATGTAAAATTCACCATCCAAAGTGAGGGTGAATAAATTCACACTCCATTACATGTATCTTAAATAGTTAATTTTCTTTTCATCACTTAAATTTAATTATTAGTATATTATAGAAAGCCAAACTTCAATGTCAATTTCACATTGCAAATCATTATTATTATATTGTTAAAATCAAAGTACTAAATCAGGTTAATTTATTTTTTAAATTAACTTAAATACTATCAAACTATTTAATATGATTTAATTTAATGATGATTTGATAATCCATTTTTTTACCGTTGCAAACTCTTAATGGGCTCCATTGAAATTCTTCACCCCAAGGCCCTTCACTTGAATTAAACTTGTACGTTGTAACTGACCCGAGTCAATCTGTACCAAAAGAAAGAGTAGACAACTCTTAAATATTAGAATGTAATGATTTTCACGTGATCGTAAAACAATTAAAACGTAGTATTTTGTTTCATTGATGCTAATTATGGAAAATTAATCGACAACATATACGCTTGAATTTGAAGTTAGATGTCTTTGTATTGACCTCTATTAATTGTACATATACCATTAATGGGACACATATACCCTTTTAAGCATAGAAAGACACCTTCCTATAAGTTGTACTTGTGGGAGTGTCTTTCATTAAAAAACTACCACTTCTTACCCATTAGAATTTTCATTCGATAGTGATTATCAGACATTTTAAAGAACTTAATAATAAATTCCACCAAATCTATATCTATATCTATATATATTATTATAAAGAAAAGCATAAAATTTCAAACTATTTTTTAATTAGATTAATTAATTTTTCCACCTAAAATAAAGTTATTTTTTGTCTTTTTATTTTTCCTTTTGAATAATTAATAATTAATAATTAATCTCCATCAATCAATTAACTAATCATTATCTATATTAAATCTTATCCTCACCAAAATTAGATTTTTTCAATTTTCACTTATTTGAACTTATCTTTTATATATTTTTTGTCTTTTGATTTTTACTTTTTTTTATCAATTCATAATCAATCCTAACAAAAAATTAATAAATTATTATTTATATTAAATACTAAATATTAAATCTAAATTTTTTCCTTGCATAAGTGTTGATAATTATTATTTTATTATATATTTTTAATCTGAATCTAAAGATTTATATTTATGTATAGAATAAGAGATTTTTTATAAATAATTAATTACGAGACGAAAATTAATTCTTAAGAAAATAAAATTAATTAAAATTAATAATTTCATTAATATTTGATTATTGTGTGATACAAAATTAGATTCATTAAATTTTACATAAAATTAAAAGAAAAGTATAACATTAAAATTTAAAATTTTGATTCGATCCACTAATTAATTTTTTAAATAATTAATTATTTTATCAACGTTTAAAAAATCGAACCAGTCAACAAATTGGATAAGGCAACAGTTCAAGGGTCAAACGGTTGAACTATGTCGAAACGGGGTCGAACTGTTTTTAATTAAAAAATTAAAAAATAAATTAGAACCAATAAAAAAATCGATTGAACCGTTACCGGGTCACTTGTTAACCTGTTTGAATTGGTCGTTTGATCGGGTTTTTGACCGATTTTCTAATAGTCCGATTTTTAGCTATAACGGGACCAAATTTTGGACCGGTTCATGGTTGAACCGGCCGGTCTAGTCCAGTTTTCTAAACATTGATTTTTATAAATAATTAGCCAAGGAATGAAAATTAATCTAAATTAGTAATTTCGCTAAAATTTAATTTTTGTGTGATACAAAATTAAAAGTCATTAAAATTTTACATAAAAATTAAAATGAACTTGTAACATGATTAGATCGGCCCGTTTACTTAATTTTAGAAATAATTAATTGTTTTCAAAAATAAAATTAGCTAAAAAATGAAAATTAATTAAAATTATCAAGTTTTGACAATTTTATTTTTGTGTGATAAAAAATTACAATTCATCAAATTTGTACACGAAAATTAAAAGAAACATGTAAAATTAATTTTTTAATTAACCATTTAATTGTAATATTAATCCAATATTTTTAATTAATTGAATCTATATCTATATTTTTTAAATTGCAGATATCCTTTAGTGGAAATAATTAATGGAAATGGATTTTAATATTGCATTTCAACAGTTATATCTTTTAAGCAGATTTTCGATTAGTTTGGATGGTTTTGTTATTGGATTTAATTAGTAGTCAAACAGCTTTGAGAACAGAGTTTTATTATTTCATTTCAATAGTTTATATCGAATTTCAATTATAGTTCTCATCAATTTTCATTATTTTTATTATTTGGATTTGATTAGAAGAACTGATAGTTTTCATCTCTTGAATATTTCTTTTTGACTGATTAAGCTTTTTTTGGAAAACAAACACAAGTTAAGTCTTTTGTTAGGTTATGTTTTTTCTTGATATTGAATATGTAGCTCATGACCAATATTAAAATCCCACTATAAACTACAATGAAGATTGTTAACAACGACATTTTACTGAGTAACGTACCAACAAGATATCAAAAAAGTCATTTTTCAAAACAATGAACAACGATTACACGAGTGTTGTTAACGGCATTTTTAAAATTGTTAAGGTAAACTCACGGATTCATAGAACTTTCTTCATACTCTTAAATTTATTTTCCTTGGATCATTTAGTTTTTATACCAATATGTTCATTGTGAAAATTAATTAAAATTCTTTTGTACGGTCGATTAATATTTTTAATTTATATAATTGGTTACAATTGTAAAAGTCCAATAAATTTTATAATTTTTTATAAAGTTGATTAATTTGCAATGCAACTATTACTATTCAGAAGTATAAAATAAATTAAAATATGAATTGACAAAATTTGATGGATTGTTTGCGGTAAATTATTGAAATAATTATTCTTTCTCTACACTGATAAATTACTTTCTTTTTTTTATTATTATTTTTATACTACTGGGTTGAGATGACATAATTTTTTAAATATTAAAAGTAAATTTGTGGATTGATTGTACTTTTTTCGCAGTATTATTTTTTCTTGTCTGGGATCGTTTATTTTTTGTACCATATGAAAAATACATTTCAATAGTGGAACAGAGTTTCAATCAAAAGAGCGTTGGACTCACTTATTATAAAGAAACAATTGTAATTTTTTCGCACTAGAAAAGTTATATATATGTGTGTGATCAATTTTTTAAGTCATTAATACAAATCAGCACAATATTTTAAGTTATTAAGGTAAATTCGTGGATTTATTGTACTTTTTTCACAACATTAATTTTTTCATTTGATCATTTAGTTTTATAAAATATGTTCATTGTGAAAATTAATTATATTTCTTTGCTTCTTTTATATGGTAGATTATATTTTTAGTTCACATAATTCGTTACAATTGGAAATTCAAATATACTTTATAATTTTTTCTAGTAAATTAATTTGTAATGCAACTATTGTTATTTACGAGTATAAAATAAATTAAAATATGAATCAACCTAATTCGATCGAGTTGCTTCGATAAGTTGTTGCAACAACTATTCTTTCTTCAAGGTGATAACTTATTTTCTCTCTCTCTCCAAAAATTTTTAAATTGTAAAGGTGAATTCGTCGATTGATTGTACTTTCTTCACACTTTTTTTCTGTGGAACATTTATTTTGTATCAAAATGGTCACGTGTTAACTTCGTAAATTAGTGTCTCATTGGCCCAATGGACACCTCAATCATGAATCAATATTATTAGTTACGCAAAATTGAAGTAGAAAGGTTAAGAATATGAATTGTGTTCTTATTCTAATTGTATCATAATAAATTGTTGAACGAATATATATGGAAAAAAAAAAGAAATGGGAGATTTAAAACTAAAAGTACATATTTATTGAGTTGAATTATTAAAGATTAGATTTAAAATTGTAATTATCTAATGAGTACTTACACCATCATCTTTGTGATAGATCGATTTGGAATGAGATAAATTACATTATATTTTATTATTTTTATTTTTCTAATTCATATAGAGTTATTACAAATTTAAAGTATGCATCAAACCATAATAAAGTAGAGAAATAGGCTTTTAAGTGGTTATTTGTGGTTCTTATATTCTAATTCTTATGATAATACAATATTCAATTAATATATATGGAAAAAAAATAGATGTTGAAAAATTTGCCCCATGCATAACACACCGGTGAAACAACTAAGGTTTGTACAGAAATGGTATGTTGCAATCTCGAGAGTGACGTATAAGAATGGTTTAAAGTTTGTGATACATGACGACGATGGTCGTCCAACTACCATGACCACAAATATCATCTATAAAAAAGTGTTTAAACTTATAGTTTCATACTTATTAATCGCATCAGGTATGTTGTTCACTTTATTTATTTTTTTACACAAATCTTTTATGTCATTCATAGTTTGATATGTGAAATGAATGATTATATTTATATATTATTGTGCTCTTATATTTATATAGGTGTAATGTTCCCGTCACAAATTTGGTGGAGTTATACAAATTGATTATATGTACCATTTATGCATTAGGAGATCTCGTACGCACACTGGAAAAAATTCGTGGCCTCATTGGCCCCTACCATCAGGGACAGTTATATATTATTCATCTAACCTAACGTAGATACTAAAAAAATGTTAAAAAAAAATTGGGTGACGTGGGACCTTCACGCCACGTGGCATAGGTACCGTCCCGACCTGGGGAATAGAGCATTGACGTATGCATTAGTAGCACTGTGTTTCAAAAAGGTAATTCAACATACTTAGTGGTTGAAAATTACACATTTAGTGAGTGTTATTGATCATAGTTGAAATATGATGTTATTTCTAATATTTTTATAGGTTTCTTATACTAAAACGCCAGCGTTTGTGTAAATGTGGTGTCAGAAATATTCCGCTCATCTAAAATTTATTTATTATTTTAGTACAATTCTATTGTATAATAACACAAATTTTTATATTCTATGTGACGATTATGAATGTGACTTATATTTGAATACATTCACATTTTTTTGTCAAAACACGAAGATATTTTTTTGTCTTGTGTGTTGTTGTTGACTATTATTGATGGTATTATATTTGGATTGCTTTAATTGTTAATATTTTTAAGAGTATTGTAAATTAAATTTGTATTTTTTGATAAGTTTTCCCCAGTTGGTTGCAGGATGAATTGGTATAAAATAGAGGAAAACTCTGTCGAAATTTTCCAAGAATTATTTCATTAGTTATATTAATTAAGTTTGTTATTGAGACTTATTATTTATTTTATTTTTTTCGAGATCTTATGTTAATGCGATTAACACCTATTAATACTATTATTAGATAAAAAATTATGTCCGTGCAACGCACGAGTGAAACATGTGCTAATATTAAAAGGACAACAATAAATTCTTTTAAACACCTGACAAATATATATAAAAAATAATAATGACTACTTAATTGACTGTGATTTTGTTATTTTAGTAATTTTGAAGAGTATGTTTGAGAAAATAATTTTTGAATATGTGTTTAAAACGTAAATTTATTTAAAGTATTAGAAGTGTGAAAAGGTCGAACAATTATGGTTGGATGAAAAGGTCGAACAATTATGGTTGGATAAAAATGATTTTTGAAATAATGAGTATCAAACAATCTCTAAATTGTTGACAGATAATGTTGACGGTAGGATTTGTTATCCGTACGCGTCCAACTCATGATTTTGCGCTCTTGGCTTGGTGGTACAACCCCTACATATCCCTGGATGCGGGGTTCGAGTCCTGGGAATGGCAAAAAGCCTCAGCAAAATCATGACATGAGTTGGACGCGTACGGATAACAAATCCTACCGTCAACAGATAACAAATCGTGTAATAAACTATAAATAACATTATTCTATCAAATTATTATCGTGTATGTGATCAGTATTTAATGATATATGAAATACGAAAACTCATCACCAGATAGGTACTAATAAAACTTAATAATGATATTTATAACCATTTACTTATCGTCAATAATTTATTTGTTACTTAGCTGACTATGATTAACTTGTCACATTTTAAATTAAATATATTATTTTAAACAGCCGACAATAGTAATAAAATAGTAAATCAATTAATATCATATTATTATTTATTCGCAAATAAATAACATAAATAAGTAAAAGAAAATTGCGAGAAAGGGCCAACAATGTCACAACCCTTTCAAATTCGATCGCTGATTCACTGCCAGCTAATTTCTCATGGAGTAAAACCAAACGGGTGAAAGATAAAAATAAAAATACGGAAAAAAAATTTCCCTCCAAATTCCCAAAAATACTATTTCCGAATTCGGAAACAAGAATCCCACCCGGATTTGGAGAATCCGCTCATGAAGTCCATTAATATATATTCACCAAACCTTACACCGCCTTTTGGTGTTTTTGTTCGAAAAAATATTCAGCCCATTCTCAAAACCTGGGGTTTTTAGTTGCGTTGCGGCGGTCCTGAATTTTTTCTTCTCCGAGGTAAAACAAAGGTCCCAAATTTTTACTTGGGTTTTTAGATTATTTTCACCGGCGTTAAAAAATATGTAAGCATCTTTGAATTTTATATGCAACACATTGTACGTTTTGGGTTAAAGATTTGTTGGTTTTTTTTGTTTTCGTAGTTGTAAGCGCGATAATTTTTCAATTTCAATTGTGTAAAAAGTTTACTTTTTAATTTTTTTTATTTTTGCTTTTTAGGGTAAATATTGGGTTCGGACTTTTTGCGGGCATCTTTTGATTTGAATGTACAAGCCATCTAACTTTTTATCCGAAGTCTTTTTTTTGGGGGGAAATTGTATAGGTTCTCGAGTTTCTTTTTCTTTTTCTTTTTTTTTGAATAGATTTTTTATTTTGTCTGGTTTTCTGAATGCAATGTGGTTCATCAGTTTAGAACAGATCAAGATTTGGTGATTTACTATTTCCTTGTTCTGTTTATTCTATCTGCTATTGATTCTTGAAATAAATTGGGTTCAATTTTTAGTTTAAATGTGATTGACTTAAATATGCATCATTGCTTCTTCTCTATATTTAGGAGTTTATAATGTTGTTGATGATCCCTGCTATCTTTGTCGTGTTTCTTGCTATATTTCTACTGTGATTCTGTAAAAAGTTCAACTATCTTTGTATCTCGACTATGGTAGATTCAATGAATCACTGATTCTCATAGTCTCTTTGCAAATGCCGTAAAAATTTTCGTGTACTAGATTCATCTATGCTACTATTACCGATAAGTTTTAGTTCTCTACTACTCAACATTGTTCTAGTTTCATTATTTTGAGAAGCTATTAATATTTCTTAACAGCTTGTTTGTCTGTAATCTCGTACAGAGTTTGTAATCAAGATGTCAGGTGGAAACCTTGATGTGCAGCAGGTGGCAGATGCCTTTGTTAGCCAGTACTATGCAATACTTCATGAGCGTCCTCATGACGTCCATAAATTTTATAATGAGACAAGCCTACTAGGCTGGCCGGGTGATGATGTTACGCTTACATCAGTGACGACTTTGGAAGTGAGTAACTCCAAAATTTATCCACATTTATTTAGTTAAATGACTGTACAATCAAGTGATTTGTGAGTGAAATTTATGTTTATTGTTGCAATTACTTGGGGTATGCTGCTCATTTCGTTAAAAACTTGTATGAACTATGTACATAAAAAGAAAGGAATTCACATCACTATACCGATTTAGAGCTTGTTTGTCATAGCTTTTCCAAAAATCGTTTTCAACTTATTTATTTGACTAATGCGATAACTTTTTCATATTTTTAAAAACTGTTCTTTCCATGTCAACCACACATTAACAAATAGTTTTTCAAAAGATTACTCCCAAACAAACACTTAACACAAAAGAAGTTACCCTTTATATGTTTCAAATTATATGCAATTGCCATATATATGATTTTAACTTCACTTTACTTGGGCATGGAATAAATTTTGAAAATCTTGAACTCTTTCTTTTTCAGGGTATTAATGAGAAAATCATGTCATCAGAGCCCAAGAACTGGGGCATGCAGATAAAAACTGTAGACGCGCAACAATCTATTGACAAAGGGGTTATAGTGGCAGTAACTGGGTGTTTTATCGTGGACGACAATACTAAAAAGAACTTTAGTCAGACATTCTTTCTTGCCAAACAAGAAACGGGCTTCTTTGTCTTGAATGATATTTTACGGTTTACCGATGTACGCGAGGCCCAAGCTCATGTGACCAGTGAGACTGCAAATGACCGGGTTGACCCTACTCCTGTTTCTGGTAAGACATTATTGCCTGCTCAATCAACATATATTTTATGTGCTCGTTAGTTTTATCGACCCTTGGTTATGCTGGTAAATTTTCTTTTAAAAAAAAATGATTTTGTATTTTCCAGAACCTTCAGAAGTTGATAATCCCGTGCAAGAGGAAGCAGTAGTCAAGGAGGGCAATGCCAATCCTTCTGTGGTCGATGATGATACTACTGCAGTCGAGGTTTCTAAACCTTCTTCTGTCCCATCAAAGAAGAATGTGGACCCCACTGTTGAAACCCCAGCAAAGGTGGAAGAGAATGTGAAGAAAATTACCTATGCTTCAGTGGTCTGTTCCTGAAACTTCACAAAATATTAATGTATGTTTCCACAACATAAATGTTTATTGTCTTTGTGGTTTGTGTCTAGGTGCTGAAAACAAGTCCTACGAGTTCTCCAGCTGATGCACCTATTACCAGCACCGGACAGGTTTCTATAATAAATGATAAACAGTTGGTTGTCTCTCCAGCGCCTAAATCACCGACCAAGCAGGCATTGAAAACCTCGACTGTCTCAAGCAACACTGCACCTAAGGTCTCGACTCCTAGCTATGGTGGGCCCAATGCTAGTACCCAAGGAGAAGGTAATCTTTGTCTTTCGATTATGTTGTTCATTTACTTAGGTATCTTAACCTGCTAATAAGGTTGTTTGGTTTTTACTTGTTCAGCGAGAGGAATATACATTGGAGGGTTGCCTTACAGCATAACGAAGAATTCCCTTGTCGATGTTATCAAACAATTTGGACAAGTGAAACGAATTAATGATTGTGTCCAGCTTATGAAGCACGAGGTTTGCTCCTTATCTTATGTTAAATATGTTCTGTGTAACATTTATCATTTTCTTCTCAATTGACATGTGTTAAAAAAATCATTGCTAGGATGGGTTCTGTTGTGGATTTGTGGAATTTGAATCTTCAGAGTCAGCGCGTCGTGCAGTAGAGGTATTTATTACATAAATATTCTACTTTTTTTGGGACACACTGATGCAAATTTGTTTCACACGATTTAATGGTTTTTCCTTTTTCTATTTTTTAGGCTCGTCGTGTTATGTTTGGTGACAAAGAAGCCTATATACTTTACAAGAGATCAAATCGAGGTAAGTGGTTAAATGGAGGTTGTTTGGTAGTACTTTTTGGGAAAGAAAAATCATTTTCTAGGAGAATGTGATTCTAGTGTGTCTCCCAACTTAAATCTTTTTGTATTTAGAAATTAACTTTTACTATTCAGTGAAAGTCAAACATCATTATTATTTAATACTCATTATCTTTCAAGCTATTCAATCGAAAATGGTAGACTCATAATTTTTCTTGTTTCGATCGTGAAGGGGCCGCTCAACGAGCAGGAGGTGGTGGTGATTTCCGAAATGACAATTTTAGGGGACGCCAAAATGATGAAGGCTTCAACAATCGAAGGTTTCAGAATGAAAGCCGGGATGGCTTTAGAAGGGCTAGATCTGGTTCTAGGTCGGAGCATAACGTAGAAGCTGAGTATCGTCCAAGGGGTGGGAATAACGGTCGTGAAGGAACCGCCACCGGCAAAGGAGGTGAGAATTAATGCTGAATACAAGTTCACATTATTCTTACAGAGAATCCATTTTTGTGGAACAAATACAGAATCATATGACTTTTGGAAACTTTGTTGTTCTTTTTTGTTTCTCCTTATGTCAAGGAAAACATCAAGGATGTTCAACTCTTATAGAAGTATGTTTTGGGATGCTCTCTGTTTTGTTCCAATATTATCATACCTTTAGTAGGTTATGGCCAGTATATCTTTTAAGTAGTTTTGATCAAAACTAATCTTTTAAGCATTTCTGGTATATGTTGAATACTCTTTCGTATTCTCGATCGCCAAATGGCCTTAGGCCATGTTCGTTTCAGTATAATCTTAGGAATATCATTGGGTGCGCCCTGTTTTTCTCCTAATTGGCAACATACTCTCCAATCAAAATGTATAATTTAGTCACCCCACCATGAAGTGGTGCAGTGGTAAAGCACTAGGGGTATCAACCGGGAGGTCGGTGGTTCGAATCCTCCCGGGGGTTTAATAAGGCCGCATTTATGGGGTTTAATAAGGCCACACTAGTGGGTAAGAGGGGGAGTGCGTGATCACTGCTTCGTGATGTGAGATCTTTGCAGGGTTGAGTTCTGGCCGAGGACCGCTCAGGTGTTTATAGTATCATTGGATTTACGTGAGGTGAACCATGGGGAAGGCCACTGTCCCAGGATTAGTCGGTATGCAAGCACAGGCAATTTGAGTTACCAAAAAAAAAAATGTATAATTTAGTCAAATGTTGTGGCTGGAATACCTAATTCCTGAAACGAACAAACCCTAATCGTTTACTGAATGGTTGTACGCTTCACAATCGCAAAGTATATAATTGAATATCCTGTATATTAGAATTATTTTTATGCAAAGCAGTATTCAATAATTATTATGTAGTTAAAATATGAAAACTTAATAATTAAAGTTTGAAATATGCTGTTACATTGAATTGTGGTGGCTATTTGAATAGATAGCAACATATCAAATAATAAAGTTGCTATAAGATTCTCTATGTGATCTTCCTATTCAATCCCCCAGACACGTAACATGTTTTCAATTATTCATCTTTATATTGCATAAACATATTTTTTGACTTTGGTAGTAGTGCTGTAGTATATATAAATATTCTTCTTACTAATTCATAAACTATTTCAATTTGAAGAAATGCACAGATAATCAAGCTATCAATTATTTGCTCTCTCACATGGCGTTGATGTAGTTTATATAAGTATATTTAAACTAAAAAAAAAAAACCAATGTAGTTTATTCATAATTTGTGTAAAGGGCATCATATACAATAAAACCTCGATAAATTAATATTTGATAAATTAATAACCTCGATAAAATAATAAAAATCTCCAGTCGCATCTTGGGCATGTGTACTACATTAATAAAACTTCGCTAAATTTATAAGATAATAATTTTTTGGGAAATCCTTAAGGCCCAACTAATATATAAATTAATAACTGTTGAAATTCATTAAATTTCATGGTCATAACTCAAATTAATAAACATTCTTTTTTCCTCAATTCACCTCTTTGACAAAATATGCATCCAACGTTTTTTATTTTTTCTTTGCTATCAATCCAAACTCAACTTCATTTCTAATTTTTGGAGTAAAACTCTAATGAGTTTTTCATGTTCCCTTTAAATAATAAATGACTTTGAAATATAATTATTTAAAATTTTTAACATATTGTTAACCAACATATTTTTATTATGCATGATATATTCCAATGGTAAATTATGCACAAGCTACAATAAAAACATAAAAATACTCAATAAATTAATAAATTATTAATTAATTGATAAATTAATAACGTCGCTAAAATAATAATTTTGTTTGGTCCTACCAATATTAATTTATTAAGATTTTACTGTATGAACTTATAGAACACTTTGTCGAACCTAGCTGGAATGGATACAATATTATAGACTATTATTATTATTATTAAGATCACTATTGCAAGTCAAAATTTTTCTTAAATTCCATTTATTTGAGGTGCAGAAAATCAACTTTTGATTAATTTTATTTTTATAGTAAAAAAGTAACAGGATATAAGGAAAAATATGAAAGAATGAGATTTTAAGATGGCACCACTTTAGCTCGACAATCATGATAAGCATTAGCTAAATCCTAAAAGCGTTTTATTACTTCAAATCTAAGGCAAAAATAGCACCTTTTGCTTTGTAATAATTTTTTTTTCCTCTTTATTTATAAAAATCAACATCTAGAGCCTCGTACATTTACACGTGTTGATTATTTTCGATAATTGTAAAATATTTTATCTTTAATGTGGCACGTAATATAATAATTTGCTTTACAATAATAATCTTAAAATATGTAATCAAATATGATACCATTAATCTAGGGAACAATATTATTATTAATTTAAATCGTCGTTCCTTGGAACAATTTTCTTTTATCCTCTTTTCGATTGGGGTTCCGAGTGTGAGAAATTGAGTTATTCATCTAAGCTTTGGGCCATATCAATTGCTCATTAGAAAAGCCTAAAATCTTAAATCGATCAAGTTTTCTAATCCTTAATATCGAAAAAAATTACAAATCTATAGTCTGCAAAGACAACTTTCGATCTCAGATGATGAGGCTCTTCCTCTGCATGGGGACCACTTTATTTATTAAATTGTGTTTTTTTATGTGATGCTTAGAATTTTCGATGGCTGAAATCTCGAATGTGAGTCTTTCTAGGAGTATTAGAATTTTTCCCCTTAATATCACTCTGAGAGAGAGAATAACCTTAAAAGGGTCAAATTTTTTACACAGAGGACAATAAATTTATGTCTCAACATCGCCCTCTAGGCTCTAGCGTCACATGGCGATTCACAGTAAAATGGAGTTCTCAAATTCCACCGATTCGACGACAGAAGAGACCATTTGGCATTTTGGTACCGTGGGGTGTTTGGCATTGCTGGTCTCGTGTTTAAAAAAAAAGGATTTTTTTTTTCTGTTTTATATTATGATTATATAGTTTTATTCAAAGTACAGTTTTTTTTCCCTTATTGCGTTGAGGGTAACTTAATAATGTCGGGAAATTGCGGGTAATATATCAAAATAGTAATAACTCCAAGACACGTAATATTTGCTATCTTTTAAGAGCTATTTCTCCTCTTTTCAATAATGTCACTTCGGGTTAGAGAAGATCTCTCTCAAGATACAATGGAATTTTTCGTTTGATTCAAATAGTGACATGTTTGATCAAACCAAAGAGAACTCGGATATAAAATTGATGAAGCCAAATGTAGGTTAGAACGCATGATATTGTTTTATTTCAGATTATTATGCAAATGACCGAAAAACAATGCATTTATGGAGAGTTCGTGTCTATTGAATTAAGTTGCATCCCTTTGTTTGAATTGCGTCTCTTCACCGAATAGATGTGTCTTTTGGAATAGATGTATATCTTCAAATAGATGCTACTATTAATTAAAGAAACACAACTTTTCACATAAGATTTTTAATCCAAACAAACACAAATTCTATTTACCCTTCCGGCGCGTTGCCCGAGCCCCCACGAGGGGCGCTGCCCTCGCAACCACCGTGACTTGATCGGGTAGGTCGATCCCCGGGAGGGGACGCTGCCCCCTCAACCCCGTCGCGAAGTAGCAAACATTAATTCATTTGTAAAAATCAAATTGAAAATAAATTTGAGAAAATATCTAACAAATAAGATGAAAATACAAGTATATACTGATTTATTACTTTTATTAACAACTAAATGATATATTAGAGTCATGTGAAGTAATATAATAATCATTACACAAAGCAAAGAAATGATATATTCCTCAATGCGAGAAAGATAAGTCATACTTTCAACTAATGTGACAGTGTCACATCATTACGATGGAGTCACGCTAATTAATGTGAGACTTGTAAATAATGATGTGTCATCCAATTGAGGTGTCATTATCTTATATTTGTTGAAAATAATAATATAGTGTCACATCATCACCGCAATTAACGTGACAAACTGATAGCGTCGCATTAGTTTTTGTCTTATCCTTTTGTCAATGGTAAATTTAATGAATAGTCACTGAACTTTCAAAATGTAACTAATTACTCACTGAATTTTGAAATGTAACTAAATACTCATGAACTTTCTTAACGTCATTTATCGATCACTCGTTAACTTAATATTTATTCTATTAGCGTATTGCACCAATTTGACTAATGATATCATACAAGTGATCAACTAGATCAACTGCTGGTATAAAAAACTCACTTAAATAGACGAAAAGCTAAATAAATAATAAGAAATGCGACACAAGTATTATTTGAGACAGTGATATTTCTGATAATTTATTTAATTTTTCTCTAATGTAAGTCCTAGCAAATAATGTTTACCCTTTCAATTCAAATAGCAAATAATGAGGGGGATGAGGGTAATAGTGTTTAATTCAAGGTAGAAAAAGTAAAATGATGGGTCAAATTTGACCATTCTTCTAGCTTTTAAGCTTTTTCCGCCTTAATGAAAAGGTTATAGAATTTTACAAAATGGTCCAAAAAAGCAAATGTATAAAACTAAGAGGGTGTTAGCGGATGAGTTTTAATGTATTTTTATGAGTAGGAAGAGAGAGAATGAGTGGAGTTGGATGGTGGAGATTTAATGAGGAAAAAGATATATGGATGTGATTTGTTTGACCAAATTTGAAATTTGAAAAAAATGCATTAAAACTCATTTTCAAGAGTATGTTAACAGGGTCTAACAGGGTGTTAGTGTATGTGTATTTATGAGTATTTATGAGTTTTGATATGAAATAGGAGAGAGAATGAGTGGGATTGAGTGGTGGAAATTTGTGTAGTACAGTGGGTCCCAGAAAATATGTGGATATAATTGGTTTGACTTTAGATAAGAATGAATTAAAATGTGTAAAAATTTGTTAAAAGTTATAGAAGAACGGGGCTAAATCACTTCAGCAATTAACAGACATACACACACCAAAAAAAAAAAAGTCATAGAAGCAATATAAAATAGCGTCTACAATTACACTTTTACCTAAAATTTCTCCCACATTTCACTCATGTGCATTATTTGATAATTTTTCTTGCTTACTTTTTCCTCTTATATTTTTTTGCTTCGACTTTCTTGCCCCAATATTAGAAATACTCATTACTCTTATAATTATTAGTGATTACACTATGTATGTATTGGTATCAATTGATTTCTATTTAAAAATAATATTTTTACTAAAAATTAAAATCAAATATCAATATTAACCATATATCTCAAATTAAAACTCATTATCATCCACACATTTTATAATCTCCACCATTATTCATTTAAAAAATTAGTTGTTAGCTACTTTTCACGTGGAAAAAAGTTTATACAAACACACTATATTGTAACACGAATTTTACTGGGATGGGCACTTATATAAACATAACAAAATGCCCATAAATAGATTTGGAGTAGGACTAAGGGTATGTTTGGTAGAATTAACTGATAAGTTAGTTTATAATTGAAAAATTAACTTATAATTGATAAATTAATTGAGAGTTAATAGTTTATAACTTATAACTGATAACTGATAAGTTAGCTTATATAAATAAAAATATTTGGTAAAATAATTGATAAATTGGCTCATAAATAGAAAATTACACAAAAGAATATATTTAAAATATATTTCTAAAAAATTATAGGAGTAAAAAATAGAATAAAAAGCGAAAAATTTATGAACTTATTTGAAAAGCTAGTAAAAAAAACTTTTTAAATAAGCTCGAATTTTTCAAATAAATTCTTCCAATCAAATAAAACTTATTTAATTAATAACAACTTATAAACTCCTAAATAAATTATAAACTAATTTATTTGACTTACCAAACACACCTTAATTATAACACATATAGCATGATTGTCCAACATCTTTTGAGACGTCGCCCATTTTCTTCTTTCTTTTGTTGGTGTCTCCAGCTACAATGCTGAGAACAAGATTAGATAACAGATAAAAGACGGGTATCCTTATCCCACAAGACCTCAAACACACAATAATGTAGTGCGGCTAGTGCCTTGTTTGGGTAAAATTTTCACTCACTGGAATTTCTAAAATTGACCAAAACCTATTCTCACCCACGTGTCCAATCTGTATTTTTCTTAATAAAAATACTCAATCCATTGACGACAGCTAAGTGAATTTTCCGTTTCTCAATTATTAATAAAGGGCTCAAGTGGACAAATTTTGCGGCATTACGAGGCAGAAAATACTACAAGACACGTGTCTCTCTCCTGATCCTTCACCCGTTTTGCGACACGCGTCCCCTACAGTTTCTCTCTCCCCTCCACTTGGGTTCTGATATTATGCGATTCGCCTCACTGTACCTGTCTGTACTTTGCACAAGTTGGTTTATGGATCTAGATTTTTCAGTCCGGCTCTCCTACCCACTGTGGGTACTGTAAGGGGACAATTATGTATTATTCATCTAACTTAATTTAGATTTCAAAAAAAATTTAAAAAAAATTAAAAAAATAAAAAATTTTGAGTGCTGACGTGGCGCCACCTGGTGGGGCCACGTCAGAGTGAGGATTGGCTTATGTTCCCCACTGTGGGGAACAGAGCCAATCCGCTAGATTTTTTGTCCTTCTACAGATATATAAAAGTGGGATTTGGGGTTATAATTTTATTTTATTTTGGGGAGTATTTAAATTTTGATATTTCATTTAACATAATAATTTGATATTTTCTTTAACATAATAATACATATAAATGTGTATATAATGTCTTTAGAATATTTTTCTTATCTCCAAGTTAGAGAATTTTCTAATTCTATTGTTATGTTCGTACATTCTTCCACTCTTTTTATGCAATTGTGAAAGAATTTATTTAAAGTTTGTTTGATTAAGTTTAATTAAATAAGTAGTTGTTTAATTAAGTTCAATTAAAGATGTATTATCTTTTCTTGGCAGTTAAATTTTATATTTTATTAAACAAATTTTTATTATCTTTATTCTCTATGAAAGAATAGTTTTACGTGTGAATGTTTTGAATTATTCCCATTTGAATGGTTTTTCAGTTAGTCGAGAAATTGACTTGATAACTTACAATATGGTTTCGTCATGCTTCGCCGCAATCTATAGTTTCATGTGTCTTGCAGTTAGAATGCTCGTGACGTAAATGGACATGATCTAATTGTTAAAACTTACACATTATATTATTTAACTTTATATTTTCAAACATGCTCATTATTTTATACTTCAGAAATAAAAATTTAATAGATTAGAAATATGTCACATGCTCTTCTATTTTTTAATGTTGCGAAATTTGGCATTTTAGGTTTTCGATGAATAATTATCCAGAACTATATTTACTTGTCTATAAATGATGAATGAATCAACCAGAAACATCTAAGCTACCTTATAATTAAATTGAATACTAGTTTTGCTAGATTTTTGGAGCAAGAAATGGTTGAAGTATATTGCAAGTGAGAAAGCCCATAAGCATGATTGGTTACGAATTTTTCGAAAAAAAGAATTGTATCAAACAAGCTCATTTCATATGGAAAAAAATGGCAAATGTATTATTTATAACCAAATTACAAAATGCTATTTATCAAGGCCGTCGAAAGTGTATTCTAGAAGATGATCAACGGCCACACTATAGGGGTGTAACAAAGAGCCACATGAACACCACCGTACCGTAATTCTCCCATTTCAACCCAACAAAAAAACCTATCAATCAGGTACACGCGTCAACCCCCACACTCTCTCACTTCCGCCACTTGTCCTTTCTCAGTACTTTCCTTGTCCCCCCCACACTCTACTAACCAAAGGGCGCACTCGTCTTTTCACTTCCTCCATCTTCCACACACTAGTTTTCCTCCTCGGGTCTATTGGTGCAGCAACACCAGACCCTCTCTACATTGCTTCCCCTTCTGTGGATCTTCTCCAATAATTTTCTTGAAGCATTTATAACACAACCCGCAATTTATATTTAGATTTTATTCTTTTTTTGTGTATGAACGAATATTCGTCTAATCTCAGAGCTTCTTGATGTTTTTCTTTAATAAATTGGCTTGATTTTGAAGTCTAGGGTTTTAGTTCTTAGATTTAGAATCAAAATCTTGCCTCAATTGGGTGTAATTTTTCTGAAATTTGGAGATTGAGAGAGTTTATATGGAGTTAAATAGCAGATTTTTCCATTTGGGCATCTGTGATTCAAATCATGGAGTGGATAAAGATGCTTATAGCTCTCCCTGAAGTTGAATTAAGTTCTTTAGTATCTTTCTTGACAGTTGGGTTTGGTTTTATTCTATGGGGGATGGTAATGATAACAAGAGGGGTTTAAAAGCTTCAAAAATGAATAATCTTTCATTAGAAATTGCAGCTGACAGATTTTCAAGAGATTTGTTGCAGACATTCATGGGTAGTAATAGAGAAAACGAGGTAACAAAAGAGGAAGATGATGAGATTGAGTTGAATCTTGGATTATCATTGGGGGGTAGATTTGGAGTAGACAAGAGTTCAAACAAGTTAGTAAGATCCTCTTCTATAGCAGAGTGTTTGCCAGTGGTGAGAGACGATAACGACGCGGTGGCACCACCGCCGGTGACTTACAACAGCCTGGTGAGGACGTCGTCTTTGCCGGTGGAGACGGAGGAGGAGTGGCGGAAGAGGAAGGAGTTGCAGACATTGAGGAGAATGGAGGCCAAGAGGAGGCGGTCAGAGAAGCAGCGGATCTTGAAGAGCGAAAAAGAAGGCGGCGGCAGTGGTACCAGTGGTGGAGGAAATGATGGCAATGTGAATTTGGATGAGCAGAGGGAAATTGAGGTGAACCTTCGGGCGAAATTAGATAGGGATAACGTTGTAGCCGCCACGAAAAGATGGGTGGGGCCGCCAGTGCGGTTGTCGTCGTGGACTGCGGCCGCTGCCAAACAAGCCCTTCTTGGAGGTGGGATTGATTTAACAGTAGCAAAAGGGAAGGGTGGTGGTGAGGTTAAAGGGTCATCACAAGGGTCAATTGAATCACAAGGGGGTAGCTCTTCTAGCATATCTGAAATGGAGAGTAAACCTCCTCGAGGTAACTTGACTTTAATTTTATTTCCTTCTTTTATTTACATATTTTCGTGCTTAATTGAAAGCTTGAATTACGTTGAGGTAGCTTGAGATTGCCTTGTTTGAGTTGTTATAACTAATCCACTTTGTTGGGTGGCCATAAGATTGGAACACTGCGGTTGAATTCCCGAAAATCGATCCAAATTCAACGGAATCATTTCTAAGTCGTCGAAATCTTGAGAGCTTATTATATGCTATTTTTCTTGTCAAGATATGTGGCTCTAATGTGTATTTACAGCTTGTTTTGCAAAGCACTTTTGAGGAGAAAAGTGGTTCTTGGGAAAGAGATGTTATAAAGTACGGGAGATCATAGAGAAATGTCAAAATGTTGGATTTTTTTAGAATGTATGGTTGATCATTGTAAGAGAAAATGATTATTATGAAATTATCAAGCATGCTCTTGCATTTGCGCGATATGAAATATCTGCTAACTCTTAATACTTTAGAATCCTTGGTCGAGATTAAGTTGACTTTGACTAGATAGAGAAGGTAGAATGGGATGAAAATGAAATGAAAGGTAAATGTGGCTGTGCCTACGGATAGTAAGGTTTCTTGATATGACTCTCTTGTGGGGATAAAGAGTGAGTAGATTACTCGTGGAGCCTCGTTTTTCTTGAGTATCTTCATCTACTGATTTGGTCTTTACCTATTAATCCCCCTTCTTTTTCTTTTTATTTATTTTATTTTTTTAATTTTTGTTTTTTTAAGATAGCTTTGTGAATGGATTTCACTTATTTTAACCAACCAACAACAAATATGTTACTTAGTGTTTGTTTTTAGATTGCTTGAGAGATTTTCTTAACAACATTGCTTGTGTATGTGAAGAAGCCGTTGTTAGACATTAGTGGATGATAAAGCTCATAGCCCTCGTTTGATCTATATGAAGTAAGGCTTAGTTCGTCTTTGTCGTGAGTTTCTCTATTAAGAAGGAATCATTAGATGGTAGTTTGTTATGTCTTTAGGTTCACCGTTAAGCTTCTTAATGATTATGTTTTTAACTAGCCAATGATTATGATAAATCACACAAATGACACAGACTGGTGCTTAGCATCAGTAGTACAAGAATAGCATTTTTCATATTCATATTCATATCCATTTTTAAATCTATCCTTCCCTATTGCAGGTGGTGAAGAGCCATGTCAAACCACCACACAAGAGGGGAGCAACAGGGACGCGGGCTCATCGGGGACAAAAACTAGAGAAAGCCCAACAAAAAGTCCATCAAAGAGATCAACAAGTCTCATGGAGGATATGCCTTGTGTCTTCACAAAAGGAGATGGGCCTAATGGTAGGAGAGTGGATGGCATACTATACAAATATGGAAAAGGAGAAGATGTGAGGATAATGTGTGTGTGCCATGGGAGTTTCTTGTCACCAGCTGAGTTTGTCATGCATGCGGGAGGTAGTGACGTGGATCATCCGCTCAAGCATATTGTTGTGAACCCTAATGCTCCGACCCTGTTGTGAGGAATCTGTGGGCTTGGGTGTTACGGGTCTAAATCCCGTGATGAATTGGTATTTTCGTTTTTATTTTATAATTTGTTTTTTTCCTTTTTGGGACGAGGTATGTAACAAACTGATCATCTCTGAGGCATCAAAATGAATTTGAAATTTTTTTATGTATCGTGGCGGATTGTGTTCACGAAATGAAGCCAAGCATTATGGTGGCGGTTTACATGTTTGCATTGTGTATTTGCTAATGACAATTAAGGTTTTTACAGTTACATTGAAATTGACCTCTACATAAGTTGCTAAGTAACGTTGCTATTTTTATAACGGATGATTAGAGATTTTACTCGTATCTTGTATGTGAGCATTATGCAAGTACTTAAGAGAGATTTTTGAAGCCGGGAAGCTGTTCTAGGAAAAATGGAGATGGAGATGATTCTACAAAGTTGGAGATAGAGATGATTTGTACAAAGATGTTTGAAGGTAGTGATAGACATGGTACTATGGACATAGTACACTATAAAACATAATGAGGTATGATCTCGTATTCACAGTCGGGGGAAAAAATTCATGTGATCCTCCCGGACAGTTTTGCATTATTTATCTCACCTAATATAGATCTTAAAAAAATTTGGGTTAAAAAAAATTTGGGTGATATGGCGCCCTGTGGTGGCGTGGGTATGTATCCACCTGAACAAATCCTCAAACATAATACAAGTTCATCTAAAAATTTGTTAGATGCATTTGTTTTGATTTCATTTACAGTCATTAAATATCATATAGCTACCTGTTCCCATAAATTATTAAAAAATTAATTAATTAATTTAAAAACCCAACAAATAGCTACTTGGGATTTTGCTCAATTTATATTTATGCAATCAAAGACTCCCTTTCAAGAATTATTACTTTCATGGACTGAAAGGTTAAAGAAACTTGAATCCCAATCAAAATTACTAACGCTAATCTTCACTTCATAGAATGTAGTTCTGATGTATGATTGAATTAGCATCATGCTCAGCTCTCAGAGCCGAGTACGCCTTCATCCCCACCCAACGACCCGCAATGGTAAATCATTTAAAGCCTCAATAGGCAACCCAAAGAACAAAATTTTAGACTGATATTGGGTAGGGGCTGCACGAACGCAAGCCCCCACTACCACAAATTATGACATAGGCTCGACCACTTGGGCCGACCTTAGCCCAGCACCCTTCCAAAGTGCAATGGAAGTCACCGAGCTAGGCCATGGGTCTTCTTGATCGCCCATCGACCCTATCCAGGTAAGTATGTAAGCAAGTTGTACTGGGTCTAATTTTATTACAAAGCTCAATGCCTCTCTACTTCACATTCTTCCGATGTGGGAATGCTATTCATTCATTTTGACCTCTCTATTCTCCCTTACTTGAACCTTGTAATTTTTCATTTTATATAATCCACGTGCAGTATTATTATAAAATTAAACTAGAAACAACTCAGAATATTTCCTTAATCTCTTCAGAATCAATAACACACACAAGAAATCAAAATGCTATATATACAAAATGCAAAGAAACTGAGAAAACCTAAATACAGCTCTCAACTACCTATAACTGTCACGTGAGTCGTCCATGTATAATGAACCATGAACCAACCGAAGTTATTGCAAAGCAATGAGTTCTTTCAGTCACGTCTTTTTCCATTGTTGAGCTGACAGTGTAATTTGTTCGATTTTGTCAACAGAGATGAGATTCAAACGCCACAATGGGCCAAGAAGCCCACTTGCAAGTCAAGACGCCAAGGTCATGCTGGGACAATTATCCACAGTGCAAGCCAAGATGTCTCTATAATCCCGGGATATTCTGAACGAATCATAAACTTTCCCGTCCCTGCTTTTCTTGTACTCAAACAACAGGTTCGAATGGTCAAATGCTGTCAGTTTCACAAACCCATAGTCAAGATCCTGATAAATACTCCAATTTGGCTTGACAGTTGAAAACTCAGAAAGGCTCGCCCCTCCTCCTCCAGCTACCACGTGTATTGTCCCGTTTAAGGAGCCCTTGTAATAATTCTTCTCCTTATTTGTACACACATTCTGGGGAAACAAAAACAAACAATAATAAACATAGACGACACTATTACTCGAATTGTCAAAAATGGCGAGTTTTTCTTACCTGGTAAACGGGACATGTCCTTTCATAATTATGTACATGTCCAAATATGGCTATATCAACCTTATACTTTTGCCAAAGTCTTTGTAGTTCTCTCCCCATTGGCTCCGCAAATGATCCTTCGTAAGCATAGAAATCATTCGACGAATAGCCCAAAACCCGATGTGCAAGAAAGATCAGCCAAGGTTGCTTTTGTCTATCTACAGAAGCCAAACAGTGCTCCAGGAATTTGTATTGTTCTGTTCCCTCTCGCCAGTCATGTTCAGTGTGGGCTATGCAAAAGCGGAACATACCATAGTCGGTCGAATACCTGACGGACAAGACAATAAGATTTGAATTTCAAAATTTTCTCATGCACTAAAAATAAAAGTAACCTGAAAAATATGTATCACTATACCAGAATTTAGCTCGGTTTTCAGCAGGAACAAAAAACATAGTTTGAGCCAAAACACCGCATTCTCCACCAGAATCCAACTTCCCGTAGAACGAGCCTGTCCCAGGCCAGTCCCTCTCATGGTTGCCACTGCGAAGTAAAAAATCAAACTTTAATATTTACCATAGATCTCAAATCACTGCTCGTTACTATCCATACATTTCGTAGTCCCCATTAGTGTTCAACCTAAAAATCCCGTGTTCTAAAATCTAGCAATGGACCTTGCAAGCATGTAAGGGACACTAGAGGCGATTGGTTCGATCTGAGAAGTAAACTGGTCCCACTGCGACACATATCCATTGGCATAACATATATCTCCAATATGGAAGACTATATCGATGTTCTTCAAGTCAGCAATGAGTTGCTTGGTCGTGTTAAGAGAGCCTCGTTGAAAATTGTTGTACTCATTGGAGCCATCATATTCATCCTGCATACATAAAGTGATAGAAAAAACAGTTCATCAGTTCTTTACAAAAATGTGGTTGAGCATCAGAATTCGGATTAAGAGCTTGTTTGGAAAAGAATTATAATGAAAATGATTTTTGGAGATAAGCACTAGAATGCAAAAATTCAAACCTTTCCCATGTCGCCAAAAATGACAACCCGCTGTAAAGAGTTTTGGCCAGGATAAGGAGATGATTTGAATTGGAAAGTCCTAGTCCAAACATATGTACCATCGAACAATTTATGTCCCAATTTGTAGGTATATCTGCACAACAAATAAGTAGCATTCTCAGATTTTGTGAAAAACAAGCTAGCCCAAACAAGCTCTTAACATGAAAAGTATCTCCACTTTTGGATTATCAAAATACGGATCGAAAGATTTAACATACATTGAATTAGGCCATAATTCCTTCAGAAAACAGGTGTGAATAAATCCAGGATCACGCCATCCCACAGTTCTAGCTGGTGCACCTGCAAATTTATACATTATATATCAGCATGCATGGGAAAAATTACAAATATTTTTTTTTGTTTTTGGTCGACGAGTTGTAAGATTGAAAAGGTCACAATACTCACCACACATGCTGTTACGGTCGAAAGTGAGTGTAACTGCTGGAGAACGTCTCTGTTCTTCTCCTTTGGGGCCCCACTCAACAAATGGCTCTGCCTCACTGATATCATATCCACTAGTCCACGTTACAGTCATCTGACAATCAATTGATAATGAGTCATTTCATCATCTTGCTACTTGCTAACAGGACATGTGTTGCCATAAGTTCGTGATGAATAGCAAAAGGAAACAAACTCACTTCATTCCACATTTTTCCTTGTGCAAGGCGAGGGTATACTGGTGCGTTTGGATTAGCAAAGGCAATTATATTTGATAATGCCACCAACTTTGGCTGTTGCAAGTAGAAAGAGACTAATTCAAAAAACGAAAAGAAGGTCCCATAAATAACATCCAAACAATGCTCTCCATAGGTAAACATAGAAGCAAGATTTGGATATCAAGTATAAAAAGTAACTTGAGAACTATGTTAATTATAAGGCATAGATAAGAAAACTACATTTGAAACTCCACCAGAAAATAAACCAAACGAAAAGTCAGATCGCTGGTTAATTAACCAAAACCTCAAAGATCCTTTTCCCGAATCCTTATACTTTGAGCTGCTGTAGTTTGCATACTGATACTGCAAGCAAAAAGAAAATAAAGGTAAATTAATATCCTCTTTCTTACATTCGCATAAACACGTTCGCTCATTGATAGGAAAGACAAACCTTTATAGGTGCAGAACACAAGAATGGCGGGCCCATTCGCAGATTCTCAGGGGAGCACGTAGATGAGCTAAAAAGACGTGATTAATAGAAACTCATCAGATTAGCATCAATAAACACAATAGCTCACCACTAACTAGAGTTTAGAGGAAGAGTTTCTTGAAACTAAGGTGACAATACATCATGAAACCAACAAAAGATTTGTATACATTTGTCGCACCTAAAATTGGATGGGGAAAAGACGCCAATCCAATCATCGTTTGATGGCTTTGTGTTGCTATATTCCACCGTCACCCATTCCTTGTCTTGTCCCTAAAACAGAGACAAAAGGTTCCGTAATTTATAATCTCTCTTTAGATTTTTTTCAATTTATACTATTAAGCACATTAAATGGTGTTGAACAAAGCGGCAAGTGGGGTTGAACGAATTTAAAGCTTACTTTAATTCCTAGAACTGATGGAGAGGCTTTAATATAAGCATCACTGTCAATAGCCAAAACAGTCCTGTGAATAGCGATTCTAGAAAGAGGCTGAACTCCATGTGACATCACTCCTTCAAGGCTCATCAGAGCCCAGAAAATCATCAACAAAGCCATCAAAATTCGCATTTCCTCAATGCCTATATCTGAAATTAACAGCACAAGTAGAAGGATCTCAACAAATCATAAATATTAAAATCTACCATAGTAAATTTGTTCACAAAATTAGATGCTAGAAACTTTAAATTCATGTAATACCGAACATATCCAGCTATAGATAACAATAAAAAAATTAGAAGAAACCTAAGAATTAACAATCGGGAATCAAAATCAACTTAAATACTTGAAAAAAAAAATCAATTAAAACAATGGCATAGTGAACTCACCTTGCGCCAAAAGGGTTTGTTAATTGCAGGAAGTAGCTTGCAAGTGGTGGGAGGTGGTGATGAACTGATAGGTGAGTATGAATATAAATAGCAACGCAACTGGCAAATCATTTTTCGAGGATATTTGTACAGTAGCTGGGTGTTAAATCAAACGGTTTTTGGAATCTTCCCTGGCACATTCGAGGAATTGGCCTCCTAAATCGGCTCTTGGATGGGGATGTTGAACGAGGAAAGATCGGGCTCACACCTTATTAACCATTTCTTTTTGTACTAGTGTTGACTTAGAAGAAAGTAGATATTATTAATAGAACGATTAATAACTAGCACTACAGAGTGTAGTTTTTGTTTGTGATGAAATCCGGCTAGGAGATAATTTTGTTGGTAAAACCGAGAAGATTGAAAAGTTTTTCGGTGAAAAAATAGATTTTTTTTTTTTAAGATGAAGACTACTTATCTGATTTCGTCCTTCCTTCGCAAAAAATTTCAATTTTCAATTACGATTAGTGATTAAGAAAATCGTATTTATTTTGATCATTTATTGATCATCAATGATGTGCTAATGAATTAGTAGTAACTAATAAATCATCTTAGATGTTATCTTAACGTAAATTTTGAAATGATAGATTAATTAATGTTATATTACCAAGTGATTCTGCATAGACATTTAAATTTGATATTTTTCATTGACATTATTGATGCGGCATATTTTTATTGGATGATATAAATCTGCATTAAATGATAATTATATCGATACTTATTCATTATCCAATGAAAAAATGATACATTAGAATATCACTTAACAATATCAATTTGGAATATCTATCTAGAGTTATTTTTATATTGCCGCTTATACGCCACTTGTGCATAGCATTACCATTTACTCATAAACATCGTATGCAATCACTTCGCCATCGAAAAAAATTGTTTTTCCCATTAGAATAGCATTATCAAAATTGAGGTGGTTTTTTTTTTTTTTTGAAATATATAATTTATTGTTCATTGGAAACATTCAAATCATACAAGAGAGAAGTCCCTAAGAATATGGGAATTTCATACCAAACAGATGGATTAGAATGAACCAAATAAGCTAATGTTTATCAGTATTTAACTATTTATTATAATCAAATGGTTAATAATTATCCACATATTTTGTAATATTCACAAGTATGTCTTATTTGTTATGAATAATAATTGAAGAATAATTATTAGGTGTTATGAATAATTGAGAATAATGTGGTGGTTATGAATTATGAGGAATAATTTGGTGGAGGAATAATTTGGTAAAAGATTGTAATTATTATATGTGAATGACTATTATACCCTTGATGAAATTATGTAATTACGATTGTCTTAATTCAAGTTTTCCTATAAATAGAGCGATTATTAATGAAATTCATTCACGAGAATTCCTTAAATTCATTCTCTCTAAATTCTCTCTATTGTTTCTATACTTTTATAACACGTTATCGACGAGTCTCTAATCATTTGAGTAATATGAAGGAAGTATGCTTTCTGATCTATTGATTTAACCTCTGTATCGTAAATCTTAATATTAGTCGATAATAAATTTCATCACTTCTCTCTCTTCCCTTTCTCTTCCTCCACATATTTTCAGATCTGCAAATATATCACTTGTGCCAATAAAGATAGGTTTCATCATCGGAAGAATTTTCAGCCAGATTAATTGTCAGTTGCCTTGGAAAAGGGATTACTATACCTATCTATGTCTCCATACTAATTCCCAGGATAGGATCAAGAACGTGAAAATCAATCAAGTGCAGAGTATTTTGAAAGAAAGAGAGAAGGTAATATTATTTTATAATATAATAATATTATGCACTTTAATAATTCTTGCTAAATATTATGCAATTTAATTCTTGCTATTTAAATTTCGTAAATTTATATTTATTGCAATAATTCCCATAAGGTAGGTTCGACCACCTATTGGAGGAAATTTAATTTCTGCAATTTAAATTTATGCACTTTATAGTTTGAGTATATTTCCAATGTGGTGGGTAATACCACACGATTGGTGTGCATATTTCCAATGTGGTGGGTTATACTACACGATTGGTTATAACAAATCCTACTCCAGAAGAAGTAGTTGATCAAATATTCTAATCATAGTCTCGAAGAAGTAGACGATGAGAATAAAATTACTTCTTCATATATACCGAATATGAATGGAGAAAATTGAGCAAGTGGTACTTGAAGTTACCATTGGATAAATAGACGAAAGTAAAATGCTGAATAGATCCCATGTTGATAAATCAAAGAAAATATATCGCATGGAAAGCTTATATGAAGTAATCTTATCGATGATATGAGATTGTATTAATATGAGAATAAAATGCTCTTGAAGAAGCAAAATCACTAGATATCTGTATTTGAATAAAGCCAATATGATATTATTATTATTACTCCAGAAGAAGTACAAAACAGCCGAAGTTGAACATATTGAGAATATCAAAAGATGACATTAAACACTCGAAAATATAGAAATGCAAAAAGAATATACATACTGAATCCATAAATGAGGGATGCGTCTCGAGTGTATAAATACTCCGTAACTCTGCCACCATCAACATTAGGATTCATAATGAAATATTTAAAGGATAAATTTCTTTTTCGCTTGACACCATGGTCTGTGACCAAACGGACTGAGCTTCCATGATTCTTGAACATATGCATGAAATTTGATGAGTAGTTCATCAACGAGTACTAGCGAAATAAGTATTTTTCTCATTGAATGAGAGATAAACTTATTATTTACGATCTAGAAACGCTAGTAAGCCATCAAAGAAATTATTAATATTCAACAAACCTATTGGTTTGACATGAAAATTCAATCGTACCAACGAGGCTATATTGAATATTTCCTCGGTGTGTTGTAGCGCTGGAAGGACAATGAAAGCATCACTATTATTCATCATATACATCATGCAGATTGTGGATGGATTGCGCTTGTAGCCCCAACCTGCTTTGGACCCATGGTAGAACCGGCTCCAATTCGAGTATTAGATCCAACTAGATGGAAAGGTATTACGCTCGAAACTCTTATTCCCCATGATTGTGCGGCCATTATAAGTCTAGCTAAAAGTTTGTTGTTGGTTCCTCAAGTATAGTATATTGATTTCTTGTCTCCTAACTCTTTTTTAGTCGGTTTGCCATATCCACATATTGGATATGGCCTACGATTAGATCCACCAAGAATACATACGGTTTTAATATGGCGAGGTAAAAGTGACTTGTATGAGATGATTCTAAAATACACATCCATCTCTACTCCTATCTCTTTTGCACTATATTTTCAACATGAGAGATATATGAATCCTCTATTTAAAGAAAATTTTTCAAACCAATAATTGAGTGCACTATTTACTTTTTGACAAATATGAAAGAGAAAAAGGCGAAATTTTTCTTTAGTGATATGACATATAGTCTGATTGAAAAATAATATATATCTTAAAATTGAAAAGCGATATTTACAAATAAAAGAAATATATTGATCTTTGTTATTACACCGAGCTTTCTTACATAAATATGGGAAAATCATTATGCTAAATTTTTCTACTAAATTTACAAGCGGGATCTTCTAAAGTAAGTTTTTCAAGAACGCGTTTGTTGATCTTTGAATTTGGCCCATAAGGCCATTAGTTCACCTCGTGTCCACTAGGATGTGTCTCAAGAGCACATTGAATATCATCCAAAGGCTCCTTACTCAATCCATCCTTAATGAATGCTATTTTATCTTCTCGATTTCTGGACAAGTACCCCACAGATTTACATCGAGTGTCACATGTCCATCGAGCACACTTGTAGCATCCTCCTAATCTTTTTGCTCTCAGTTTCTTTGAAAAACTACTTTTACCCATACCAGGCATGTATTTAGAGGAATTGAAACCTCGCGAGATAATCGAACCTTTGCTTCAATCAAGCATCGGATATCTTGTGGGATACCCTTATTCATTAGCATCCTTAATCTTTCCAGCCTACATCGATAAATCCTTTTTAAGATTTTAATCGGTAGTGATGGATAGTATTTTCGAAGATTTGAGAGCATATGATCCATTATAATGTATAGACCCTTGTTAGGATGAATTTTGCAATAATTTTGATGATTTATTTATAGAATAATACGACGCGTATGAAATAAGACTCAGATTTTAAATAAATAATATGAGCGTAAGAGCTACGATTGAATTAAATAATAGCCAGGATGTGATGCGTATGAAATTTGTAACTCCGTGTTTGAATAGTGGTAGACAATAATGTCACCAAAAGATGATGGAATATGTCGGTGAATTATTTCTATGATAAATCATGTTGAGCACTATACAGATACTAGTGAAATCGATATAAGAATTTACTGAACTAGAAGTTCAATAATACTCGTTTGCAATCTGGATGACCATCCCGGTTTAAATAATTATTGAAATCAATATTTCAAGTGAAGAATTAAAGGAATTCTTCAATGATTGTTCTCGATAAATGATGAAATCATTACTAGCCAATATTAGGAATAAATCCCAAATATATCCGGAATAAAGGATGAGAAGTATGGGCCCACTCATCCTCCATGTGGACTACTAGATATTATGATATGGATCCACTAGATAGTCACATGTGTATATGATTCGTAATTTGAAATTTCTGAAATATTTGCTCACAGTATGAGCATGATTTTCAGATTTAATGATAAAACTAGTAAATGTATATCCCAATACTTGAATAAATCACTGAAGGATTTGAGTATGCATACAAGTGGGATATTATATGGCAAATTATTTAAAGTCCTCAAATAAATTGCCGATATCGAGAATAGAATGCAAAGCGGTCTAAATTCCCATATTAAATTTGAATGATGAGAACATATATGATTAAAATCATACCAACTGTATGAGTTTTGGTATTCTAAATTTTCTGCATGAGGGGAGTATTAAAGGTTGAAAATAAATGCATCATGTTATATCCTCGAAATTGAAATCTGAACTTGAAGTTCAAAGATGCATGAAAGGCTATGAACAATCACATATATCACCACGATGCTTTGATAAGTTAGCGCTTGAAAGCGTTGATATTTCCCCAAACATATATATCAAAGCAAATTATAAAAGATGGTCTTAATAACGGAGGCATATGCTCTTGAAGAGTATATAGACATAACTATATTGTGTAATCCTACAAGAGGATTGATAATGAGATATCTCGATAAGTTATGTCGATATGGGGAAAGAAATGAAATTGAAATGTGTCGACACGATATGAAAATGTAGCGCTACATATGATTAATGATAATGAAAATATTGAGATATATTGAAAATGATAAATGGTGAATGTGAAATCCTTAACTTACGAGATGATGAGATGATGATGACTAGTGCTCAAGTTTAAAGTTAAGCATGGTGGTCATTATATGTTGCATGCTCATGAAAGTTAAATTACCGATCGTGTGTGTAATCAGAAAAGGAAATTAAAGGATCGGGTGAGCTAAGGTGTTTATGAGTACCCTAAAGGGTGAGCTAAGCCCTGGGAATGAATTAACCTATTAAGTGAGTATTAAATGTTAAATGATATATTTTAAGTGTTAGTTAGTTATGAAGGTTTACTTATATGTTTACATGTTTTTACGATGAATTTATATGCTTTAAATTGTGTATTTGGAGACATGTGTTCATGGTGAATGTTTTGTAGTTGTGTAAGAAAATTGATGCACTCTAAATGAGCAGAAGAGTATAAAATCAATGTATATGATACTCATACAAATGTATGAAAGATTTTGAAATGCTTGCAGATACTTGTATAAAATACGCGTTGCACTCTTTTTCCCTCGGTGAGGTTTTATCCCATTGGATTTTCCTAGCAAGGTTTTTAATGAGGCAACTTTAAAGCATATTCACATGAATAATGTACTCTTTTTCCTTCATTAGGGTTTTTCCCATTGGGTTTTTCCTAATAAGGTTTTAACGAGGCATATTCATGGTATATTGAGAACGATAGGAGAAATTGATACATGTATCTATTGGATCAAGTTATAATGGAGCTAATGCTTTAGATCCAAACGATGATGATATTGAAATCATTTACTGAAGTAAAGATATCGATTCAAGATATGAAATCAAGCGAGCATTGCTCTTTTTCCTTCGATCAAGTTTTTTCCCAGCTGGGTTTCTTGACAAGGTTTTAACGGCGCAAAGACGTGAATACTCATATCGCGATAGACATCGGGGAGCAATGTTTTTGATGAAGCAGATATAACCACTCCAAGCTATCACTGCAATCGGTTTGGAAGTTTTTTCCCACTGGGTTTTTCTCCAAAGCAGGTCAGGAAAGACATTTGTATTAATAAATATTCGAAGTGTTATGAATAATAATTGAAGAATAATTATTAGGTGTTATGAATAATTGAGAATAATGAGGTGGTTATGAATTATGAGGAATAATTTGGTGGAGGAATAATTTGGTAAAAGATGTAATTATTATATGTGAATGACTATTATACCCTTGATGAAATTATGTAATTACGATTGTGCCATTCGAAGTTTTCCTATAAATAGGGTTTCAGTTATTAATGAAATTCATTCCTGAGAATTCCTTTGAATTCATTCTCTCTAAATTCTCTCTATTGTTTCTATACTTTTATAACATTATTCACTATATTTTATCGATTATATTAACTTGTTTGATAATTGATACAGTGTTTTCTAAAAGTTGTTTTCATCTTGTTTGATAATTGATGCAATGTTTTCTAAAAGTTATTTTGATACACCGTTAACTTGATAATTTTTTCATCCTTTTTCAAATTTACTTTTTGCCTTTCAAGTCAACTTGTGAAAATTCATAAAGAAATTGAGGAAAGAGTGACTGTGAATTGAAAAGTGACTAAAAGGATGCTACTTGACAGAGAGGATACATTCCGAATTGGACTTACTATATCAGCCTAACCGTAAGACAGGCATCACACGCGCAGGCATGGGCAGCTACTAGCGGACCGTGGCCCAAGATTAAATCCTTATCCTTTGCATTCTTTTCTCTCATCTTTTTGACAAATCTCAACTTTAATCCCAAAAGATAATATACATGTTATCTAAACCACGTAAGAAATGTCAACCTTCCAAATTGGAGGGCCGCTGCTGAAGTTTGAAATTTGATCCTCCCAGCAAGTCGCCCAGTTAGGTGGCCAGCGGTTTTCACCACGTCTGTCCAGACGGAGTTTGTCCCTACATTTTCCATCATAAGGAAAGCCTTTCTATAATTAATAATGCTATTTATCATCATTACTAATAAGTAAAGTTATATAACAGTTAGTTGAGAATAATTGATTTGTGGACAGTAATTAAAACAATGGCATAGTGGATTCACCTTTCTCCAAAAGGGTTTCTTAATTGCAAGAAGGAGCTTGCAAGTGGTGGGGGTGGTGATCAATGAACTGATAGGTGAGTATGAATATAAGAATAATTCTAGATAGACATTGTAATTTGATATTTTTAATTGATACGTTGATGTGTCAATTTTTTATTGAGTGATAAACATGAGCCCATGTGATTTATTATTTAATAATTCACTTATTGATATCTAGTGAATGTATGACAAGTAATCGTGTCAGTGAAAAATATCAAATTAGAATGTTTGTGTAAAATTACGCTGAATGTAAATAGCAACGCAATGGGCAAATCATTTTTCTAGAATATTTGTATAGTAGCTGAGTGTTAAATCAGTGCCTGTTAGGCAACTAATTTTTACAAATTTTTACATATGTCTACACATTTTTTTAGAAATTTAACTAATTACATCCACATATCTTGTGAGACTTATACGTACTACATAAATCTCTACTATTCAATTTCACTCATTCTCTCTCCTATATCACATCAAAATTTATTTTTACACATACACTAACACGTGCTAAGCAGTTTTTGGACTCTGGTACATTCGATGAATTGGCCACATATCAAGATTGATATATTTCCAGTCTTGATCTGGTATCCACAGTGGGTACCTTACGGTATCATGATCGGGAAAAAAAATCATAGTGAGTGAGACCACCATCAAGGCGATTATGTATTATTAAATGCCTAACTTAGCGTAGATACCAAAAAAATTAAAAAAAAATAAAAAAATTCGATTGTGATGACGTGGCGCCACCTGGTGGCGTGCGTATTAATGGGGTACCATACGGTACCCACAGTGGGTACTTGAACAAATCCGGATATATTGCACCGAGGTGCACCGTATTTACTGTGCTCTCGGCTCTTTTTGTGGTCCCGTCCAAATCCATTTTACATCTGGGACCAAATCTGGATTTAGTGCGACAAGACATAACTCCAACAATTTGAAATAAATTTTTTGCAACACCATGTCATCCGACCAAAGTTTTCGGCATAATTTTGGCCAAAATTACGCCTAAAATATTGATCGGCTGCCACGATGTCGCAAAAAAATTTTCGAAATTGTGGAACTTTGTCTTATCGTGCTGAATCTGGATCCCGTCCCAAATTTCAAAACGAAAGTCGAACGGATCAGAAAATACCCTGGGAGCATTGTAACTACAGTGCACGCAGATGCAATAGATCACCAGCTGGCTGCCAATATAGGCTCCAGGATGGGGATGTTGAATGAGGAAATATTGGGCTCACACCTTATCAATTACTTTTGTTTCTAGTGTTGACTTAGAAAGTAGATAGTCCTAATAGAATGGTTTAAAGTTTAAACTAAGTACTATAGTCTTTGTTTGTGATGAAATATGGTTGTCGAGATAATTTTGTCGGTAAAATTAAGAAGATTGAAAGGATTTTTAGTGAATCAGTAAAGAGAATACATATTTTTATGAAGGTGAAGACAGGTCATATCATTTCATCCTTCCTCTATAGAAGATTTTAGTTACAGTTAGTGATTAAGAAAATCATATTTATCGTGAGTTTGTGACCACTTAATTGATCATCAATGATGTGATAATGAATTAGCAGTAATTAATAAATCATCTTAGATACTATCTTAGGGGTTGTTTGATTGGGTATAAAGTTAATGTGCGCGGTTATTCGTGTAAAAATGTGTGGTTAATATTATTTTGGGAAATATGTGTGTGGCTGAAAATGAGTATGAAGTATACGGAATTACGTGCGGAGAAGTTATATACCAAATAGAACAAGGCCTTAATATAAATTTTAAAATGATAGATTAATTAATATTATATCACCGCTTATAAGTCACTTGCATAGCATCACTATTTACTCATAAACATCGTATCCAATCAATTCTCCGTCGAAAAAAATTTCTCAAAATTGAGGTTGTTTTTGAGAAGAAAAGTAATCCTTTTATGGTATAGTTAAAAAGTAATAAGTTGAAAAGGTCTTGTTAAACTAGCACATAATAGCCCCTTGTTAAGTCAATGTTTATGAGTATTTAACTATTTATAATCAAATGGTTAATGATTATCCACATATTTTGTAATGCTCACAAGTATGTCTTATTCACCATATTTTATCGATTATACTAACTTGTTTGATAATTGATAAAATGTTTTCTAAAGGTTATTTTCATGCACCGTTCATAATTTTTTCATATTTTTTCAAAGTGTCTTTTTGGCCTTTCAAGTCAACTTGTGAAATTCATAAAGATATTGAGGAAAGGGTGACTCTGTGAATTGAAAAGGAGGCAGCTTTACAGAAAGGATACATTTCGAATTGGACTTGCTATATTAGCCTAACCTTAACACTGGCTTTACACGGGGCAAGCATGTGGCGCTAGTAGTGGACCGTGCCCCATGGCCGCTACTAGTGGACCGTGGCCCATGATTAAAATCCTTATCCTTTGCATTCTTTCCCTCATCTTTTTGACAAATCTCAACTTTAATCCCAAAAGATAATATAAATAGTATCTAAACCCCAAAAGAAATGTCAACCTTCCAAACTGGAGGGCCTCTGCTGAAGTTTGAAATTCGATCCTTCATACGAGTCACTCACTTAAGTGGCCAACGATTTCCACCGCGTCCATCCAGATGGAGTTCGTCCCTGCATTTTTCCATCATAAAGAACGCCTTTCTATAATTGATAATGCTATTTATCATCGTTACTAATAAGTGAAGTGATATAACAGTTAGTTGACAGTAATTGATTTGTCATCAACCAGTCAAACAGCCCAATTTTTGAAGGAGATCAAAGCTTCCATCTTCCTAAAGTTTCTCTTCCTCAACTTCACCACCCTAAGCTTCTTATGCATCTCCATGAACGATTGCTTGTACCAGTAAAGTGATGTAACAGTTAGTTGACAGTAATTGATTTGTCATCAAACAATCAAACCAGCCCAATTTTTGAAGGCAATCAAAGCTTCCATCTTCCTAAAGTTTCTCTTCCTCAACTTCGCCACCCTAAGCTTCTTATGTGTCTCCATGAACGCCTGCTTGTACCTCCACTTATCAACAAATATCTTCAACTCTTGAGATTTCTCAACTACTTGCATAGCAGCATCAAAGAACCCACCCTTAACCAAAGCATACAAAAAGGCATCAACCAATCCACTACCCAACTTAACCTTCTTCTCCCCCTCTACCGAAACCCTTCTCTTCACCTCATTCCACAGCATCAACACACTGAAGTATTGCCCTACGGCCACATAGCCATTAATGAGGGAAAGATATGTTTGCTCGTTTGGTTCAAATTGTAAGAAAATCATCCTTCTAAAAGTCCTTCTAGCATCTTCTAACCGCCCAGCTTTGCAAAAGGCGTGAATGATCGAGTTCCAATCATGGCTCCCCACTTCAGCTCGGGGGTCCTCGACCACCTCATCCAAGAAAGCTGCCATCAGCTCGGGCCGATGGTTTTCGGTTAAGCCTGTCATTATAGTCAGATAACTGCCTTTCAAGTCACTAACTCTTGACTCTCTCATGTCTCTAAACAACGAAAATGCTGACTGAAAATCTTGGCAAGACATGGATGCTTCTATTAGAGTATCAAAGATGCCAACGTCCAAACGAATCCCCAAACTAGAAATTTCGGTCACCAATTGAGCAGCTTCGGCTGTTCTTTGCTCTTTGGCGTAAGCTCTCAAGATTGGCATATAGACCCCAATTCCAATAGAAGCCCCTTCAGCATTCATTTCATCGAGGATGTTATGTGCCTTGTCTAATAATCCAAGAGTAACACAAGCATTGATAATACCATAACCTATTGATCTTTCTACCGAAATGGATGAAGATTCTAACTTTTGAGCCTCGATGACCAAGTTCGCTAAATCTTTGATGCTCCCATTTTGGAGAAATACCTTGACAACCTCGTTATAAGTTTCTTCACAAAAACTCAAATCTTGCGTTTCTCCTCCTTTCAAACCACAGAGAATGGTGGATGAAACAGATTTCAAATTATTCGAATTCAGATATCCACTAACCTGATTCTGAAGAAACACACTCTGGTTGGAAAAACCTAACCTACTGATTACATCTTTTAGCTCAGCAATCTTCTCGTGTAACCCCTTAGTGGCATACAAATAAGCAAGAAAGCCAAAACTAAATTCATCAGGCCTAATACCTAAAACAGACATTTTGTCGATCACCTTCTCAGCATCACTAACAGATTCAAGGTCACGACAAGAACATTCCAATGCAGCATTGCATAAACCTAAATCAGGCTTCATAGAATCCAACTTCTCATCAATGGCTATCCGACAACACTCATTAAAAACACCCAAAAAACCAAAAAAGCTACTATTTTTTCTACAAATGTCAACCAAGAAACTACCCCACATTGCAAAAGGCATGAAAAATCTGTTCTTCAGCATACACTTGACTAATGCAAAAGCAGGTGGACCAGTGTTGGCAATCCTCATAGAATCTAAAAGACTCTTCACACTTTCATAATCCAACAAATTTGGACTCTTCTCCAGTACAAAAACAACTGATGCATATGCTCGCTTGAGATTATGAGTATCGGAAAATGAGGACAAATGGGTAATTAACGAATTGGTCAGGGGCTTACTGGGGAAAGAGGAAGAATTCGTCAGAGCCTTGAATGACTTCCATGCTTCATCTGTGTTGTGGTTAATTAGCGATTCATGGAGTAGGGTTTCGTAATTGGATTTCTGGGATTGAGAAAGAGATTTTGGAGTTTGATTTTCTAGGGCTTTTGGTGATGATTGTTGGGGATGTTGAGTTGATTTCAGGGAAAAAATTGATGGTTTTAGGAATGAATAAAGGCTTGGGATCTCTGGTTCCGATGAAAATGACTTTCGGGTTAACAAGGACCAGCTTCTTCTTCTCCACATTCTCCCTCTCTCTCTCTCACTCAGACGAGTTGCAAGAGACATGTTCTGTTTTGAGAGAGAGAGAGATGATCTCGCTTCACGGATTCTCTCAAATGGGCCACAGCTTCTATTACAGTGGTTTGGGCTGATCCAGTATGGGCCCTTTTCAGGTCCAAACAGCCAGTTAATGTAGTTGGGTTGGGTTAACATCTGTCAATCCGCAACCAGATTGGACAGCTCACATTCAGTTCGGGTTCGGTTTGACCTGTTAAACCATTATTGTGGTTGGAAGTAATAGTTTTATTCATTCCTTAACAATTTTATATTTTTATATCATGCTATTTTGTCATATTCTATTTGATGTATTTTTTCATCTGTCGGTGGTTTCTCCATTTATTTATTATTTAGAACTTGATAATAGGAGTGGGCATCCAACCCGCTAACTCATCCAAACCGACTGACCCAACTCAACCCGATCCGATTAGGGACATGAAAGCCTGTCGGGTTAATTTGCATGTTGGAAATTCCCAACCCGTAAACCGACAGGTTTATAAAATAAAAAAATAATAATAAATTTTAGGCATAAACCAACATATCGATTTGTGAAAAATGCAGTTCGGTTTCAGTCCCAAAACTCCCAAAACGATCGCATCGAGTCGGTTTCTGGTTGGGTTGAAACTTGAACCGATGCCCACTCCTACTTAATATGCATTAGGTCTTCACTTATTTAACTATTGTCAAGTCTACAATCACCGATATTCAAGGTTATATGTTTCTCACAAAAAAAAAAAAAAAAAACCAACGATAATCAAGTTTACGTTAATCAACAATATTTAGCTCACACTAATCAAGGCCAGGTTATCAAGGTACCAATCAACTATAATTAAAAATAATAATAATAAAGCAAACAACCTCTATCGAGATTTCAAGAGACAAGTATGTCTCCAATAATTTCGTTATAAATAGTTAAATCCACACCATACTACATGCTGACGGAAAAAGAAATTGTGACATATCTACATGATGAATTAGTATATGCCTTTGTGCATATCCTTCATTCTTCAAGCAAGTGCTTTACGATGCCCCGACGAAGCCATGAGAATAGCAACGGCAACGATAAACATAAACAACATGCTTACAAGCAATACATATGTTCTTTTTGATGATCTCCTATACTCTCCGAACAAAAGTACACCCCAAAACGTGCTCACAAGTGGCAGCGCCTGTCATTACCACCAAAAAAAAAAAAAGGGAAAAAAATCAATGAGCAACTACGGTTTATTTGTACTTATTAAAACTATCCACTCACACAGAGGAGCCAATATTTATTGATCAAAGATACTAACCTGAACAGCATCTGCAGCAGCATATCCAGCGGCTTGACCGCCCATAAATTGAAGCCCATTTCCAAACCCACACAAAAGCCCAGCCAAAAGGGCCCACCCTCGACCATTCCAGTCCGATAGATAGGCCTTGAACGATGATTTGGGCAAGTTGAGAACGGGATTATACAAGAAACTAATATTCAGAATAGTGGCGATTATAAAACACGATATTGAGAAGTAGAAAAATGCAGTATAAACACTCAAGTGTGGAACCCCGTCTTTCAAAGTATGCCATTGATCATTAGTCGCCAAGTTGAACGCCGGTGAGAAGAGCGAGAAGCAAATTCCGGCAAAGAAAGTTATCGCCAAGCCGATGAATGTGCCCTTTCCGAGGACCTTAGATCACAAACACGTTGAACACGCAAAACTTTCATATTTAGAACACCTTCGCAAGTTTGATAAACCGAAGATTATAAAGGTAAACCTTAGAAGTTGTCCACCGACCTTAATCGCTCGCTTTTCTTCGAGCTCCATCAGAAAATGAGCAGTCCCAAACTTGGCCTTCTCCACATCTTCTTGACAAATCATGGATAATTATTAGCTATTAGTTAGTACCCCCAACAATGAATATTACAACATATATGAAAATGTAACAGCTAGATATCCTGGTACCTTGGTCTGCATATGTTGTCTTGGAGACAGGCTCATCCTCAGTCCTGCCCAAGTTAGTTCAAAAATTCACATCAACTCACTGATCAATACAGGTAATCAAAATGAGTACATAAAATAAAATAATTGTCAAACGCAAAGAATGCATACGAGAAGCTAGAAAGCTTGGCTTCATTATCTTCAGCATTGGAGGCGTGTACAGCAGAACCAAGACACACGGCGATCAAGAAGCATCCAACTCCAGGAAAAAGAATCTCGGCTTTGTTAATTTTATCGTCCAAGAAGTAATTTAAGGTTGTCCCTATAGTAGTAAAACATTTATAATTTCATAACAATTTTAAAAAAATGGTAGCCATGGTCTTACAAGAACTCGGGGTTGTATAAATATAGTACCTATAACGACGGTTATGCTAGCAGTGATCACCTCAGTCACTGACAACCCGACAAAAGCCCAAGCATATTGAGTCGACAAATTCCCAAGGCTGAGGACTACCCCACCAAACATAGCAAACAATACGCTAGGCAAGTTATCCTACATCAATTTGCAACATAAGTATAACCAAACTTTGACTTAAATAAACGATAAAATGCAATATTGTGCAAGCATTTGATGTGGAAGGTTAAGATCACGCCACATCAACTCAACGGCTTGCACAAGATTGGGAATATAAAGTGGAGATTCTTATGAAATATTGCGTACAATCTTGCACACTTGAGCTCAAATATCAGCAGTCTGACCTGAGAGAGTTGAATTAGGAAATTCGGGTTTTCAGTTGTACTCTTACCGATTTCACCGAAGGTGAAAGCAATAAGAACAGCAGCTAATAGATTGGTGATTGTATAATCGAGGTAAGTGTGTTGAGGAAGGCGACCTCGTCTCTCCAATAGAGTTAGAAGTGCAGGCCATGTTCCCAAGAATAACAGAGCAAGAAGCATGCATGCTATTGCACCTCCTTTGCTCCCTATTAAATACATCTCCAATCCAGCGAATAAGTTCCTATCGGGTTGAAGCAGAATCAACGAAGGGAGCCGTAAAAAGTCCTGTCAAATATCAAAAACAATTCATCACATATATAAATAAGACGAACTAGACAGTAGCCCAAAAGCTCCTAATATCAAGTTTCGTCTAAGGGAATGGATAGTATAACAAACAAGATTGTAACTTTCTCTCTTATAATCTTCCACACCAAACCTAATCTCCCACCCCCAAACCACAACCCCAATTCCCAAAGAATCTATCTTCATTAAGGCATGAAGCAATCAAGCAAATATCACTGCGTAAATCAATTGCTAAACTCTCATATATGATCATGATGAATAAAGAATGCCAAATAAAAATCAGAAAAAATGAGATTGAGCAATCAAGAAAAGTCAAAATCTATCCAACAGAGAGCACTAAAACAGACTGTACATTGAAGTCAACAAGACACAGCCCTTGTTACGAAAATGACAAGAAATTCGAGATCTTGAACAGATTCTTCTTTCTTTTTAGTGATTACCATGATGGGAAGTGTTTCAAGTGGAGAAATGAGAAAAGATCTCACAATCCCACTATTTCTTCTTTTTCTATTTTTGATTTATGATTCCTTTTCTTTGCCGTGAGAATGTAAGAAAGAGAGAGAAAAAGTACCAAATCAAGACGATGATGTCAAATCAGACCCCACAAAACCCTTACCAAAGAAACTTGAACAATGACGAAAGATATTTTTCCAAGTCTTCATCACATCAGAGCTTTTCAGAAAGTGAAAGTGAGGAAATTACTGGTGCTCAGGAATGTGGGGTTTATGGGGGTTGATTATTGGGGCATTTTTGGGCTTGATATATTCAGTCAACTTGCAGGTCGAGTGTGAGGATGCGCAATAAGGGGAGAATCAGATATTTTAATGGTCAGGTCTGTTGAGCTGGGAATGGTGGGGGCTAAGATTCGACTAGATTCTTTGAATCGTATAAAATGCTGCGCGACGATAGGCGGCCAGCCTATAAATAAGTAATGTACCACAATTCACTTAAAGATATTAATTTAAAATCCCGACATAAAATTATTCAAATCAGAAAGAGATTGTCTTTCTATATATCTATTAATTAATTAAATTAAATATGTATAAGAATAGAAGGCAATATCTCTGTTTTTCCAGCTCATTCTCCCTCCTTTCATTTATAGTTTTTTTTTTTTAATTCAGAGGTGTATTTAATTTAGATTTTAATGGACTTTAATAAACTTGTTTATGTTATAAAATCAAAGTAAAAAAATACCTTAAATGCTACAAGAGAATAGAGAGGAAATATATTGAACTTTCTTCCTTCTTCTTCATACCTCAATTCATGAATTGAGATTTATTTATAGACCATCAAGTGTAGAATCAAAACAAAGTGATGAGTCATATTACACATAATTATCAATCAAGTTGTACAATTATTCATGAATTATTTTCATCCTCACATGATTTCATAGTCATTCACAACTCATTCACAATAATGCATCCAACTTTTGATTATTTATAACACTCCCACTTGAATATTTATTTATCTGATAAAGTTGATTGTGGGGTGCTTGTGTGTTCTTTCGTTAAAATCTTGTCGGGAAAATCCAGGTGGGATAAAACGCGATCGAAGGAAAAAGAGTACAACCGCTTCCACGATGTTCACCACAGGAGTATAAATATCTTCTCATTAAAACCTTGTCGGGAAAATCGATGGGATAAAACACGATCGAAGGAAAAAATGCACTACTCCCCTCATAATGACATTATTCAAGGTCCTTAAGTCGCCGCATGCCAATTTGGTACACCAATTTTCTAAAGGTTGATGTTGGTAACGCCTTTGTGAACAAATCCGCTAAATTGTCAATTGAGCGAATTTGTTGAACATCAATTTCACCACTTTTCGAAGGTCATGTGTATAAAGAATTTTGGAGAGATATGCTTCGTTCTATCTCCCTTGATGTAACCTTTGTTGAGTTGTGTGATGCAAGCTGCATTATCCTCATACAATCTGATTGATTTTTCTTTTATTGAGGATAGCCCACATGATGTTTGTATATGATGAGTCATATTCCTTAACCACATACATTCCCTACTTGTCTCATGAATTGCAATGAGTTCAAAGATTATTTGATGATGTTGCGCTCAAAGTTTGTTTTGTAGATTTCAAGATATAGCAGTTCCTCCACGCCAGAAATACATATCTGTTTGGGACTTGCCTTTATGGGGATCTGATAAGTATCCTGCGTCTGCATATCCAACTAAAGTAGATCGAGAATTATGTGAATAAAATAAACCTAAATCAGACGTACCTCTTAGATAACGGAGAATGTGTTTAATACCATTCCAATGTCTTTTGGTAGGTGTATGACTATATCTTGCCAGGAGATTTACAGAAAAAGCTATGTCTGGTTGAGTGCAATTTGTCAGATAATGTAATGCTTCAATTGCACTAAGATACGGTACTTCTGGACCAAGGATTTCTTCCCCATCTTCAGGTGGTCGGAACGCGTCCCTTTCAACATCAAGTGTTCGAACGACCATAGGTGATGTTAGAGGGTGTGCTTTATCCATACCAAATCGTTTCAAAACCTTTTCAGTATATGAAGATTGATGAACAAAAACTCCTTCTGGGAAATGTTCAATCTGTAAACCTAGACAAAATTTGGTTTTGCCTAAATCTTTCATCTCAAATTCAGTTTTCAAGTACTTCACTGCTTCATTAATCTCTTCAGGAGTTCCAATGAGATTTAAATCATCAACATAGACTGCTATGATTGCAAATCCAGCATCCGTTTTCTTTATGAAGACACAAGGACAAATGTCATCATTTTTGTATCCCCTTTTTAATAGGTAATTACTTAAGCAATTGAACCACATTTTTCCGGATTGCTTCAAACCATATAGTGATCTTTGCAATTTAATTGATAACACATTATTTGGGCATGCACTAAGTGCTTACGCACTTTTATTCCTTCTGAATTCTCATATATATATCATCACAAGTGAACCATATAAATATGCGATTCGCATCCATAAGACGCATGTCAAGTTTTTCTCATTCTGACCCAAACTTATCAAAAATCTAAAAGTAATAGCATCCATTACGGGAGAATACGTTTCTTCATAGTCAATTCCTGGTCTTTGAGAGAATCCTTGCGCTACAAGCCTTGCTTTATACCTTGTAATTTCGTTCTTCTCATTTCTCTTTCTTACGAAAACCCATTTGTATCCTACAGGGATTACATTTTTTGGTGTTTGAACTACAGTCCGAATACTTGGCGTTTATACAAAGAATTTAATTCAACTGTATGGCTTCCTTCCATTTTGGCCAATCATTTCTATTTCGGCAATCTTTAGCAGTTGTGGTTGAATCCTCACTTTGCACAATTTCTTGGCAACATTAAAGGAGAATATATCATCTACAACAGTGCTTTCCCGTTCCCATAAGTTATTAGATAGTAAATAATCTATTGATATCTCATGGTTTTCGAATACTTCTGGTTCTGCGAGAACCTCAATCTTCTTGGATGCTTCTGGTTCTTTTGGAACTTTAAATATTTTATTTGATTGATCAATCGTTTTTATCATTACTTACGCAGATTTTTTTGTTGGTTTTTGTCTTGTACCCTTTTCTTTCTAGGTACGTAATCCTTGGAACCAATCATCGACCACGCTTCGGCGTATTTTAGATTCATTTGTCAGAATAACAGGTTGTCCCCGCTGGGACATCACTTTTGCCTGTATTCTCTAGTATATGCGACTTGGTGACTTTCCTTGTATTCACAAATGCATCGAGCGGTTCATATGCGATTCTTTGCAAATGAATAAGATTTTCAATTTCTCTCTCACATTTATTGCTTGAGGATCAAAGTGAGCTAGAGTCTTCTCATTCCAGAAAGTTCATTTTTTCGTTCAGGATGTAGTTTTGTACCCCCCAGTGTTGGAAAATTCATTTCATTAAAATGACAATCATTAAAGCATGCATTAAATAGACCACCTGTTAAAGGTTCTAGGTACCTGATGATTGACGGTGAATTAAACCCAACATAAATTCCAAGCCTTCGTTGGGGACCCATTTTGGTACTCTGTGGGGGTGCAATTGGTACCTGTACTTCACAACCAAAAATTCGAAGATGAGAAACATTAGGTTCTTGACCAAATGCTAATTGTAAAGGGGAGTATTGATGATATGCAGTTGGTCTGAGACGTATCAATGCCGCAGCATGTAATATAGCATGTCCCCAAGTAGAAGTTGGGAGTTTTGACCTCATAAGCATAGGCCTAGCAATAAATTGGAGGCGTTTAATAAATGATTCTGCCAATCCATTTTGTGTATGGACATGAGCAACAGAATATTCAACTTCAATTCCCATAGCTGTGCAATAATCATCAAATGCTTTTGATCTAAATTCACCAGCATTATCAAATCGAATGGACTGGATCGAATAATCAGAGAAATGAACTCGCAATTTTATAATTTGGGCTAATAGTTTAGCAAATGCATCGTTTCTAGTTGAAAGTAGGCAAACATGTGACCATCTAGTAGATGCATCAACTAAAACCAGAAAATAACGAAATGGTCCACAAGGTGGGTGTATAGGTCCACAAATATCACCTTGAATTCTTTTCAGAAAAGTTGGCTATTCAACATTTACCTTTGTTTTAGAGGATCTGATGACTAATTTACCTTGTGAACAAGCTTCACATGGACACTCATTTGGTAAAATAGTCTTAAGGTTCTTAAAAGGATGTCCATGTGAGCTTTTAATTATTCGTTGCATCATAGTCGTTCCTGGGTGCCCAAATCTATCATGCCAAAGTTTAAGAACCTTTGAGTCAATAAATTTTGGTTTTATGATGTTGTTAGACTCAATCGTTCTTATGAATGTATAATACATTCCAGATGGAAGCGATGGAAGTTTTTCTTTAATCGCTTATGCCCAGATAGAAATGAGTTTATGTAAGGATATTCTTTATTATTTTCTTCCATTGTTTCAATGTGATATCCATTTTTGCGGATATCCTTAAAACTAAGCAAATTTCTTACGGATTTGCTAGAATAAAGTGCATCATCTATATTCAATTGTGTATCATTTGGCAGATAATACGAGCTCTTAGGAGCCTTCAATAATATTTGATGCACCGTAAATTGTATAGACATAATTTTCTCGTATTGTCAAATCCAAGAAAAACTTCTTATCTTGTAAAATAGTATGCGTAGTTGCGCTATCATTAGGCAAATATCTTGGCAATTTGTCATGGTCTACAAAAGAAATTTAAAATATAAAATTCATACAGTTAACAAACAACAATTACATATAACACTTAATGGAAAATAACAATACAAATATAAAGATAACAATTCCACACTTATTACACAAAAGCATTATAGAAAAATATTTCACACATAATACACCATAAATATAATAATACTTTATTAGAGAATTATTTAATCGATATTTTCCATCAAACTTCCAATGTTTGTATGATCTCAAGTGGATCTGGGAAAAAGTCAGGAGTATCAAAATGAGTTCCATTGACTCCGTCATCCCAATCAAGAAAATTGGTTTCAACTTTTTCTTTTCCTTTCTCTTTTCCCTTGGTTGAGTTTATATATAAGTCCACCAAATGCTTTGGTGTACGACATGTACGGGACCAATGCCGTGTATTCCACATCGATAGCATCTGTCATTACTGCCTTTATCAAATGAATCATTTCCATTATTTTTCTGAAATTTGAACCTGCTATTATGTTGCTGATTCTGCTCATTATATCGTAAATGAGCTTTTCCATTATCATGTTGGAATTCATGTCTAAACCCTCGTCCACGCCCCGTGGCCCACGTCCATGTCCGTAATTATTTTTCCGGAACGTTGCATTTACCTCAGGCCATATAGTTCCATTTGTTTACGGTATCACCGTGGATCTGTTGGGCGTATCCCATGGTTTTTCATGAGTAGTTCATTATTTTGTTCGCTACTAATAAGCAAGATACAAGTTAGAATACGTTTGAAATCTACGCTCGATATCGCTGCAGAGAACACGTTCGAGGCATGGAATGTTGAAAAAGTCTTTTCTAACATATCTTACTCGATAATTTCTTCACCACAGAAAAGTAATTCGTAGCGATTACGAATAATTCGAATTGTAATCTTTTACTGATTTAAAATCTTGCAGCGCAAGTGCATCCACCGATATCGGCCTTGGGCGGGCAGACGACCCTTTGGTGATCGAATCTGTCCTTTAAATTTTTCCACGTAGCAGATGGATCTTTGATCGTGAGGTATTCTACCATCGAGAGATGCATGTAGGTGTCGTCGAAGGAAAATTAACGTTGCACGATCGCTGGGATCTTTCATTTCCTTCGATTATTGTTTCACCTAACCCTTTTGAGATCAAGTGAATCTCAATCAAGTGTCCATGATGAATAATTATCACCAGAAATATCAAGAGCGACAAAATCAAGTTTTGCAAGCGACATTTTCAAAAATTTAGATGAGCTAGTATATTTTGTTTTGAAATTTGAATTAGTACTCGTGCGCACAACAATAACACAATAAAATTTCTTGTAAAAAAAATCGTGATTATCTTGTAATAATTAGGTTTACGTCTGAGAGGGTCATCTATAAGATGCAACTGTAGAGCATATTCCCTTTTACTACAAGAGTGAGCTCTAGTGTAGAGACTCGTGTTGATAACGTGTTATAAAATCAAAGTAAAAAAATACTTTAAATGCTACAAGAGAATAGAGAGGAAATATATTGAACTTTCTTCTTTCTTCTTCATACCTCAATTCATGAATTGAGGTCTATTTATAGACCATCAAGTGTAGAATCAAAACAAAGTGATGAGTCATATTACACATAATTATCAATCAAGTTGTACAATTATTCATGAATTATTTTCATCCTCACATGATTTCATAGTCATTCACAACTCATTCACAATAATGCATCCAACTTTTGAATTATTTATAACAGTTTAAGCAATTGATTTTGATAGATTTAACTAACTTTAATGGATTTTAATAAACTTCCCTAAATTTTAATACCTCCGTCCCAAAAATATAATCCACCATTCTTTTTCCGTCTGTTCCAAAATATAGGTCACATTCCTTTTAAAGATGTAGTTAAAATATTACTTGTCTTTTATACTCTCATTTAATATATATTGATATCATCAAAATAGAATAGTTGAAATAAAATATCTAACAAATGAGATGGTATATTTAGAAAATAATCTTGAATTGTACTTTTCTAATACCATTAATTATATTTTTCTTAATCTGTGTGAAGATAAGAAAATTATTATAATTTTGGAACGAATGTAGTAATAGACTTTTATATGTTAGACTTTTATGGATTTCTATGAATTTTTTAAAACTTTTAAATTCCGAATTAAATACACCCCCTCAACTCTTTTGGATGGATTAGATCATTTATTTATTTATTTATACTTTTTAATTTTTTTCATGCATTAAATTAGATATAACTCTATTTATTCACGGTTATCCTAAATCTAACATAATCATAATTTCATTAGTTATGCAATTAGATTTTTCTATAATACAATTCCATACAATTCGAAAATTATTCAATTTTCGAATTCAATAATTATAAGATAAGATACGATAAATTTGAATTCAAAAAAGCGGATTCTTTTCCCATTATTTTTTCGTATGATTTTTAATTATTTATCAAATAGCTAATTCAATTCAAAATCTAATTTGAATTATGAGATACCATATTATAATTTGATCCAAATATACTTTCTCTATTTCTTAATATTTGTTTTCAATTTTATCAGATCATAATTCCTTTGAAATTTCATTTTTGTTCTATATATTAATTAAATATTTAATTTTTTTTCTTAATAATAGCATAATGATAATTATTTCAAAATATTTTCTACAATATAAAAAATGTATAGTAAATAATTAGATCTAGACTGACAACATCTAATTTAAAAAAATGTATATGTAAATAGATAAATAAATAATAAATGCATAAATAATTATATCTAAACCAGTGAGTATTAATCTCCTTCCCGTATGGGGAGAACAACATCTCTCAATTGCTTATGTAGACTAATCAGATTCTATATGTTGGGTCACCTTATCATTTCAAAACAAAGGGTGTGTTTGATACTTGTCAATTTTTCTAGAAATTGTCAAATCAAGGAAAATATTTTCCACGTTTTGCGTTTGATGGCAAAAATTTTCCTATAAAATATTTTCTAGGTACAATCCAATAAAGCACATTTTATCTTAAATTCTTGGAAAATTAAATCTAGTAAATATGTGGGAAAATCTTTTCCTAAAATCTAGCCTTCATGGAAAATATTTTCCAATATACAATCAAACACACCCTAATAAATAACTACCACATCCCCATGTGGGAAGAAAAACATCTCCCCATATGGGAAGGAGATCATTTTTGCTAAACCAATTAGCTAACTAAAAAAAGAAAAGTACCAAGTCAAATCATAGTCAAATTCGATTTAATTCAATACGTAAAAAATATTTCTTTATACCCTAAAAATATTTTTTTAATATTTTTATACAAACAGTTGTATAGTAAATAGATAAATAAATAAGAAACATGTAAATAAATTTATCAAATTTTTCCTAAAATATTTTAGTGATTCGCATGTGTCACACCGGATAAAGACTAGCATATTCAGTAATAAGTACATGTGTATATTTTCATCATCTAATAAAGAATACTACAATATCATTTAAAAATATTAATTTTAAATTGTCAACACACAATTATTCAAATCTGAACGAGACAGCTCCGTGCCTTTTGACAAAGCTATTTAAAAGAAAAGAAAAATATTTTTCCAAAATGGTATTCTATTTTGTTCGTGACTTGAATTTAAGGTTGGAGGCTCGGGATGTGGTCACAAAAAAGAACTATGGACAAAATTACCACAACATGCAAAGATTAGGGGACTAAAAGTAACTAAAAAAACCCCCAAGATATTTAACAAATCATTTCAAAAATACACTTGCCCATCAAGGGCAAAATTTATGGAATGTTTAAATATAATATATTCTATATTTTGAGAAGTATTACTACAGATATCTTCTACTATAAATATATTTTGAGGAGTATTACTACAGATATCTTCTACTATAAATATTAGACATTAGAAAAGATCTAATGCCCACTAGCAACATGGCACTGATGTGGATAGTCCACATCAACGCCGTGAGCACCACGGCACTGGCTGCCATGTCAGTATTGTGAGCACCACGGTGTTGATGTGGCACTGATAGCTCCACGTCACTAGCGGGCACGAGGCCCTTGATCTTTTCTATACTAGACAATGTATTTCTCTCCCTCATGGATCGAACTTGGAGAAACACGTGAAAACAAGTACACAAGTACATGACTTTCTTCTCCTATCAACGGTTGACACATCATCCTATCATTTGAAAGCATTAGTGAATTGGGTCTGCTGTAGAACCCACCTATACCTGGATTGGTAGAAGTCCACAAATAAAGTTGAGTTGACTGTGGACCCCACACCTATATGGCATCGCTAAAGTGTGTATATGTAACATGTGAAAAACAAAAACCAGTAACCGAGTCACCAACGCACTGCTTACAACAGAACAATTTGGAAACTTGAAGATATTGGATTTAAGCAGAGAGTTTTGAATGCAAGTAGATGCAAAAACAAGCTTTTGATGTCCAACCACATAGGCATATACTCCTTGTACACCGAGTTGTTCTGCTGTAACTTTCCCTGTCACAAATTGCACTATTTCTTCTTCCCACATTATTCATTCAGTTGGAGGTGTATCAATAGATAATTGGGCCAAGAGCAATTTAGGAGCTATCATCCCCATCCCCTTTCTTGGGTACATCTTGCAAGAAATTTCCAAGTAGCCTCTGATCTAAAACCATATTAGGTACCTGCAGAACAATTTTTATCAACCCAGCGAACCAATAGCTCATTAATAGAGTCGACCTAACAATCTACATACAGAAGTAATCTAACCTTGTTACCAAAGAAAATCTTGGATCTGTTAGCAATGGCTTCTATGAATTTGAGCTCCAGGTACTGTGGAGTTAGTTTCAACTTGTTTGCTTCTGCTTCTTTCATCGTACTGTGAACAATATTGTCCATATAACAAGTTCATTTCTAAGCTTCCATGTCTCGGAATATCTAAACAACTTCAAGGGCAAAAAGGTAAAAGAATGGAATGTACCGATAAAAGTCAGCATCAGCCAAGCTTTTCTCACGAGCTAAGTACATCATATTGGAAATTTCCTCTTGCCTCCTCAAGCTGTCTTTTTCCGTCAATTTCTGTTCCATCTGGATCTTGCTAACATGAGAGTTCTTCTCGGCTTCACTTATGGCTATCTTTTTCTGTGTCTCAGCTTCCTTCTCAGAAACTCTCTGTCTCTCCATCGCAATCAAGACCTGTTCAAGTGTTTGGCCAGATGAGAAGGTAGCCTAAGGGTATGTTTGATACAGATTATTGAAAAAAATGAGTTTTACTCGTGTGGTTTGATTAAGTAAAGAAAATGCATTTAAACATTAAAAAATTGTCTAACCAGTGCACCGAGTGGTTGAGAGAGAAATCAATTTTTTGTTTAAAATTGCATCGAACAAGCTCTAAAATCCATGGTAGGTCTGGACAATTTCATCAATACCAACTTCCTCTGTTAAGAAACAACACAAGTTTAGAAGGGTCCAGTTAAGTGAGTAAAGAATACCTTGGTTCGTTCTTCCTCCATCTGTTGAAAATTTCGCCTTATGCTATCTGGAATTGTGGGTTTAGTGACACGCACACTAAGTATTTCAATTCCTGGAGCATAACGTGTGCAGTCTGCCTGAAGAGCATCTTTCATTTTATCATCAATCTGAAAAGTATAGAGAGAAAGATTTATTAGATAAAGCATCAGAACGGAAATAAAGTGCACTCGAAAGAGCCTGTTTATTTACCTATTTGGTAGTCACTCACTTTTGTAGAGGCTCCATGATTGTTTTTTGCACAATTTAATTATTACATAGTGTTTTAAAAAATTCGAACTAATAGTTTAATTATTTAACCTACTGAACAAAATATACATAAATTATAATCCGTAACCGCACTAAAGTTGAATTGTTGTCTAACAAGTGTTTAAATAATTTTACTTTATGTTCAAATTATATATTGTTGAAATTCATGATAAATATAGTTGCTAGATTCAAACCTCCAACCTCATGGATGAGGGTGACATCCCATCTAACCTACAACCTCATTTGGCAACATTACAATTCAGATGCTTATTAAACATAATACTTTTTTTAATTTTGTGGAATCATGCTCGCCAGTGGACTTAGGCACCTTCAGGTAATCTGAGGGCCGGTCCTGTCTAGCATATTTTCATTCATGAACATAAAATGTTTGTTGCTTACATTTTAGAAGAGCCAAAAGTCGTTTTGTACCAGTAGCAAAAGAAGTAAACCAATTAATCCAAAAGATTTGTGTATTGAACATAGAAGGAGATAAGAAGCCGTAAAATTAAGAAAGTCGATGAAATAACTAATGCACTAGAGTTCAATTTGATCAACCTTCTTACCTGATCGAACATATCAATGTAAACTTGCTGCAAGGAATGGCTACTGCAGAACTGATTGATCTCATGGTGAATTTTGTCATATATCCACGTGTGGTCATATTGTACACCATAATCGCGCAATGTCTCATAAACGTAGTCCTTGTGCAAACGATTAACAACCTGACGGCATGCAAATTAGTATAAATAAACTAAAACTGCAATTACTAAGAAAGGAATCAAAAGAACAACAGAATTAGGTAGCATTAAAGATTTACTTCTATCTTCTCAAAGTGGATCATAACACCACCTTTTGTTCCACAGGGTATATTCCTCACCTGCAAGTTTATAACATGTCAAGGAAATCAGACACTATTGACCTCATCATTTCAACTAGCATTGCGTTAAAAGACATCTATAACATTTAGAACTTCGGGATTTAACAGGATAAAATTGGTCTCACCAAATCAGTCTGTAGGGTCACTTGAATGGGCTCAAAGTGGGTTATCAGGGGCAGTTTCAAATGAAAACCTTAATATTGAACAGGTGCTAGTCAGAAACAAGAAACAATCTACTCAATATACACATGCCTACATTAGTATCCAGGCATCGTAACCCTTCGAGTATATAAGGAACAGCAATAAACCTGGATCTGTGATTGTTTTCAGAAGGGCACCACCCCTCCAATAAACCCCAACATGGCCCTCTGGAACTTGATGTAAGATAGCTAAGCTCTGCTGTAAGGTCGACAAAGTAGGGAGTATAACCTGCAAATGAATTTTGGCGTGTCATATATTCCTTTGTAACCACAATTTTCTGCCTACGGAGTAGATTTAATTTTCGAGACAATAACCAAAGATTAGACTACTAATCTTTCCCAATTGACAACCATGGAATAAAGAAGTTTATATTAATCAACAGAAGAATACATGATTTCTACAATTTGGCATGTTTGCTGTGAGTTTTGAAATATAAAAGTTGCTTCTGTTTCTGAAGACATGGAAAATAAAACAGAGAATTTTGGAGTAATTACATAGCATTCCACTATAATCTATTACACTTATGGGAAATCAACCATTGAAATGATATATTGCTTCCATTAGAAGAGCTCCGTATTTTCATGAATTTACTACACATATTCATTTTCAGTTCCTGCAGGATATATAACGGAAATAGAAATTTTAACCATGACCTAATGCATAATATTTGTTCCTTTTATTCTTACTAGTATAGAGGAACTTGTGGCTAAGATCTTTTGTCTTAAACAAACATTGAAACGATTCATTGCTTCCATTAGAAGAGCTCCCTATTTTCAAGAATTTACTGCACATGTCCATTTTCAGTTCCGGCAGGATATATAATGGAAATAGAAATTTTAACCAAGAACTAATGCATAATATTTGTTCCTTCTATGTTTACTATTAATCTATTATAGAGAAACTTGAGGCTAAGATCTTTTGTCTTAAACAAACTTCACCACAAATATGATAAAGTTAGTCAAGTTTCATCAGGAAGATCTTTCAAAAAGTCAAAAGATACGGTCAAGAGTTCTATTATCCTCCATGAATTCAGTTCACTCATGTTTCTAAATTTATCTCAGCGGGAACTATATCGGGATTCATGACTGCATAATGATTGAAGAATTTATCTCCGGGGGAACTATATCGGGATTCATGACTGCATAATGATCAAAGTCACGTTCTCAAGTTTTTTCTTTCTACAATTTAAAACATTCAACTCCTGATAACAAATATGATAAAGTTACTCAAGTTTCATCAGGAAGATCTTTCAAAAAGTCAAAAGATACGGTCAAGAGTTCTAATATGCTCCGTCAATTCAGTTCACTCATGTTTACAAGTAATTTATCTCGGCGGCGGGAACGATATCGGGATTCATGACTGCATAACAATCGAAGTCTCGTTCTTCAGTTTTTCTTTCTAAAATTTAAAACATTCAACCCTTGATAATGCTACAGAAACAATGTAATGCATAGTAGACAGACTCACAGACATCCCAATGACCAAAAAAAGAACTGAAAAACCTAAAAATGTAGAAAAAGCCCCAAAGCTCCGATCAATAAACGAAATCAGAAAAACAAAGAATATAGAAAAATTAATAAGCACTGCGTACGTTTCCTTTAATCATACCATGGAAGCGATAGCGATGAACGATAACAGAACAGTGAAAATGCCTGTGAAATCCCCGCCTCCGCCGGCCGGCCGCGGTGGTCGAGCCGCATCTCTCTGCTGCTGCTGAGCGTCCATGGCGGTTCCGGTTTCGATTCCGAATCTGAAATTTTCAACCTAGTCCGATGGAGGTGTCACGTACTGACTTTTGATTTTTTTTTTTTTTTTGACAAAACTGACTTTTGATTTTAGAAATTGCTAAGAAATTTCTTGTAACCGGAAAAACGTGACTGCTTCACTCTTCCCTCATTACTGCGGCAGAAATTTTCGAATATCCCTTTCTTTTTCTTTTTTTTTTTTTGTTTTTTGTTTTTTTTTGACCGAATCGAATAGTCCTTTTCGAGGCTTTATTCCACCCCATCCGTTCCATACAGAAAGGTTTTTTTTTTTGAAATCCAAAATATATAATCTTACTTTTATATTAAGGAGTAGTAATTTTTTGTGTGTTTATCCAAAGAATCTTATTTAATTTGCCTAATTATAATAATTATTTTTAAATAATGCTTATTAAATGAGAGCATATTAAAAAATTAGTTATAAATTTTACTTTTTCAACAACTTATCTTGGGATTTGTTCTATATACTCCCTCCGTCCCACTAAGATAGACAAATATTCCTATTTTGTCCGTCCCAAATTATAATCCAATTTCCTTATTGAATGTATAATTTATTTTTCATATACTAAAATACCCCTATTTAAGATAATTGGAATACTAAACATCAAGATAGATTTTTCATCTCCCAAGATATTTAAACATATTCACACTATTTTTTGACAATTCAATATAGGGGTGAAATTGAAAGAATATATGAATATCTTATAATTCCAAGAACATTTAAGATGTTTTCTTAATATGTGTGAAAAATGGTGGGTGCCTATCTTAGTGGGACGGAGAGAGTACCATAAAATTTAAAAACTCAAATTTACTTTTTCTCTTTCATCATTTTTTACCACCCAAATATTGATTTGATAAGTTATTTATATTTTTTTAATACGCCTTTTTCAAATTTCAACTACTAATTCTATATGAAAGTCGAGTAACTTCTACTAACATTAACAAAATTGTGTATAGAACAAGTCCTTAGTCTTTGTGAACAAATTAACATGCTTCTATAATTGAGAAGAAGGGAATAGTATTTTAAATCAGCTCACCTTAATAAGCTAAAGGCTTGTGCGTGTTAGTGTATGTGTACAAATGTATTTTTATAAATTTTGATATATTATAGGAAAGAAAATAAATAGAATTAAATAATGGAGAATTATATAGTGCAAGCAGGTCTCACGAGATATATGGATATGATTAATTCAATTTTCAAAAAGAACGTGTAAAAATATGGATAAATTTATAAAAATTAATTGGCTAATAAGCGTTGTTCACGCCACATCTTTTTATAAATGCACCACTTCCAATTGCACCAATACTTCTCAATCTTTGTTTATGATTTAACTTATGTTTTAAACTTTATTCCTTAAACGTAATATTTGGTGAATTGACATATTTACTCTTAATTATTGTTTATTTTCAAATATTTCGTTCACTATTTTTGAATTAGAGAACAAATATTCGTTTAAAGTTCAGTGTATATTATTTATCTTTAACTTATTCTACAATTATGAAGGCAACAAAAATGTTTTCATGGTATTTTAATGAATTTAAATGATTAATAGGTATTAATCAGTAGAAGGTTAATGAAAATATAAGGCAAAAAAATTAGGGAGTTAATTATAATCATACACAAAGATTGAGGATTATGAATAAAATTAAAAAGTGATCTACTAATAAAAATATGTGGTATGAATATAATTGCCCTAAGCTAAAATTCAAAAAAGAAAATTTCAATTCATTTTTCAAGTTTGAAAATGACTTTTATAAATATGCAATATGAGTAGTTAGAACAACCACACTCATTCAGAACGATCGAGGCCGTATAGAATGACCTGGTTGTTTAAAACAAGTCATTCAACAAACGATTTGGTTGTTCAAGATTACTTGATCGACTACACCCAATAACCCTAGTCGTTTAAAACAAACAGAACGATTTTGAAAGTTTTACAATAGTTTAGAGAAGAGAAAACACAATTTTCAATGAAAAAGATTGCAATGTGTTCATTTGCAATTATTTCCATAAGAAAAAACCTAATTGTGTTTTTGCAAATTGCATGTATGACTTTTTTCATATAGTTTCAACTGTGAAATTGTGGGATGAGAAAGAATCGACTGTAGATGAAATGTAGTTGTTGTTTCACATTTTAAAGAAAACAAAGGGGTAAAATAGATAAAGTCAAAGGCCAATAAAGGCTATTTTAGACATATTTCCTCCATTTCTACTTCGTCAGTGTAGTGGAAATGCCAGGTCATAGACTCACAGTTAGAGTCTAATGTTTGTAAAGACAAACATAGATGTTTGGTAAAGATAAGCATAATAGAGTCTATTATTATCACATGCACACAATAATAGAGAAAACCTCCATTTGATTAGCGGTAACAAAAGATGTGTAAATAATTTGAAAAGGCTAATTAGTGTAATAAGGACCTAACCTTTTAACTCGCTATATACTAAAGACTTATATTTTATTTTTTGGCATTTTAATCCGCAAACTCAAAATTTGTTGCGCATTCAGGACCTCCGTCAATTTGCTACCGTTAAACCACCCACGTGCGATTTTTCAAGATCAAAATGGCTATAACTTTTGGGTATTATTACAATTAAGTCCAGAAGTTTGAAAAATATATATTTTAGTTCCAAATTTAGTTAAATTATACAATTTTACATTTTATTTTTTCTATGGCGTTTATTTGGTTCTGTAATTAATTTTATTGAATTAATTTGATATAAATTAAATAAGTTTTATTAAAAATTTTCAACACAGTAGCATTTTTTCGCATTAATATACTATAATATAATATCATAACTTTTGAAAATGTTCTTTACCATTGGAGACTCGGAGATTGTGATTTTAACCAATAATTAATAATAAATATAATTATTGTATCTAAATAAAATTTTATTGGGAATATATTACTACGAAAAGATACAAAAAAAAATAAAAAAGTTTAAATTTTTTTTAACATTAGAGACACGCACATTTTCATTTTAAACAACAATTAATGTTAAATGTAATGATTATGCCAACATAAAATTTTATTAGGAATACATTGCTGTAAAAAATATATATCGAATACAAATAATTAATAAAATCAAATAAATTTTCTAAAAAAAATTAAAATCAAATTAAAAAACGAAAAATAATCAAATCCCCCCCCCCCCCAAATCACAATGTGCATGTCTTTAATGGTAAAAAATATTTTTGAAAAGTGTGATATTATATTATATTATATTATATTATATATTAATATGAACAAATGCTACTTTATTTAAAAAGTTTTATAAAAACCATACAGTCAGTATCAAATTAATTCAATAAAATTAATAACGGACCAAATAAATACCCATAGAAAAAATAAAATGTAAAACTATATAATTTAACTAATTTTGGGACTAAAATATATATTTTTCAAATTTTGGAATTTGATGTTAATAATACCCAAAGGTTAGGACTATTTTGCTCTTGAAAAATCGCACATGAGTGACTAAATGGTGGCAAACTGATGGAGGTCCTGAATGCACAACGAATTTTAAGTTTGGGGACTAAAATACCAAAAAGAAAGTATACATTCTTAGTGCGCAGCGAGTTAAAAGGTTAAATCCTTATTGCTACCAATTTGAAAACTTATATATATATATATATATATATATATATATATATAGTTACGTCTTCATTAACACAGTTAATTAATGTACTTCTCTTATCATTGGTATTTATTCTTTTTGGACAAGTCCTGGCTAGATGTTCATCACTATTACATATATAACAATTTAACTTATTTTTATAAGTTCTTTCTGGCTTAAATTTTCTAACATGTTTTTGTTCGTTTAAATAAGGTTTTCTTTTGTTATATTTTCTCAAATAGTAATTTTTTCTAGGTTGTCTCTTGTAGGGTTTTTTTGTATATTTTTTTTCCTAGGCTTTTTATCTTCTCTTCCTCCGTACGCTTGAGAAGTATAAATGTCTTTACAAAATTTATAATATGCATGTTTAAATTGGTGTTGTATTTGTATTTCTACACACTTATCTTCAAGACACTTTATTATATGTTGTACTCTATGTCTTATTGGCCATTTATAATCAGGATTCTCTTTAATTTGAGGTGAATTTAACCATTTATTAGTAATTTCTTCTCCTAGTTTGTCTGGCAATTTATGGAATAATTTATTACCTAATTCTTGATTAAGTGCATTTCCAGAAGTACATAATAAATTAGTAAAATTACATAAAAATCTTTTTATTTCATTACCATCTTTCCAATTTATTAAGGATAACTGTTCTAATTCTCTCCTAGCTCTTCTTGGAATGTTCATTTGTCCTGAATTTGGGTCTGATCCTGTACACAAACTTTGTATTTTACTTACAAAATTATAAGGATTTGGTCCTAAATAAATTAAATGATTGTATTGGTCTACACATTCTAATTTAAATGGTTCCCACATTGCTCTGACTGTTTCTCTTAAAAAGGTCTCTAAATACCTATACATTTCTTCCGCATTCATATCCATACAATTTCTATAATAATGTCCTACTATTAAACTTTTCCACACTTCTATTACACTAGGCCATAATTGAGGGTCATGTGCGGTTAAGTTAAGAATTTATCCTTTAGCTTCAGTTTGGAATTTTATGGGTTGTTCTAAGGGTCTAGCAGTTCCTCTAGGTATGTATGCATATCCTCTAGGTAACTCGTTATATTCGGTAATATATATATATATATATATACTAGGGCTCCTCACGTGCGATGCACGTTATGTTTAATCTTGTATCTATTAGCGTAGATTTTATTTTAACATAGGGAATCACAAGATACAAATTAATACAAATTAAGTAAATTCGTTAATAAAGATATAGCAGCATTAATTGCTTCCAGTTGTACCATTAGTTGCATTGTTTGATTTTTCAAAATTGACTACATGTGGTTTGTAATTTGTGAAGTTACGCTTGTAAGAATCAAAGAGAGAATTGAAAATAGTGTCTTAATAATAGCATGCGCATTCGATAAAGATTAGTGTGTTTGGCCAAGCGGGTGTCATAATAGTGCTTAATATTTGGCATGCGCATTGAAAATAGTGTCTTAATCGTATAGTTTCACATAATACTAATAAAGGAATGTTTTGGATCCAATATTCAATATCTCAGGTGTTGCGTCCAATATTCAACAATATTGAGCAAAAGATTGAAAACAGAATCATCTATCAATTTTTTAGGGTTTTTTTAATGTGTATATATATATATATATATATATATATAAAACATGTAAAGGGAAACAAAGAAGTGGGAAGGACCTAAATGCCAACGAAGAACTCGCTAAATCTGAAAACCTGCAAAGAAGAAAGAAAAAGAAAGGTAACAGTTGCTAACAAAGTTACAATTGTTTACCTATAAATCAAATCTCCTCTCAAAGTTTCTTTACAAAACTTCAAAAAACAGAGAACAAAAGTGGGCAAAAAAAGATTGAATTGAAGGATTAACCAAACAAAACAGTATTAGGTCAGCATTTTTTTGGGTCTACATAGTAACTTCATGTCACAAAGTATCAACAGACATTCCAAAATACCTTTTCTCGTTACTCCAGAATGCCGCTTGCTAGGACATTTGTATGTAGAGCTTGTAAGGCTATGATTCTTCTAAAATCATTTTTTTTTCTAAAACCATTTTTAACCACATTCGATTAGATGACGACAAATATTTTTTTTTTAAACACCAATTCACCACTTCCAACTTCTCTTCCATTCACCATATCCAACAACTACTATATATTTTTTAACCACATTCAAAATCATGGTACAAAAATCTCTCCCAAACAAGCTCTTAGTGAACCAAGCGTAAACATCATATGAATACTGAAGAAATTGACGAAAACATCAGGCCAATTAAGCAAGTAGTGATTGAAACATACCATAATACCAGGAGATGATGCATGTATAATATCAGGCTTGAGTTGGGCAACTGCTCAGATTTTTCTTGGGCTGAGAGCCAGAGATAGGGGTACCTTTTTGGTACGAAGGACGCAGAGAGCTGCAAACAGCGGATTATAACAACATAAAAATGATGTTAGATTATCATTGCCGTAGATATAGGGAAACCATGATTTGACGATTCATTTGTTTGGTTAAAATTAAAACGGGTGAGGCAATGCCATTACTCATCAGACATGATATACTACTTGTACAAAGATGTGCCAAACAAAGATTTCTACACATCAAATGTGTGTAACTTTGTGAGAACGTGTGCGTACAAGTCTCATTGCTTCTCATAAGATATACTAACCTACAAAAGCCGATTAGTTTTGTTCCGTAAAATTCTTGTGGCCCTCCATGTGTTGCTATGCCCATCACCTACATCCAATATCCAAGAAAACAGAGAGATTCATGATTCTATCTTGCATTTTAATTTCCAATCTTGATATCCCAAATCATTTTCAGTTTCCAATTCTTCTTTTTTCTATTTTTGGGGTGATGAAAAAAGGGAACTATACTTTTTTTAAACATTGGAGAGCTACAAATATAGAGATAATTAAATCTTTAGCTAATACTAAATAACAAGTAAAATCTATGAACCTGTCCAGAGACATAACTGCATACAATTTCAAAACAACATACAATCACTATAAAATACATTTATCTAATAAAGACAATTAACAAGAATCGAAGAAATAGACTACTCAAAATGACAAATTACGAAAATACTTCACTAAATGATGGATTGCAAGTTGTTTTCTTGACTTTAAACCAAGATGAGCTATTAGCAAGTTTCATCGTCGAACAATTCAACCAAAAAAGGATGTAAATAACTTCTACCCCAAAAAAATGACTAAAATTTGCATACACCAAGCAAATAGCCAATCTCTATAATTAAGTCACAAGCATCCAACTTTAAGAAAAGTGTAAACATTGTTAATATCAAATAAAAAAACTATTATGTTTCACTTATGCTTTAAAAGTAGCTCAAGAGATACACAAAACATAATTATTCAAATGTTCACTCTGTCTTTGAACTACTTGCTGGTGCTATACCGCTATTTCCATTGCCTGTGAAGAAAGCCGTTCGTCAACTTGATCTTAAGATATCATCTCGCACAAATTAATAAAAAATCACAATACTAATAAAATCAAATTAAGAAAAGGCGAACAAACCAACATGGTGCCCTGAATTTCATCTTCAACATCCAAATCATGACTTGAATGGCTGTATCTTCCATTAACAACCGTATACCCATATATCAAACACGTGTTGTCAAAGTTGAGTATTACTTTTCTCTTGTAAGGCCGTGCTCGTGGATGAATCTGTACACAATTTAACGCTAAGCTTAAAAACGTTTTATATTGAAGAAGAAGAAGAATAATAATAATAATAATAATAATAATAATAATAATAATAATAATAATAATAATAAAAACAAACCTTGATATATGCATCCCACAAGTAGTCTTCGGCAACCACCAATTGTCGAGTTTCTTATCCCAAGAAAATCCGCTCTAAACTAAATAAAGACTGCAATAAAGGCAAAAATAATGTCTAAAATAATTTCGAGCTTACTAAGAGATCGTAACCAAAATCTAGGGCACGGATCAGAAAAATTATTCAGTTAGCTCGTCTCTAAAAACATCCGGATCTGAAATTCTTAGGAGATGATATGCGAAATCCCCCAACCAAAATGTAGAAAAGAATAGCCAGAACGATCCCCGGATTTTTTCGGAGGAGGAAATATGGTTGAGAAAGAGAGAGAATTATGATGGTAGAGAGAGAAAGGCATAAACCCGTATGTGCTGTGAAATGGGTACAAAATATGGTATTCCTGAGTTTGGGTCGGGCAAAGTCCGCGAGAAAGGAAACGGGTCTAATTTTTAAAATGCTGCAACAAAACGACGTCGTTTTGATGTCTCCATATACCAAACGACATCGTTTTTGGCATGGTCGTCCACCACATTGGTGCTTTTAAGATGGTAGGATATATACCCATAAAAGTAGTAAAGACTCTCCAATCTTAAGGACAAAAAGAAAAATGCCAATTTATCGTGCCATCAAAAGCTGAGGGACTTGGGGCTATTTTTTCTGCATCAAATGGGCTAAAAAATGCAATTTTTCAGTTTCGGGTGGGGCTAAATGCACCCACCCCCTTTACTTTATACACCCAATTTTGACCACTTTCCAATTATACCCCCTCCCTCCCTCCTCTCTTCTCTCAGCTCTCTCCTCTCTTCTATCTCTCTCCTCTCTTCTCTCTCTCCTCTCTCCTCTCTTCTCTCTCTCTAGTTTGCAGTGTTTCACAGTGAACTTAAAAAAATTTTACAAAGTAAATTTTATGAGAAATATTAGGCTACAAATAATTTCAATATCCATCACTTTTAGATAACAGTTATAAAATATATCATCTACCATTATACCAACGATTATGACATACATTATGGTATTGTAGTATGATCCAAATTTTATTTCATTTTTTGTTGATGGATACAATTTTTTCAAATTTTTTAAACCACTTTTACAAGTAATTTTTAAATTTTTGCAACCAATTTGTGATGATATAATAATTGGCTTTATTATCTAAATCTGATTATTAAAAATCAAAATTTTACAACTATTTCATCGGGTAATTTCAATTTTTACATTTTTCAACCACTTTAACAATTAATTTCAAAATTTATTTGATAAACTTTATCCGGTTAATTTCGAATATAATTATTAAACAAATTTAAAAAAATAATAGTACAAAAAATTATTATTTCTTTATTTTTACTGTTATTAGCCCCATAGAGGCGAACAACTTTAGACTTAGCCCCATTGAAATGCGCTTAAGCGAACCCAATGGGGCTTAACGGCTTTAAGCATTAGCTCAATGGGCGAACATGCGAAAAAATTTAAAAAATTTTTTTTTGTACTATTATTTTTTTAAATTTGTTTAATAATTATATTCGAAATTAACCGGATAAAGTTTATCAAATAAATTTTTAAATTAATTATTAAAGTGGTTGAAAAAAATATAAAAAAAAATTGAAATTACCCGATAAAATAGTTGTAAAAATTTTGATTTTTTAATAATTGTATTTAGATAATAAAGTCAATTATTATATCATTGTCAAATTGGTTGCAAAAAATTTCGAAATTACTTGTAAAAGTGGTTTAAAAATTTTGAAAAAATTGTATCCATCAACAAAAAATGAAATAAAATTTGGATCATACTATAATACTATAATGTATGTCATAATCGTTGGTATAATGGTAGATGATATATTTTATAACTGTCTATTTAAAAGTGATGGAGGGGTTGAAATTATTGGTAGTTTAATATTTCTCATAAAATTTACTTTGTAAAGAATTTTTTTTTTAAGTTCACTGTAAAACACAGCAAACTAGAGAGAGAAGAGCGGAGAGAGGAGAGAGAGAAGAGAGGAGAGAGCCGAGAGGAGAGAGGAAGGGGTATAATTGAAAAATGGTCAAAATTGGGTGTATAAAATAAAGGGGTGGGTGCATTTAGCCCCACCCTTCAGTTTCTCCCAACTCTCCTCAAGCAGTCTACTCGCAATTCAGCGGGTCGTGCTGTCCATTTCGGTGTCGGGTCGACCCGCTGCCATGCTAGCTACTGCCACCTTCTCAGTCCCCGCACTAGCTCCACCTCTCGTCGGACTGAAACCCAAGAAATACACGAAGCACAATCATTTTACAGTGCGTGCTAGTGAATTTCCCTCATTTCTTCCCAAAGAAGTTGAGAATGTCAAAGACTCGTCCGCCAGAAAACTCGCCTCAAGGATTGAGAGATTGCCTGTGAATGTAAGCTCGCATTATCTATTAGAATTTCTAGTTTTTCAACATGTAATTGGACTCTGGTTCATATTTAATTAGTGGGGTTTTTCTAAAATGTTCTGATTTTTCACGATTAATACTATTTAGTTGGTTGTTGTCTTCATTATGCTGTAAAAATTAATGGTATATAATTAGACTTCAAAGCCTGCTTGTTCTCACTGATTTCTACTCTCTCATTTTTGGTTTTGGATGAATTTGATACTTTGATGATTAGGGATTTGTTTATCCAATTATCCAATTATACTTTAATGGTCGGAATGGTGAGTCCGTTGTGGTGGTAGATTTTATAACAGTAAGTATTCAACTGGTGGACATATGGGAAATGGGAGTTAAAGATTGAAATTAGATTACAAAACTTAAAATTGGAGCTGAAGTGTTGTGTGCTATTGGAACTAAATCAACTAATAGTGAAGAATGAACTCTTCCTTCTTTGTAGGTAAGTTTTGCAAGGAATGCTATCACGAGTAGTTGTGTAAAGCCAAAGAAGTGTTTCAATACCAATCCAGTGGTTCTACTTCACGGCTTCGACAGGTTTGCATCTTAGGAAATTAATGTGAAAGCATTGCTCATTTTATGCGTTTCCACAGTCATCGCTTCTTATTCTTCAGCTCCTGTTTAGAATGGAGATACATGTATCCATTGCTTGAGGAGGCTGGTTTAGAGACTTGGGCAGTAGATATTCTTGGGTGGGGCTTCTCTGATTTAGGCACGTTTTCGGTTGTTCTCCACTCGTTTTTTCGTATCTTCATCATAAATTTCATCTGGGAATTCGATTTAATCATAAAATTTTTATGTAATAATTTTTTAATTTCTATAATTTCCCCTTTCAATTATTAGAGAAAGTTCCATCATTCGATGTAGCTTCAAAACGCGAGCACCTTTATCAGGTATCCACTTGCTCTACCATTGACACAATCATGCTATATATACATAATGGTTTACATAATAATACGTGGCTCGGATTTGTGAAGTCATCAATCAACATCAAGATTTCACATTTCCTACTTTATATGCTGATGTAAACCATTGTGTACAAGTTGTTTTTTTTCCACTTTATCCACTTGGAGTTGATTTTTATTGGGTGTGTTTTCACTAGTTTTGGAAGTCGTACATCAAGCGACCCATGACATTAGTCGGCCCAAGTCTTGGAGCTGCCGTTGTAATTGATTTTGCAGTGAACTATCCACAAGCTGTAAGTATGACATGATCATGGATTATACATTGGGATATGATATTAAATAGTAATTGGTCAAAGTTATACTTTAATTTCAACAGTACATTCAGAACTATTAATCATTATCAACACATTTTGTAGTTTGTCACACCCCCACCAACCCACACCAACCAAAAAAAGGAACTTTAGTAAAAAACACAGGTGCTCTTCAGTATTTTCCATGATTATTGGTGCCATTTTCTCATGTCTCACTTTCAGGAGATTCTCTATGTTACTTCAGGTCGATAAGCTGATTTTAATTGATGCAAGTGTCTATGCAGAAGGTACAGGAAACCTTACAAAGCTACCTAAAGCTGTAGCTTATGCTGGGGTGAGTGTTTCCTGTGAAGTTCTTGACTCATAGGGAAGAAATAGATTTACGGATATTAGAAAGCAAAAAATAAAAAAATGCAGTATTTAAAGAAGTCATGCTGGTTTACATCTGGATTACAACTATTACACTCGACAACTTCAATTTCCTCGCACACCAACTGCTTTTAAATCAATCGTCATGACAAGACGACAAGGGCCACATTTCTAAGTTGTCAGCCAGAGTGTAGACTGGGAGCTACTTATAGCATTTTTGTACCAGACTTTGAACAAATTCTTGAACGACGTTCTCCTGTTGGACAGGTGTATCTGTTAAAGAGTATCCCATTACGCTTGTATGCAACTTCGTTGGCTTTTGATAATATACAATTCAGTACCTGCCTCGACTGGACAAATGTTAGTGTTTCTTTGTTATGCCTCTGTTATATCATACTATACTGCTATGTTCTTTTGTGAGACAAGGTTTGATTTGTCGTTGTTAATATCTCAGATTGGACGCCTACATTGCCTGCTACCTTGGTGGGAGGATGCAACCGTTGATTTTATGATCAGTGGAGGTTATAATGTCAACGGTGATATACAAAATGTACGAGAAAACTAGTGCACACACTTTACTTGCTCATGGAATTTGTCTTAACTATTGCTATGTAATGCAGGTAAAGCAAAAAACACTTATAATTTGGGGTCGAAATGATCAGATTATTGACAGCAAGCTTGGGGTGGTAAGTCCCGTTTGGCTTTGCTTATATGAGATATATTGAAGAAGCTTGACTCGAGTTTTATGATACAGAGACTGCATTGTGAACTACCAAATGCAATTTTACGCCAAATACCCGACTGTGGTCACATACCCCATGTTGAGAAGCCCAATGCTGTTTTGAAGTTGATTCTTGAGTTCGTTCAAGCTAAAAGCTGGGTGGATGAACAGAGCTCCGTTCTTTCTTGACGTTACACTCCACTTATTGTATGAACCCTAACTTTCTCACAATGTAAATTATGGGGTTCACGTAAAGAAGTGATGAAAAATTTTAAATTCAAGAGCTTATGCATCTGTTCGTGTAAACATTCATCTTGGTAAATTTTTTTAAGCCCAATAGTGGTAAGACTTTGACTGAACATTGACATCGTGTAAACATTCATCTTGGTAAATTTTTTAAAGCCGAATAGTGGTAAGACTTTGGCTGAACAGTGACATCGATGTGATAAACCCAGGCAAAACTAGTATGAGGCGAGCACCATCCCACTTGGTGCACCCGCACAATGAGGAGGTCACAACCCGTTGGTGGACGAGGTGGCAAAACTTCATTGGTCGGGTAGATTGTGTGTTGTGGCATGCCATCTTTCAATTACAAGTAAGAATGATGATTGTAAATACTAATTTATTTATAGAAATACACTTAAGTGAAGTATCAAAATCTTGTGAATTAGATGTCTCATCCGGCAAAATTTCTCCTAGCAGAGTCTCCTGTAAAATTAGATGTCTTTATGACAGTGTCATCCCATCTCACGGCACAATCACATGAGTAATTGATTATGGCCCGTGAAATAAAATATCCATGCATGTACATATACAAAGCGACTATCTAAACTTCCACCACCCCTATAAAGCAGCCCAAAGCGTACAAAAAAAGAGGAATCACATTCCCTTCATATTCACAAAGCTGGAAGGGGAACAAAAGTTGCCAAGTGGGAAGAATCTTCAACATAAAATTCACAAATAGTGGCCCTCTAATCTTCTAGGCCTCCCATCGAAACAAGAAGCCCGAAATTAGGAGGCATAAAACTAACGTGGGCCTTTGAAATGGAGTCGAACATGCGCTACTGTCATTGAAGCTCCCGGTGGGTGCAATGCCAAAGCCGGGACCCACAGTGGTGCCCGGTATGGTAGTCGGGAATCCTGTGTTTGGAGTTCTTCCAATGGTGGTTGTTGGGATGCCGGTGTTTGGAGTTCCTCCTATGATCGGCGTGTTTGTTGGGGTCATAGTCGTTGTTCCGGCATTGCTGAGTAAAGTAAAGATTAGGAAGAATGAATCTCATATCTCATGTTTAACATGAAATGGGATGACCATGGGATTCACTTTGTGCCAAACTTTTGCAAAGATTCCTAATAAAACCATTGGATCTTGTAAGCGTGTGTTTGTTAACACTTTTTTTCATCGAAAAATTAATTTTAGAATTTAGTTATAGTCAAACATCAATACTATGCATATATGTTATATCACTATTCATTATTATTCACACAATTGGTGATCCACATTACTATCCAACATAAGATTTAATGAAACAAAAATTTATATATACATCCCCAATCTTTTGCTTAAATTCATCTTCAACCTTGAACTATTAAAAATTTTTATTCATCAGTTTTTATTTTTTTTATTTTTATTTTTTTGTATATATATCAAACATGCTCCCAAGTATGCTTGAGAAAACTACTTCTAAAAGATTTTTACAAAATTTCGATCATAAATTATGCACCAAAATATTATTATTCAACTTTCTTAAGAAGAATAAGAATCTCTATCCCAATTATTCATAGCCAAATGGGTTAAAAGTCATAAACCAAACACACCTAGGAGTGGATGGATACACACAACCAGAAGCAGCATCTGCAGAACATCAAAAACAAACACGAGCACACAGATAAGCAGAACCAACAACCAAAAAATAAGAAACTTAATTTTTAAGTAAAGTTTCTATGAGCAAACATGAAAGAATCTTACTAGGAGCAGTCTGAGAAACAGTGGCAGTGCCTGCAAAATCACAACTACCAGTAATCTGTCCCTTTCTCTGGAAATAACTGTTAACAGCATAATGGCAATGATCCTTAACAGTGTTTGGGATGAAACACGGCCCATTTTGTAGGATTGGGCCGCAATCAGCCCCAGCTCCACAAGCATAATCTATGTTCTTCTGCAGAAGGGCTTCACTCACTCCATCTCTGCACATGCAGTAAGCAGCTTCTGTAGCTGAAGGACTGGTGATGGCGAAGAGAAGAACTGAACACAGCAGAAGCACAGCCATGGTTTTGGTGGAAAGAAGATAGAGATTTATGGGAATTTGGAGAAAGTGTGAGCAAGGTTGGAGGGTTTTATAGTTTTGTTGTTTTATAGTATGTGTGTTAGAGTGGGGATGTGTGTGCGCGCGCGCGTCACGTATTTGATGATGTTGTGTACATGTGTAATGTGCTGCACGGCCTTTGAACGTTCACATAGAGTAATTAGTGTAAGTTTATAGGAAAAGTGAAAAAACAACATTGATCTACTATTCAGGTGGGTATATTATAATTGTTATGTACTCAACACAATGTGTATTATTTGGACATTGAATATGATTATCTGAGTATGATATAAACATCACAACATCATTCAATGTCGAAGAAATATATGTGTAACGTTGATTGTGATAGGGGCTTGTTTTATTCATTATTTTGAAAAGATTAATCTTACCTTTTCATATGTGTTTGAGAATTGTGAGTGTTAGTGTATGTGTAAAAATGAATTTTGATGTGATATATGAGAGAGAATGAGTGGAGTTTAATGGTGGAGATTTGTGTAATACATATAGATCACACGCGTTATGTGGATGTGATTAGTTCAAATTTCAAAAAGCATATTTAAAAATTTATAAAAATTAATTCGTTAATAGGCGCTGATGTGTATTAACAAATATAAAATATATTTTCAAATCATATGGTTACTTGAAATCGATAAAAGAGAAAAAATAAATTTAATGGGAATAGAATGAGCATTTTTAGGGAAATTTACACAAATATAAAAGTTAAAGATAAAATAACTTTTCAAAGGAAAACAAAAGTATTTACACACATAACAAGTTTAGGAATGAATCTTCTTAATTGTCACTTCATATATAATTTTATATTTCTTGTATAAATGATGATAAAATTCACGGAAATGCTACATTACCGTACAAAATGGTGCCACACAAATATCACATTATAAATAAAGTGTCCCCCCACCCCCTCCCAAAAAAATTCAACATTAAATGGTAGAATGATAATTTTATACCACACTCTAGTAAAATATGGTATTTATATCACACCCTTTTGTGTGAACAACTCTCATTTTCCTAAAATTTATAGTAACATTGCCAAAATTTATATTACAGTAGCATATCGCAGTATCAATTGGTGTCCGTGAGGCCATTTTGCTCAGTGCAACATCAGACTTCAATATCAACTTGAGACTGTCAATGATAGTTGACATTGACACAATTGCAGTTGTTGGGGACTGAAAGCAACATGCGCCTCCTTCGTATAGATTCTTCTTGAGCTCCATATTTTATCGAAAGTTATAGCGTTGGTTTTAAAGATTGGTCCCCCTCACCAGAAGAAAATTGAAGCTTCACCTTCGAGACTGAGAGGCTGTATTTAATTTGGATTTATAAGGATTTTAGTATACTTTTAAATTGAATGATTTTCATAGAATTTAATGGATTTTTACTAATTTTTGTTATAGAGTTCTACGGATTTCCACAGAATCCACAAAAATCTTTAATGGATTTAGAAGGACTTTTATTTCAAAACTTTTACTCGATTTCTTTCGAATTCATTTGACAATATATATTTTCTTTTCATAAAATAAATATTATTAAAATTATTGAGATTAGACTTTTATTATTTTTTCTCATTAAATTATTATCATTTCAAAAGCTGAAATTAGTAATAATTAATTATTGTCTATACAATATTTTTATAAAAAGATAATAATTTTTTAGCTACAAAAATACATGACTATTGCAAATAGAGATTTCACAATATTTAGATATAATTTAACCAAAAAAACTAAAAAATATCACATATTTAATTAGTATGTCAAAACATATATCAAATTATTAAAATAAGAAGTAGATATAAAATATTTAATTATAAATTTTAAAACTTTTTACAAACTTTTGTAAATAATTTTCTTTTAATTTCATGAAACGTTGAACAAAAAGAAGATAAAAATATTATAAGAATCTTTTTACATCATTCTTATTGTGAAATTAAGAAAAAAGGAAAAAAAATAAGGAAGCAAAAGTAATGAAAGATCGTGGTGGTGGTGGCAGCGGCGGCAGTGATGGGAGGGTGGTGGTGCCGGCGACAGAGATGGCAGTGCTGTTTGCGGGATGGCGGTAGTGGTGGTGATGGTGGATGCGGCAGCGACAGTGGTGGCGGGTGATGGTGATGAATAAAAGTCCATCAAAATCTTGGGGGTGAGAAATAGATTTCATATGACAAATTGTGTTTTATTTTGTGCTAAAAGATGAGTACCTAAAGGATTCCATTAAAGTGTTTAAAAATTCTAAACAATTTTGAAGACCTTATAATTTCATAGGATTTTTAAAAGTCATCATTTAATACCTCATGATTTTGATGGATTTTTAATAAGTCCATAAAAATCTATATTCAATACCTCAATATTTTAATTAACTTTCAGAAATCTCAATTAAATACACCCAAACTTTTCCAAATCCATCAAATTTCTTAAAAGTGTTTAAAACTCCTTTAAAATCTCAATTGGCTACACCCCTGAAACTCAGTCTAGTTCTCAAGGTGTTACATATATGTCAACACTTGGGATTCATTTGGAAAGTTATTTTTAAACAAAAACTTTTTGTACTCCACATCACTTGTTTCATGGAACGCACATACACAACACACTTCTCAACACTCATTTCTATATAATTTTATTGAAAACTTTCTCAACACTTTCCAAAAGAAACCTTAACAGAAAAATAATTGAACCTTTTGACCAAAAAAAAAAAATAATAATAATAATTGAACCTTCCATGGGCAACATACCAATGTCAGGATTCCTTCTTATAACTTCTTATTGATCTAACATTTAATCCCACCTTCCCATTAGAGTGCAAATAGTAGACAAAACTGAAATTGATTTATCGATGAAAAGCGTGCAAAAGCGCGAAAAAGCTCGCTTAAGAGGAAAAAAAAGAGTGAAGCGTGGGTTCGCCGCTTCGTCTCACTTTATGCTTTTAAAACCTTGCTTAAAACTAGCTGCACTTTTCCCTTGGCTACAATAAAGTGAGAATTTCGCGTGAGTGTCCAATCTCAATAGTGCGAATGATAAGCCAACTTAGTTGACACCTTATGGTGCCAACTAATGCTGGCTCGTCGATACGTGTTGACAATAAAATATCGTTTTATCAGATAATAATAAAATACTATTTATACAAATAATAAAATACTATATGACACGCCAAAAATCATATGCAGGTTATACTCCCTTCTTGGTCGACCTGACAGCAAAGCTTAGCTATCTTACATCAAGTTCCAAAGGGCCATGTTGGGTTTGTTGGAGAGGTAATGCCCTTGTGAAAACAATCATAGATCCAGGTTTATCGCTGTTCCTTCTATGCTCTCAGGTTTGTTAAGGCTTGAGGTTCCAGCTTAAAAGGTTAACCCAGTAAGAGAAATAGCCCAAGCCCTTTATTAGTTGATTATATTTTTTGTATCTTCTAGATGTAGGATATTTATATCTCAACTCGTTAGAGCACCAATCTCGAAGAAAAGGAGCGCAATGCTCATGAAGAAGAGATTGGGAGCATAATGCTCGGGAGAGAGGGGGAGCGCATGGCTCGAGAAGGAGGAAGCACGGGACAATTGGAAAATCCCGGGAGCGTGTGGACTCGTTTGAATATTTTTGGCTCTCAGGTTTGTTAAGGCTTGAGATTCCATCTCAAAAGGTTAACCCAGTAAGGGGAGTAGCCCAAGCCCTTTATTAGTAGGTTATATTTTTTGTATTTTCTAGATATAGGATATTTATATCTGAATAAGGTTTACGATGCGAGGATACTAATGTAGGCATGTGCATATTCAGTAGAATGTTTCTTGTTTCTTACTAGGACCTATTCAATAGTAAGGTTTTCATCTGAGACTGCCCCTGATAACCCACTTTGAGCTCATTCAAGTGACCCCACGGACTGATTTGGTAAGGCCAATTTTATCCTGTGAAACTCCGAAGTTCTTAAGGTAACATATAGATGTATTTTAATGCAATGCTAGTTGAAAAGACGAGGTCAATTAGACATGTTATAACTTGCAGGCGAGGAATATACCCTGTGAAACAAAAGGCGGTGTTATGATCCACTTTGAGAAGATAGAAGTAAATCTTTAATGCTACCTAATTCTGTTGTTCTTTCGATTCCTTTGTAAGTAAAGTACGTAATTGGAGTTTTATTTTATTTACACTAATTTGCATGCCGTCAGGTTGTAGATAAGATGGGATGTTTGAATCTAGTTTGAATTTCCAACACCCGAAAATAGGAGGTGTCCTACATCATTAAAATGCCGAATGATCATGACAATTTTAAGTTAACAAAAGAATTACTACATTTGACAAAGAAACACAATGCAATTTAGTTCCAACAGTGCAATCGCAGAGTTGAAATCTCAATAGATAATAGCATCCTCAAATCTCAACATTTCTGACACTTGAGAACCCTTCTAAAAGTGCTCGGGGTCCCATGTTTCTCCATGCTAAGCCAAAAGCTGTCAAATTGTTGTCCACATGTCGCAAAATTTCAAAAACATCACCCTCAACATAGAGCCGGCATGGACATTTTGTACACAGGGCATCAAGCACATTCCTGAATTTCTCGCCTGGTTCCTTTCCAACTTCCCTAAAAAAACCATGGGTGAGAAGATCCAAAAGCATATTGAGAGCATTCATGACACCTCTGGCATTCATGGAAGATACAAATCCATCATCCATTATACCACCACTGACTTTGAGATCACATACACTATCTCTTTCGTCCTCTAAAACATGCAAAATAGCTCCTCTTACATGTAGATCGCGACCCAGAGATCCAGGGTCAACATTGTAATTAAAGGCCTCTGATGTGGGTCCAAGGACACTGATTGCCCGGTTCAGCCTCAATGGCTTTTATAGCATACTTAACTTCCGTATCCCTTACGGTGTTGAAATAGTTGTCAACCTTTGCAATACGATCATAATCCCCTCTCTCTGTAGCCTCCTATATTTCCACCAGCCATCTCGTTAATACAAAGTGTCTCTAGCAGGCAAAGACATCATTAGAATCATCATATAGAAACTGAAAGCACAAATAATTCAAGAAACGCCCGCCTAATGGAAAATAGAAATTGATAAAGTGACCCACGGTAAAAGGAAGATTTATACCAATAATAAATTGATTTAGGTAACTAATGGGGAAACTGGTGACATCATATTATTCTTACTAGAGTCATTGTCATAGACATTCAAAGCATTCTACCTCATACCTCCAAAGCTGTCAAGTATTCTTACTAGTTAGTATAACACATTTCACACCTCTACTTCGAAAAGACCAAGAAGCCCTCATTACTCTGTTAATGTTTGTCATGCAATATATATTTATACGCGTAACACCCCGCACACGGCACACCATACAGAACTTTCGAGACCAAACAAGCTCTAAGAAGCTAGGTTTCACATCGCGTCATGCGCCTGTAATGACACTTAACTTTTAAATTCGTAGCTACGATTGCAATCATAATAAATCTACCAAGAGTAACTAATCCCAAGCAAAGCTATTAAAGGGGTCGTCTTCAATGATTTGGGCACAATATACAAGTTCATCTTCCCAAGGTCTGTCGTTCCAATCTCCAACAAATGTTCGAAGGACCCACTGCACAAGAAATAGTCTCCAACTTTGCAATGAAAGCCAAAAAAAAAGAAAAAGAAAAAGACACAGACATGAAAATGATCTTATTATCAAAAACAATGTTTATTCCAATTTACCTGTCTATGAGACCAAGCATGGCAGTTGTTACCATCCTCATTTATAACAGTCGTCGTAAATTTACGTTCTTCCAATGCAGCGTCATTGGTTCCAACCCTTTTGACAGCCCACCGCCTAAAATCCCTGGGGACATATTGCATTGACTTATTTAAGATAAGCGTCAACACTGTAGATAAATACACAAACTCGGAACACAATCATTAGTTAACATGGAAAGACTATGCTTTAAGATACATACAGTTTAAACAGCAAAGGGCTTGTTCATGTCATTTCGAAACACAAAGAATGTGTTTAGGGCCCACAATTCCAGTAAAACATACACCAACCAAAATTTACCAGGTTAATTTGCACATCACTTCTAAATTTACCTGGTTTTTTACAACAATTTAATTCCAAATCTAATATTAAACTTCAATTAAGAAAATTTTGAAAACTAAAAAGGGATCTCAAAACAAGAATAATCAATAAATGCATGGAATGCGATGTTATATATGATACAGGAGAATTTATATACGAATATCATGTCATAAGAATTTTTTTATAAAATATAATATTACAGAATTTATATAATATATATTGCAAATTTTTTTTATATATATATTCTCACACACACACATCTGTGTGTGTCTCAATTAAGATAATTTGGTATATAATACAAGATCTATAATAATAAATTTATTATTGTCGATATATAATAGTAGTAATATATTATACTACAAATATATTACAATAATCTATTATGATGGGTATATATATACACTACAATAGTCAAAGGGATCAATGATAATAGTTTGTACAATAATAATAATTATTTAATTGTGTTGTAGATGAAAAATATATTATTTAGAGTAATAACAATAATATTACGTTCATCAAATTTCACAAAGTCTAATTGAAGTGTTATTGGTTGAAAGGTTACATGTGATTTATATAAATTTATGTGAAATAATAATAATAACAATGTTTAAAGTAAAAAATATTTTAATATTAGATCAAACAAATTATTCTTCAAGTTATATTTATATTTTTATGTTTATTTTCCAAAGTAATATATACATAAAAATTTCATATCACTGAAATTAGTTGGAACCTATGATTGATGAAAACAACATGATGCATTAATAGAGAGAAAAATAAAAATATTCAATTTCATAAAAATGCATTAAAATAAATTTTATTTTGTGGGAATTTTGAATTATAAAAATAATTATTTCATATTTAATTTAGTAAAAGCCTTTTTGTTAAAACACTTGAGTCTTAATTTAGTATGGGATTTTTTATGTTTAATTTAGTATAAGTCTTTTTGTTAAAAATTTTGGATTTTTATACAGTATATATGAGCCTTTTGGATTTTCATATTAGTGTATTAATGAAACTTATTATATATAAGCTCGGTTTAATAGTTATTTATTTTCCAATAAATTTGTATATTAATTTTTGGGACAATTAGAAGAGAGTTTTCATTAAATATTTTTAGGAATGTGAAACAAATATAATTGACTGAAATGTTACCTAATTCTAATTTAAGAGAACTTTGTATGATGTTTTTCTTATTTAATTTTGAATTTGATAATTATTTTCACGCAAAGAACGTGGAATGTAACCTAATTTAAAACAAAAATTTGGTGAAATTTATTTATTTTTTAATAACATATTTATTAGTGACTTTTTATAATAAAAGTTGTAGATTAAAAATTAAAAAGTTGTATTAATAAAAAACCACATGTGATTGGAAAGTTAAAAATAAAAATGATCACAGCCAAATAATTATTACACATACACACGACTATAAGATGAGTCATATTTAGCTTAAAAAGTAACATGTGAAAAAGGAAGGATATTAAATTATGTACTATTCGAAAAAATTGGGAAATTCTTACTTTTTTCATTTTAAATTAAATAATTAATTTTTTAGTGGCGGTTTTTAAAATAAAAGTCGCATATTAAATATAATAAAAAAATCGCATATAGAAAAAGTGAGATTTGATTTAAAAAGTTTGAAATAAAAAGACTCACAGAAAATAATTGAAAATGCTAACTCAAAATCTTTTTTAGGAATCCATTAAATATAATTAATAATGGTAGTTTAGTGTTTCCTTAAACTAGAAACGATTTTACACAATATTTTCATTTTTGTGGGGTGAAAATTTTGATTTGCGATGAAGAAGGTCAACAACGAATGTGGTGTTCAAAAAAGTATTTTAAAATTTAGAATGATTTTTATCATTTATAATATTTATTTGGTTTAGATGCATACTGCATGTTATAATGTTATTATACTTTTTCAAATTTACTTCCACTATATGCATGTTACATTATAACTATTTTAATTCTATTATCATACAATATTATTCAATTACGCTTTTATATCTAATGTGAGAAATATTATAAAACATTCAACTATCATACAATATTATATTACTATGTTTTTATATTTAATGTGAGAAACGTCATAAATATTTTATATTAATTTTCCAGCAATATTTCTTTATTATTTCAATTATAATTGTATCCAATGCGCATTACTCAAAAAGACTTTTTTTGCTGTCTATAAAATATGCTCTTTAAATATTTTCATCCCGTGCAACGTACGGATACGAATATTACTTGGTGAGAATAATATATCAACATGAATGCAGATTTAAAAATCAAAGGATTTATGTGATTTCGTTTTTAGAAATGATCCAACATACCCGAAAGTGCAGTTATGACACTTTTCGGTATCTTCGGATCACATAAGATCTTCGTTGGGAAAATTGAAACTAGATCCAGAATCAGTACGATGAGGCGAAGCTTCACCAGTCTGAAAAATTTTCCAGCGATGTTTACCGGCAATCAAAAACTTGATAAAAGTGACCAAACTATAACCGGCTGCCAATGGCATCGTCGAAAAATTTTATGACATAGTGGAATTTTACCTTGCCATAGTGCTTCTGAATCTGACATTGATTTTTCCAATGGAAATTGAATATAACCCAAAATACCTTGTGCTGGATCAAACCTTTTTCCCTTTACACAGCGAAGTACCAGATCAGCACCGCAAGAGATTCCGGTTGGCTTGGGAAGAAGACCCAGCTGAACACTTTAGTGAGAGAATAAAGATTGCTGACATACCTAACCCACGAGCCTTAGAATTGTTAAGTGAGCTACAGCGTGTCAGAAACACAGAATTTCCCCTTGAGTATTCCGTTCAACTCTTGGCTGACCGTCCTAAGGATCCCACTGTAATTGTTCTTTGAACTCATCCTATCCTTCTCCAATTGGAAGTCGTACATTATTAAATCTTGTTAACGGATACATTTGTCTTTCGCCTTGATATTTTGTGATGAGTAACAATTTATTTTTTCAGCGATGGTTCAAGAATCTTCGATTATCATAAATCGCGAAGTTGACAGCATTTTGGGACTGTCTAGTTTTAATTTATGAATGTATTCATGGAAATTCTGGACAACTCAATCCGATAAAGTTAAGTTCTGTATCACGTTTGGGAGATTAGGCATTTGCTAGTTGGGGATCATAAAATTGACTTGGCGAAGGAATTGGACTTTGTTGGGGAACTTCTTGGAACGAGATCCCGAAACCATCTAATCTGGTAAGACTTTGTGATAAATTTATTTTATTGGTTAGGTATTTAATTTATCAAACCAGAAGTGTCTCTTGGTGGATGTTTAAGCTTTAAGACCTTAAGCTTGAAATAGAAAAAGGAGCCCTCTGGGCCCTTAGGTGCTTGAATGACGTTGTTTCCAATTGACTATTGTTGCATGCTGTGAATGAAAATAAGAATGAAGTGGTTGTCTGATAACGTAAAGTACGAAGTTATGTGCGAATTCACTTAAAAAATAGGAACTAAGAGCGAAGTCTTAGTGTGTCGCAGAAATTGGGTGCCCTAAACATCGCATCTTTAGTTCTTAAGTTAAGCCTTTAAGTGAACATCCCCGCCCCCGCACCACCCCCCCAACCACCACCACCCCCACGGTTGAAATTAGAGTAACAAATGTTGCGTTTTTGGATTTTAAAAAAATGCACAAAATGCATGTTAAAGCATCAATGTTGTTTTACTGTTTGTTTGGTCAGCAGATAGTTATCTGTAATAGGGGGAATGTACATTTTATAATCATTTTGTTCCCGACCAAACAACTTAATAATAAATAAACGCAATGTTGTATGATAGGCATTATCGGCGGTGGATTGTTGAGAAGCTTGGACCTGAAGCTGCAAGCAAGGAACTTGAATCTACCAAAAAAATTTAATCGAATGATGCAAAAATCTATCAAGCCTGGTCCCATAGAGAGGTGGAATAGAGTGCATGTTGTTTTCTAAGAAAGGAGATTTCTATATCATCCAGTTCTATATTTTGTATTTATGCTGTGCAGAAGTTTTAGACTACATTTTCTTCTCTGTCAATGCAGTGGATTGTTAAAAAATTTGGTGGAAGTTAGTTGACGGCGGAGCTTCAATGTTGTCAAGCAGACCTGGTCACGATTCATGAATCGAAGGTTCCGGTTCATGAACCGTCGGTTCAACGGTTCACAAAAGTGTGAACCGGCACGGAACCGCCGGTTAACGGTTCGTGAACCGCCGGTTCACGGTTCAAATATTAAAAAAAAATTAAAAATAAAAAATAAAAAAGTGAACCGACGGTTCACCACGGTTCAAAGTGAACCGTCGGTTCAAAAAAAATTAAAACAAAACCTTTCTAATCCAACTTTTCAAACCCCAATTCGAAACCCAAAAAAGAGAAAAGATTTTAAAAAAATTAAGGCTTGAACTTAATTTCTTACCAAAAATTAAGCTACCTACGTATCCTCTTATGAGGAATCAAAGCCGACGTAGTTCTCTTACATTTTCAATTTAATCACTTCCTGCGCCGGATATTGCAGTTCCACTTCCTTCCGTAGTTAAATCATAAGCGTCCTCATCGGTTTCATTCTTCCATTCCTGATCTCTTTCATCGGCTTTGCACTAATCATCAACACATGTTTGTGCCTCTAATGACTCAGGAGCCAAGGTAGATCGTTTCGGATCCAAGATAAGTCCTCCCGTACTAAAGGCTTGTTCGACAGAAACAGTTGATACCGGGGATGCAAATATATCTCTTGCAATTCGTGATAGAATGGGATAAGTGTTTTGGTGACGTTTTCCACCATTGAAGGACCGGAAAATCTTTACTTACTTTACTATCACCAAATTCAAAAACAGTTGTTAGATAAATGTCAAGTTCGGGAATTGAACCAGATCCGGATGAATCCCTTGGTTTTCTTTATCGAATTCCCAATAATCGATCACCGTGACCAAGTTTAGATGGTTCTTCTTCCCGAACTTGATTAGAACTAGAAGTAGTAGAATGCGAAGAAGATGATCCATAGCGAGTTACATATTCTGTAAATAATTCTGTAATTATTTTTCTAACTTCAAAAATTTGCATTTGAACATCAAAATCTTGAAGACCTAATATTTCGTAATAATAAGTTAAATAATCAGTTAGACCATCTAATTTAGTTCGAGGATCAAAAACGCATGCAACAAGATTAAGTAGAGGAATTTTTGTAAAATAATTTAACCATTTACTTTTCATCAATATGATCGATTGCGATGAAACCATATCATCTTCATATTCTTGAAAGGCACCGGCTACATTAATACATTCAACCAAAAGCAAATGTGCTGTAGGATAATAAACACCACTTAAAACATTTGTTGCATCATAAAAAACTTTTAAAAATTCCAAAAGATCAGTGCAAACCTCCCAATTTTGTGGATATAAAGTAAGATGGGGGACGTTTTGTGAAATTAAATTGCACAATAGATCTTTGTATGAAAATGAGCCGTTTAGTAATTTAAAAGTTGAATTCCAACGAGTCGGAATATCTTTAGGAAATCTTTTTGGTCTTCTACCATTTTCTTTACAAAATTTAGCCCAATTTCTTATTAAATTAAGATGCGTCCATAAATAACAAATTACCGTTTTAATTGGAGTAAGTCCAACATTTAAACATTTCAAACCATCTTGTACACACAAGTTTAAAATATGACAAGCACATCGAATATGAAAAAATTTTCCGCCGATATTAGGTTGGCAAATTCTTTGTAAGTCACTAATGGAAGCGGTATTTGCCGATGCACTATCAAAAGAAATAGAAGAAATTTTTCTAACTAAACCATATTCTTCCAAACAATTTTGAATCATTCTAAAAATATTTTCGGCATTATGTGACTCATCGAAAACTCTAAAGCTAATAATTCTTTTTTGTAAAAACCATTCGTTATCAATCCAATGAACAGTTATACCCATGTAACAATGTTGTTTCCAATTATCACTGCAAATATCACTACAAATAGAAACTAAACTATTTAAATTTAAAAAAATTTGTGTCAATTCTTTTTTCCGCTCTATATAGAATTTCAAAATTTGGCGTTTCAGAGTATTTCTAGGCATACGTTTCACTTGTGGATTTAAAGCTCTGGTGTAATAATTATTGAAACCAATTCTTTCACCAAAACTAAAAGATAAGTGTTCCATACAAATCATTTTCGCTAATTCAGTTTTATTTTTTTCATCAGTATATTTAAATAATTGAGAAGTACCTGAGGTATTTTCGTACCCGGTGATTTGAGTTTGTATCGGCGCAATTCCATCAAGGACATTAGCATGATGAACTTCCAAATGTCTTTTGAGAGTGCCATATCCCCATCCGGTTCTGTAGCTATACTTATGACCGCAATAATTGCAACATGCTTCAAACTTCTTTTCACCTACGAGTTCTTTTTTGAAATGGACGGTGAAAATGTCGGAACTAGAAACTCTCGTGCTCTTCTCTCTTCCTTCATCTATCGTTTCGAGAGCCGGATCTTGTTGATTTCCTACATTCCCGATGTTTCGTTCACTTTCTTGCGTTGATTCACTACCATGGCCAACGAATTGGTTTGATGCATCTTCGCTAAAGTTCGACATTTTAATAGTGTAGAATGAAAATGTAAAATAGAAAATATAATAAAAAGAATTGAGAATTGAGATTGTAGATTGTACGAAAAAAATTAGAAATTGTACAATCAAAGAGAGATTGAAAGTCGAGAAAATTGAGATTTAATATTTTGAGTAAAGTAGAATGAGTCGATGAGAGATTGAGAATTTGCGATGAGAGTTGAGAGAATGTAATTGTGGAGAAAATAAGTTGAAATAAAAAATATTTATAGAGATAAGAGAATAAGAAAAAAAGAAAAAAAATAATAAATTTGGGGGGGTGCCCGGGCCGGTTCACAGTGAATTGGCCGGGCCGGTTCACGGTTGAACCGGAACCGGCCGGTTCACCGGTGAACCGGCCGGTTCCGGTTTTAAAAATAGTGAACCGGCACGAAACCGGGTCGAACCCGGTTTCGGGCCGGTTCACAACCTGGACCAGCCGTCAACGGGTCGGTCCGGGTTTGATCGGGCCGATTCTGGGCCTAAACCGGCCCGATGGCCGGGTCTACTGTCAAGAAATCCTCGAGGGAGACATATCTAATATCTTTGCCCGGGATCAGGTATTCTCGGTAGAGATTTTATGACCTATTGGCCCAATCCTAACTGCCAATTTAATGTGAAGTGTCGTCCCAAGTGTAAGATGTGATGCGAGCCCTAGAGGCTTTTAGTAGAATGTGTTTGGATGATGAAGTTTGTTGGATAAATACTGCTTTCAAGGATTTTCGAGCATTTCTCTTTTATTTTATGTGATACATTCTAGGAGAAGCATGATCTTATTCGTCTTCTACTCTTGTTTTATTCACCTCATCTTCATTTTATTCTCAAAACCCTAATTGTTATTGCATGCAGAGATGCCGTATAGTGAGATCGATTCCTAACATGGAGAAAGAGTTTAAGGATAAGGAAGCAAGTTATGCTAAAAAGGCCATTGAAGCTCAACCTGGGAATGAAAATCCTTGAACATACCTTAAATGCCTCTACATGGAAGACCAGACTGCTCTGTATAAAGAATCTGATTTAGAAAGCACTTGTGTGAATGTTTTGGCCAAGGAAGCAGATCGTGTCGAAGCCTGTGGGGAACTGGAAGAAATTGATCCTCCTCACAATGTGGTGGACGCTATAGTGGATAAAAGAGGCTGCTTACATGCAATAAACTTGATTTTGGATCTTATATTCCTTGGTTATCAAGGAAGCGAAAAATTGTCAAAGGCGGTCGATGTTCTACTTGACAATCGTGCTTTCTCTGTCTCAAGGTCACGGTTCTGTCCTGCGATGATTCCAGTGGAGTTGGAAATTTTCGGAAAAGTATTTTCACTCATGTGGCACCTGGATGCCGAACGGATATGTTCCTGCAACAATTATTGTGGGTATCGTCAGTTTGAGTGGTATCATGCGAGGTATCTGGAGGGTCTTTAGAGAAATGTGGCCAATATGCAATTGACATAAATGCATGCTCTTGAAAGGCATGGTTCATTTCAACTTTTAGCGAATTTAGATAAGACTATAAAAGGTAAGGACATGCACGGAATGTCTTTTGTTTTGTGTTACTTTTTTCTTATCAAGTGTCAAGGACTTTTCGATTTTATATTACATGCTTTTGTACATTTTCATTATAGCATGCTGTGTATATTTCTCTCATTTTTTGTACGCCTCCGTCCTGGAGTCAACACAAGGAGCACAAAATGATTGTACTTAAGTTATTTTATTTTTTATATTGTCATAAGAATGAACATTCTTAACTTTTCAAAGAGCGCTAAAAGAAAAAATAAAATAAAATAAATCAAAGAGGATGTTATAGGAGTTGATCTTTAGGGTACAAATTACATTAAATCTATAATCAAATTCAATGATACAAACTCGAAAAAAATTTCATTTAAATGGGATTTATAGTTGTCTTACCGACGGAAAAATTGTGGCCGCATTACCATTACACCACAATCTATAACAGCAACTGCTACTAACGCCATTGAACGACAACTAAAGTCACGCAACACAACATGCTATCGGTGTGACTCGAACCAATTAGACAAAGGCGTCATTGGCATGTGGGAATGTGTTTTAGAAAAGGAATTTTACATCATTTTGAAATGCGGTTCGAAATTTTTCATAAATCCTCGGCCACAAAATCAAAAATCATTTCTTTGAACAAATTTTACATCATCGTCTCAAACACCTATCTCATTGATGAGATCTTTTAAAATTATTCTTTCACCATATTCAAAAGTCATTCTGCCAAAAATCTTCCCAACAGACACTAGGCCTTATTCTATCCAGGATAAAAGTTATCACAAACTTTTCTCTCTTTTCTTTTCAACCACATACACACTTTTCGATACAATATTAACCACACATTTTATACAGAATACCGCGCATAACAATTTTATACCCAATCAAACATACCCTAAAATAAAACCCATACTTGAATTTGCATCAGTCGTTGTTCTTGTGCCTCAAGATTTTTTGTGTCTTCTTGACAAGATCCTATAATTGGACATAAAGTTTTTTTGTAACTAAAACTAACTATTACTCCTCAATTGGACTTAAAAGGCCACACAGTCAAAGTCTCCCTTAGTCAATAACTTGAAGAGACAAATTAAACACAATCATAGACTACATTAAGGGTATGTTTGATTGATGATAAAGTTGATATGCATGCAATTCCGTATAAAATGTGCGGTTAATATTGTATTGAAAAATATATCTGTGGTTGAAAATGTGTGTATAATTGTACGGAATTGCGTGCGTATAAATTTATGACCAATAGAACGAGCCCTAAATTGTACAAGTCTAAATCCCACGAATTAGTAACATGTAAGCAAGATTAACACTTGCGATGGCATAAATCAAAATGCAAGAAGCCAATAAAAATCATTAAAGAAATATTATGGAAAAAGAAAACGATTATATATCTTAAATTTTGTGATATTTTATATAAATATATTTTTTTAATTAGAGTCCCTTCCAATTTCACTCTCTAATCCTTCACTCAATTCCCAAGTTGAGTTGATAGCTAGTTCGTATCTGAAACATTGCTATCGACTAGGTAATTATTGGAAAGGCACGAATAAAATCCCCCATCATTGGGTATCGATAGATTTTATAAGAAATTGTATTATTTTAACTGATAAGTTAGTGATAAGTTAGTCTCTCACATAAAATCTCAATTTGTTTGGGATATAGATTGAACAAAATAGAAACTTTCTCAATGATCCAAGGAAAATTTACTTTCTTCAACATTGGATCAATTACTACTCACTTTAGCATAGAACTCGCCATACGTCGTATATCCGTTCCCGAGCTTTAGCTCGGCTTGGGTATATAACTCATTGTTGTCCACAAAAAAAAATCCCCCTTCTCTTCTCCTTCACTAGCCCCCATCGGGAAAGTTAGCACAAGTGAAAAAGGCATTATACGTGCATGCTTCCTTAGAGATCAACCCTCCTTGTTGCATGCATTGGGACCATATATATATATGGTGTTTTGATATAAATGCACATTGATTACATGGCGCATATATCGATCTAATGTGGCATATTGTGATTCTTTCGACACGATGATTTGTGTCATATTGAACATGCTGTAGGGTTAGTAGTACCAACTCCCCGTGGGGAATAAAGCCTCGACGCTCATCCTTTAGCATGGGGGCTACTAGATTGATCGAGTGGACTGGATTTTCAGCACTTGGGCTAAATTTCAGTTGAATTAAAATGTGAACGAAATTAAACTGACGAACGGGGATTGAATCTGTCATTTGAAAAATGTCTTCTTTCTTGTCGAATCTTGTAGAATCGACAAATATTTCTTTCTTTATTTATGATAATTTTTTTATTCTATTCATTCCTAAGAGGATTCATTTTTATTTGGTATTATTATGGTTGAAAATGAGCAAAATAATGGGTTTCTCTAGTGTCATTAAAAATGAGTTTGGAGAAAATAATGTAAAATCTCCACCAAATTAAAACGACTCTGCAGGATAATAAACTAGAATGGAAATTTATCTTTTCTTGGCCCCACATTCAGATCGTGTGTGCATTTTGGTTCCAGTTGGCTTTCTTTCATTTAAAAAATGAACTGTTGACCTGTATAATGTAGTTACAAGTTATATAGAGCTTCTCTGATGAAGTTGTGTTCAGGAAAAAAAAAAAGTGACTAATTTGTTGGAAGAATGTGGAAAAAAGCAAGAAAATTTGTGATTTGCTTGAAGGACGTACGTAGGAAGACGGGATTTATGGACTTTGAGGGTTTTGCAATTTTGTTGTGTTTTAATTATTGTGATTTGTGAGTGTGTTACAGTGGGGATGTGTGTGTGCGTGTGTGTTTACATGTCACGTATTTGATGATGTTGTGTACACGTGTAATGAGTTGCACGGCCTTTGAACGGTCACACATGAAAATGTTATATTGCATTCGGGTGGACTGAAGTTACGTTTCTCCCCGGGCATTTTCTAGTCATGTCCGACCTCCATTTTGAAATTTAAAATCGAATTCAGATTCAACATGAAAAGACGAAACTCTAATAATTTGGGAAAAAATTTTGCAATACTGTAATGGTCAGTCAAAGTTTTAACCATAATTTTGGCCAAAATTATGGTCAAAATATTGACCGGTCACCATCAGCCGCCACGTTATTATAAAATTTTTTTTCCAAATTGTTGAAGTTTTGTCTCGTCGTGTTAAATCTGACTCCGATCCCGAATTTTAAAATAGAAGTCGGACGGGGCCATAAAAAGCCTCGGTAGCACCGTAACTACGGTGCACTCGGGTGCAATAAATCAATTCTGCGGTCACATATATAGAGAGATATAAGTTTATAGGAAAAATTGAAAACAACGTTGATGCATTGTATACGTGAGTACATAATTGTTGTGTCAAAACAATGTTTATAATTACTTGCACATTGAATATGATTGTTTGAGTATGATATGAGCATCACGAAGATATCATTCAACGCCGAGAGGATATATTTGTAATATGTTCATTGTGATAGGGGCTTGATTGATTAACTAGTTGGAAACACGTCCGTTGCACGTGGGTTTGAACTAAGTGTTGCGAACTCTTTTATTATAGAAAAAATTTTTCACTTTGGAATAATGTCACGAATCCTTTCATATACCGATAATTTTTCACTATGATTATCATCAATTGGTCATGCACCGGTTGAAATTATGTGGACATTTTACAGAATCTTGAAAGTTTTTTAGAAACTCTTATCCATTTGATATTATAAAGGACTAAGCTGTACAATATACAATGATCGATCTTTAGAAATGGTTTAATAAAAAACAATAGACTATGACCGAGGTACTAAATTCTATAGAAGCTAATACAATAGTTGATTATTAGGGATAAACATATTCTTTGAATTGAATGATCGCAGTATATATTCTTAAAATCAAACATTGCAAAAATTTATTTCCTCAGCGAAGAACTCATTTAGCGGTACAATTAAAAAAGGAATAACTTCTTGTAGTAGCTGATGTAGATTTGATGAGTCACAATAGGCTTCTGTTCTCCTCGGAAACCTAACCTTGTATGCAAGCTCAAGAAAGCGATTTAAGTTATGGCCTCTGACAACCAAAAGCAAGAGGTGTCAGTTATGTTGAAGACCGAGGTTAGGTCCGCTTTGCTTCTCAGTGAAGATCTTGAAAGGATTTCTTAGGGCTTAATCGCACTATCGATCTCTCAAGGCATGAATCTGACAGTGCCATTGCTAACAATCGAATACTAAGCTAAAATGCAACCCATTATTAATGGGAGAATTTAAATTGCTAAGTCAAAATAATATATAACTGACAATATAATAGTGAAGGATCCATTGACTAAATCCCTTTTGTGTTTTTTAAAGAATTAGTTTATCATAAATAAATGTTGTTTAACCTTAAAAATCTAGTTTAGGAAAAGATCAAGATTCCATTTTAACCGACAATTTTTTCTAAACAACAATCCCATTAAGAGAGGAAGTTTAAAAAATAACCTCAAAACACAAGAAATCTCGAATGAGTTCTACAAATTTGCTACAAATTCAAAATAATAATAAACAAAATAGTTTTACAAAAAATGCTCATAATTATTATCTAATGAGGAATTTTAAGTGCACATTTGAAATCGACATTCTTAATTAAAGTGTGACACATTTTCATTAAATGATAAGGAGGTCCATTGAATGATAACCATATTGACACCTGCATCACGCAATGAATAAACCATAAGTCAAAATATCTGTTAAAAATATCAAGTTAAAATATGTAGAATTATTCTTATCTAATTCATCACAATTAGATGCCTAAAATATACAAGAACTTTAAGGGAATGCAACCATGTGATGGATAGATGATGATTCCTAATGAAACTACCGGGCAAATGAAAAAGTTCAGGTAAAGGCATCGCATTGCATTTTCTTCTCATTTTCCATTTTGCCAAGAAAGCACAAATCATCAATCTATGCTTTGTATTTGTTAATCGAATGCCACTAACAAGGTTAAAGACGAAAATTTTTGAAGCCATGAGTACCATTAAGAACGTAGATCACTCACCTTATTTTGCTCAATTCGCTGCCTCAATTTATGTGTATTAACTTTATTATCTTTGATGTCAATTGCGTCAAGTTGTCCAATTTCAAAATCATCAGTAATCTCTAGAGAGTTTGTAAATTTCACAAGTATTTCATCTTCAATAGTACTACAAAACCGATAAAAGTTTCCCATGTTTACTTCACATGACAAACATTAGAATTCAAAAATTAATTAAGAACATAACAATGCTAAAAACCAAAACCGTCTTTACAAAATTCTTATACCAATTTTCATTGTAAGGCAAGAAAGGTTTAGATGGGACATGGGGCAATATACCATTCACACGTATTTCTAGATTCAAGGCACCATTTACCAATTGCACATGTAATCTATATATTAATAAAATGAGATCAATTTCCCGCTCAATTTTATAATTATATTTTCAGAATTAAAAAAAATACTATTTTATTTCTATTTCCCACTCAAGCACAAATATCTAATTTTCAACCAATGGATAATTTCCCGTTATTATCACCCCTTATCTTTTGATACAATTACTCCTTATCCCTCCAATCCGGGTTATTATCATGTGTGATTTTTTTAAATCTCCCATTCATATCTTTTTACCATGAAAAAAAGGAAAATATGTTATTAGAATTTTTATTTTACACATATTTTAAATTATAACTTGGTCATAAATCTCCCCGTGCAATGCACGGGAGAAAATACTAGTTTTTTCTAAAGATCATTTTAACTTTAATTAATAGATAATAAAATTGTTTCCTTTAAAATGTGGCAGCAACAAAGGTCAACCTTTTCTCGAAAAGGAAAAGCTTTCAGCCTATGCTATACCTAAGTATGGCTACCAAATTGAAGTTATGATTGAGACTGACCAGCAATGTAAAAAGTGTACCATAAATAGATCAACTTCATAACCTTTTTTGTAAACTTAGAGAAACAGCATATGGTCTTAATTCGCATAATGTAGCAACTTAAAACGAAGCCCTTTTAACAATGTTACGCATCCTACATTCTCTCTTAAATATCCAAGTATTTTGGCCAGTGTGAAAGTTATTCAACTATGCCATTATCAACTTTAGTTAACTTAAAAAGCCTTGGCTATCCAATATTTCAATTTCCTACTTATCATTAACTTTAAAACACGAGAGATAATGGTCATACATCTTCATCCATTAGTATAAATTCCATGATGTCAAGTGGGCCTCTACGTGTTTCGTAAGTTTCACTGGCTCCTCTTCTTATCAATCTAATTTTGACTGTCCATTCTTTTTTATCTGAGTCCAGCTCGTTAATGAAGACATGAGACCTTTTTTAGTCCAACATGGTAGCTACAAACAAACAATCTATCCTCTATAAATTATATTACAATAATTTGGTGTGTCAAACAGAACAATAAGATTTCAAGTTAAGACAGAGAATCAAAAGATTACATAAATTCCAAACTCAAACAAAATAATTTCCACAAATTTGGCTTCCAAAAGAGATAGCTAGTGAGGAACAAAACTCAACATTCACATTTTCGGTGGACTCAATATAAAACTTAATGTAGCAATGTCTCCATCCAACAAATTGGAACTATTAGAACACCTAATTGTTGGCCCAAGTTAACAAAGATGAAAAATAGTAGACAAAAAAACCAATGGAATATATTGGGATTCAAATTCATTAGAACAGGTGCAACAGGAAAACAAAATTTAGAAACAAAAATTATCAACTCAAAATGAATATGAAGACAAATCAAAAGGAGAAAAATTATCAACGTAACTCAAAATGAATATGATGACAAATCAAAAAGCACTAGGGAAACATAAAACATTCAAATTCCATCGCATGACTCTTAACTAAAAAGACAAAAATCGGTTTGGCGAAACCTCAAATTGAATCAACGATCGTTTACACAATGATGCAACAGCAGAGACCTACAAAATTACAATTCAACTGAATTAGTTGGGGTAATAATACCTGCAAAACGGGAGTGAAAAATATCTACAAACGAAAAAAATATTAATGGCGCGATTAACTTACTGCGTGCGTAACCACCTGTGTCAGGCAGACACCGAAATGTGAGTATATATTTGACGAAAAAGGGCCAAGGAATTAATGGCAAAAAGCCATTCATCTTCAAAATAGTAGCCTGCGCATGGTGGCGATTGCCTAGTAGGGTTGTAGATAGGAGGGAGACGGTTTATTTTTGATGGAGGCGAAATGATACAGTAGGCTGCAAAACGTAGGACCCATAATTAGGGATCCGAGGTTGCTGGCATAAATTGTTGAGATTTGGGAGGGTAGTTTAGAAACAAAATGTTTGGCATGCTTTAGCCCCTTTTGAAAAGATTATTTTGAAAAAAATTAAATTTACTTTTTCACGTGTGCTTGAGAATTAGAAGATGTATTAATAAATATAAAAAAAAACTGGTACTACACCCGTGCGATGCATGGGACAGTAAAATTTAATTATAATAAAATTTAAAAACTACTAAATAAACACAAAATGTAAAAATATACACATAAAAATATCCCCCCATCGACATCGGACGTGGTAGACGAATAATGTGACAGATGGCAGTGAACTTAGAAACTTATAAATTGATTAATTAACAAACAAAATAGAAAAAAAATTATAGGAAAATAAACAGCAATTTAAATATTGACTGAACAACTTGCAATTTATTTTGAGCTTCATTATCAGTGTCATGTACTTATAGCTAAGCAAACTTGGGATCGTCTCCGAAGATCGATAATAGATTCCTGATTCTATGATAATTCTGGCTACACTACCTGAACACCGGTGTAGACCTTCTAAAGTTAATGCTTTTGTCTATTATTTCACCCATCGATGTAAAAGAGAATAATTAGAATATTTTTAAATGTAAATTTGAAATCTAAATAATAAATAATTATAATATTTCTGCATTAAATATTTAAACTAATCTTTTTTTAAGTGTTATATGGGTCATTTAAAGAATGGCTCTCGAGTCCCAATTGCCCCCAAGACATATCTAATTTTGGGCCACTTTAATAAGAAGCAATTTCTTGAAGCCCATTTGCATGCATTTTGGGCCACTTTATAAGAAATAATTATATCCCCCATACGTCCCATGTTCATGACCAAGACAAATCGCCTCTCGAAACATCTACAGCGCCATATCAGATAACCCCAAGAGTATTGATCTTCACACCCACCATTTTAATCCTTACACCCACATTTTTTTTCAATTTTTTTAAATTCCAATTTTACCCTCACGTGATAAAAGGTCGGTGGGTGTGGGGAGGGATTTGATGCTCACTATTCCCTCACGAGCATCCAAAAATGTTTTTTTTTTTTTTTAAATTGATTGATTTATAATGTAATTAATATTTTTGATATTATTTTTGATTTGGGAGCGAACATATGATGTATGAGTTAGATCGGCGGGGCAAACCGTATTTTCTGATTTAGTGTCAGAATTTCGTTTTGGACAAATAATATACCGATTTGGGGTAGCTCGGCGCCAGTCGAACTCACTCTTTGGGGTGATGTATGGTGGATTTTGGCCATCCGAAGCGCGTTTAGATAGCGAAATCGGCGTTTTCTATTTTTCGAATAATTTAATTTTTTATTTATTTTTATTTTATTTTATCACCATTTTCATTTTATTTTTTAAAATGCCCTTATTTTATTTTATGGTGATAAAATAAAATAAAAATAAATAAAAAAATTAAATTATTCGAAAAATAGAAAACGCCGATTTCGCTTATCTAAACGCGCCTGATGGCCAAAATCCACCATACATCACCCCAAGAGTGAGTTCGACTCGTGGCGCCGAAAGCTACCCCAAATTGGTATATTATTTGTCCAAAACGAAATTGACACTAAATCTGCAAAATACTGCTTTCGTCCCACGATCTAACTCATACATCATATGTTTGTTCCCAAATCAAAAATAATATCAAAAAATATTAATTACATTATAAATCAATCAATTTTAAAAAAAAAAAAAAAACATTTTGGATGCTCGGCCGAGGACGGCCGAGCATCCAAAATTCCTCCCCACACCCACCGACCTTTTATCACGTGAGGGTAAATTCGGCCGAGCATCCAAAATTCCTCCCCACACCCACCGACCTTTTATCACGTGAGGGTAAAATTGGAATTTAAAAAAATTGAAAAAAAATGTGGGTGTAAGGATTAAAATGGTGGGTGTGAAGATCAACACTCTAACCCCAAATCTCGCCGCCATCTCTAGTTTCATCCCAACACTCCCAATAACCTCCATTTGAAGATTTTCCTATACGTAAATCACTTCACGCCATTTCAAGATCGGTAAATATGCCACTTTTTTTAGTGCGTGATTTGCTCCCTTAGATTTTTAGTGTAAGATTGATGTACTCTTCGAAATTTAGGAAGTGTTAGCATGTCCAAAAAAATGTATTTTAATGCATTTTTTTCAAATTTCAAATTTGGTCAAACAAATCACATCCATTTATCTCTCCCATCATTAAATCTCCACCATCCAACTCCACTCATTCTCTCTCTTCCTACTCATAAAAATACATTAAAATTCATCCGCTAACACCCTCTTACTCACTGTGTTCCCTAGCTTAGATGTAATAATAATTCATATATGTGTTTTCCCCATTTTCTCCCTATGCCGAATTGTTTTCAAGGAGAAATTAACATCAAATCTCAGATCCCACTTGCACTTATTTATAAAAGAAGGCAGATCTGAAAGTTATACAGATGCGTTGATTTGAAAATCGTAAGTAGTTTCATTTTTTTTTTATACATATGATCAAGGTTACAACTCTTATTATTGTCATTAATAAAATATTCATTTTTTTTCCAGATCTTTTGGGCGATGAGAAAGATTTGGAAGTTTTACGCTTGTAAGAATATGAAAAACGTAAGTAGTTTCATTTTTTCCTTTTTTATATGTATAATCACAGTCATAAATCTTAATTTTGCATTTATTTCGTATTTTTAATTCATATATTTCTCACAGTGAAACAAAAAATTCGAACTCACAATCAAAAGATAGTTTTATTTTTTATTAGAATTTAAAATTTCAACTTGTTAAACTAATTGTACTGTAGATTAAAATTTTTTATACTCGACTACTCGTTAAGATATTTTTACTTGTAGTTCTTACACTTTCTTTGTAAGTTAATGTAGATCTCAAAGTTGTTGTAATGTTAATAGACGGAAAAATAACTTAGGATACGTAATTTTGTTAAGTATGAGGAAAGAAGATTAAAGTCAAATTATAGTTTATGTAATTCTCTTGTATGACATATATATATATATATATATATGTGTGTATATATATATATATATATATATAATTTTGCATTTTTAGGTCATGTAATTTTGTAAGTGTAAGATTTATTTTGTAAAATTGCTTAGTCATGTAACGATCACACAAGTCTCATTCCCGAGAGCAGAATTATAATGTTCGAGATTGAAAAAAAAAGGGTAATTCAATCTATATCATTTTTCCCTCGTTTAAATTCATACACAATTTTCTTGAACATAAATTTAAATCTACTGAATAGTGAATATTATATTAATATATCCCCCCTTGTTTTTTTTTTTACTTGCATAGTTGAACAAAAAACAAAGATTAAGCTGCTTGTGAGGCAACAGATTCTGATTCATCTGTGACATGTAATATTAAGCGCGTGTTCTTCTACGTGTTTTTATACATTTTTACATATTCTTTTCCACCCCACTGATTCTCTCTCCTATTTCATACCACATATATTGTGGGACTTACCTGTACTATACAAATCTCCACCATTTAACTTCACTCATTTTCTCTCTCCTATATCACATAAAAACCCATTTTTACACATACACTAACACCCTATAAATCTCAAGTTGATCATTTACAATGTTATTTGAATGCGTGATTGAATGGTATATTCATGCATACTTAGATGTCTAGAAATGTAGTTATGTGATGTAGAAATAGATGATACCATCTCTGTATGTAGAAAGTTTGGTACTTATGTGTCAAGAAAGAGGAATATGTGATGTACTGTATGCATAGATAATGCCGCCTCTATTTCTAGATATGGATATCACACAGTGTATTGATGTCATGCAAAAGTTTAGTACTTAGGTGTCTATATGAATATATTCTAATTAGAGCATATAACCGAATTAAAAAAATAAGTAACATGAGTCTTGTACTAAATCAAGTAGAAAGCTTAGAAAGTGGATTATAAACCCAAAAATCCTTATATGAAATATTAGGGACTTAATTTTTTATTTATCTTTCTCAACTTGTCTGAATTTGATAGATAGTTTATTTTTTGTTTGAACTTATAATAACTTCTTTTAGCAATAACATGGGCTTATTGGTCTTGATGTCGCTCGTATTACAAATTATGGTACTCACGAATGCTGATCATAACGGTTAATGGTTGAATGTATTATTTTTCTCAACTTGTCTGAATTTGATAGGTAGTTTTTTTTTTTTTTGAAGGTTGAACGATATATGGAAATTTTATCTTCTTCAATCATAGAGGCTTAGAATCCTTTAACCTACCCTGGCTGATACTTTTTTGAGGTTGTCAGTAGCTGGTGGGCATTACTGGATTGTCTAGTTAGGATTAACATAACAGAAACGTGCATCTCTGAAAGATTGAAAAAGAAAATGCCAAACAATTTTTAGAAGACAAATTTATTCGAAAATAAATTTTATTACTCAATGACAGCACAATAACATGACCATTTTAAAAACTAAAATCAAACGCTTCATTCTTAAAGTTCAATCTTTTTCGACCTTTACTTTAGTTGGTTTCTTGGTGGTTGAAAACTGAGTATCAACCTCAGTTAAAATGCCTTCTTGTACAACTGTTTTTCGTTTCAATGGTGTAACATCAGGGTAATTACCATCAAAATCCAAACTACCAACCTGAAAAGATAAGAACTACCATCAGCAGCTCGTGGTATTCTTTGACTCAAAGCCATTTATTTTGAATAATTAGGTGCATATATAGAATGTAAATGAATGCTTGAATGAGTTTGAATCAAATTGCTTTTTGATTGAACTTATATAAATTTATTTTACCAATGACATGAGCTGAATGGTCTTGATGTCGCTCGTTTTACAAAATTATCTTACTCGTGGATTGTTGTATATTGCTTCCCAACGTTGATTGAAAGTTGGTATTTCCTTGCCAAGCATGCTCGGACTCCTCCATTTCGATTTTCTTTGTCCAAATCATTTCAGATAACTCAACACAAAGACATTTTCGGCGGGATGAATAAAGATTTTCTACATGTACTGATATTGGGAAATGGAATTTCGATTGGTCTTAAGAATGCTGAATGATCTAGAACCAAATCAGTTATGCTGAATCATAAGGGCCAGATGGGAATAATTGTAGAATTATGGGTCCACAACTACTTATAAAGAAGTATAGGGACCAAAACACAATCCTATGAGAAAGAAGAGGGTCTGAATGTGATAAGTATATATACACTCATACATAACACTCATACCAAAGAGCCCCAAACTCGTCGTAGCACAAAACGTGAAACCCTAGATCCAAAAACTAGATCTTCCGATGGCCGTGTTCTTCCAAATTCCGGCTGTCCCTGTTCTTGACAATCTCCGATTTGCCATCATTCTTAACTGAGATAGCATTGAAAAGGGAAAGAGGAGGATGGAAACATGGTCGTCGTCGTGTTTTCTACAAGGACTAGTCGGCATGGAAGGTATTTCAGATTTAAGTTCTCCTATGACAGCTCTCTATATGTTGACAGTACCCTGGATTTGAAGATTTTGTTGGCCATATGACCATTCATATTTTTTTCTGGCTCTTCATAATTTCTGGTCCACAAATTTGCCGTTTCTAAACGCCGATTTTTGTCTAGAAACAGCGATTTCGTTTGGTATTTTTTTAGATTTTTTGAATCACGATGCTGAAAATTGTTTTTTCGATATTATCTTTTGTTAGCAATCGTTCATTAGAAATGTTTTTATTATTATTTATGAAATTGTGTTTCATGGATATTATTGTCGTGACTATAATTTCTTTTCATGCTTGGGAAGTACCAGATCAGCACCGCAAGAGATTCATGTTGGCCTGGGAAGAAGAACCAGATGAGCACATTAGTGAGAGAACAAAGATTGCTGACATACATAGCCCACAAATCTCAGAATTGTGAAGTGAGCTGCAGCTTGTCAGAAACACAGAACTTCCCCTTGAGTACTCCACTCAACCCTTGGCTGACTGTCCAAGGGATCCCACTGTAATTGTTCTTTGAACTCATCCTATCCTTCTCCAACCGGAAGTCATATATTATTAAATCTTGTTAACGGATACATTTGTCTGTCGCCTTGATATTCTGCGATGGTAACACTTTATTTTTTCGGCGATGGTTCAAGAATCTTCGATTATCATAAATTGCGGAGCTGACAGCATTTTGGGACTGTGTAGTTTTAATTTATGAATGTATTCATGGAGATTCTGGACAACTCAATCCGATAAAGTTAAGTTCTTCTGTATCAGGTTTGGGAGATTAGGCGTTTACTAGTTGGGGATTATAAGATTGACCTGGAGAAAGAATTGGACTTGGGGACTTGCTGAACGAGATTCCAGGAACCATCTAATGTGGTAAGAGTTCGTGATAAATTGTATTTAATTTATCAAACCAGAAGTGTCTCTTGGTAGATGTTTAACCTTTAAGACCTTAAGCTGGAAACAGAAAAGGGAGACCTTTGGCCCCTTAGGTACTTGAATGCTGTTGTTTCCAGTTGACTACTTTTTGTTGCATGCTTTGAATGAAAATAAGAATGACGTGGTTGTCTGATAATGTAAAGTAAGAAGTTGTGTATGAATTCACTTATATAATAGGAACTAAGAGCAAAGTCTTAGTGTGGTGCAGAAATTGGGTGCCCTAAACATCCCATCTTTAGTTCATAAGCTAAGCTTTTAAGTGATCCCCCCCCCCTCTCTGTTGAAATTAGAGTAGCAAATGTTGTCTTTTTGGATTTAATAAAAAAAATGCTCAAAATGCATGTTAAAGCATCAATGCTGTTTAACGGTCTGTTTGGCCTGCAGATGGTTATCATTAATAGGGGGAATGTACATTTTATATTCATTTTGTTCCCTACCAGACAACATAATAATAAATAAACGCAATGTTGTATGACAGGCATTATCGGCGTTGGATTGTTGAGAAGCTTGGATCTGAAGCTGCACGGATAAAGTCCCACATCATTAGGTATCAACAGATTTTATAAGGAATTCTATTACTTTACGTGATAAGTTAATCTTTTAGATAAAATCTCAATTTGTTTGGGACATAGATTGAACAAAAGAGAAACTTTGTCAATGATCCAAGGCAACCCTACTTTCTTCAACATTGAACCAAACCTTAACCATTCCATCGCTACTCACTTTAGCATAGAACCTGAAATATGTCGAATACCCGTTCCCGATCTTCATCACGGGTAACTCATCATTGTCAACAAAAAAATTCCCCTTTGCTTCTGCTTCACTAGCCCCCATCGGGAAAGTTACCACTAGTGAAGAAGGCATTATACGTGCATGCTTCCTTAGAGATCAACCCTCCTTGTTGCATGCATTGGGACCATGGTGTTTTGATATAAATGCACATTGATTACATGAACAGGTGAATCTATCTAGTGTGACATATTGTGTTGTGTCTCCACCAAAACAACTCTGCAGGATAATATAAACTAGAATTGAATTTCTTTTTTTGGACCCACATTTAGGGTATGTTTGATTGGTGATAAAGTTACCATGCGCGGTATTCCGTGTAAAATGTGTGGTTAAGATTATTTTGAAAAATATGTGTGGTTGAAAATGTGTGTGAAGTTGTACGGAATTGCGTGCATGTAAATTTATGTGCAAAAGAACAAGGCCTTAGATCGTGTGTGCATGTTAGTTTGGTTCCAGTTGACTTTCTTTGTATTTAAAGAATGAATTGTTGACGTGTATAATGTCGTTACAAGTTATGTAGAGCTTCTCTGAAGAAGTTGTCTTGAGGAAAAATATAATTTATTGAAAGAATGTGGTAAAAAAGAAAGAAATGTCGTAGAGAAACATGAAAAAATTAACAATTTTTTAAAACTTATGATATGACATATCTATTACGTTAAAAATGTAAAAATTATTATTATTTTTTCAATTGCCCATCCATCCAGTCCAAAATGACGCCATTGGGGATGCAATTTTTCTTGGGAAATAAAATGGGTCATTGCAGCAGTTGTTCCTGACATGCTAATCCTTTCAACAAATGTTTGGGCGGTTCTTTTGTTAAAATATACTTCATTTTGTGCTCGAGGATTTCAGATTTCTTTGCGAATTCTCTCTGTCATCCACAAAATCAATGCTTTATAGAATTCACGAGAGCACTGCTCTTTTAATTTATTTTTTTTCAGTTTTTACATTTCTGCCTTTCAAGAACCAATGGAAATTTGAAATTTTACTTCTTTTAAGGTCTTCACCATTCAAATTACCGGGTGAATTCGCATTCATTGTCAGACCTCACCAGTTAATATTTGATCTAATTATTTGTTAATTTTTTTTTTTTGTACTTCATCATGAATATTATTATTTGGCATCCGATCCCACCTAACAATCTTGTCAAAGATATTGCGAAAGTTAGTAAGTTCAAAATTTGAATTTTTGGAACCACTGAAAAATCAATGACTAACGTCTTTGAAGAATCTCATGCGTTTATAAACATCCCAAAACAATGGATGAAATTGCACATGAGCTAATTCACTACAAAATCTCTAATTAGATATGGATAACTGAAAATGATGATGAAGAGGCTTAACATTCTCAGAACAATCTTTTATGTCATTCAATATTTTCAAAAATGGATAAACATCTATATTAAGTACTTATGAAATTTTTTTGGGTATTTTTGAGAAAATGACCTATCTTTGGCATCTATGTAACCGTGAATGAAACTTCTTGCTCCCAAAAGTTCCTATTTGTTTAGAAAAAGATAAACATTAGCTCCACATATAATAAAAATGGTAGAAGTTTTTTATTTACTCATGTGAATTGTAATGTTTGAAACAAATAAATTGACTAAGCTATGAAGGGATATAGCTAATAACAAGACATCGGCAATAACACACTTACCGAGATAATCAATTTGGAATGAAAAAAGTAGATTTTCAAAGCACAAGCAATAATAACGGAGAAAAACATAAAAGATATCAGTGAGAATAGTGTCACTTGATGATATCACAACTGAGATTTTCCATACATAGTTCAAAAGGTTAAACTACAAAAGTTACAAAATTAAAGTTTATAAACAAGTTTATTGTCAGACACGAGTCAGACAAATAAAGATTAATCACATCAGCAGCCGAATAATTTCACCTAATGAACCTTTCAATATCTCTCCAATAAAGAGTCAGTAAGGTGATAATCTTTCACGAAATCATGTGCCCACAAAGATGCCAAGAAATTTTGAAGCAAAATAAAAGTAAGTGCCAACTGTCAGATACATCCTCCTGAGAAATGAATAGCGAAGTAATACAGTTGCAGCATCAGGTGTTATGGTCTTAAAATGCCCGTCAATATTTCTTATACCCTTAACTACATAAGAAATCTTTCTTCCCGGATCATTGAGAATTTGTAAGCGCGATATCGAAATGATTTATTAATCTTTTTTGTACTTCATCCCGAACATCATCGTCTAGCATCCGATCTTACTCAACAGTCTTATCGAAGATATTACGAAAGTCAGTAAGTTTAAAATACACATTTTTGGAACAACTGAACAGTCAATAGCTAACATCTTTAAAGAACCTCAGGCATTTATGAACATCCCAAAACATGAAACCGCATAGGAGATAGTTTAGATTTATATATAATAAAAATAAAAAAAAGATAAAATTTCATTGTAATGATGAATTAGCAATCTAAAATATCGTAATTGAGAAAGTTCGTCTCCTTTGCTTGAACATGAAAGCTTCTTGAAGCAACAGATCTTGGCTTGATAGTCGTTATACCCATCAACTACAATTATTAATTTGGAGAAGTTTAACGTAGTATCGAGCAAATAACATATTGTCTTGGAAATGTCTTTCATCACATTTCTAATCCTTTCAAAATTAACATCCGTCTTGATAAGAAATTGTTGCACAATGCACCGTACTTCAGAATGAAATATTGATTAGAATCGATATATGTACGCCCATATAATTTTAATATATTCGGATGCCTTTCTAGGGAAAGTTAATAAAGCTCAAAGTTTGGAAACGATTCATCGAACTCTACATTTGGAATTTCAAAAATACAAACTGGTCGATCCTGGTACTGTCCCTCGTAGATTCGAAGTATTACATATGCCGTTGTCAGCAAGGCGTTCCTATCAAAATGGACATCGTTTATTTGAATATTTTTCCATGGAAAATATTAAAGTAAACGATGTCTACTTTGATAGCCTTGAAAATATTAAAATAAATAATGTCTATTTTGATAGGAACGCCTTGCTCACAGCAGCATATGTAATACCTCGAATCTACGAGGGACAGTACCAGGATCGACCAGCTCGTATTTTTGAAATTCCAAATGTAGAGTTCGATGAATCGTTTTCAAATTTTGAACTTTATTAACTTTCGCTAGAAAGACATCCGAATATATTAAAATTATATGGCCGTGCATATATCGATTCTAATTAATACTTCATTCTAAAGCATGGTGTATTTTGCAGTAATTTCTTATCGAGACGGATACTAATTTTGAAAGGATTAGAAATGTGATGAAAGATATTTTTGAGACAATATATTATCTGTTCGACACTAAGTTAATCTTCTCCGAGTTAAAAATTATAGTTGATGGGTATAGCGGCTATCAAGCCAAAATCTGTTACTTCAAGAAGATTTCATGTTAGAGCAAAGGGGACGAACTTTCTAAATTACGTGAGTATGGGTCAAATATTATTATATATATTAATTGATTCTGGATAATAGGCTAATATCTTTTTTTATTGTGTTACAATGTTTTAAATTGCTAATTCATCATTACAATAGAATTTTATCTTTTTGTTATTGTGTATGAATTTAGATTATCTCATGTGTGATTTCATGTTTTGGGATGTTCATAAATACTTAAGGTTCTTCAAACATGTTAGTTATTGGTTGTTCAATTGTTCCAAAATTGTGTATTTTAAACTTACTGATTTTTGTAATATCTTCGATAATATTGTTGGGTGAGATCGGATGCTAGACGACGATGTTCATGATGATATACAAAAAGGATTAATAAATAATTTCGATATCGCGCTTGCTAATTCTCAATGATCCAGTAAGAAAGATTTCTTATGTCTAGTTAAGAGTATAAGAAATATTGATGGGCATTTTAGGACTATAACACCTGATGCTATAACTGTATTGCTTCGCTATTCATTCACCACGAGAATGTATCTAACAGTTGGCGCTTACTTTTATTTTGTTTCGAGATTTTCTAGCCTCTTTTTGCGCACACATGGTCATGAAAGATTATCACTTTACTGACTCTTTGTTGGAGAGATATTGGAAGGTTTATTAGGTGAAATTGTTCGGCTACTGATGTGATTAATCTTTATTTGTCTGATTCGTGTCTAATGATGAACTTGTTTACAAACTTTGATTTTGTAACTTTTGTAGTTTAACCTTTTGAACTATGTATGAAAAATCTCAATTGTGATATCATTAGGTGACACTATTATCATTGATATCTTAGGTAACACTATTATCATTGATATCTTTTGTGTTTTCCTCCGTTTGCTTTGAAAATCTGCTTTTTTCATTCCAAATTGATTATCTCGGCAAGTGTTTTATTGCCTATGTCTTGTTATTAGCTATCCCTTCATGGTTTAGTCAATTTATTTGTTTTAAACATCACAATTCATAGGGTCAATGATATTCTTTTGTTGTGGTTAAGCGAAAGGATCAATTTTGATCTTTTCAAAACTTGGTTCGTCATATGTTTATTTCATTTCAGAACTAACCGTTAAAATAAATTTTTGCGATCATGAGTAAATAAAAAACTTCTGCTATTTTTGTTATGTGTGGAGCTAATGCTTATCTTTTTCTAAATAAATAGGAACTTTTGGGAGCAGGAAGTTTCATTCACGGTTACATAGATGCCAAGAATACATCATTTTCTCAAAAATACCCAAAAAAATTTCATAAATACTTAATATAGGTTTTTGTCCATTTTTGAAACTATTGGATGACATAAAAGATTGGTTTGAGAATGTTAACTCCCATCATCATCATCATTTTCAGCTATCCATATTTAATTAGAGATTTTGTAAGGATTATCTATATGAATCGATTTATTAGGATTCCTTATTATCATTATCAAATACCAATTAATATCCAATTATTTATTTTAGTTTGACATCAAGAGAGAAGAAATGAATTTAATGTCTTCCTAATTTCGTATCTCAATTTCGCTTTTTGTTCTTTTTGGTCGTATAATATTTTTGTTTTTGCCCATATATTTTATTGATTTGTTAAAATAAAAATTATAATATGAGAAAAGAAAAATATAACTTTTTTATTTAACATTAAAAATTTTATCTTAACCATCCTTTTATAATTCCGGACAGTCCAAATTATGATGGAAATAAGTTATCCTTTTTTTTGGGGGGGGTTTTTGGAGGGGGGTTGAGGGACGGAATGTGTTACAAGTAGTGGGCATTCAGGCTGGTTCATTATCCAAAATCGAACCGTAAATTTCGGTTCCTTGAAAAATGGAATTATTTGGTTCCTTTCAAACAAAGTATCCATTTGGTTCCTTCTAGCTGCGATTTTCGGTTATTTTAAGGTTCATTTTTTTTACTTGACACTTGCAAAGTTCGAACGAAATTATTTTTTTTGACAACTTTAAGCAACAGCTTCCTTGTTTGCTGATGCATTTGTAGCAGTAGCAAGTCAAGCTGCTTGTTTGTTGTAGTAGCAAATGCAAACCCCTTGCTTGTTTGTTGTAGTAGCAAATGCAAACCCCTTGCTTGTTTGTTGCAGTAGCAACAATGCAAAGCGCAAATAAGAAAGTTTGGCTCAGTTCGGTTGAATTGGTGACAAAAATATTTACATCATAATTAATTTATTAGAAAATACATGTGAGTTAAATTTTTATATCTAAATTTCTTGATTTTCGGTTCTGTTCTCTGATTTTAGGAAGGAATTTAGCCCATAAATTTAAAGTTATTTTCTTAATATACTATTCAATTTATTAGATATTTTATTTCAATTAACTTATTTTGGTGATAATTGAACGAAAAAGAAATAGTAAATTATATTTTTAGGACAGAGGCGGTATATTACAAAATTTGAAAAACTTTCTGAAAGACAACATTAGTTGTACAAGTTGTTGGGTTTCCGTCCTTATCACATATTAACATCTTCAATTAAGATCGATTTGTAACTCTAGATATTGGAGCGTACAATTGTTCGTTGCTAAAGACAGAATTTTTCAAGAAGAGCCCAACATGAGAGAGTAATTACCCTTACTTTTGTCAAAGGTCTTGCGTATGCTACTGTCAAAGAATTTTTTTATTTTTATTTTATTATTATTTTTTTTTAAAACCCAAGCAGCAACATTGCATCAAAAGGGTCAACGACATCCTTGGAATGAAACCTTATGACCCGCACTATTTTGATGATCGATTGCCCTTAAATAGTGCAAATCCTATACCGTTTAAACTCATCTCTAATCCAAGTCACCATATTTTACACCTACACCAAATATAAATTTCAATATTGTATTGTTTGTTTTTTCAATTAATTTACATTATTATAATTCATTATTTTGTTATAGCTTTTACAGTTACTTTACTTTAGATATTGTTTTTATTACATAAGTCGACTCCCCAAAATTCAAAAACACCAAGTTTACAAACCTTTATCTTGAGCATTACGTTTGTAGATTATTTGGTTCGCTATAATAAATCCCAAAATGTTTAATAGATTATGAAATACAAAATATGAGTCAAACAACACATTATAAATATTCGAACTATTTGTTGTAAACATTATTATGTGTATTGGTTTTAAAAAAATGAAATTTGAAAATTCAAATTGAAAATTGTGTTATAGTTTACAATTAATTTATTTAGTCATATCAGCTGAAGGCTCTATGTGGGCGATAGGATTTGATTTTTTTATGGATTTTAATATAAAAGAGGAGAGGGAATAAATGGAGTTGAATAGTGAAGAATTATGTAGTATATGTGGGTTTCATGAGATATGTAGATGTGATTGGTTTAATCAAATAGATGGATAAAAATAAATAAAAAGGGGATAAAATGTGGCAAAAGTTGTTGGTTATCAGGGACTGTATTGGTTGGCCATTTTTGCACCATTTTGACAAAAATGGTGCAAATTCTATACCATTTAAACTTATCTCCAACCCGTGCCACCACATTTGACATCATATATAAATTTCAAATTGTTTGATTTTTGATCAATTTAGATTGTAATTAATTATTTTTTTATTTTTTGATTAATTTAAATAAAAAATAATTTTTCAATTTAAGCCAACAATATGAAAATCACAACACACAAATTAATAATTAGAGTTCCTGTTGAGGCATTCAATTTGACATGTATATCTCATATTTTTTGAAATTAAAATAATTTGATAAATTTGATAATTATCAAAATAATATAAGTAATCCAGTAATTTTAGCGGGATTATATATATATATATATATATATATGTTTACTATATATATATGTATATATATATACACACTATTATTTATACATACTATTATTATTTATATATATTAAATATATTAATTTATATATATATATATATATATATATATACTATACTATTATTATTTATATATTATTTATATATACTATACATAAATAATAGTGTATATATATATATATATATTTGTGTGTGTACTATTTTTAGCTTGGATTTTTGTTTTAATGTTTATTAAATATTAAATGTTTTAATTTTTATATATTAGTACTATTAGTGGAAACCTTTGGAATATAATTAATCTTTATATTATAATTTGTGAAGTGCCACGTAGGCAAAGATGCAAATGTGGCATATATTAAATATTTCAAAAAATTATAAACTTAGGTTTGGAAATAAACCAATATTAATTAGTAGTAATTAAAAATATAATTAAAAATAACCAATATCTAAAACAAACATCTAATGAGAAAAAATTTATTTTGGAAAGACTTTATATGTAATTTCATTTTTTAAAGTTCTAATTGAAAATATTAAATAATTTTTTTTATTTTTTATTTAATTTTATCATTATAAAATTGTAGATTTTAATAGTTTTGCTTGATTATGTGAATTGGTCTATTAAAAAATAGTCAGAATTTTTTACTTTTTTCTTTTTGAAAATTAGATAGTGAGTGGTTAAAATTATAACTGGATTTATGTAGAATAATTTATTTATTTTTAAGTAAAATAGTAATTTATTAATCTTTATATTATTTTAATTGAAGTGTCACATTTGGTGAGCACCCTATTTCTAATGTGATATGCTCACTAACTGAATTCTGTATTACATATTTTTTGCCTTTTGAGTCTTATATTATAAGAGTGAATGCCATGGGGGCTATTCATTCCACCGTCGTCAAAACGACGTCGTTTCTGTGTCGGTGCATCCGGGTAGCCCATCTGCACTACTCGCGGATCTGAACCGGCCCAACAAGATTTCACCCAAGTTTCTTCTTTTCGTGCTTCTTCTGCCTAGGGTTTCACATCCATTGGTTCTTCCTTCTCTTTCTCTCTCTCAATCAAACGATGTTTCTATCCTCTCTCTTTCCATCTCCGATCTCTCTCTGGCGAACTCAAACACGATTCACAATTTTAAGGTTCCATTCGACTTTTCGAGCTGCAATCGTCCGACATCTGCCCGTTGGTCTCCAATTTCAGATCTGGGGATAACAATCTAACTTATTGGCAAAAGCAAAGAGATTACAGGTAAAAAGTTGAAGATTTGGCCAGACAAGAAAGCTAGACAGATAGGAAGGTCGAATAGTTAGAGAGACAAGAACGAGTTTGCGTCGCAGAGAAGCCAGGACAAGCAGATTTCGAACAATTACAGCTCCAAAAGGTTGAACGAAGGCACCAAACGCTGAGTTAAACGTATTGTCGGGTGAAGGGATTCAATGCATTAATCCCTCAGTTACCAATGTGTTTGGACTTTAGATCATGCGTATTTAATTCTCCAAAATTCCTCAGAGAAGAATATTAGGCCCAAGGTTGGTAGTCAATGATTTTCCTCTGAACTTATGGTACTTTTTTTTAACGTCTTCTAATTGAAATTTCCCACGAATTATTTTCCCATTTCAGCGATGTACGGACCAGCAAGTGTTCGAAGGTTTTTTTCTTATTATTTTTTTAATTTGTGGTGTTTCGAGTTTTAGGACGTGCGATGTTCGGTTGTTTCTTCTTCTTCGTCCGAGCTTCCATTATTATTTTTTAATTGTGCTCATCGAAATTTTCAGGTGCGAATCTACTTGTATACCAGCTGCTTCAACCCGCGGTCACTACACGTACCTTTTACATAGCTCTTTGCGGTTCCATAGCTCTTTGCGGTTCCATTGAGGTTTCTGAAGGTCCGTTGGTGCTAAAAGTGTAAGGATTTGCAGTATTTTGATGTTTTCATTCGGAGTTTTGAATTTTCTGTTGAAGAATCACAATAAACTGCTTCAGACCTTAAGAGTTATCAGTTCATATGTACTTTTATGCTTTGAGATTGCCATATGATGTGATTTTTACAGTTTTCAATTTTCTGTTCTGTAGTGAAGATGAAAAATATGTGGTTTTAACTACTTTCTTGAGGAAAACATGTGATTATAGTTGTTTAAAACTCAGATTTCTTTAAATTCTGACTAAACTTGGAATTAAGGTCGACGATTTGAAATATATGAAGAGTTTAAATTCTTTTTAATTAATGAGTTAAGTTCAAATAGAGAATTTAAAAAAAAAAAATGTAAGGGCAACTAGGAAAATCGAAAGTTGAAATCATTTTGTATATTTGTCAAAACTTAAATATGATATCACTTTTTTACAAAAGTAAAAAAAAGGGGTGAGAATTGTAAAAGGGGAAAAAAAGCAATGAAAATGAAGAGTTTTAATTCTTTTTAATTATGTAAGGGCAAGCTAGGAAAATAAAAAATTTCCACTCATTCATGCTATCTATTGAAAGCTAACTCTCATAAGATTTCAAATTGAGATCGACAATTCGAATTGCATAATGTATTCCCTTTTTTTTGGCTCCTCAAGCTTAAATATGATTTCAATTTTTTACAAAGGAAAAAAGCAAAAGGTAATAATTCGAGAATGACAACTACAAAAACAAAGTGCAGCTACCTTCCTTTTAATTGAATTTTGTTACTATGACAAAATTCAGGTTTTTACAGGGTAGTTGACCTGGTCTTTTACATATTTAAATTCTTCTATATGCCGAAATTTGAATGTTTTTATTATGTATCTTATAGATTAACCTATTATTTAATATGTATATTCATAATTTTAGGTATGGGTATCCTACATGGCCAATGTGAATGTCACAATGAGATTATTCATCGATATACAATGGTGTCTACTAAAGGGCTGATGTGGAAACCATTTGGACCCAAACAAATTCTGAAAGAACAATTGAAGCAGGACTACATTTCTTCAAGTAAGAACAACAATTAGCTTTAATTATGTACACATTTTAGAATAATAAAAGTTATAGGTAATATTACTGAAGTCTTTTACCCATTCTAAATTGCTACTCTCCTCATTTGCTACTGAAATCAATTATACCAAATTCAAGGCCGTCTTTCAAATTATGCCTCTATTGACAAAGAGGGATGCACATTTTTTGCATGTTTCTCTTCCTCCAGTCGCATTAGTAGCCAAGATACTTAGGTTAATATAATATCCTTCTCAAATTACACTTTGAAGTTTTATTTTGTTATTTGGAAAATGAAGATTCATTTTTATTTTTATTGTTATTTTTTTATTAGGTTAAGAAGATGATGCAGAACATACGACAATACCAAGTACCATTGCAGAGCTACATGCCTATGATGGATCTTCAGGTATTCATATGAACTACTATGTGTTGTTACAATCCAAGTGTTTGGCAGGGGGTGTAAACTAATAGAAATGAGTGGTGAGCAACAACCGACTTAACCGTACTTGTGGGACCTACAAAGTATCTATATTTTTGTTTATAACCATGTTTATGTCCATGCACATACATGTGTTCTTCCTTTTGTATTGACATGTATGAATCTTGTCTCAATTGTGCCACAATTTATGTGGCCTTTTTGGGCCTTGGTCAGAGTTGTAGTTTCACAGAGAGAACAGGAAGGCAAACAGCAAGGAACCTTCCCACTTGCTCTATATTTTTCCTCTCTCTGCTTCTCTGATTCTTTTTATCAATAAACTTGGCATTCTTTTGCAGATTTTTGAGAAAGAGATACAAATATCTTCTCAAAACTAAGTTGATGAATTCACCATATTCATTGCAAAAGAAGCTGTGGGTCGTACTGCATCGCGAGCTATGCATATTGAGCATAAGCAAAACCTACGCGGTAAAAAAGAAGATGCTCAATGTGCTTCATCCCCAAGTTATGATATCAACAATAGAGGAAGAACCCGTTGTGTCAAAAAAACCACTGATTATTGATTTGAATGAGCATGAAAGAGTATGTGGTGGCAATGATAATACTATTCTATACCAGGTTTACTCTTGTTCACATGGGTCCTAGATTAATTGGTATTTGGTTGTCTTAGGCTTTGAAAAGTAACAACAATGGCTCCGAGCCTTTGCTTCATGCTTGTAGGATATCCATCAACACCAAGGCTGCCAACTCTACCTAGAATGTAAAAAAAATAGTGTGCATAGGACAGCCCCACTTAGGTGTTTTGTCTACGAAAACGGGCTTTTGAAACAGGCTGAATGGACAATATTTTGCTAAACGAACTTTAACGTAGGAAAATATTGTAAAATAGTTGGGTTCCATTCAGCCAACTAAGGTTGCCAACACTACCTTGAATGTAAATTGTAAAATGCTCTCCTGTGAAGTCAACGCATTCAGGTGTTTTCCAACCTGAATCTGTTAAATAAGCGGTATGAGGATTGAGTAGCAGATTTGGTTTGATATTTTGATCTTGTTGATCATCTTCTTCGGATTGTGTAGCACATTTGCCTTCATATTTTGACTGCGCATGTGATAGCATATGATTCTTACAATTTTTAACAAAAATTTGAAGCTTGATGAAGCCTTTCTTAATTTTTTCAAGTTTATTTCCACAACTCATTCACAAATATTCAACATTAAACAACAATCGTCTTATCTTTACTCTATCAAAAGTTGATTTCTTTCCACAATGTCAAACGCTAGCTTGGGTGAACGTGCATCACACTTTCCCGCCCCACCTTAGTCTAAGTATATAAAATTACAAATAAAATGTTTTTAATTCTACAATTAACATTGTAAATGAAAAGAAATCAAATGAATTATGTAGATGAGGAAAATTGCCGGTGTTACTATAAATTTAAGTTATATAAAATTAAGCATGATACTTCTTATACAATATAGCTAAAATTAAAAAGTAATTACGACTAATCACTAAAAGAACGCATAAAATCATAAAATTTAGAGCGTGTAATATCCATTTCAGAAAAAAAAGGTATTCAATATAAATTTGATATGTACCAACGAGAAAGACACGTTTTAATAATCAAAGAATTTTTATATATTCATTCTCAATGGTTCATTTACAATTAAATAATCTTCAGGAGGATTGTTGTGCAATGCTAGGCACAGTAATTAGAATTAAAGTTACACGTTTTGAAAAACTTCCTAATTATGCGATGCACGTGAATTTTTATAATTTACAATTGTGAATTTACTCAGCAATTTTTTCATTGACTAGAATATACAATATTTTAGATTTTAATAATTTTTTACAATTATGCAATCTCTTATGCATAAATTACATCAATTATGTAATTCAACATTCATATTTATAATTTTATATCAATTATTTATCGTACATAAATTTAATTGTTCCCGTGCATAGCACGGCGTGATACTAGTTATAATTCAAACGCATAGCGGGCGGGAGTCAAGCAATTTCCGCACAGCTTCTATAAATTCACTTAGCTTCATTGCTTTTATAATAATAATAGATAACGGATATAGTGTGACACTCTAGTTTGCAATGGTAAATTATTTCTCACTGCATCTTGTTCCCACGACTCAACTTTTACGAATAGTTGATATTGCGCGCTGGTACCATACCTTGGTTCTTGTTAATAATAAAATAATCGATGTTGATGTAACTTCAAATAAAACATTCACTACATACTTAATTAATTGAAACATTGATAAAATACTGCTAATACATTCCTAATTACCATTGTCAATACAATCAATTCCAACAATCTAGGAATCTGTGCACAATAATCTTGTTTCATCCATTCTGTCCATCGCCATTTTTTATTCCGTCCCTGGTTTTAAATCGAGCGCGAACCTTCGATTTTTCGGTCCCATATATGTGAGGGCCAAATTTGATGAAAATCTAACCATATTTGAAAATTGTGGAAGAATAAGGCAAAAGGTTAAAAAAAAAAACCTTGACAATTTGTTGGTCTACCATTTAATTACCTCTTACTATTAATATGCAAACTTACATCCCCCCACACGTGAAAATGTTTCAGAGTGAAACATTGCGTTAACAATAACAAGGAAAGGTTAACGTCAAAAGCAATAGCCAGACATGTACCGCTTTGGCTGGCCTATTCTCCACATGCACTCGGCTATGTGCTTACGAAGCAATCTACAATTTCCAAGAATCTCCATTGCACATTTAACAACCTTTTCGAAGCAACGAAAATTTTCTGGTACGGCTAGAAAATTTTTGGCCAAACTTTGGCCTCTACAAGCCCCCACCATGTGAGAGAGGCCCATCTTTGTTGAGTTCGGCTGGCGTACAGAAAGGAGCCTTTTCAACCAAAGCTTCGTTTAAATCCCAAAATATTAACATTCGTTTAGCATATTAACAGGTTCATTCTTTAGAAAATAAAAACACCTAAATAATTAATTTATGAATAGAGAAAAATAAGCGGTAAATGACTGGTTAATATTTGCGGATCCATTAGAATGTGTGATTGAAAATGAAATTTAATAATTTATAAATTTTGCTGAACGGAGGCTAAATCGAACAACTGGAGACGTAAGATAATCTGAGCTTTTCGTGTAAATCAGTAGAAGACTCTGCGGACCATATTTTAACTCTTGAGCATATACTGTACTATTAACTTGAACATTAGACCATTAATATACTAACCATATTTAAATTAGCAGGTTCTACCTCGTTGAATAAATTACACTAAAGACGAAACAATTTAAATGTGCAATAGTTGAATGTTTCAAATAATATCACTTACCATGAACTTGAAGCTCAACAGAACTGAGAGAATCAGGGGATTTGTTCTGAATCGGGGATCCAACATTTGCTTGTTGTGTCCACTTATACCATGCAGTCACTTAGTCAAGTAAATACTAAAATAGATATTATTTCAATGGGAAACAAAAGTCCTAATAACCAAAATGTCAGGAATACCTTTGTCATCCCAGATAATTTGCCACACCGAGCACAGTGACAAGAAAGCAAAGATATAAATACTGTTTCTAGCGTAAAATGCAGCTAAAGAAACATATTTTCCAACTTTTGGATTTTCTACATAAATTTTCCCATATTTTGGTTGGATCAGATTTTCCATACAATGGACTTATTTTTTTTGCATTAGTTAGTTGAATATAGAAAATTGTTGCATGAAAATGTTTTCCATGCAAAAATTTTCTATCAAACTCCGAAATTGAAAAATATTTTTCTTAATTTGATATTTCTCATATATATATAAAAAAAGCGAATCAAACCTACTCTTAGAAATATTCCCACCGTCTCAATTATATGGGCTTATTGACTTTTTTGAGAAAGTTTAAGAAAATTTTGTAATAACTTTCATAATCTACCCTCACTTAATGAACATTATTGAAAAATAGTGTTTATAACTATACAAATTAAATAAGATTGTTTTGTAAATGAATAAAAAATACTACTTAATATAGAAATAAAATTATATATTTGGGATATTTTAAAAAGGAAAATAAGTCTACATATGTGAGATGGATGGAGTAATATTTTCTACCATAAAACAAACACATTTTTATTTTCTCTTTTAAAAAATAGTTTTTCAAAATAATAAGCGAAATGCATTTTCAATTTTCTCGAAACAAAAACTCAAAAGAAGATACGCCACAATATTTTAAAATAGAAAATACAAAATAAACACAACGCAGCCTGAGCGTCTCAATAAAATACATTTTGAAAATAATTCTTTGAAGAAACCAGTTCTACAAAGCACATCTGGACAAGGTGAAACGGTGATGTTAATTTTTACATATTTTTACCCATTTTTTAAATTTATAAACAAATTTAGTGAAACCAATCACATAGGACCTATATATGCTATCAGTATTCTAAAACGCACAATACATGCAAAAACGTTGAGGTTGAACATTGAGTTTAAGCGCATTTAAGTGTGATAATATATGGTAAAAGCATAAGTAATGCACAATAAAACCAAAGACGTGACGAAACGCAAATCCCAAACTTCAAGCTTAGACGTGCCTCAACGGACAGCTAACCTTGTTCTTCCTAGAACAAAAATATATTGTACAAATTTCCACTATTCAATTCCATTTTAATTCTCTCATATTTTATATGAAAATGCATAAAAATATATTAAAAAATGAGTAATACTAGTGATACACACAAATATATACCACACAATTTTCACACCCTCAAAGGGTGTGGACTCCCCATTTTGAGGGGAATATTTTGATCATTTTATATCGCACTCTATTATGATGTAATTGTGTGGTATACATTTTCGTGTAATTAATTTACGAATTATCAAAAAAAAACAAAAAAAAAATTCAATCTGAACATGGCTGAACATCGGAAACCAAAAACCCTAGCAACCTCCACTTGCTGTACTGTCTCTCCATGAAATCTCTTGTATAACAAAATCTAAATCCACGCACTTCAAATCTCACAGAATGGCTTCAATGGCCCTCTTGGCGAATTCAAGAAGCTTAACAAGACACCGGCAGTGTTTCAAATGGATATCCACCTTCCCACACCTCTTTCAGGAAGCCCAGCTGGCGGAGCAACCAGTTCCCCCGCCGCACGCCACCGCTCCTCTGCCGCCTAATCCAGCCTCCGGTAGCCCATTATACAATGAGAACTGGAGGAACCCACTTCCACCTTCATCTCCGGGCCTTGTCCCAGTTGGCCTTGGATTCCTCAACCAGTCATCCGCCTTGCGCATTCAATCACTTTCCCAAACCCTCGATTCTGAAAGCCTGATGAATCAGTTTGCCGATTGGATGACTTCGCAGAGATGGGCTGATATGAAGCAATTGTTTGAATTCTGGATCAGGGCATTGGACAAGAATGGGAAACCTAATAAGCCGAATGTCGATTTGTATAATCATTATTTGAGAGCTAATTTGATGATCGGGGCATCGGCTGGGGAGTTGCTGGACCTCGTGTCGCAGATGGGTGATTATGGTATCATGCCCAATACTGCGTCGTTTAATTTGGTTCTGAAAGCTATGCACAAGGCCGGTGAAACTCTTGCTGCTGAGAAATTGGTCGAAAGGTTTGAAGCTTTACTTTCTGAGTAATCGTCTCAGTGTGTGTTTCCTTGTTATTCATGTTTCTAGGATAAACGTTTTACAGGTTTGCAAAGACAATTTGAACAGAAATTAACACTTTGACGTGTACTCTTTAGTCGTTGCAGAAAGACTTGGTGTTATATACTAAAGAAAATAAGGGTATGTTTGATAGAGATTATAGGAAAAAGGATTTTTGGATGAGTGATTGAGAAGTAAAGAAAATGCTTAGAAACACATAAAAAATTGTCAAATGAATATAATGAGCTGTTGAAAATGATGGTGGAAAAAGGTGATTTTCCTAGAAATTGTATGAAAGAAGCTCTAATTATGTAAACTTCTGATGTTTGTGGAGTTGATGTTGGCTAATTCGGCCCTACTGCATACCAGCAACCACAATGAGTACACCGGAGAAGTGCACTGATGCAGACAAATAGGTAGAGTAGAAGGTCCATGCATAGATACTATGTTTGAGGTTAACTTATAATAATATGCTGATCATAAAGTCAACTGTATTTTGGGAGCTGCACTAAAAATATCATATCACTTAAATCAAGACATCCTTAGTTTCATGTCCTTCTTTACTTCCAAGATATTCGGTGTTGAAATCAAGCAAGTACCTTTCCTTACTCAACGATTTGACTGGGGAAGATGATAAAAAAGATAGGAAGTTAGATGCAGACATTAAACTGATTCTATATTTGGTTTTTGATGTTTTTCTGTTGAGGACAAGCATGGCATCCTACAGATTCTAAATTCTCCTGAACAAAAAATACCTCATGGTAGAATTACTGCCTTCTTTTGTCAGTTTGGAATTGTAGCATTTCCAAGAGATTCTCTGCTTAAAAGGAGCATCTTATTTGTAACTGGAAGCATCTTTTGAATTCGACAGAAAATTTTTTAATGCTCCAAGAATGCTGTCTATTTATTTTTCCATTTCAAGAAACATTTATATAATTTATTTTATATAATTTTATATACGTAGATGACCAGTAAATTCAAATATAATTTCATTATTTAAAAACTAGAGTATTAAAATATGCAACTTATTAAATGCATTCATTCACCATAGAAGTTAGAATAGGGAGTGAGTTTGGCTCTCCATCGGATATTAAAACCCCACTCGCTATTATGAAAAGCTAAAATAGGGTCTCTTGGTGCTTATTTTAAACACTTACCCTTTAAAATAGATAGCATATTGTATTTGGAGAGGCTTTGCTCTTAGTAATATAAATGTATCAGGTTGCGGTTTGATATGATGCCCATTGGCTTGCAATTTTTTATATTTCATTTCCTTTATGTTACTACACAGATCGTGCACTTATGAGTTATTTTGGGGCTCCTTGTTTATCAAAGTTTTGCTCCTTAATCATAAAAGATAATAACTAAAAGGATTTCTTAGGGTAAGCTCCGTTCCTCACACGCAGAAAATATTATTTTTATTTAGTTCTCTAGTGTGCGGAGGATTGAGGGGCTTGCACCTAGTATACCTATGTTTGGATAAATTTTTATTTTGCTAAAAAGCTACCTGGTAGTTTGAAGTTTGAACAGCGGTGAGGACCACAAAATATGGATAATAATGAATAATTTTATATGTCTAGTTAATATTGAAGTCTAACTTTGAGTTTGTAAATAGGCATGAATTTTTAGTTATAAATTATAATGAAGCTGAAAACAACATAGGCTAAGTAAATGAGAACGCTAGTGAGCAACATAGTTACTACTATTCATCCATTGTTAATTTTTGAAACATATACGCTGAAATCCCTATGCTTGTTTGATTTGCCTGTCTTATACCGTCGTTATCTTCTATTTACTCCTATGAAGTACTAAATATTACTTTTGCAAATGCATGTTAAACGTACTAAATTATCTTTCTCTAGAAGAATGATGTATGTAGCTAGGCCCTTTCCACACTCATTTTGTCTCTATAGTCTATAGTTACCCTTCTTTTTGGGTATGTTGCAAATGCTTTGGAAATTTATTTATTTATGAATTTTAATATATGATAGATGACTCTTTACTTTCTTGATGTCAGGATGATACAGACCGGAAAAGAATTTAAGGAATCTTTACCTGATGATGAATCATTTGACTTGGTTATAGGCATGCTACTTATAACAAACCAGATTGATGCTGCCCTGAAATATATAGATCTTACCTTAAAGACAGGTTATATGTTGTCAATGAATACATTCACGGAGTGTGTGAGAAGCTGTGTTCAGAACGGGAGACTCGATACATTAGTATCCATTATAGAGAGATGCAAGGTACGTTACCTGGCTATTCAATAAAATAAAGAGTACAATATTATTATATTTTGTGACCGATTTTACTCACTCATGTTATCAGAAAATGGATCAAAACAAATCCTTATGTCCACCTTGGGGCACATGCAATTATATTGCAGATGTTGCAATGCAAGCGGATAACAGCGAATTAACCTTTTATGCCCTAGAGTTCATGGCAAAGTGGATTGCTCAGGGGGAGAATGCAAGGCCTCCTGTTCTACTCTCTGTTGATGAAGGGCTAGTTGTCTCTGCCCTTTGCACTGCAGGTAGGACTTATAATTCTAAACTGCTGGATGGTTCGTGGGCTATCCTTAAACGATCATTGCGCCAGAAGAAGCTTCCAAATCCCGAATCATATCTCAGCAAACTATATGCACATTCTAGCTTCGGGAACTTGCAGAAGGCTTTTGCAACTCTGCATGAGCTTGAGACAGCTTATGGAAATTCGACCGAAGAAGCTGCGAAAGATCTATTCTCTCCATTCACCTCTTTGAATCCCCTAGTTCTGGCATGCTCTAAACATGGTTTTGTGACGCTCGATTCAGTATGTTTTCCTGTCTTGCTGCATCTTATAATTTTTGGCTTGCGCTAAGAAAATAAAATTTGCTTCTTAGATTACCACAAACCATTTCATCTTCTTGTGGCATTTCCTTTCAGTGTGTCCCCTCCTGGTATCTGAAGCTATTGAAGGAAAATCAGTGATATGTTTTGAATGCTAAATGCTCAAAATCTTTTGGAGTCATGAGAGATGCTTACACATGATTTAGTTATGACAAGAAACAATATTTTGTGCGACAAAGTTTTGTTGTTAGGTATAAAATGCTTCTTTGGGAAAATTTGTAAGTTGCTACTGGCAAATTGATCAAAATGCAGGGTAGATAAATGGGTAATTGTCATATGTTACACAAAATGTGTAGTTAAAATTGAAGTTTTAAATTGACCTCTTAAATCATGTTCTAATCTAAACCCAAAAAGCTCATAATATCATTTTTTATTTTTTATTTTTTATTATTATTATTATTATTATTATTATTATTATTTAAAAAAATTTTATTTGTGGAATTGCATTTTATTACTGGCCTTTTGGTAAAATCCATGAAAAGCTGCAAGTTTTCAGTTCAATTTCCAGTGAGGCCGTGTGATTTGCTAAATTGGAAAAATATTTGCTTCATTTCTGGAGGGGCTTTTACTCAGTGGAACATTTACACGAACACTAATATATGGTTTTATTATGTAACTAAGTTGGTAAAATGAAGTGCACTTAGCATAGCTTCTTTGTGTGATCAAGAGGTAGCTTCTTCTCCAAATTTGATTCATGGGTATAACACCAGATTTCTCATACGCCAATTACTGGTTCAAAATTCCAGTATACGACTCGATGTCGATGACCAGTTCTCAAACATCTTTTGAATTGCTTGTATGACTCACAGTTACATCTGGTAGTTATTGTTTAATTTGTTCTTATTAGAGTTATTTGGTTGTTGCTAACTGCATTCTTCACGTATTTACAGGTATATTACCAGCTGGAAAATCTGAGCCGAGCTAATCCTCCTTACAAATCTGTTGGTGCCCTGAACTGTGTAATCCTTGGCTGTGCAAATATATGGGATGTTGATCGGGCTTATCAGACGTTTAATGCTATTGATTCTACATTTGGATTAACACCCAATATCCATTCATACAATGCTCTGATATGTGCTTTTGGGAAGCTCGCTAAGGTAATACAGCCAAGCACAATATAGTTCATCAACTTGGTTTCTTTGAAATATTAAATGAAAATAAAAAAGATATGCAAATGTATATTTATTTACTTTTTTACAGAGGGATGAAGCTGTTAAAGTGTATCAGCACTTTGTGAGCTTAGGCATAAAACCAGATGTAACAACTTATTCTCTGCTTGTGGATGCTCATCTTGTTCAGCGAGATCCTAAAGCTGCTATTTCTGTCATTGAAGACATGGTGAGATTCTTCCGCTGATTGATATGCTTCAATTATTTTCACTATCTTTTCTTTTTCTCCATGCTGTTAATTTCCTTTACTGATATCCAATACTCGTCTACAGATACGTGAAGGATATGAACCGTCAAAGGAAATGTTAAAAAAGGTTAGAAGACGATGTATTCGAGAGATGGACTACGAAACTGATGATCGGGTGGATTCTTTGGCCAAAGACTTCAAAATTCGAATGGGCACAGAGAAACGAAGGGACTTCCTGTTTGATCTCGAGTATAGTACTGAGTATGCATGATCGTAAGTTCTCAAACTCCCTTATCCTTGCAGGCTCATCTCTTAGGACTAAACATGCTCACAATGCCACATCATCATTTCACCTAATAAATGATGACATGGCAGTGCCATCCCATTGTTTGACTGCCATGTTGGCCATGGATATGGCTTACCTCTATAATCGCTCCATTTTTTAGAACCTTTTTATGCAATTTTGATCTTGTGCGATGTCAATTGCTTAGATGTCAATGACCTCAAGCTGCTACGTGTAAATATTTGGCAGCTTGACATCATAACCACCTCAACATTTGGCACAATAACCATGTAGGAGATCAAAATCGCCTCTTTTTCTATTTCTCCTTTTCAACTTCATGTTTAATTCTAAGGCTGTGTTTGAGTAAACTAGCTTCCACATAAAAACTAACTTTTTAGATCAATAGTAGTGAAGACTACGAGATGTGTAAATAAGTAATAATAATCATAATAATGAATATGATGATATGAGATGTATGATTGATATTAATGTTTGACTTTAGGTGGAAAAAATTAACACGAATAGAGATCAAATTTCACAAATTTAGAAATAATAAGGAGTTTCAAGGGTTCATGCATCTTGTCAACGCCGTTTGCTTCTACTTTGACTGGAGGTGTGCTCGTTCGGTTAACTAAAGCTAGTATATTCTCAGGTATGCATAATTTCCAGTTGCTTGATTGACGGCATAGATGGCCAAGCATTCTGCATTCTCAAGTTGTCTTTCGTTATCCGTTGAGAATCTTTTGTCTGCTGTCTGTAAATTATGAGTGTGTGGTTGATTCTAGTTTTTGATAGCATGAGCAAAGGACTTCGTTTGCATCTAGAAAATTGTCCACTCTTTTGTGGGGTCTTTTATGCTAGTTAGAAAGACCAAAGGCATAAAGAATTTGTATTGGGATGAGGCATTTAGATGTTGATGAACAATTGTTAGGTACTTAGATTCAAATAATTTTATATATCTATTTTTCCAATTATTACTTGTTTTTGTAGGATTAAAAATATTTTGCGTTTTTACCTTTTGGTTATATAATTCAGCGCAGGAGTAAATGTTTTAGTGTGGGAATTGGCAGTTGGCACTACGCAAAAGATGCGTTTGAAGTGAAAATGATACACTAAGCTCCAGCATTTGACGTTGTAGTTGTCTTTTGTTGCCGTGTGGCAGGAGGGTTCACTTACCAACCCTCCTGCTATTGCATGGTAATGTCGGGATGGGTCACGTGCATTGGAACTTTAACAAAGTTCAGCATTGGCCCGGTGTCTGAAGAGGGTTGATTTGGCTGTTAAAGTTTAGGTTTGGATTCCTCGTTTGAATATTGATCATTTCAATCTTAGCATTTCGTTGTATTTATTGTTTCTCGATGATGCAGGACTTTTTCAGTAGAATAGACAATTTTTTTTTTTTTTTTTGACACAGAATAGTCAATCTCTATCTCTATATTAGAAATTCTGAAGTGCCAATTAGGCATTGCGCCATGTTGGCAGCGCTGAGTTCGCACGTTTTAATTAAAATTAAAAAATAAAATCCTATTTAGCAAACAAACATTAAATATACATATTTACTATTTTGTTTTCCTTATTTAGTATATGTTTCCTTATTTTATTTTTTATATACATTTTAATTTCAATTTTTATATAAATTTTAATTTTTGAATTATATATAATTTTTTATGAAGAAAAAATGAATGCAACTATCAATGAAAATATATGATATAAAGTCAAAATTACAAATTACAATGATAATTGAATTATTTCTAAAAATGAGAATTGATTTTTTATATATATTTTAGTTTCTAAATATTACATTTTAACTTTTTATCTACATTTTAGTATATCTAACTATATATTAAATTAAAAGAGTCGTTTAGGCAAAGTATTTAGGTAGTAGTGTTATGTTTGACTTTTTTTAAAGAATTAATTATTTTTATTATTTAATTTATTTTACTTTCCTTATTTGATGTTGTTTTCCTTATTTTATTTTTTTAAATGTATATTTGTTTATATGTATTTTAATTTTTTAATTAATTTATATTGAGTGTTGCATGCATTAATAAAACTGTGATAAGAGATTAAAGTTATAACTTACCGTACCTGCTAAATTCATTCTGAAAATCAGAATTAATATTTTCTATATGCATTTTAATTTTTGGATATTGCATTTTATTTTCACATTATATATATATTCGTTTTAGTAACAAAAATTGAAGTGCTACCTTAGCACAGTACCACATAAGTTGTTCTTTTATGTTTTAGAAAAAAAGAACCTTTTTACATATTTAAAAATTTGACTTTTTATTTTTACCACGTTACAAGGGTAGTTTTAGATAGTTTTCATAGGTAATGTACATTAAGTAGTTTAAGTAGTGAGTAATTTTTTTAAGATCGAAGAGTAAGTAGTGAAATAATTAAATTTTTAATGAATAATGAATTAATTAGAAAAGAAATAGGAAACGATAACTTTCATATCCCATTTTATTATTTCTCAAGCCACTTAAAAAAATAATTATCAAAATTATCATTGAATCATCTTTTCATTTTCAAATTAATTTGTCATTTTTTTTATATTTAGTATTGCACACATTAGTGATTTTTAAAATTTTTTTCTCAATTTTTTTGAATAAATTTTTGTTACTGAAAAATCAATATGCAAAAAGTTTCACATATAAATCCTTTTTATAAATATCTTATTATTTCACACAATATATAATTCATATTGCATAAATTCTCCAATACTTAATATCTAAAGTCTGTGTTCAAAAAAATCGTCGTGGCACAGCTACTGGAATTGCATTGATGAAAAAATTTTGGCAAAATTTTTAATAGGATTATTTCTTTTAGTTCAAATAAGTATTGTCTAAATTTTGATTTCAAATATTTTCTTATTACCTAAAATAATCAATATAATTACAACAACTTATATGACTTTTTTGTTACAAGATAATGGTTCGGATAAAAAATTTGTAAACAATTATTAAAATATATAATATTATATATATTTCTTTATTTTTATTTTATATTATTATTATTTTATGTAAGTAAACCATTTTTTTAAAAAAAAAATTATTTTAATCGTTCCGTGCATCACACGAGGAAAATACTAGTAGGTAATTTAAAACTTTCTAACAAGATCAATTGGTTCATTCTTCATCTTTTTCCTTTTTTTCATGATATTAACCTTCACTTATTTTATATATATATATATATTTGGACATGGGGGTAATCGGCGATTTGGGGGGGTTCGAACCGGAACGCGAGCGTCTTATCATTGTCACTTGTTGGAATCCTTATATTATATATATATATATATATATATATATATATATATATTATAATTGTGTGGTTCCATTATGTAATTAAATAGTTGTAATAGAATTAGAAAATTTAAATTTTACCAGCCCTTTAAACATACGTAAATATTTACCTGTAAATTTATAGTTTAATACAAACTCAACTAATTATTAACAATGTCACGTCCATAATACTGCATGAACGGCATTGCTCAAAAAATAAAAAATAAAACTCAAGTGAACAATCTTTCCTTAAAAAAAGACTTATTGGTACAATTAGGACTCAATGTTTTTTTTTCTTTGGCATTTTGGTCATCAACATCACGTTTTTCTCCTTAAATCAGGACTTTTTAGGTCAAAAGGATAATAATACCTTTTTATTTACATTAAATTAAATAAATCATATTTGCAATTGAGTTCATAACATCTTCAACAAATTCCACTCCATCACCACCATTCCCTACCCCGGTGCAACCACCAAACCATCATCACTTTTTGTTTGAGCCTTGCCAGAGTTCGGTAGTGGTGGCGCCGGGGGTGGTGGTGGTGGATGAGAATTTGTTAAAGATAAAGACTAGATCGTGCTTATTGAATTATTACGTACTCAATTGTAAATGTTATTTGTTTAATTTAATGTAAATAGAAGTGTATTATTGTCTTTTTAGCTAAAAAGTCATGATTTCATAAGAAAACGTCAAATTGAAGACCAAAATTCCAAGAAAGAAACTATAGGTCTTTAAAGCACAGCAAGTTAAAATGTTGGGTCCTGATTATGCTTAGAGAAGGGCTGTCACCACAGTTTCCCTCTACTTTTAAGCTAATCCTTTCTTTTCAAAGCGTCTCTGACTGTATTACTCCCCCGGTTCCAAAACAATAGACCTACTTGTTTTTTCACATAGTTTAAGAAATGCCAATTAATGAAATTGAAGAAATAAAATATTCACATAATATTCCTAATATACTCCTACATAATTGTAAACTTTTATAGGCTAATTTATTGGAAAATATATAGGTGTTACATTCTCAATGTATTTAGTTGAGAATTTTAAAAGTTATTTATTAAATTTTTCAAATTAATTAAGGGCGTAATAAGAATATAGAAAATTAAAAATACTTTTGATTTAGTAAATGGACTATATTTTTAGACAAATGAAAATGGAAAATAGATCTATTATTTTGGGATGAATGGAGTATATAAATAATTTAAAAATAATATTCAACCAGAGAGAAAAAAAAAAAAAGCCAAATCAGTAGAAAAATAAAATCTCAACCCCTTCCCCGCTCCATTCCCATCATCCAGAGTGGAAAACTGCGTTTGTGATAAAGTCAGCTTGGAATCCAATCACCAAATTAAAATCATTAATCACTAGATTTACTTCGCCATAACTCCATAGAGGAAAATTGCATTTATGAAAATTTTCACAATGATCCTTTACCTTTTAAAAAAAAAATGTAATTCAAGGATTTGAGCTAATATTACGTAGAAAATGAAGGCTCCGGGCTCCCCCTTGAAAAAAAATTCTATCATGCAGGAGTAGTTATGCCCCAATGCTCATTTATGGACATGTTATAATTTCCATAAGTGGGCAAATTGGGACACATGTTTCCCTACCATAAGGGAAAACACGTGTCGCAGATCTATCCACTCATAAGCATTTTATCATACCCACAAGTGGGTATTGGGCCAAAAGTGCACGCAGAAGAACCTAATACGACGTTTTTTTGCTAGGATTGATTTTCTTGGGCAAGGAGGGTGATGTTGAAAGTTCAAACTGCTAGAGCTTCTCCTCCACTAAATGTATATGAGAAGCCATTCACATAACTAACACGCATCGTGTAAAAATAAACCTAATTTGACTTTTATATTTGTTAAGAAATTATATTTAATATTATTGAAAAATAAATTCTAGTTACATTTTCTCAAATATAATACCCTATATGTGATGATATATAAGACTAGTATCACGCCCGTGCGATGCACGGGAATAATTAAATTTATACACAATAAATAATTGATATAACATTATATATATATATATATATATATATATATTGAATATAAATATTGAATTACATAATTGATGTAATTTATGCATAGGAGATTGTATAATCGTAAACAATTATTGAAATATATAATATTGTATATTTATATAGTCAATGCAAAAAAAGGAGTAAATTCACAATTGTAAGTTAAAAAAATTTATGTGCGTTGCATAATTAAGAAGTTTATCAAAATGTGTAACTTTAATTTCAATTACAGTGCATCGCATTACACAATAATGCTCGTGAAGATTTATTAATTGTAAACGAATCATTGGAGTGAATATGTAAAATTTTTTTGATTATCAAAACATTTCTTTCTCGTTGGTACATATTAAATTTATATTGAACACTTTTTTTTCTGAAATGGGCATTATGCACTGTAAACTTTAACTGTAATTGCTACTTAATTTTACCTTTATTGTATAAGAAGTATTATACTTAATTTTATGTAACTTAAATTTGTAGTAATAGCGAAAATTTTCTGCATCTATATAATTCATTTTTTTATATTTACATAAATTGTATTTTAATTTTAGAAAAAACTTTTTATTTTTAATTTTATATATTTAGAAAAGGAAAAATGCTTGCAATGCAAAATCCAATTAGCAAGCATATCACATCAGCAGTATTAAAAATGAAAAATATCAATTAACTTTTTAAATTAGAAATCATGTGTCATGTTGGCACTGCCAATGGGGCACTCACCAAATATAGCACTTTAATTATAATTATAATAATATAAAAATTAATAAATTACTATTTATTAAAAATAAATAAATTATTTGACATAAATCCAGTTATAATTATAACTACTCACTATTTGATTTTAAAAAATAAAAAAGTAAAACATGCCCGCTATTTTTTAGCATTCCAATTCACGTAACCAAGTAAAACTATCAAAATCAATAATTTTAATATGATAAAAATAAATAATAAATATTTATTATTTAATATAAAAATAAAGCTATATTTTCAGTAATTCATGCATTTAGTTCATTTCAACTATATACATAGTTCAAAAATTAATATATATATATATATACACACACACATACACACTAAATAAGAAAAATAAATTAAATAAAATTAGAAAAATAAAATTATTAAAGGTACATTTAGTGTTTGTTTGTGAATTAGTTATATATATATATATATTTATTTATTTATAATAAACGAGTGTCAACTTGAAAATAAATAAAAAATAGTAAACATGGAATTAAAAATAAATTAAATAAGAAAATGAAATTATTAAATGTCATTTAATATTTGTTTCTAAATAAGGTTTTTTTAAAAAAAAAAATTAACAAAAGGAGTGCCAACATGGCAATGTGTCTAGGTGGCACTCCTCTTTTTATAATATAAAGATTAATATATTAATACATATTAGATACTAATAACATAATAGAAAAATTGAAGAGATTGAATGCGTTCTATATAGTCTCTGGTGGAATTAGCAATATTCAAAAAGCTTATGTGAATTCATTGAATTCAAAAAAAATATTCAACTACATAATTAAATCTAAGATTAACCTTAACGATACTCTACAATAGCAAATCCAACATCTAATAATATAATCTAGTGACTCAAAGCGTTAATAGCCAAACCAAATTAACGACTAATTCATTAAAAACGTGTCATCAACAGCATACAAATAATTTAACAATGTTCATCAATCAATCATGACAAAATTAGTAAAATAAACTAGCTAGTAAATAACTAGTTAATTTAAACTAGTACTTAAGAATTTAAGCTCAATAACTCGAAATAATTGGCACCGAAATTCACCTAAGTAAATTAATTCAGAAAGTATGTGAAATTATAAACATAGAAAAATTTCACAATCAAATTTATACGGGTTGGTTAATGTATAATTCTTCAACTAGTGTTTGAACATAGAAAAATTTATAAAACATAGAAAAATTTCACAATCCAATTTATACGGATTGGTTAATTTATACCGCTAGTGTTTGAACACTTCTGTCAGTTGAATGGCACTGAACAAGGCCGTAATTTAATTTTTTGTCTCTCTTCAAGATCAACTCTATTTGCCAAGTGGCCCAAGTTGGACATCATAACTGACGTTGCATTGGATTTGGAAATTTGTATAAATCAACGGCGATTTGATTATAAATTGGTTTAGTCGTTGAAAAATCATAATTTTTGTTACTTGAAGTGTTTCGGTCTATTATTTCAAACTATGATATTGAAATTTAATCCGTTTGTTGACCTCCAAAAATGAATATTGATCCATTTCCCCGAGTCGAGACTCCCAACCTCCAAAAATGGGCGTCAAACAGTATCCCCACAGGTGACCCTGCATCCCTGCATAGGTAACACCTCGTTAGAGCCCCAGCCCGCTATTCCGGCGACGGCATGGACTTCGACAGTTAAGTCAAAGGCCCAAAAATTGCAAGAGAATATAGCCATATAGGGAAAATTGGAGTTTTATCTGTGGATATAAGATTGCATATCTTAGCAAATGAGGGCCTTTCCTATATATAAAATGTGTGGAATGGGCCGAGCCCAGGCTGGTGAGGCCGAATAAGCTATTGCTTTAATTAGTGGAGGCCAAATTTATTTTGACTAGTAACACCGTTGATAATAATATAGCACTTGATTTTATTTATTTATTTATTACAAAAATGAGCTAATGTATGTGGGTAATTTGGTTTACCATAACAAATGGAGGAAGTTGATATAAGATTTATTTGTTATGAAAATGTTGGGAGAAGGACAAAAATTTCAAATTTGAAATGATGGGGTTCTCAAAATATAATGACTTGAATTATATATCTGTTTTGTGTTAATTAGCGAGTTAAATAGTAGTAGAAAAGTTGTGAGTTCTATTGAACTCAAGAATCATGCGATTTTTGGACACATATTTTGCATCTCTTGGCAATGTTAAGTAAGCTTTACTTTAGTGTATTAAAAGATTAAGGGTAATAATTTTTTGTCTCATACACCACACTTTTAAATCATTTTTTTATTGTCCAATATAACACTAGATAAAATGACACAAATGACGGCATCTTCAATATTAGAGTATATGTTATGAATAATAATTGAAGAATAATTATTAGGTGTTATGAATAATTGAGAATAATGTGGTGGTTATGAATTATGAGGAATAATTTGGTGGAGGAATAATTTGGTAAAAGATGTAATTATTATATGTGAATGACTATTATACCCTTGATGAAATTATATAATTACGATTGTGCCATTCGAAGTTTTCCTATAAATAGGGCTTCAGTTATTAATGAAATTCATTCATGAGAATTCCTTGGAATTCATTCTCTCTAAATTCTCTCTATTGTTTCTATACTTTTATAACACGTTATCAGCACGAGTCTCTAACCCTTTGAGTAATATGAAAGAAGTATGCTCTACAGTTGCATCTTATAGATGATCTTCCAGATCGTAAACCTGGATTATTACCAATGAATTAATTCATCCTCATCAATCCTAAATAACTCTCTCTTTGCAAATACATCATTGAAAATTTCCTTTTGTTCATATTCTTCTCCCACAATTCCTCATTCTACACAACCTATTTGGAGATGTAAAATCCCAAAATTGGAAGAATGGAGTCCAAAGAATTTTCCGATCACGTAAATGGATTGCAAGTAAATCTCATCCATGGAATAATTAGAGAAAGGGAAAAAGTAAATCATATGATTTTATAATATAATAATATATTAAACTATAAGATTCGCTTTATCGAGATATAAGGAGTATACATTATCAAAATCAAATTTTCGACTCCATTATACTCGATTTAACGAGCTTCGATTTGACACCAACATTGATAGGGTAATAACTCGTTTTGAAATATGTTATTATCAAACTTTCAAAATTACAAATCAGTACACCAATTTTTGAAAAAGTTACAAAATAGTCCTTGAACATTTTGATATTGATAAATTGAAATAGAAAGGAGATAATTTTCAATCGTAAAATATTGATAAAATATTTTTGACAATTTTACCTTTACGAATTGGAATTGACAATTTTACCCTTAGGGTAAAACCGACCTAATTTTGACGACAGTGAAAAATGGATAGAATATTCATGAAGAAATTCTAAATCCATTGATTATATAAAATGGCTTGAAGTCCATTTGAGTTAAAAGATCGGAATATTATTTTAACTCACGAAGAGTTTAATTACATAATATACTTATTCTAAAAGGATAAATGTGCTCTTGTAGAAGTAATGAGTATTTGTTCTAGAAGAACAAATTTGCTCCCGTAGAAGCAGTTCAATATTTAATTCTCGCACTTTATTTACTGCAATTTAATTACTGCAATACCTCCTACTTGATGATGGGTTCAACCGTCACTAAACGGAAGGTTTTATATATTTCTGCACTTTATATGCTAAGTGATGGGTAATACCTTCTACTAAGCAGATCCTACTCCTGAAGAAGTAGTTAAACATTATGCAATTTAATTCTTGCTATTTAAATTCCGTAAATTTATATTTATTGCAATAATTCCCATAAGGTAGGTTCGACCACCTATTGGAGGAAATTTAATTTCTGCAATTTAAATTTATGCACTTTATAGTTTGAGTATATTTCCAATGTGGTGGGTAATACCACACGATTGGTGTGCATATTTTCAATATGGTGAGTTATACTACGATTGGTTATAACGAATCCTACTCAGGAAGAAGTAGTTGATCAAATATTCTAATCATACTCTCAAGTAGTAGACGATGAGAATAAAATTACTTCCCCATATATCTAGAATATTAATGGAGAAAATTGAGTAAGTGGTACTTGAAGTTACCATTGGATAAATAGACGAAAGTAAAATCTTTGAATAGATCCCATGTTGATAAATCAAAGAAAATATATCGCATGGAAAGCTTATATGAAGTAATCTCATCGATGATATGAGATTGTATTAATATGAGAATAAAATGCTCTTGAAGAAGCAAAATCACTAGATATCGTATTTGAATAAAGCCAATATGATATTATTATTATTACTCAGGAAGAAGTACAAAGCAGTAGAAGTGGAACATATTGAGAATATCAAAAGATGGCATTAAACACTCGAAAATATAAAAATGCAAAAAGAATATACATCTTGAATCCATAAATGAGGGATGCGTCGAGAGTATAAATACTCCGTAACTCGCCACCATCAACATTAGGATTCATAATGAAATATTTAAAGGATCCGAATTTCTTTTTCGCTTGACACCGTGGTCCGTGACCGACGGACTGGCTTCCACAGATTCTTGAACATATGCATGAAATTTGATGAGTAGTTCATCAACGATTAGCGTAAATAAGTATTTTTCTCATTGAATGAGAGATAAACTTATTATTTACACTCGATCTAGAAACGCTAGTAAGCCATCAAAGAAATTATTAATATTCAACAAACCTATTGGTTTGACATGAAAATTCCATTGTACAACGAGGCTATATTGAATATTTCCTCCAAAGGTGTTGTAGCCACTGGAAGGACAATGAAAGCATCACTATTATTCATCATATACATCATGCAGTTGTGGATGGATTGCGCTTGTAGCCCCAACCCTGCTGGACCCATGGTAGAACTGGCTCCAATTCGAGTATTAGATCCAACTAGATGGAAAGGTATTACGCTCGAAACTCTTATTCCCCATGATTGTGCGGCCATTATAAGTCTAGCTAAAAGTTTATTGTTGGTTCCTCCGTATAGTATATTGATTTCTTGTCTCCCTAACTCTTTTACAAGTCGGTTTGCCATATCCACATATTGGATATGACCTACGATTTAGATCCACCAAGAATACATACGGTTTTAATATGGCGAGGTAAAGTCGACTTGTATGAGATGATTCTAAAATCTCCATATCCATCTCTACTCCTATCTCTCTTTTTGCACTATACTTTTAATGTATGAACATGAGAGATATATGAATCCCTCTATTTAAAGAAAAATTTTCAAACCAATAATTGAGTGCACTATTTACTTTTTGACAAATATGAAAGAGAAAAAAATGCAGAAAATTTTTTTTAAGTGAAAATGACATATATCTGTCGGTGATTGAAAAATAATATATATATACATATATATATATATCTTAAAATCGAAAAACAATATTTACAATTACAAGAAATATATTGATCTTTGTTATTACACCGAGCTTTCTTACATAAATATGGGAAAATCATTATGCTAAAATTTTCTACTAAATTTACAAACAGGATCTTCTAAAGTAAGTTTTTCAAGACTGTAACGTTTGTTGATCTTTGAATTTGGCCCATAAGGCCATTAGCTCACCTTGTACGTGTCCACTAGGATGTGTCTCAAGAGCTGTTGAATATCATCCAAAGGCTCCTTACTCAATCCATCCTTAATGAATGCTATTTTATCTTCTCGATTTACGGACAAGTACCCCATGATTTACATCGAGTGTCACATGTCCACCGAGCACACTTGTAGCATCCTCCTAATCTTTTTGCTCTCCGCTTTCTTTGAAAAACTACTTTTACCCATACCAGGCATGTATTTAGAAGGAATTGAAACATCACGGATAATCGAACCGTTGCTTCAATCAAGCATCGGATATCTTGTGGGATACCCTTATTCATTAGCATTCTTAATCTTTCCAAATTACATCGATAAATCCTTCTAGGATTTTGACTCGGTAGTGATGGATAGTATTTTCGAAGATTTGAGAGCATATGATCCATTATAATGTATAGATCTTTGTTAGGATGAATTTTGCAATAATTTTGATGATTTATTTATAGAATAATACGACGCGTATGAAATAAGACTCCGATTTTAAATAAATAATATGAAGCGTAAGAGCTACGATTTCGGAATTAAATAATAGCCGGATGTGATGCGTATGAGTCAGAACTCTGTTTGAACAAAGAGTAGACAATAATGTCACCAAAAGATGATGGAATATGTCGGTGAATTATTTCTATGATAAATCATATTGAGCACTATACAGATACTAGTGAAATCGATATAAGAATTTACTGAACTAGAAGTTCAATAATACTCGTTTGCAAAACCGGACTGACCATCCCGGTTTAAATAATTATTGAAATCAATATTTCAAGTGAAAAATTAAAAGAATTCTTCAATGATTGTTCTCGATAAATGATGAAATCATTACTAGCCAATATTGGGAATAAATCCCAAATATATCTGGAATAAAGGATGAGAAGCATGGACCCACTCATCCTCCATGTGGACTACTAGATATTATGATATGGATCCACTAGATAGTCACATGTGTATATGATTCGTAATTTGAAATTTACGAAATATTTGCTCACGGTATGAGCATGATTTTCAGATTTAATGATAAAGCTAGTAAATATATATATATATCCCAATGATTTGAATAAATCCCTGAAGGATTTGAGTATGCGCATACAAGTGGGATATTATATGGCAAATTATTTAAAGTCCTCAAATAAATTGCCGATATCGAGAATAGAATGCAAACGGTCTAAATTCCCATATTAATTTGAATGATGAGAACATATATGATTAAAATCATACCAACTATATGAGTTTTGGTGTTCTAAATTTTCTCAAAGATGAGGGGAGTATTAAAGGTTGAAAATAATATGTGAAATGCATCATGTTATATCCTCGAAATTGAAATACGAACTTGAAGTTCAAAGATGCATGAAAGGCTATGAACAATCACATATATCAGCTACGATGCTTTGATAAGTTAGCACGCTAGAAGCGTTGATATTTCCCCAAACATATATATCAAAGCAAATTATAAAAGATGGTCTTAATAACGGAGGCATATACTCTTGAAGAGTATATAGACATAACTATATTGTGTAATCCTAAAAGAGGATTGATAAAGAGATATCTCGATAAGTTATGTCGATATGGGGAAAGAAATGAAATTGAAAAGTGTCGACACGATATGAAAATGTAGCGCTACATATGATCAATGATAATGAAAATATTGAGATATATTGAAGATGATAAATGGTGAATGTGAAATCCTTAACTTATGAGATGATGAGATGATAATGACTATTGCTCAAGTTTAAAGATAAGCATGGTGGTCATTATATGTTGCATGCTCATGAAAGTTAAATTACCGATCGTGTGTGTAGTACCAAAAGGAAATTAAAGGATCGGATGAGCTAAACCCAGTGTTTATGAGTACCCTAAAGGGTGAGCTAAGCCCTGGGAATGAAATAACCTATTAAGTGAGTATTAAATGTTAAATGATATATTTTAAGTGTTAGTTAGTTATGAAGGTTTACTTATATGTTTACATGTTTTTACTATGAATTTATATACTTTAAATTGTGTGTTTGGAGACATGTGTTCATGGTGAATGTTTTGTAGTTGTGTAAGAAAATTGATGCACTCTAAATGAACGAAGAGTATAAAACCAATGTATATGATACTCATACAAATGTATGAAAGATTTTGAAATGCTTACAGCATACTTGTATAAAATACGCGTTGCACTCTTTTTCCTTGACTGAGGTTTTATCCCATTGGGTTTTCCTAGCAAGGTTTTTAATGAGGCAACTTTAAAGGTGTATTCACATGAATACTGTACTCTTTTTCCTTCATTAAGGTTTTAACGAGGCATATTCATGGTATATTGAGAACGATATGAGAAATTGATACAGTGTATCTATTGGATCAAGTTATAATGGAGCTAATGCTTTAGATCCAAACGATGATGATATTGAAATCATTTACCAGAAGTAAAGATATCAGTTCTCAAGATATGAAATCAAACGGAGCAGCTGTACTCTTTTTCCTTCGATCAAGTTTTTTCCCACTGGGTTTTCTTGACAAGGTTTTAACGAGGCAGCACGTGAATACTCATATGCCGCTGATAGACATCAGGGGGAGCAATGTTTTGATGAAGCAGTATATAACCACTCCAAGCTATCCTGCAATCGGTTTGGAAGTTTTTTCCCACTGGGTTTTTCTCCAAACAGGTCCAGAAGACATTTGTATTAATAGTCATTCAAGGGGGAGTGTTATGAATAATAATTGAAGAATAATTATTAGGTGTTATGAATAATTGAGAATAATGTGGTGGTTATGAATTATGAGGAATAATTTGGTGGAGGAATAATTTGGTAAAAGATGTAATTATTATATGTGAATGACTATTATACCCTTGATGAAATTATGTAATTACGATTCTGCCATTCGAAGTTTTCCTATAAATAGGGCTTCAGTTATTAATGAAATTCATTCCTGAGAATTCCTTGGAATTCATTCTCTCTAAATTCTCTCTATTGTTTCTATACTTTTATAACAGTATACATATATTAGACTTCAAAAAATTATTTGTACTCCACATTTCTAACTTTTTTTACTCCCCCTTACCATATATATAATCTTGTTTTTCTTTTTGGATATTCCAAATATATAGATTTGTTTCTTATTTAAGAAGTTTGATCTAGAATATTTTATTTATATACCCTTATTTAATACTTAGGGCTTGTTCTCTTTAATATAAACTAGCATTTTCACCCGTGTGTTGCACGAGAAGATACGTCTATCAAACAATTATGATGTTTTAAAAAAAATGATAAAATAAATGATTCTTTTACTAATTCGACAAAATTTTCTCTATCTTTCAGAAAAATCCGCCCTATTAATACTCATTTGCATAACTCCCAAAAAGTTGAACATAGCATGACTATATATTATCCACAACCTTACCAATCACACCAACACTCTCAATTCAATCATATGCATTGCTCTCGATGACACAAATAACACATAAAATACACAAACAAAATTATTTTTTGAAAGACTCATTTAAAAAAGCAATCCAACTCATCTATACCTCACATCTCTCGTTCATCACTTATTTTGTCATTCCAAAACTTTCACTTATTCACGCACCACGATCTCCCCTCCCACACGATCGATCTACATAGAAGGAAAAGCATTATTAGAAAATGAAAAGCACAAAATCTTAGTGAGTACAAATATAAGACAATTACAATCATAAAGTAAAGATGGATTATACTGTAAGTTACTAAAAATTTCTGTATAAACAATAGTTGTAGTGGTTTTGGTTGTACTTTCATCATCGTCACACACCACAAATTTCAGCCCTTAATTCCTATTCAGGACCCTTGAAAATTAAATAAAATCTAAACTGACAAAAATCAGTATAAAATAAATAATTTAAAGTATGTATGATTCTTAATATTTGATTAAAAGATAGAATCCTAAATAATTATTTAACATAGTCAAGAGTCAATTAAAAAAAAAATTCTCATTGAATCACATGATTTCAATCATTGATTGAGTCGATAACCAATTGTTTATTAAATACATCATTCACAAAATAGGTAATTTAGGTATTTATTTACTTATCAATTTATTTAATATTTATTGATTAAATATGTAACTTAGATGTTTATTTACTTATCACTAAAATGAGACCTTTAAATTAATTTTTCTATCGTCGTCAATTTAGTTAATTCAACTCAATTAATTTAAATTTATTAGCTTCAAGACTGCCAAGCATTTGTAGATGTTTTCTAGTTTGTATTGGGATAAACAGAAGTTTTTTTTTTCAATTTAAATATAGTTATAACGCTTTAAATGTGTCAATAATAATTAATTAGTGTAGAATTTGCTTTAAATTTAACGGATTGTGAATGAAAATGTAATAATTAAAAATAAAAAGGGCCTACCTCAACTCAAATGCAATGCTTGTTTTGGATTAAAGTGGCAACTCATCCTTTTGTCAATTAACACACGAATTCAATTTAATGGTGTGAAGGCAAAATAAAAAATAAAAAAATACTGCGAAGAAAGTACAATTAATACATGAATTTAAAGTAAGAACTCAAACGATAGTACTGAACCATCTTAATGGTATAAAGAGTTAAATACACAAATAAAAAAATTATTAGTTGGAAAAATTATACTTCTTGTGAAATTTTAACCCAAATAATCCATCCGACTACATCAACAACAAAAATAGTGGAATAAAAAGAAACGATTAAAAAAATATCACGGAGAAAGTACGATCAATCTGTGAATTCACAATAACAATTAAAAAATAGTGTCAACTTAACTTAACAGTGTAAAAAATTATGATACAAAATAAAACCCAAAAATTTAGTATTACGAAGAAAAATATTAGTTCCAACTATTTATCGAGAAAAATTCTTCCAAAAATTTAGTATTGCAAAAAAAAAAAAATCATTAACTTGACGAGGCAAAAAAAATTTAATGGTGCAAAGAAAGTTCAATGAACACATGAATTCAATTTAATGGTGAGAAGGAATAATAATAATAATAATACTGCAAAGAAACTACAATCAATACATGAATTTATGGTAAGAACTCAAAAGATAGTGCTGACCCATCTTAATGGTATAAACAGTTAAAGATACAAATAAAAAAATTTATTAGTGGGAAAAAGTATAATTGTTATAGAAATTTAACCCAATTAACTCATCTGACTGCATTGACAATGGAAATAGTGGAATAAAAAGGAATAAATAAAAATAATAGTATCACGGAGAAAGTATAATCAATCGGTGAATTCACAATAACAATTAAAAAAATAGTGTTGACGTAACTTTATTGTGCAAAAAAATTATGATACAAAACAAAGCCCAAAAATTTAGTATTTCCACGTAAAAACATTAGTTCCAACTATTTGTTGAGAAAAATTCTTCCAATCACATCAGCCAAACATATTGACGTATGAAATAATCATACAATAGAAAAAATTAATAGAGCAAAGACAGTGCAATCAATACAGGAATTTACCATAGCATTCTAAAAATTTCTATGGAGCCAAAACGATGGTTTAAAATATTGTATAAAGAATTAACAATTTTAAAAAAATATTGTTATTAAGATACATCTTGTTTAGAGTCTTAAAGACTGTCAATATATATATATATATATATATATATATATATATATTCAAAATTCTTTATCAAACATGCCCTTTTTGGCCTAAAACCCCAACCCTCCACACACTCACAAACGAAAATAGTGGAATAATTGTTGCCGTATATTTAATCAACTATTTGTGATTAAGGAGTCTTTGTCGACTCCATTTCCTTCTCTCATGAGGCTTAATGAGACTTGAGTTGATGATGGCCATTGCTCACGCTTTTGCGAAAGTAAGTTTTGTCTGCTTTATTGCGATAGCATGGGAATTCTGATGTCCTAATAATATTCTCTATTGGTTACCATTATTAGTTAGAATTGCTGGTTAACATCTAGTAAAGCAGGCATCTGGTAAAAGTTTTCATTGAATATAAGTAGTCTACTAATCTTACGCGTGATTTTTAAACTCTATCATAATTTAATTCCGAACATGATTTTTAATAAGCATTGAATGTAAGTTAAATATTTAACTTGAATGAGTGTATGAGATTGTTAGTCTTAAAACGTGAATTTAGAGCCAACTTTTCTCGAGTGAACTAATGAGCAAATCATCTATAGAGAGAACAATTAATCTTATTGCTCATGGTAGTCCACTAATGAGCAAATCACCTATACAGAGCACTAATCTTATTGTCCATATAGAACAACCAATGAGCAAATCATGTGCTAATCTCATACACATGGATCGAGCCAACTAATCGCTTATTTTTAAACTTGAAGTTTTAAGACTACTAATCTTCTTTTAGAAGCCTCTTGCCCGGTAGTTTGATCAAATTTTCGAACATGATTTTTAAGACCATTTATCTTATACACATGGCTATTTAATCTATATAAAACAACTTGAAAGTGTTAACAATCAAAAACTCAAAATATCAATGAACCATTCAAATATCCCATAAGAAAACCAATCAAATCAATATCCAACCAAACAACCAATAATCAAAATACGAAAATAATAACAATCTCTCTTAAAAAGAAACATCCTTGAACCAAGACCAAAAAATGGAAACAACTAAAGGCCAAGCTTGGAATGTCTAAAACGTGACAATCTGGGGTTCTCAATTTTCACATCTTTGAGCTTCTTGTTGGTAGAGCTCCGAGACCGTAGTAGCCTCTGAAGGATCATCGTCTCCATCTCGATCATGCTTCGATGGTGGTGTGAGTGTGTCGGTCAACATTAAAACATGTGTTTGCAAGCTGCAAAATTGGCAAAAAAAAGGTGTAGCATTAGAATAGGACCGACGATAAAAAATCATAGTAGAAAAATTCATAGCAAGATAAAAAAAAATTGAGCATAAGTGAACTCTAAGGGTGTGTTTGATTCACTCTTTTTTTTCCAGGAAAAGTCGTTTTCCAACTTTTTTTTCCACCCTTGGCTGTTTGATTGCAATTTTTTTTCTAGAAAACGTTTTCCAACTTTTTTTCGATTTCCGTTCTCTTCCTTGTTTTGAAGGAAAACGTTTTCCTTGGGGGGGAGGTGATTTTTATTTTCCGGAAAAAATTTGACACTTTTTTTTCTTTTTCTTAATGGACAATTTACTTTAACTATAAAAATAAAGAAAATTATCAAATTTTATTTAAAAAAACTCAAAAATAAGGAAAATAACATCATTTCCCAACTTTCAAATTAATCCAATCAAACACCTACAACTACCATTTCCCTGGAAAACTTTTTCCCGGTATTCATTTACCCGGAAAATATTTTCCTTCCAATCATTTTCCGACTTTGCAATCAAACATACTCTAAAATAACTTTCGCATAGTGTATACAAAGCGGATGGTTGTACGAATTCCACACTGGGAATTTTCTATTGTTTTCACTGCTATATTTGACAGGCTTGTCCTAGGACTTAGTAACTTTTGTAAGGCACAGCACAAGTTGTTTCTAAATTAAGCAAATTCATCAGAAGCAAAAATAGCATATAAATTATATAAAGGCATGTTCACTTTGCTAATAAAGAAACATATTCTCATTCCTCAGATTCCATATTTCACTAATGTTTGCCTTGTTAGTTAGCCACAAAAGATCTGGTGAAATATATTCCAATGCATCCAACTATTGCGATCATTCATTGTTTCTTATTTTACTTATCCTTAGCCATTTTTCTAGTCATAAATTACAAAGTATTTTGCGAAGAAACGTTAAAAGAATCACTAAAGAGAATTTGAAAAAAAAAATCATATAAAAAAGAAACATCAGAAGGTAAATTAAAATCACAAGCAAATTATTTTCCTTATTTTTTGTACCAACGCACACCTCAACCAGAGTATATTCATAAAAATTTGCTAACATAGAAATCACAAAAAAAAAAAATGCAGAATTTGAAAAATGAATGATTAAACTTTTTGCAAATATTTATTACTGCTAGATAAGTAAATAAACTTCATAAATATAACCAAATATTTCAAAGCATCTAACAAATGAAAGCATCGCTGACAATGAAGAGTTAAGAAAGAAGAGACGAACACATTAAAGCAGAGTTGGGCTACCTCTTACTATGCTTGAGGTTGATTTTTCAGACACAAACACGAGAGTAAATCTGAAAACCCCACCAATCGCAAAAAGACACGAGCTATATATTAATCACAATGCAAGAGAGGAACTGTTCACCAATATCTAGTCGATGAAAAATATTTGCAAAAATAATAATTATATGATGGACCTAGACAACTTCAACAATGAACGATGAAAGTCGTGGAACTGAGACAAATATATATGTTTATAGAATGGAAGAATTTTGGTTTTGGAAGAATACTATGCCCTCACGTTAAATGTTCTATACAAGGATCTTTCTTATATGTTAATTGCTATTCTTCATGACCGTACATGGTGTTCTCTACTATGGTACAAAAGGCAAATTTCTCTGAGACAGCCCCTTATTGTTGTATTTTTCTCTACGCCCTTCCTTGTTGTGGACCATCAACCGCTAAAGGAAGAAATTTTACCTCAGACAACCAAAGCCCACACTCAAACCAAATTGTGAAAATATTCACTATCGCAGATTGCATATTGATAAAATGTATCTACTGTGCCTTCTTCAAATTGATTGGCTAAAACTAATCGTGAACAATGTTGGCAGGAAAAAAGAAAGTTTCATTATAAATTTTCAACGGCGTGTGAGTGGAAGAAAAAAATCAAATAAAAGAAATCTTTACTTAGGAAGGGTTGCAGCCTTTTCTCTCATCGTGCGTATAAAATGGACAGCATGAAAGCTTCTTTCTGAAGTATCCTTATCAAATTCTCAAGCGGATAAGCAAGCATAGTGTATTTACCATCCATATAAAGGGCATATCCAAAAACTTGTTGAGGATCAATATCTTCTACACAATCTGGGACCACTTAGAAGCAGAAAAATTAAGTTTACCAATCCTAGAAATTAACTTTGTTTATCAGTGGTTCCTATGAACAGTTGAAAATTCCATCTTCAAGATACAATTAAACATGCCATACTAATATATTGTAAGTTTGTAATAGCTCCAAGAACCCAGTTTAAGTGAAACCCGCTGTCACAAATGACAAAACTATTCTACAAAGCCATATTTGCAAGGTTTGAAGTACTACTTTCTGTCAAGAAAAAAAAAGAGTATACAGACAAACCTCAATACCGAGTTTCTCTAAAAGCTGAATCGAGGCTTCTAATTATCTGTCGAAGAATGGGCTTGTATTACTTCATTGGATGAAAATCAGTTTCATCTTTAACACTAGAAGCTTCTTCGGATATGGCTGACCTTTAAGACAAAGTTTTGCAAACTCAAAACAAAAATTATAAACTTTCCATTGATTCTACATTTTTTTTTCCATTCTTTTTTTTCCTCTACCATTTTCTTGTAAGTATTCTGTTGTCCTATCAAGAAAATTAAAAATTAAAGTGCCAATTATCCAAAAATTGTTAGAATCATTGCACATCATGATTAGCTACAACCAAGACAATTCTTGTTCTTTTTTAACCCAACCAAAAAGCAAAAACAATCAGGATGGCAATAGCTTTTGGTTGACTATCAAGCTAGATTATGCTTTTATAAAAAAAAAGGGATTATACCATGTCTTTGTCTTTCAATTAGATACCCTTTGACCTACGTAATTCTTCCATATCCGTCGTAGTACATCATAGGTAGAGATGCAATTGAAGTGAACTGTCAAAATTTGATGATGATTATCAAATATCCACCACCGAAAAACAGATAAAATAAAGAATTTGAAAAGAAACTACAGGAAAATAATCGTTCAACACACAAACTTTTACAATCTACTAATATCAATTAATATCCATTCATCTATTGAGTGACAAATTCTAACCATTCATCTATTAAATGAAGTTTTCTGGTAAAACTAAAACAAAAGAAATGCTAACCATTGAAGGATTATGACTAAGTTGAGCCAATACAAAATTGAGAACACTCGACCTATTTGAGTGAGTCTAAGAAATGCAAGAACTTTTTGTGGAAAGTGAGTGATGAGTCAAAAATGCTTCTGACTAGGAAAGTAGCAAAAAAATAATAATAACAAAAATAAAATATCTTGCATGCCTCAGGATTTTGTTAGAATCAACATAAAGGGTGATTGGGAATAGATTATAATGATTTTTAAATGTTTTTAATGTAAAAGAGGAGAGAGAATGAGTGGAGTTGAGTGGTTGAGATTTGTGGATGTGATGAGATATGTAGATGTGATTAATTTAGGAGAGAAAAAATTGAAAAAAATAGAAAATTTTGAAAAAATGCGTTCCCAATCAGGCTTATAATTGACCCCATTCAAAGTGCCTTCATGAGAAAAGAAAAGAAACAGAATTTAACGTTGTCAAGGGTTATGGATGTGGAAATTGGAAAGAATCCTAAAAGAACGAAAATTAGCATCCACGAAGGCAAAGTTCAAATATTTAAAGCTATATCAACATCATTGAATTAATAATAATAATAATAATAATAATTACTAATGCGAAGCGATAATAATAATAATAATAATAATTACTAATAATTAGCCCCAAATCACTGCCATTGTTTCTTCCCACAACCATACAGTGACTCTCTATCTCCCCAACGCTATTTGTGTACATATTTCACATTTATTCACTTGAATAATCTCTACAATTATCTAAATCCGACTTTGAAAATATGAGCGCGCCTATAATTGGAGAAGAGATCGTGGGATGCTCGGATTTGAAGAAGCTAAGTCGATTACGAATGTGGGGAGCAATGAGGCGAACCATGATTTGAAAGTCGAAGAAATTTGCTAAATTTAGGAAGATTTGGATGAAAAAGCAATGAAGATAGAATGATAGTAATTGAGCGAGGAATTTGCTGAATATGGGAGATTTGGACGAGATCTTGCAATTCCTTATTTTGTGCGATCTACTGGAAGATTATAAAGTTAAGAATGAGCTGGAAATCTATCATAAAAAGGGGAAGGCGTGTCAAACAATCTGTTAAAAAAAGAGAAAAAACTGGCACTGTTTGAGCGGGAAAATAATTAAAAATGAATTAAAAAATGAGGTGAAATTCTCTAGTATTATATATATATAGATTCGATCACGCTACGGTGACATACTAAATGCTATAAAGAATGCCATAATAGAATAAAATGACTTTAATATCTTTTAAAGCCAATATCAATTCATCATTCATTAATGACAAGATAGGAATTTTATTATTTAACTCGCTAATTAACACAAAACAAGATACAAAAATTATTACCACCATTCATATAATTATTTTATATTTAATATAAGCTTTACTTTACTGTATTCAACCATTCATATAATTATTTTATATTTTTAATATATGTTGCCTAATTTTTAACCACACATCTCACACGTTTTTCGAATAAATCAAAATTATTGCTATTAGAACAAGCCCTTAATTACAACTATCAATTTTAAATTCTACTTATTAAATAAGGGCAAATTAGGAACACGACTTGCAAAATGCATGTTTCCCATGCTTTTCTTAACTTTTGCAAAAAGTTAAATAAGCTTATATATATGGGATGGAGGAAGTATCTTTTTAATGGTTGAAGTTCTTGATATGCATGTGTTTCATATGCTTTTTAATCCCATTTTGTCCCGTATTTTGGATTGAGTATAGCCCGTTTACATGCTTTTGTACGATATTTGTTGTTTCGAATGAGTATTGGTCTTCTTTTCTTTGTTTGTGATGTGTATGTATTTTAGAAACTAAAAGTTGAAGAATCGCCACCAACGAGAAGACCTCGAGATACAAGGGCATGAGGATGAAAAAACGGGAGAAAAAGTCATTTTTCATATCACCAGAAAGTGCACAGAATCAAATGCCTGCACGGCCCCCTGTGCCACTCTGCACGGCCTGTGTGACGGGGTTTTCTAGCCTGCACGTATTTTAGGGTTTAATTAGTCATTGAAGCCCATATAAAAGGCTCCCCAAAGCCAACAGAAGACGGCTAGACTAGTTTAGGGATAGTTTTATCTGGCTTACGTATTCTCTTTTCTTTTCATCATAAAAAACATAAGTTTTAGATTATATTATAACTTGCTTTTGGATTATTGTTCAAGAATTGAAGATTACAACTTCTCCATCATCTCAAATTATTGTGGATTGATCTTTATAATCGGTATTTCTTATTTTATTCGTTTAAATTCATCTAATTAGGTTTCTATCTATTTTTACATGAATTCTTGCGGGTTAATTTCTTTAATTGTGTCAATTCTTAATATGGAGGAGTAATCCCCTTTTCGGGAATTAGGGTTCATCTACCTAATTGATATGAATATTATGTTATTAATGTTGTTGTAAGTGTGGGCGATTGAAATAGGATTTTTATGCTAGAATATTTAACGATGGTATAACGTTCATCCAATCTCAATTCTTCGTACAACGAGTCAAGGACCGACAGGTTGATTTCTCCTTGTGGACCCTAACATGGACATAATTAGTCTTTGATCATGACGATGACCTAGACAATTATGAAGACCTTCTAAACTTTGAGAAAAGTTAGAAACTAGTTTCTTAATCCTAGTTTCATTATCCACGTATACATTTAACCCTAAGTAATGTGTTCATTGTCAATTAGCGTAGATGATTCCCTAATCCCCATTTTAATCACTGAAATTTATATTGATTATTTGCATTATTCCTTCACTTAGCTAATAGTGTTAGAAGTAATCTACATTAATTCCACCACATAAACGACTGATTTAGCTAGTTGATTGGCGAAAGAGGAATAGATAACTTTAACCTCCCTGTGAGACAACTCGTGAGTACAACGACACCGTATACGTGCGGATTCACACTAACAGTTCTCAATAATTAAAAAGACCATTTATGGTATTTCTTCTTCTCAAGTCAACGCAGCAAATATAGGATTGTTGACACCACTGCACGTGTGAAGACTGCCTTTACATTTACACCATTAGTTTCACATTTGTATACAGTATATAGAGATAGAGGGATGTGCCTTCTTCCTCCACATAAGATTGATTTAATTGAACTGATTAAATTGCCATAAGTATGGAATTGATCAAAGAACAAGGAGAGGGAAATGAGAGATGTTTGGACTCTCAATTTTGGCATTCTTGTGTCGGTAGTATGGTGAGAATGTTACCAGTAAACACGAAGGTGAAAGGTCTTTTACTTTCCACAAGGCCACATAGAGTGTGCTGGTGGAAATGTAGATTTGTTCACCTATCCTAGAATTCCATCATTGAGTTTGGTGGGTTAAAGTCATGGCTGAACATGAAATAGATGAGGTTTTGCAAAAATGAGGTTGGACAATATGGATATTGATGTTGATTTTGATGATAACGATGATGTTTTTGACTGAAATCCTCAATTGGAGAATCCTTACAAGCTGACAACGTTTGCAAAGACGTTAACACAATTAGATGCTAACAATGGTGGGGGTTTTCAGTACCTAGGTATTGTGTAGAAATCCTTTTTCGTTGTTTGGACTATGCAGCAAATCCCTCTGTTCAAACAATTCTTGCCAAGGATGTTCATAGAGAAACATGGAAATTTAAACATATTTAATGAGGAATGCCAAGGCGACATCTCTTGACGACGGGTAGAGTGCGTTTGTTAACCATGAGAAGCTAGTGGTAGGGGACTCTATTGTCTTTCTTAGGGCAAAGAATGAGGATCTTTTTCTGTTGGGATTAAACTAGCAAAGAGACAATTTGGCGGGAATAGTGGTGTGTTTGGGGCATTTTCCTCATTTCTGATGGAAAAAGAGGACAAGTTGGGGAGAAATGAGAACAAAAATTCGAGCATGGAAAAGTGACGGTGGAATCGGTTATTGAAGTTGTAACTCGGGTAGCTAATGGACAATCGCCTGAGGTTGTCGATTATCCTTAGGCAAGCATGCTATAATTTTGTAAGAAGGCTTCCTTTGTGAAAAGGGCATTGCAGAGTGGGTGGTACTTAGGAATGAGGTTCAAAATGGTATTTGAAACAGGCGATTTTTGGCGTATAAATTATTTTGTAGGGACAATAACAACAACTCAGGTTGTCAATCCAGGTCATTGGCCCGAATCACCTTCGCAGTTATTACAAGTAAGATAGGACTAGCCCAATTTGCTTGAAAGCGTGAAATATGTTAACCCGTGGTCGATCGAATCAGTTGCCGACATGTCCACGATCCACGTCTCTCCATTCTCACCACCACTAAAAAAAACTTAGACTTCCACAAAATCCAAAGTTTCCCCCTAAGTGGTCAATTTCCTGTGCCGGTTTTTTTCGGTAGGCAATTTCACCCCGACCACTTTAGTTATCTTCTGAACAACACTCTTCCTACTGGCATGCAAGTGTTAAGGCTTGAGGTTCCACCTTAAAAAGTTAACCCTCTAAAGGGTGTAGCTCAATCCCTTTATTAATTGGTTATATTTTTAGTATTTTCTAGATGTGAGATATTTGTATCTCAATAATAAGGAGTTGGGCATGCTCGATATGGTTCATCGTTATAAGATCTCTACTCTACTAAACTACAATCGGGATTTCATTCGGTTGGTTTTCATCCATTGGATCAAATCGTTCTACTCAACAGATCGTCATTCAATCAAAGCACGACGAACCTTATTAATAATGAGAAAGTATGGAAATCGGATGATGGGAAGGGGCCGTTTGTGCTTTTTGGTCATTGAATACTCACCAAACAACAAATTCGTCAAAGCAATTTGATCAAGACAGGAAATAATTTTGATGGATCTCCTCTAGGATGATCCTTAAGTGAAGGGTCAACTGGAGATCGGTTTGCAATCTAGTCATTGCAAGGTTTTCATGGAGTCGAACGATGTAGGATGTACGATCAACCTTTCTTTGTTCACTTTTTATGAAGAGCTATGTAGAAATTTGGCAAGCATGTTTGACGTTGATAGATTTGACATCCTAAACAATGTTATTTCCCATGATGCAATGGGTAAAGTTGGCAACTTGGCGACGAACCCTTTAGCCAAGGGAGTAGTTCTAGCTGGTTTTAAACTTTTGAAAACAATAGTTCGAGAGAATGATTGAGGCATCACCTATTTATAGTGGTTGCTAATTAAATGGACGGTTGGAACCAATTTGATCCAATGGTTTACATTTGAGGTCTAAAATTGTCTACAATACAAATATCTTGGACATGTAGCATACAATTGTCTAGTATCCTCTCGAATACATGACAAGTCTTGTAATTAGAATTTTTCATAATGAGGCCATGTTTGATTTTTGCTATTTCCTGCTTTGTAGCTTATACGGTTATACGGTACTCACTAGAATCCGATCGTAGTATAGACGAAGTGATGTTTAGCCCTGGTGACCTTTGTTATGTTTTATTTGCAAAAAATAAAAATACACCCTATATGTGACAATCAATGTTCCCCTAATTTATATTGAAAAAGAAAAAATGACAAATGAAAATGGACGAAGCGGGCTTAACAGATAACACTGAGAGCGGAGTTAATCTAACTGGGCTTGACCGAACCTCATCCACTAAGGCCCAACACGCGGATGAAACGCAAAGGCAGCTGGACACGACAGTCCCCGAAAATATTTCTGTGGAATTTCAAATCCCTAGCTCTAAAAGTATTTGATTTCAAAAATCAGAATCAACTATTCAAATTCCCCATTATTCATTCTGAATCCCCTTCGGACGAAAACGATTTCTAAATGCCACAGGTTAATTCAAAATTCACGAATTCAAAAACTGAAAATTCAAACAAATCAAAACTGAGGCAAAATGGTAAAGCGAAAAAGGAAGTACAAGAAGAAGATGGTCAAGAAGATCACGAACAAGAGCAAGATGGACTCTCTGTGCACTCGCCTTGCAAAATCCCCAATTCTTCATTCCGAAAGGTATCTTTCCGTACTTTTTGTATCTATCAGATGCATTTCAGTTTGCACATTTATTTGATTGTTAATTTTGGAATATTTATATTTAGTCGATGGAATCTGTTTCAGGAGAATTCAGAGGTGGAATTGGAGCTGAAGTTACTAGAAGCTCTGGAAATCTATCCTCCCGCCAAATTACGAGGCAATTGCTTGTTATTAAATTAGTTAGCACCTTTTGCTATTTCGTGTTTTGAGTTATTCATTATTCTCTATAGGAAATGATTTTCCGCAAAAATCTATACCTAACAATTTCTCACGGTAATGCTTCTGATGGTTATATATGAATTTGTTCATTTAATGGGATGAAGAATTTCCTGGTTTTAACGTTAAAGTTAAAAGGTGTTTTAACTGTTTGACATTGATGTTCCTCAAGTTTAAATTTAGCATCTTGGTGCTGGTAGCTCGCCCTAGGTTATAGAGTTTGCTCTTTAGGAGAGCGAAAAGTAGGTGATTTTTTAAAGCTAACTGAAAAGATACGCCGAAGTTAACCATAATTATTGGATAATGGATGATGTACCGACTATTCTTGTTTCCACATTTGCAGGAATACATCGACACTTTGTGCTTTACGGCTTAACAGAATACCTGCGCAGAAGGTTTGCATGGGTTTTCCTTTTTTTAACACTGGGTTGATTGGTTTCTAGATTTTTAAAGTATTCTCTCAGAGCATTGTTGCGTTTATTTTTAAAATTCCTCCTATAGCAATTCCATACACATTGTTGCTGCAGTTTCAATCAGTCATTTACTGGGGATGATGTTCTGAAGTTGCTCAATCGCTTCTATAACTTGGAAATGATGGTAAGTGTTCTGCTGTTGATGTTACTACCTCATCATTTCCTTTGTCAGAGTTGGCAAGCATTGAAAAATGGCCAATTGGAAACTATTTGCAGTAAATGGTGTTATACCTCGCTAAACTTCAAAAAGTTAGTGATGTCATTGATGTTTCATTTATCGTAATATTCTGAAGATTTAGTTCAAATAAATACGCCATGTTTGTAATAGCTTAACCCTTTAGATAAGATAATTTAACTAGGTATCACATTGATTGAGATCCTGATTCAAGTTTTACCTCCACCCATGTAAATGTTGCGCTCATTCAGGCTTTGATGAGAGAATATTGCATGCACGTGAGGGGTATGTTACAAGATTTAAGCTGATAACCTTGGCTTGTATCCTCTTAGTAGATATTAGTTGCTAATTCTGATACTAAGAATAAGTGCTTGGTTAACTCACATGTAGCCTCATTAATACCAAAATGCAGAAATTCAAAGCCATCAATTTAGCAGGTCAGGGACTGAGATGCTGGGGATTCTAGGCGAAACTTTTTCTTTTCCCGTTTTCATTTGAGTTTGATGTTGGGTTCCCTTTTCTACTTCAACCCACCCCACCCCCCCAAAGTAATATTGCTTATTGGAACAATTGGTTCTATCCTTGACGAGCGAAACTTGTAAAGAACTAGTATGCAAGAGAGCAAACAGAAGGGGGAAAAGCTGTGTAAATTTAGAGCTCTATCATTCAGTTCTCTGTAATGTTCTGCCAGTAACTTAGTGCAGCACAAAACCTGGTTTGATACTTGATACAACTTATTCTTGCTTGTCCATGGTGATGTGATATTACAGAAACCAGATGATGAAGATGCTGAAATCCTGGACCAGGAAGAAGACTTTCGCTTGCCAGAAAGTTATTTCGACAGTGAAGATTCTTGAATGAGGCTATTCCAAAGTACATTCACTTCTTTATGTATGTTCTTTAACTCGTGATCATGTTAATGATAATCTAATTTCCATAACGAGATCTAATCTAAATATTAAATTTGTACAGGATTTGATCATACATGGTTATTGTTTATTGTTTGGTGAGATTGCTTACTATGTTTAACTTTCCTCTTTTGCCAAATGAAACTGTAGTTAAGGAGTTACTTGGAATGCTGTCAAGACGTACTTTCGGATGTAATGCTCCAGTTTGAGTTACTTGAGGATGGCGTAAAAAATTGAATAATGCTATTTGCCATTATGCGCTAAGTGGCTACATGACGAAATGACGTTTCAATTATTATGATCCAATGTTTACGTGGACATAGTTTATTGTGCTTATATCATAAGGTATCTTGACATTGAATCATCATAAATTGTGATCACAAAATTAAGCCTAACTAATTATCCTTCTTTACAATCATTTATAAATTTGTCAAAATGGATTCCTCGAATGCTTGAACAAAAAATATATGATCGGCTTAAATAACACCTACATGGCAGAGCTTGTTTGGGAAAAATTACTTATTGGCAAATCATTTTCAGCCAAAATTTTATTAAAGCTACATTTTTTTTCTTATCCTTATTTTTGAAACCTATTTTCACTTGTCCCTATAACCTTTTAAGTACATATTAAAAATTTATTTTTTCAATATGAAACAAATATGACATGTGTAAAATTAATTTTGTACCGATATAGACACTGCCGACAGAAAATCAACGGAAATATTTTCATCCCTGCTGAAAGGACAAGCGTGGACCAAGTCAAGATGAATTAATCTATATATGTTCACTTTAACTCGCCAGACATAATAAAAATCGAAATCCAAGCAATGACAACAATTGAGGCACCCAATTAAGGAAATCTTTTGAAATACTTGTGCAACAGATATATATATGTATATGAAAGCAACAAGACATCAAAAGTTCCCACCATGAACGTATCAGATAATAAAGGAAAGGACGGGTGGGGTAGGGTTGAGGTGGGTTAAACTTATATTCATACTTCTCTTGGGTCTACAAAAAGAGCCCCACTTTTTGGTGGGTTTTTTGTCAATTCATGGAGGGTATTTTTTGTCCTTTCACTTTTCAATGGTTTTATGCACCACAAATCCTTATGGCAAGAAAGTAATTTCCAATGGGGTATGTAAGATTTTAACTTGTCACCTCCTCCAACTTCTGTGACAATTATCTTGCAGTCCCTGGATTCTTTAGCCATGCTGTGAACAAATTTGCAGAGTGTCCTAACCAACTTCCCATATGATGGGCCTTCACCATACAATCCATACATGAAATAGAATCCAAAAGGCTCAAAAAAATTAGGCATTATGGGCGCTTTTATGAAGGGCAATACCCTATTTAGGACTCTTGTGCCCTTAGCATGCAAGAAACAAGATAAAGGAGGTTTCTCCATCCTTAGCTTGAAGAGTCCTCCACTATTCCAAACACTTAGCATGGCCCAACTATTAGGTATCCTTCCGTTTTGTCCAAATCGATCACTAGACGATTCACCTATCACCATCATGCAGTCATAATCAGCTTAAACATTTACATCAAACAAATAAATATTATCAAATTTTCCAATAGTTTACGCGTACAAATGAAGTTGTCGAACGTCACCTTCGTGAAGATAGGCAACCCATGTGCCCACACTCAACTTGTTTTTGAGTATTTTGTCTATGTCATGAGGAAAGAACTCAGTGGAACTCATCACGTTCCTATACAACAATTCAGCTTGATCGATCTCGAGCTTCACTATTTCAACATTCGACGGACAAGAAAACTGGCCATATTCGATGGGATGTATGAGGATTGATGGAGTTCGAAACTTGACATAGCCGAGCTTGTTTACAAAGAGCTTCACTGAGGCTGCATTGTCTTTTTCAGTTGCCATATATGCATAATCAACTTGATTTGATATGAACCATTCTTCTATATGATGCCCTAATTTTGAACCTATGCCTTTCCTTCTATGCTGTGGAGAAACCCTTAACCCTAAAACATAGCCCACTTTTGCTAGGAATCTTTGTGGGTTCTGAAGTGTTACAACTTTTATAGAACCTTGAATGACCCCAATTATCTCATTATTCAACTCCGCCACCTAAAAAGAAGAAATTAAAACTTAATTTTGTATGTTCACAACACAGTACTGGACTTGATTAGGCAATTACATAACTGGTCATATTATATTCATCTTACTGCTACATATACAATATAATCAATACAATTATCTAATTTTTCGTACTAAATATTATAAGAGCATATATAACGTTAAAAGATATTGATACGTACCAGCATATTGTACATTGGACTATTACGAATTCTACAAATGGGGTCACCCATACTGTCTGTGAAGAGAAATGCATGATCAGCTGGCCCTACCTCACATCTTCTTTCAAGATCTTCCATTCTAACTCTATCTATCTCCTCATTGTATCTTCTTATCTCAATCTTTTCGTCCAATGCCATTACACATGCACATATGTATATATTTAGTATACTGGTCACCCCACCCCCACCACAGTAAAAGGGAATTAAAAAAAGAACAAGAAAACTTAGGGTTTTTTTTTCCAAGATTGCTCTATAAACCCTAGAAACGCAGATCACAGCTCTATATAGTAATTTATTGTCTATGCACATATATGATATATATACATACATCATATAGATCAACTTCAGCTTTAGGCAATGATGAGAGACAAAAGGTGGTTAATAATAGAATGTGATATTTGTCTTTAGCATTTGTAATTTGTTTGTTAGTTAATAATCTAATCTACGTTAGGATAACCTCAGCCTCACGACATGATGCACGCCTAAGCATATGGATTTGATATTAGCCATAATAATAATATTAGCATTAATTATATATTAACAAATTAAACAACTGATTATTAATTAATTTAATTAACTAATTACCATTCGAATTGTATGGTACGTACACGTTGCCCCCATAATTAAACCATATTAATCAGGACGTTAAATATAGTGTCGGCAAAACCCATAATTTATTAAATTTATCACAATAGTTGTAAATAAAATTAATATTATTTTATGTTAAAACGATAGTTTTATATGTATAAAATATTAAGTTAATGTATTGAATAACATAGTAAATGATATAATGATAATTAAGTGGCTCATGCGATAATTAACCTGCATTAACCGAAAAAGTATTGGTTTGAGGAGTAAAAAGATATGACGACATTAAATGTATAGTATGTGAATTTTCGTCGACATTATCATTGTCCTAATTTTAGACTCAATGGTGGCTCGGTGGTCCTTCAACTTAAAAACTTTTAGATTACATATTTAATTTGGAAGTGAAAGTGAAAAGTGAGAGACACAATAATAAACTTGTCTTGCATTAAGCTAATAATAAATCAAGAATTAATGATGCAAATGCTAGACGTGGACTCAACTCATTAACCACTATTAAAGAATATTAGATGCTATTTTCCACATGGTAAACTAAGTAGATAATATCATCCAAACGTTATTGTATGAACTAAGTTAATTGGTGTTACTCAACATGCATGGTTTTTGATTCGCTGAATTAGAGTAAATTATATTCTATGAGAAAGAAAAATATCTGAAATCTCTGTTGTAACAGTATTATTTTATTGTAATTAATTCTTTAATACGCAATTTTACATACCTTTTTATTTATGCCAAATATGCCAAAGTTAAGAGTAGGTTTGGTCACTAATTTGTCAAGCTGCACGTCTGTGTTTTTTTTTTTTTTTTGGGGGGGCGAGAGGAGAAACTGTCTAGTGTTTGGGTACTGTTTTAATTTTATTTTTTGGTATAATTGTCGAAAAACCTTTTTTTATCTATACCCATTTTTCAAAACCCTTTTTTTTTCACAATTTAGTCCACCTTTTAGAAATTCTGTTTCTTGAAATTAAACACACATTTAAGAAACCTTACGAGACAAATTAATTCACTACAAGATGTAAAATTTTTCTTTGTTCTTTCTTGATCATGAATAATAGTACTGTTATCAAGTCTGATACACCAAACATGATGGTACATTTTTGGACAAGTACGTAGTGTTTGCGCCCATTACGATTTACGAATGAACACCAAGATCCAACTAGCCCCTTTTCGTCACTGATATATAAATTAGTGTGGTTCGTTCAAGAAATTAGTACCTCCGATCCATCCATCTCTGAGATGTTTGGATTTTTCGATCAGTATTATATATATGGCATGTTATGAAATTTTTGTTCGTTAAGAACTAGGAAGATGGTGGTCTAGCTACAATATATATCAAATAGCTTAATTTTTCGTTAAATCCTAAAGATGATTAGTTGGAAGAATTAAGAAAGGTTAGATTCGAAGGAAAACCCAGATATATATTAAGTGCCCTTCATCATCATTATTTCTAAAGAATACAAATACAATGGATCATGAAACCCTAAAAGTTCTCAATGTGTCTTGTCTTTTTTCTAGTGCACTAGAAATCTCACTTTTCATCACTAATCAGAGCACCAGAAAATTAACCCAAACTCCCCATTAATTATTACAAGAAAAAGACGTCCACGTACGCATGTTCACACACAAAATTACACAATCCAGAGCATACTCGAGTATCAAATACTAAATACTTTTAGCCACTAAATGCTAATCATGCTAATCACCAACATAATCAGAGTTGAATTAGACATTAATTAAATGATATATATTCGAACTGATATTTATCAGTTTAAACATTTAAATTAATTAAATTATTTAATTACATAGAAGCGCGGAGAGAGAGACAGTAAAGTTCATTAGTTTGAACCTAATTGCCACACCATTTAAATGGATCGACAATCTTTGCATTAAGTTTTGTTGAGAGAAAAATAGATCATGCCTACACCTGAAGAGGAGCGTAAAAAATCTTAGTTAAGTGGCATATATTTAGGAGTAATATTTATCTCCTCCCCCGTAGGGGAGGATAAGGGGTGGCCCAACTTGACGTGGCATTGCCTTGTTAGTCGGCAGAGTGATGATATGTCACTGCCACATTATTATTTTCAACAAACATATGAAGACGTGACAGTGCTATTGCATTATCAATCTGACTAATGTGAAACCGGGCTATATATGCATTTAGGTTAAAGAGGACAAAGAAGGATCAGTCCACAATTTGGTTGCAGCAAGGACCCCCCCACACACGCACTGTGACCAATGGGGTCGTTGATATATGATTGAAGATGAAAGAGTGCTGGCAGAAGCATACATGATCCGGTTTTCAAGTATTTATATGTTTTCTTTGACATGCATCATATTGTCTGCATTTTTTGTGGATATGATGAAACTTTTTGAGCTTCGACTCCATACATAATGTGTCCCAATAACAGAAGAGGGCCCCAAAAGTTTCTTGATGGGTTAGCTGGATTCATTTGGTTGGTTAGAGTTAAAGTTGATCCTTAATTTTCTAGATCATGTTGGTGGCTAAAATTAATTAATCAATTCCGAGTGTTTGAGCGACAAAGAAGATCACACGAAACTTTTTTTTTTTTTTTTTTTTTTTTTAACATTTCATTCTGGCGAATTGACAGTGTGGACGCGTATTTTGGTATCATATATTATTTGACTAGCTACATGACAGTTTCTATTAAATTTAATCAGCGAATGCATAAGTGGCGATGGATTAATATAATAAACTAATAGAAGTTTGATTACTAATGATTTTTGTTTTAAAACTGCGAATTATTTCGAGTTGCGGAGTGTTTTCGTACATTTACATCACAACTATCTCTTTAATTAGGTAACATTGTATGTTTTGTAATATACGTTATTAATCATCATCACTTAATATATCACACATGGGCGGAGGTGGGAGAGTTTGCTTTGGTCGAGAAACAACCCGATTCCAAGTCCCAGTCCATGTTTTGTTTTTATTTTTCTTTTATTTTTCTCTTTTTTGTTATTTCCATTATATTTTTTTCATATTTTCATTTTAATCAAAATTTAACAACTACATCTTTAACATTGTATGTTTTGTAATATTGTTACTAAATTATATATCATCACTTAATATATCACATGGGCGGAGGTATGAGAGTCGGCTTTGGTCGTAGCCAGCCCAACTCCAAGGCCCAGTCCAAGTTTTACTTTTTGGTTTTCTGTTTTTTCCATTTTTTTTTTCATTTGAATCAAAATTTAAGTATCTAATTAAAATAATTTGGTGATAAATACATAAATCAAACCATCTCAACCACATATTTCTTACATGTTAGGTTGTTATTGTTTCTCGCTCGTGTTGCGCACAACAACGAACAATCAGTTTGGACTCAGACAGAAATCTCTTAAAACAAAGTTCAAATGAGACGTATTTGTTATTGAAAACTTATGGGGAAATTATAATTTGTCTCCAAGGGAAACAAGCCCACAAATTTGAGTAAAGAAAGTACTTGAATGTAAAAGGCAAAATGTTTGGTTGGTTGGAAAGCTTATAAACTCATTCTTTTCAAATAAACTATATTTGGTTGGAAGAGCTTAATTATTTGAAAAGCTTTTTTTTATTAATTTTTCAAATAAGCTCATGAGCTTTTCATTTTTCATTCCATTTTTATCATTTTCTTTTTGTAAAAAAGAAATATTACTATTTTAAATATATCATTTTCGGTCATTTTATATTTATGACTTAGTTTTTCAACTAATTTTGCCTAACATTAATATTTAAATCAGTTAACTTTTCAATTATCAGTTATAAACTATAAGTCATAAACTCTTAGTTAGTTTATCAGCTTATTTTACCAAACACACCCTTATTGTTGAAATCACATTACATGGTTTCAATCACTCTTCAAATTTAAAAAGTAATTTTTAGCTAAATAAATAGTTACTCAAGCGATACTTTTTATATTAATAATCACTAAATTAATTAGTTTTTCTGTAAGCCATGTCAAGAATATTCTACAAAGATTAAAAGTTACTATTTCACACTTACTCGATCTAAACCACATTCTTGAATAAAAGTTATGTTATATTTGTCCATGAAGTAAGCCACACATTTTTAAACAAAAATCATTTTTCTTTTGACAATAAGTCTTGTTAAACGAGCTCTAAATTCGAGTATAATTCGTCCACGGTAAAAATTAAACACTACACGCAAAGATATTCTACTTCAAATCGATTAGAGAATATAAAGAATTTAGCCAAAATTCAAAAAGAATTTAATGAAGTTAAAATTTACTAATTTAAATCATTGATAGTAAGTATTAATCTATCTATTAAATATATGAAAATAGAAGTGAATTTGCTTCTTTTTCCCACCTATTTCCCTTTTTTTATCAAGATTTTTTAATTTATATTTTTATAATTTTTCGGTTGATTACATCATTTATTTTATTTAAAATTTTTAATTTTGTTGGAGGATTATGTTGGATATACGTACATATTTCAAATTATGCCAAATCATAGTTCGAATTACATTGAAATACAATTCCCTGAATCAAATTCGAATTTAGATTTATCCACTTGTATTCGTATTCGAATTATTATTATTAATAGGCCAATCAAATTAAACTATTTGAGTTATCCAGAAAAAATAAAATTTACTATATCAAATTCAGATTCCACAAATCAAATTGAGTATATCAAACTGTGGGATTAATTTTTTATTCTTATTTTCTTTATGTAATAGAAGCAGCCGTTCGGCTGCTTCTCGGCTGCAATTAATCGAAGCCTCATGGCTTGGCTGCAATTTGAATTGCAGCCAAGCCATATTTTATATGTCTTTTATTTTGTTTTTAAATAAAATTTATAAAATAAATAATTATTGGTATTTTAGTTTATCAGATTTGACAATTTTTTGCTTAACATTAATTATATCTCATTTTTTTCCCTCTTTTAATATTACTTATTATTGAAAACTAATTAACATATTTATCTTATTAGAATAAATACAAAATGCACATATCATGTTTTTTCAATTAATTTTTCCTTTAAGTTTTTATTTTATTTTTTGTTTATTGGTATGAACCTTTGATAGATTGCATCATGTATCCATTTTGTTTCATCATTTTTTTATTTGCTTTTATCATTAATTTTTATTTCTTACACTTCATTTGAGTTTTGGTATTGACTTACTAGTTTTGTGAACTAGTAATTGATAAGTTAGATTGTATTTGATTTACATCACTTATTAATTTGTTAGTTAATTTTAATTATTTTTATTTCATACATGCATCGCCATGGATAGCGAGTGTTATAACAACACAGTCAACACTCACGTGCATGTTAGAAAATTATTGACATAAATATATGTTTTAGTTAAATATTTTAATTTTACGTTTAATCAAATACATAGATGGCACATCAGCTGCTTGACATTGTGAAGGACAATGTCTAAGTCTAGCCCATAAACTACAAAACTGACACTGCCAAGGCCAAGGAGACAATTTGCTAAGAAAATATTGGAAAATGTTTGTTTGTAAGAATGTAAGATGGATAGGCCTGAGGCTTTCTGGGGCTCCAGTCCACCCGAGTCCTCTACGGAGCTCTAGTCCACTCTTGAGTATTCTACGGATCCCAACAACGGTTTCTCTGTATAGGATGTGTCTGTTTTGAATACTAGTAAATTTGAGTATTTTGTATTTCGTACAGGAAAAGATGTTTTTGTTGCTAGCTTTCTGCTTTTCTTTGAAAAAGTTATCATTTGAGCAAAATTGTCTAAGAAACTATCACTGGTATGGGATGAAACTTCATATCTTTGGATGGCCATATCATATCTTCGGCTAAGGATTAAGAGCATCGCCAATGCAGGTCCTGGATTGCTGCTGACGTGGATTCATTTTTGAAACACAATAAAAAAAAGGGTCCCGCCACTTTGTATTTATTAATATATATTTTCATTTGTTTTCACTTTTTTTCATTGTTTCACGTGCAATGTCTAAAATCCGCATTCAACTTCACATCTTTGAATATTATTTTATCATTATTTTTTAATTTATTTTATTTCTCTCTTTTTCTTTCACTTTTCACTCTATTTTTTTCATATATATCCTTCTATTCATCAATCATTAAAATAATTATTTTGTCTCTATCTCTATTTTCCACATCATCTTCACACTTCACATCCCATTGCAGATGCTCCATCAGATTCGGTCAGCATCACTAGTAAGTCACTCTAGCATGGCTTCCAAGATTGGTGGCCTTCTATATCCTCCTCTATTAGAAAGCAAACTGGTAAGAAAAAATCTTAAAGAAAGTGCCAAAACAATAAATGGAGAGTCAAAGGTTCAATATTCCTCGAGGAATAGTTACTTTATTAAATATAATTTCCTTTTGAGATAGCTACAAGTATATACAAGTCAACATCACACACTTGTTACACTTATGGTGTGTTTGATTCAACCTAAAAATAGAGCATTGAAAATGTTTTCTCATCTCAACACTAGTTGTTTTACTTTTCTAAAAAAAAAAAGGGCCAAATTTATGCTTTATAGATTTATACATGGAAAATATTTTTCAAGAAAAAATTTTGATCAAACACACAAGTGGGAAAACTTTTTTCCTTTAAAGTGACATTTTCCATGCAAAAGGCATATCAAACAGACCCTTAAATTTTTAATTTTACTTGTTATTTTCATGTTAAATCATTAAATGAGGGATAAAATTAGGAATTTAAGTATATGATAAGTGTACGATAATAATTTGTGTATACTTATAGAATTTTTATTTCTTTTTCTGCTAGAAGCTACTTATAAAAGTTACAAATTTGTTTTATGTTAGCCATCAAACTTAATTTTTTCAATTCGTTCACTTACAATTTGTTTTTAGCTAAGACCTCTAAGTTTAGGTATTGTTTGGGGTCACTAGTACTGCAGTAACTTTTGTAATTCAGAGCAAAAATACTCAGAATACATCCAAGAATTTGTTATGAATAATAATTGAAGAATAATTATTAGGTGTTATGAATAATTGAGAATAATTTGGTGGTTATGAATTATGAGGAATAATTTGGTGGAGGAATAATTTGGTGGAGGAATAATTTGGTAAAAGGTGTAATTATTATATGTGAATGACTATTATACCCTTGATGAAATTATGTAATTACGGTTATACCATTCGAAGTTTTCCTATAAATAGGGCTTCAGTTATTAATGAAATTCATTCCTGAGAATTCCTTAGAATTCATTCTCTCTAAATTCTCTCTATTATTTCTATACTTTTATAACACGTTATCAGCACGAATCTCTAACCCTTGGAGTAATATGAAAGAAGTATGCTTTCTACAGATCTTATAGATGATCTTCTCAGATTTAAACCTGGATTATTACGAATGAATTAATTCATCCTCATCAATCCTAAATAACTCTCTCTCTTTGCAAATACATCATTGAAACTTCCTTTGTTCATATTCCTCTCCCACAATTTCTCATTCTACACAACCCGCTGAGATTCGAAATCCCAAAATTGGAAGAATGGAGTCCAAAGAATTTTCCGATCACGTAAATGCATTGCAAGTAAATCTCATCCATGGAATAATTAGAAAGGGAAAAAAGGTAAATCATATGATTTTATAATATAATAATATATTAAACTATAACATTCGTTTCATCGAGATATAAGGAGCATACATTATCAAAATCAAATTTTCTCGACTCCATTATACTCGATTTAACGAGAGCTTCGATTTGACACAAACATTGATAGGGTAATAACTCGTTTTGAAATATGTTATTATCAAACTTTCAAAATTTACAAATCGGTACACTAACTTTTGAAAAAGTTACAAAATAGTCCTTGAACATTTTGATATTGATAAATTGAAGTAGAAAGGAGATAATTTTCAATCGTAAAACATTGATAAAATATTTTTGACAATTTTACCTTTGCGAATTGGAATGGACAATTTTACCCTTAGGGTAAAACCGACCTAATTTTGACGACAGTGAAAAATGGATAGAATATTCATGAAGAAATTCTAAATTCATTGATTATATAAAATGGCTTGAAGTCCATTTGAGTTAAAAGATCGGAATATTATTTTAACTCCCGAAGAATTCAATTACATAATGTACTTATTCTAGAAGGATAAGTATGCTCTTGTAGAAGTAATGAGTATTTGTTCTAGAAGAACAAATTTGCTCCCGTAGAAGCAGTTCAATATTTAATTCTCGCACTTTATTTACTACAATTTAATTACTGCAATACCTCCTACTTGATGATGGGTTCAAACCGTCACTAAACGGAAGGTTTTATATATTTCTGCACTTTATATGCTAAGTGATGGGTAATACCTTCTACTAAGCAGATCCTACTCCTGAAGAAGTAGTTAAATATTATGCAATTTAATTCTTGCTATTTAAATTAGTAGATTTATATTTATTGCAATAATTCCCATAAGGTAGGTTCGACCACCTATTGGAGGAAATTTAATTTTGCAATTTAAATTTATGCACTTTATAGTTTGAGTATATTTCCAATGTGGTGGGTAATACCACACGATTGGTGTGCATATTTCCAATGTGGTGGGTTATACTACACGATTGGTTATAACGAATCCTACTCCAGAAGAAGTAGTTGATCAAATATTCTAATCATACTCTCGAAGAAGTAGGCGATGAGAATAAAATTACTTCTTCATATATACCGAATATGAATGGAGAAAATTGAGCAAGTGGTACTTGAAGTTACCATTGGATAAATAGACGAAAGTAAAATGCTGAATAGATCCCATGTTGATAAATCAAAGATAATATATCGCATGGAGAAATTATATGAAGTAATCTCATCGATGATATGAGATTGTATTAATATGAGAATAAAATGCTCTTGAAGAAGCATAATCACTAGATTTGTATTTGAATAAAGCGAATATGATATTATTATTACTCAGGAAGAAGTACAAAAGCTTGATCGAAGTGGAACATATTGAGAATATCAAAGATGACATTAAACACTCGAAAATATAGAAATGCAAAAGAATATACATCTTGAATCCATAAATAAGGGATGCGTCTCAGAGTATAAATACTTGTAACTCGCCACCATCAACATTAGGATTCATAATGAAATATTTAAAGGATCCGAATTTCTTTTTCGCTTGACACGATGATGCTGTGATCGACGGACACAGGCTTCCACAGATTCTTGAACATATGCATGAAATTTGATGAGTAGTTCATCAACGATACTAGCGAAAATAAGTATTTTTCTCATTGAATGAGAGATAAACTTATTATTTACACTCGATCTAGAAACGCTAGTAAGCCATCAAAGAAATTATTAATATTCAACAAACCTATTGGTTTGACATGAAAGTTCCACTGTGCCAAATTATATTGAATATTTCCTCCAGGTGTGTTGTAGCCACTGGAAGGACAATGAAAGCATCACTATTATTCATCATATACATCATGCGGTTGTGGATGGATTGCGCTTGTAGCCCCAACCCCGCTTGGACCCATGGTAGAACTAGCTCCAATTCGAGTATTAGATCCAACTAGATGGAAAGGTATTACGCTCAAACTCTTATTCCCCATGATTGTGCGGCCATTATAAGTCTAGCTAAAAGTTTGTTATTGGTTCCTCGTATAGTATATTGATTTCTTGTCTCCTAACTCTTTTCGAGTTGGTTTGCCATATCCACATATTGGATATGGCCTACGATTAGATCCACCAAGAATACATACGGTTTTAATATGGCGAGGTAAAAGGCGACTTGTATGAGATGATTCTAAAATCTCCACATCCATCTCTACTCCTATCTCTCTTTTTGCACTATATTTTCAACATGAGAGATATATGAATCCTCTATTTAAAGAAAAATTTTAAAACCAATAATTGAGTGCACTATTTACTTTTTGACAAATATGAAAGAAAAAGCGAAATTTTTCTTTAGTGATATGACATATAAATTTATCATTGATTGAAAAATAATATATATCTTAAAATTGAAAAACGATATTTACAAATAAAGAAATATATTGATCTTTGTTATTACAGAGCTTTCTTACATAAATATGGGAAAATCATTATGCTAAATTTTTCTACTAAATTTACAAACTGGATCTTCTAAAGTAAGTTTTTCAAGACTGTAACGCGCTTTGTTGATCTTTGAATTTGGCCCATAAGGCCATTAGCTCACCTTATGCGTGTCCACTAGGATGTGTCTCAAGAGCACATTGAATATCATCCAAAGGCTCCTTACTCAATCCATCCTTAATGAATGCTATTTTATCTTCTCGATTTACGGACAAGTACCCCCACGATTTACATCGAGTGTCACATGTCCACCAAGAGCACACTTGTAGCATCCTCCTAATCTTTTGCTCTCCGTTTCTTTGAAAAACTACTTTTACCCATACCGGACATGTATTTAGAAGGAATTGAAACCTCACGGATAATCGAACCTTTGCTTCAATCAAGTATCGGATATCTTGTGGGATACCCTTATTCATTAGCATCCTTAATCTTTTCAAATTTACATCGATAAATCCTTTTTAGGGATTTTTGATCGGTAGTGATGGATAGTATTTTCAAGATTTGAGAGCATATGATCCATTATAATGTATAGACCCTTGTTAGGATGAATTTTGTAATAATTTTGATGATTTATTTATAGAATAATACGACGCGTATGAAATAAGACTGATTTTAAATAAAGCGTAAGAGCTACGATTTGAATTAAATAATAGTCGGATGTGATGCGATGAGATGTAACTCCGTGTTTGAACAGTAGTAGACAATAATGTCACCAAAAGATGATGGAATATGTCGGTGAATTGTTTCTATGATAAATCATGTTGAGCACTATCTGAGATACTAGTGAAATCGATATAAGAATTTCTTGAACTAGAAGTTCAATAATACTCGTTTGCAAAACCGGATGACCATCAGGTTTAAATAATTATTGAAATCAATATTTCAAGTGAAGAATTAAAAGAATTCTTCAATGATTGTTCTCGATAAATGATGAAATCATTACTAGCCAATATTGGGAATAAATCCCAAATATATCCGGAATAAAGGATGAGAAATATGGGCCCACTTCATCCTCCATGTGGACTACTAGATATTATGATATGGATCCACTAGATAGTCACATGTGTATATGATTGAAATTTCTGAAATATTTGCTCACGGTATGAGCATGATTTTCAGATTTAATGATAAAGCTAGTAAATGTATATCCCAATACTTGAATAAATCCCTGAAGGATTTAAGTATGCATGATACAAGTGGGGATATTATATGGCAAATTATTTAAAGTCCTCAAATAAATTGCCGATATAGAAATAGAATACAAACGGTCTAAAGAATTCCCATATTAAAAATTTGAATGATGAGAACATATATGATTAAAATAATACCAACTGTATGAGTTTTGGTGTTCTAAATTTTCTCAAGATGAGGGAGTATTAAAGATTGAAAATGATATGTGAAATGCATCATGATATATCCTCAAAATTAAAATATGAACTTGAAGTTCAAAGATGCATAAAAGATGCTATGAACAATCACATATATCAGTTAAGATGCTTTGATAAGTTAGCACGCCAGAAGCGTTGATATTATGAGATTTCCCCAAACATATATATCAAAGCAAATTATAAAAAGATGGTCTTAATAACTTGAGGCATATGCTCTTGAAGAGTATATAGACATAACTATATTGTGTAATCCTACAAGAGGATTGATAATGAGATATCTCGATAAGTTATGTCGATATGGGGAAAGAAATGAAATTGAAAAGTGTCGACACGATATGCAAATGTAGCGCTACATATGATCAATGATAATGAAAATATTGAGATATGTTGAAGATGATAACTGGTGAATGTGAAATCCTTGATTTATGAGATGATGAGATGATGATGACTGATGGTTAAGTTTAAAGATAAGCATGGTGGTCATTATATGTTGCATGCTCATGAAAGTTAAATTACCGATCGTGTATGTAGTACCGAAAAGAAAATTAAAGGATCGGGTGAGCTAAGCTCGTGTTTATAAGTACCCTAAAGGGGGAGCTAAGCCCCTCGGAATGAAATAACCTATTAAGTGAGTATTAAATATTAAATGATATATTTTAAGTGTTAGTTAGTTATGAAGGTTTACTTATATGTTTACATGTTTTTACGATGAATTTATATGTTTTAAAATTGTGTATTTGGAGACATGTGTTCATGGTGAATGTTTTGTAGTTGTGTAAGAAAATTGATGCACTCTAAATGAACGAAGAGTATAAAACCAATGTATATGATACTCATACAAATGTATGAAAGATTTTTGAAATGCTTGCAGCATACTTGTATAAAATACGCGTTGCACTCTTTTTCCCTTGACTGAGATTTTATCCCATTGGGTTTTCCTAGCAAGGTTTTTAATGAGGCAACTTTAATAGCGTATTCACATGAATAATGTACTCTTTTTCCTTCATTATGGTTTTTCCCACTGAGTTTTTCCTAATAAGGTTTTAACGAGGCATATTCATGATATATTGAGAACAATAGGAGAAATTGATACAGTGTATATATTGGATCAAGTTATAATGGAGCTAATGCTTTAGATCCAAACGATGATGATATTGAAATCATTTACTGTAAGTAAAGATATCGATTCTCAAGATATGAAATCAAGCGGAGCAAATTGTACTTTTTCCTTCGATCAAGTTTTTTCCCACCGGGTTTTCTTGACAAGGTTTTAACGAGGCAAAGACATGAATACTCCTATCTGTTGGTAGACATCGGGGAGCAATGTTTTGATGAAGCAAAGATATAACCACTCCAAGCTATCCCGCAATCGGTTTGGAAGTTTTTCCTCCGGGTTTTTCTCCAAACAGTCCGTAAGACATTTGTATTAATAGTCATTCAAGAGTGTTATGAATAATAATTGAAGAATAATTATTAGGTGTTATGAATAATTGAGAATAATTTGGCGGTTATGAATTATGAGGAATAATTTGGTGGAGGAATAATTTGGTAAAAGGTGTAATTATTATATGTGAATGACTATTATACCCTTGATGAAATTATGTAATTACGGTTGTACCATTCGAAGTTTTCCTATAAATAGGGCTTCAGTTATTAATGAAATTCATTCCTGAGAATTCCTTAGAATTCATTCTCTCTAAATTCTCTCTATTATTTCTATACTTTTATAACAGAATTCACTCAGAATACATCCAAGAATTCATCATCTGAGAAAAACTGCTATTTGTAAATTGTAAAGACAAAATACCCAAATAGTATAATATGACTATTTTGTAACCGTTGAATTTAAGTATTATTACTTGTATTTAGAACAAAAAAAATAAATTTTAATCATCTGCAACTTTAATAAGAGAGTGAACAAATTGCAATTTAAAAATGAAAACACGTTCAACTCATCAATCTTCTCTTTAATTTATTGAAAAAATGATTTTCATTGCTGAGAAGTAACTAGCTAAGATTTGCACTAGTGATCAATATTATACATGGCTTTGCTCAAGCGCTCCTAGGAGTTACGACACTTTGGGGTATTTTTTGAACACATACCACCTCCACTTTGAAACTAAAGATCAGATTTAATACAGCGAGACAAAGTTCCAACATGTCGAAAAGTTTTCCAACGACATCGTTTGCTGCCAGTGGCCACCGGCCAAAGTTTCTCTAGGCGTGCCATAGTTACGGACTCAAGGGGAGAGCTTGAACAAAGCTAATATTATACAAAGTTTTATTATGATCCTAGCAAGTTTCTCTGTGCAATTATAATATAAAACTAGCATTTCTCTCGTGTAATGTATGAGATAATTAAGATGATCTATTTATAGAAAATAATATTAACATAAAATAAAAATAACAAAGCATATATCATATTATCGAACCATTATTTTGTAATGAAAAATGTCATAACAGTTGCCGTAACTGATAATTTTAGGCAATAACAAAATATTTGGGATCAAAATTTAGACAATACCTATTTGAATAAAAAGAAATGCTCATATTATAATTTTTCCAAAATTTTTTTATCATTACTGTCATTCAGGCAGGTAAAGCTACGATGATATTTTTAAACACAAATTTTTGAATATTAAGTTTTGGAGAATTTATGCACTGTGGATTAATGTACATTGTATACAATGATAAGATCTCTATATAAAATATTTATAGGTAGAACTTTGCATATTGATTTTTCAATAGAAAAAATTTGTGCCAAATAATTGAGAAAAAATTAAAAAAAATCGCTAATACATGCAATACTAAATATAAAAAAATATAAAAAATTAATTTTTGATACTTGTAATTTTTTTTGAAAAAAAATAAAGAGATGATTAAATGATAATTTTAATAATTATTTTTTTCAGTGGCTTGCGAAATGATAAAATAGGTCATGAAAGTTATCGTTTTCTATTTCTTTTTCTATTTAATTAATTATTCATTATATATTTAATTATTTAACTACTCACTATTTGACATTAAAAAATTACCCACCATTTGAACCGCTTAGTGTGTACTTACCCATGAAAATTATCTAAAACTACCATTTTAACGTGATCAAAATAAAAAAGAGGTTTTTATTTAAATTTTTAAATACATATAAAAAGATTTTTTTTTGTAAATCAGAAAACCACTGTCTAAGTGGCAACCAACTTGGTACTTCAACTTTTGTTAATAAATAAATAAATAAATATATATAATTAATTAATTAAAAAATAATTAATTAAAATATAATATTAAAAAATTAAAATATATGTAGAAAATATCAATTCTCATTTTCAAAATTAATTTAATAGGTATTACAAATTATAACTTTGATCGCTTATCACATTTTTATTAATGTATGCAACACTAAATATAAAAGAATTAAAAAAACTATATAAATTAATTCAAAATTTCCAATACATATGAAAAATAAAATACATATAAAAACAAAATACCGAAAAATAACACCAAATGAGAAAACTACAATAAATTAAATTATAAAAGTAGTTAATCCATATAAAAACAATGCCAATTATGGTATTGCCACTTAAACACTTTGATCTTTGCCTAGGTGACTCTTTTATTTTTATATATAATTAGATATCAGTCTGTTTACAACAGAACTCAAAAACCAAGCAAATTCTTCAAAATCTGCAAAATTTCTTCAAATTCTTGCCCCAAAATCTGTCAAAATCAAAATTTATGGTCAAATTCACCGCAAAAAACGATATACTTGTACATGTTATAAAAGCTAGCTTAAGCCTCTCTTAGGCTTGAAGCTTGACTTTGTTGTTTCGTCGCACTTCAAGCTTTTTATGCTTAGATTCGCTTAAATTTGCTTAACCGCGTAAAAATTTAAAGTTTGGTCATATTATTTCACCACGTTTTATATTGTTTAGAGCACTGAAACTATTCACAATAAATTTTGAGTAAGCTTTGTTTATTCGAATTATGTGTAAATTGTGTGGTTGAAAATTGGAGATTGTATATTAAAAAATGTAAGGTAACTGTGTATGATTGAAAATGAAGGGGGGAGAATTTTATTTTATTTTTATTTTTTTAAATTTGCTGAATCAAACATGCCCTGAGCAGGCTATTATTATTTTATACGTAAAATACATGAAAATTGTTTTCGATCCAAAAAACTGTTCATTTCTCTCTCTTTCGGATCGTTAATGGAGACTCCTATCTCTGCTTAACCTTTCCTTAACGGTCTATCTTCACACATTCATGCTCCAATCAAGTGGTATGCAAAACCCTAATCACATTATGTTTTCATTTATTCACATTTTTTGTTTAGATAATGATGCTGATTCCATTTCGATCTGATCTGAATTTACATCTGGTCATTAATTTATGTCTTTAATTTTGAATTATCTTTTGTTAATTTATGATGTCGTGCTGCAGGTTTGATTTGATCTCCTCGGTTACTTTAATTCTTTTCTAATCGGCATTAATGAGGATTGAAACATTCGAAGCTTTTCATTAGGAGTGGCAGTTAATTCATAGTTGAAGGACCTTTTTTGTGATCTGAATTTGGCATCTAGCAGCAGATTAGACAACTCTGTGGTAAAATTCGGATCTTCAGTGCTTGGTATTGTTCGGGTTTCCAATGCCAGTAAAGATTATTCGTAGGGGTGATCCAATAATATATGAAATACTGTATCTGATTATAGGTTACCATTTTGGAGCATATCGAGATTAAAATCGAGTAGCAGACTGGAAGGGGTGGTTTTTTGTTTGATATTAGTTTAGGAGGATTTTATAGATTGGACATGAGAAGATCTTGGTTCAATAAACTGCACCTCTTTTTTGGCCCTAGACCGCCACTGATCTGGTTACTTCTGTTTCTAGTTAGTATCTTAGTTTTAATTACATTATTCAGATCGTCTTCATCTATAGTATATGATTCTGTCAGTGCTTCTGTCAGACCTGACATTAATACAAACTACAGAAGGCTAAAAGATCAAACGGTGAGTGATTATCTGGAATTGAGAAGTCTAGGAGCTAATCGTGTTAGGGATTTTGGTCTTTGTGGCAAGGATCGAGAACATTATGTGCCTTGCTACAATGTAACTGCAAATTTGCTAGCTGGTTTTAAAGATGGAGAAGAGTTTGATAGGCATTGTGAAGTGTCACAAGATCAACAGCATTGTTTAGTTCGTCTTCCTAAGGATTATAAGATTCCCCTGGCCTGGCCACTCGGTAGGGATGTTATATGGAGTGGAAATGTGAAGCTAAGCAAAGACCAATTCCTTTCATCTGGCAGCATGACAAAAAGGTAATTCTTATTGATCCAAGTTAGCAATCTTCTGACCGTGCTTGGAAAGTTTTGAATTAACCATTTTAAACACAAGAAAGATAAAAAATCAAAAGATTTCGGTATTGAAATGTGCTCACTTGTATTATTAGTATGCGCTCACACAAAATCCATGGTCACCGTGTTTAGCGAGGTAAATGCTGTAGTTTTGACTTTTAACCCGTTCTTGTCATTGTTCACCGTTGCAAATTTATAGGCTAATGTTGCTGGAAGAAAATCAAATTTCCTTTCACTCAGATGATGGGATGATTGTTGATGATGTCAGAGATTATTCTCACCAGATTGCAGAGATGATAGGGTTGGGTAGTGATGCCGAATTTCTCCAAGCTGGTGTAAGTTTTTCTGCTCTATTTTAGAAAGACTAAATTGGGTATGGATGTGTATTACTTTCTGAGTTGAAGCATAAGTTCCACACGTTTTAAACATAAAGGTCTAGACAAACCAATGAAATTTTACGAAATCACTGGAGGAAATCGAAGAACATAAGATGCTCGTAACAAACCATAAATCATCTTTATAATCCATGCTAAAATTACAAAATGAACAGTTTTAACTTTATCACAAAAAAAAAAAAAATTATATTAGTATCGTATAGCAGGATAGTAATATGGAATTAAAAGAAGAATCTAGAGGCATTCTGAACGGTTACTACTGATTGTATCTTTTAAGTAATTGCCAATATAATTGAGGGCTTGTTCTATAGATAATATTATTGATTTGCTCGAACGACGTGTTAGATGTGTGGTTGAAAATTGGGGAAAATATATGAAAAAATATAAAATGATTGTATGAGTGGTTGAAAATGATGAGAGAGAAAAAGTTAGTGGAAGTTAGAGGAGTTTTATTTTGTATAGAACAAACCCCGACTCTCCCGTTATCCTCCCTCTTACTGTGTGTTTCTAACTTTCATGTGATTCTTTGTAATTATTAATTTGTAATGGTGATTTGTCCATGGAAAATACCCATAAAGTGTCTAATCTGTTTCTAAAAAGCCTAGAAAAGACAAGACAATGAGTGCTAACCGTAGCCACCCTAAGGTATAGTTGGCTATGTCTTGAGGTGCAGAGCTCAGTAAGTCGGATGTAAGCCACGAGAATGGCACTTAGGCATTTAAAAATATTAGGTTTTGTGTACTTTCAGGAAGAAGATATTTCCATGTTTGGCAACATTACCATTTCATGTTGTATTATTGCTATAAATGGCACTGTGCTCACATATCAAGCACACATTGAGAATAATCTAGAATAGGGTACAAAAAAGAAAACTAAGTGCTGCACTTTGCTAACAACATCAAAATCACTACTAATAGTCTCAATAAAAAAGGCTTATGTTTGGCACTTCCCAAAGCATAAGTCTTCTATAGCTTTGAGAACAACGAATACTTGTATCTTTAGTTTTGGTGTACTTCACTGGTTTTTGACAGTGCAGTGAGTGTCTCTCAATTAATATATAATGTAAAAGTTCTCTAATTGTCTCATTAAATACATTTTACACTAGAAACAGTACTTATATGAGTTATATCTTTGCTTTCTTGTTACTGGAAGATATTTACAAGCAAACTATTTCCTCTCTTGAAAAACTTTCCACTGCTGAACTACAGGTGCGGACTGTTCTAGATATTGGCTGTGGGTTTGGTAGCTTTGGTGCGCATTTGCTCTCACTCAAGTTAATGCCTGTTTGTATTGCATCATATGAGTCAACAGGTAGCCAAGTTCAGGTAGCCCTTGAGAGAGGTCTTCCTGCAATCATAGGCAACTTCATCTCGAGACAACTCCCATTTCCATCCTTGTCATATGACATGGTCCACTGTGCTCAGTGTGGCATTATCTGGGATGACAAAGGTATTCCCGACATTTTGGCTACTTTGACTTTTGTTTCCCATTGAAATCATCATTTTAAAGATAGGCTTGCCTTGCTTTTGGATGAAGCAAACGTAGTTGGTTTTTCTCATTACGAATATTCGTTTTTGTTTTATTAGTTTCCCTGTGGGCTATAAGAATCTTTTCCATGCAAGTGTTGTCTGTAATTTTACCAATATGGAAATACTTTAACTTTTAAGCCTGACTTACATACTTGTTGGCACTCTGCACTCAATCCCCTTACAAAATAACATGTGCAGATTGACCTTCCTCTTTATACCCATTTGGAGGAGGGATGATGGATATTTCTTTTGATAATTATTTTCGTTGTGATTCTCTTCATTATCTTTATCTTTTAGGAAGCCCTCTGGTGACTGTTCATAGTGAAAAACGAAGTATGATTTCTGTTGATAATTGACACTGGCCTAAAATATCTGTACATGATATTGAGTTGAATACAACACAAAACCTTTCTTCACCGGATTCAAATGGGAAGTTCAACTAACATTAAGCAGTGTGAGAAGGAAATTAGATCTTCCAAATGTATGTTCTTTTTTTGTTTTTAGTTAAATTTTATATGTCATGGGTTATAAAATTGACTGGCACTTTCTTCCTGTTGCCTTGAGATTGTGTTTAAGCTTGCCTGTAAAGGCTCTATATAATTAATGAGAAGACAACTGTTATGGTATGTATATTTCTGTAAAATTTGGACAATCAGCATTGTTTCAATTGCATCAATCTAGTAATATTTGCATTTTCCCACCCCATCTCATTTTCAGTGAAAAAAACTATGCGGTATGCTTACCACAGTGGCACAGTCATATACAGTAGTCAAGGGCTTTACAAACCATAGCAGCATCTTTTTGTTAGGATGATAATCATTATCTTTACGGGAAGAATATGTGTTTGTTTGTCTTAACCACACCGCGCCCCCCCCGGCCCATATATATATATATATATATATATATATATATATATATATATTTTAGAACACCAAAATGGGATATGTGTTTTAGTATTTTCCAGCTCAATGTTGCTTGATACTGAAATGCTTTCTGCTTAGAAGTATCCTTGGTTTTTGTTACATACAAACTTGTAAGTGGGATGCATGGATACTATGTGGAGGGGAAAGAGAGCAAGTTTTTTACTATACATATACTAGTGTTGAATATAGAATTAAATGGCGAAAGCTCTTCATGCGTGGTGGAAGAAGGCCGTCACATTGGCCAGGGGAGTTTTTTTTGTGATGCAGTTGAAGACAAGTCTGAACCCATCCAAGATACATCAAGTGGTGAGGCAAGTGAGTCGGATTGGAACCAGTTATCCAACTCGATGGGTAAACTGGGCACTAAGGTGACTCCGAACAGTAGAGTGGTGGCCAAGAGTGGCAAGTCAGTCCCGGTTTCATCTAAAAAGAGCAGGGAGCTTAAGAAATTGACCTTCAATGTCAACTACGAGACAGGCAGGAGCAAGAAAGGGGAGTCTGGTAGTCTCCAATGAAGATTCTAACATGGAATGTGAGGGGCACGGGGAGTGCGGAAAAAAGAAGGGCCATTAAAACCACTATTTGTAAGATTAATCCAGACTTGGTTGTTCTACAAGAGGTGAAGAAGGAGAAGGTTGATAGGAGTTTTGTGGGGAGCATTTGGAGGTCTCGGTTTAAAGCTTGGTCTCTGCTCCCAGCTCTTGGCACATCAGGAGGCACACTGGTGATATGGGACACTAGGAGTATTACTGTCCTTGACTCGTTGCTAGCAGACTTCACTGTTTCTATTCGTATTCAGGCTGAAGGGAAGGAACCATGGTGGTTCTCCGGGGTTTATGGCCCATGCAGAACCAGTGAAAGATCAAATTTTTGGGATGAACTGGCTGGACTTAGTTCCATCTGTGGGGATAAGTGGTGTCTCGGAGGTGATTTTAATGTGGTTAGATGGGTGCAAGAGAAATTGAACAGCAAGTCTAACACCAAGAGCATGAAAACCTTCGACAAGTTGATCAGGGAGTTGAATTTGATTGACCCCAAGTTAAACAGTGGCAGCTTCACATGGTCAAATTTCAGAAGTAACCCAATATGTTGCAGGTTGGATAGGTTTCTCTTCACCGTTCAGTGGGCTGAGCTATATCCATTTATTCGACAGGAGGTTTGTGTTAGGGCGGTTTCTGATCACTGCCCAGTTGTTATGGACTCTAATCCCCCTTCTTGGGGACCCAGTCCTTTTCGATTTGACAATATTTGGTTAGAACATTCATCATTTAAATCTGAGTTTTTAAATTGGTGGACGAAGGCTACTGTTGGGGGATGGCCGGGCTATAGTTTTATGAGTAAACTGAAGCTTGTCAAAACTAAAATTATGGAGTGGAAGCAGCAGAATTTTGGGAATAGGCTTCTCTTGAAACAGACAATTGAGAAAAGAATTGTTGAACTCGACAGTATGGAGGATAATGGCAGGTGGACTCAACAACTTAAAGAAGAGAGGGACAAGATTAAGAAGGAATGGCATCAGATTGTTTTTCAAGAAGAGAGAGGCTTAAGGATGAAGTCTAAATGCAAATGGGCCAGAGATGGGGATGCAAACTCGAGGCTGTTCCATAGCATGATGAATGCAAGGAAAGCCAAAAACTTTATCTCTAAAATCGAAAGAGAGGACGGTTTAATTCTGAACAAGGAAGAGGATATTGAGATTGAAATCATTAACTTCTACGCCAACCTATACAAGTCCAAGACGAGACCTTTCGTAGAGATTGAAGGCATTGAGTGGAAAAGCATACCAGACTATATGGCCCATAACCTAGAGAGGCCCTTCGAGGAAAGTGAGATTAGGAGGGCTGTTTTTGATTGTGATGGCAACAAAGCACCTGGTCCGGATGGATTCACTTTGGCGATGTTTCAAACAAATTGGGATGTGATTAAAGATGACTTGATGGAAGTCTTTAGAGGTTTTGCTAAGGATGGGGTGATTCATGGCAGCACCAACGAGACCTATATCTGCCTTATTCCTAAAAAGCTTAACAGTTGCAAGGTGAAGGATTTCAGGCCTATTAGTCTAGTTACAAGCTTGTATAAAATTATTTCTAAGGTCCTATCGGTACGCATGAAAGAAGTACTCCCAGAAACTGTTTCAGAAACGCAGGGTGCTTTTGTGGAAGGTAGACAGATTCTTGATGCCGTGCTAGTGGCTAATGAGGTTGTCGAAGAATACAAGAGCAGAGGAAAGAGTGGGATGGTCTTCAAAATCGATTTTGAGAAGGCATACGACTATGTCGATTGGGACTTTCTGGAGTTCGTGATGATGAAAAAGGGCTTTGGAATCAAATGGAGAAATTGGATCAAAGGCTGCCTCTCCACAGTCTCTTACTCCATCTTCATCAATGGTAAGCCTAGAGGGAAATTCAGGGGCTCTAGAGGACTTAGACAAGGTGATCCACTATCTCCCTTCCTGTTCACTATCGTAGCTGATGTCCTGGGCAGAATGGTTGATCAGGCTTGCAGATCCCCTCTTTTGAAAGGTTTTTTGATCGGCAAAGACCACATCGCTGTGAGTCATCTTCAGTTTGCGGACGACACATTATTTTTTGTGGACGATGGCACCTCTCTACGAACACTGATGGAAGTTGTGCAGGTTTTTTGTGCTACTTCTGGACTGAAAATCAACCTACACAAGAGTCAACTACTAGGCATAAATATCCCCGAAAGATTGGTGAAGGACAATGCTACGGGTATTGGGTGTGAATTAGGTAATTGGCCCTTAACGTATCTGGGAATGCCATTGGGAAACAACTCTAGAAGATTGTCTTTTTGGGATCCGGTTTTATCGAAATGTGCAAAACGTCTTGACGGATGGAAGAGTTCTTTCCTTTCGAGAGGAGGCAGATTGACCCTTATACAATCATCTGTCGGCATTACCAACCTATTTTCTGTCACTCTTTAAAGTTCCTAAGTCAGTTAGCAAGATGTTGGAAAAGATGATGCGGGACTTCTTGTGGGAAGGTGGGGATATTCCGGGGAAAGAACACTTGGTGGCATGGGAGGATGTATGTAAGCCCAGATCCCAAGGAGGACTCGGTATTGGGAACATTGAGGCTAGGAATAAAGCGTTTCTCATGAAGTGGTTATGGAGATTTCCTCTTGAAAGCAACTCCCTATGGCACAAAGTGATAAAGAGCAGATATGGAGCTACTGGAAATTTTTGGGACACTAAGAAAGGGGATAGGTTGACAAGTAGAGGCCGTGGAAAGGGATTCTTTGCCTTGTGCCGATGAATTTCTGCAACTGGTTAAGTTTAAAGTGGGTAGGGGGGACAAAATTAGGTTTTGGGAAGACCATTGGATAGGGGACAGTGCATTTACTGATAGGTTCTCAGATTTAGCTGCGGTCTCCTTAGCCAAAAACAAGTGCATCTCCGACCTATTGACTAGAGAGGAGGGGTTCAAGTTACATTAGAGGGTGGAATCTTCGTCTAAGAAGAAACCTATTCGATAGGGAGATATCGAGTTGCTTAGAACTGCTGGAATTGATCGAAAATGTTCCTATATGTGAGCTCTTGGAAGATAGTAGAGTTTGGATCCCTGATGACAGTGGGTTTTTTTCATGTAAATCAGCCTTTAACACGCTGAGTCAAGTCGATTATATCCAGAGAAGAAGTGGCGAGTTACCTTGTGGAAAAGCCTTGCCCCATCTAGAGTCAAAGTGTTTATTTGGCTTTTGGCTTTGGAGAAGCTGAATGTCCACAACATTATGCAACTTCGACGCCTTTACCTTGTGCTTTCTCAGGGATGGTGTGTTTCTTTGTAGGAATGAAGGGGAATCTGTTAACCATCTCTTCTTGGAATGCAAGCTTGCACATAAACTATGGTCTAACCTGTTTGAAGTATTTGGCATTCAATGGTGTATGCCACGGTCATGCCACCAGTTCTTAGCTTGTGAATTGAAGGGAGGAGAAAGGATATCACGATTGTGGACCACAGCTGTTATTGCAATATTCTGGGCAGTTTGGTTAGAAAGGAATAACAGAATCTTTGAAGAGAGGGAAGCCGCAGCTGAGGAGTTGTGGGAGAAAGTCAAATTTTGGGTTGCTACTTGGGTTTACAACACTAGAAGCTTTGAGGGCCTTTCTTTCTTAGACTTGTGTAGGGATTGGACTAACTTTCTGTATAGAAATTAGCCTTACGTTTTTGGAACCTCGGGATTTTGGTCCCTGGTTGCTTTTGTATATTTGTAATCAATTCTCATGCTATATAACATAGAAGTTTCTTTGTAAAAAAAAGAATTAAATGAGAATTCAAGGGCGGAGCTACAGGGGTGGTGGTCACCCTCGCAACGTTCACGGTTGTCTGAATGTTTGCCCCTGCGTCATTTTTTGAAAATAAAACATATAAATTTAACGTGCATGTTTAACACATAAGTTCTGTTTGGTGGGATGGGGAAGTGTCTATTGGTTATGCCAACTAGATGGGAAGGCTTAGGTTCGATTCTTGTGGTAGTCAAGTTTTGTTATTGTTTTTTAAAAGAACAACTCTCTCTCCTTCACTCTCTTGCAGATCTTTTATCATTCATTTATAATACAAAAACCTCCCTCTCTCTCTCTCAAATCTAATACTTAACAATACTTTTCCAATTCTTATTATTTCATATTTATTATTTTAATTTGGATTTAGGTAATTTAATTTTTGTTAATCGCTAAGAATTTCGACTAGAATATAACTAATTAGAATTTAAAATCAAGGAAAAGAAATGTAACCTTTTATACACAAATTTATGCAATAATTAGTTTGTTTCATTTACGAAATGGCAAAAGCATATCATAATTACTTGTCGGACTAAATTAAATATTACAATATTCGATGTGGCAATATGTACCAAATTAATTTATAAAATAACTAAATTATTTAGAATATCCTTACAATATTCGATATGGTGCTTTGTATTTGTACGTATTAAATTCAAATTAATTTGGTGTAAATTTTGTACTTTGATAATGTTTAATAACTAAATTGCACCTTATAACATCCTATATTTGTATAAAAAATTGGGGCAGCACCCACAAGTCCACCTTGGCAGACATAAAAGCCTGTCTACGACACTAAATGACATACATTTGGCCTTATCTTTAAAGATGTAAGTGGTTCAACATGTATTACAGGGCAAAGGTGCTGAGTTCTGGTCTCTTAGCCACACTATTTAAATGAATTATCCAAGTGTTAGCCTTTCACGGAAAAATTTATATCCATGAGTGTGTTGAATATAAATGATATACATTTGGGCCAATCTAACGTGTTATGCTTTTACATCAAGTGGTTCAGTGACTCGTAATATAGAATGTCAGCTTTTACGTAGCACTACTTTTATTTTGATCTGTTCTGATATAATGGAGACCATAGAGACAAGACATTTGCATTATGTTCTTAATTTCCAGCATGATTTATTGATGGTTTTCATATTGGCCAGCTTGATATTGTAGTCAATTTTCTATAACTGAAGCTTGTACGCCGTCTTTTTCACTTTAGTTTGATGTCTTTATACTAATGTTTTGTTAGTTAAAATATGCCCAAATTCTAGATTCCAAATTGTTGGAACCATTTCTTGCGATCTCCGTGGCATGTTTAGGTTTTACGTAAGATGTCAGACACATGTTAAAGGTTGTTGGGATGCGATCCTAGCTTGTCAGTCTGACGTGTCCACTGATGCCCATTCGTAAGAAAATCTCCATGCTCCATAGACCTAGAGAAAACTTGATTTTGGACCTGTACTTTTTCGCTGGACCATTTTAGACCTGTACTATTTTGTAATAATAAGGATTTCATTCATCAGATGGAATATTTCTCGTGGAGGTTGACCGGGTTCTCAAACCAGGAGGTTATTTTGTTTTAACTTCTCCTAGAAGCAGGAAAGAAGGAAGTTCTGTTGGGTCAAAGCAAGGAAGCATGTCAATTCCGCTTGAAGAGTTCACACAAAAATTATGTTGGAACTTTTTGTCTCAGCAAGATGATACTTTTGTCTGGCAGAAAACTTCAGATGCTCAGTGCCATATAACTAGGTAAGACTAGTGTCTATGGTTGATCTCTCCTCCCTACCCCACCTCTGTTTCACTTGTCCTTCCCCCTTGCTTTTCCCCCTTCTTTTTCAATCTCTTTTATCATCATACTTCATCAATTATCCCAAGAATCTCTTAATATGCTTTTGGTTCTTAATTCTAGCAAACAGAAAACTGTGCCTCTTTGTATCAAGGAGGATGTGCAATCATATTACCGACCACTTGTACATTGTATAAGTGGAACAACCAGCAAGCGTTGGATCCCAATTCAGAATAGATCCCCTGATTCTCTCAGCTCTGCTGAGCTTGAGGATCATGGTAAGTGATATTACTTAGAACAGTCAACTGTTACATACTTTGGGCTTGTTTTATATACAATAAATTTCCACTAACTTTTTCTCTCTCATCATTTTCAATCATTTATGCAATTACTTTATACTTTTTAATACATTTTCGCTAATTTTCAAGCACACATCTAACACGTCGTTCGAGAAAATAAAAAATATTGTTTACAGAACAAGTCCTTAAATTGTTTCGTCTATAGTGTAATCTATTCAACGCGGTAGAACCTGCTAAGTTAAATATAGTGCATGTGATTGTTTTCATTTTCTCATTTTAACTTGCAATCTTTTAAATTTGAATTTGGTCAAACCAATCACATCCATATATCTCGTGGGACCTATAAATACTGCACAAATCTCTTCCATTCAATTCCACTCATTCTATATCTTATTTCACATAAAAATGCATAAAAATTTGAATACTAACGTGAGCATAGTTAGTATACTAATGAACTAAAATGCAGGAGTTGATCCTGACGATTTCTTTGAAGACTCAGAGTTTTGGCGGTCTGCTTTAAGAAATTATTGGTCATTGCTTTCACCCTTGATTTTCTCTGACCATCCGAAGAGGCCGGGCGACGAAGATCCATTACCTCCCTACAATATGATTCGGAATGTGATGGATCTGAATGCTCAGTATGGAGGGTTAAATGCTGCTTTTGAGGAGGCAAGAAATTCTGTGTGGCTTATGAATGTTGTTCCCCTCGGTGCACGCAATACGCTTCCTGTCATTCTTGATCGAGGTTTCATCGGTGTTTTGCATGACTGGTAATATATTAATTTATAAATGGCCTGTCTTGATTATGTACTTGAGCCCTACTCCAGACTTAATTTGGCATGATGTTCAAATTAATAATGCAGTAGCTCAAGAATAAAATATTGCCTGCGGAGTCTTCTACTGATCTACATGAAATGCTCGGATTATTTTACATCTCGAATAGTTCAATTTAGGCCCTCCGTTGTGCAAAATTTATAAATGGTTACATTTCATTTTCAATCACACATTCTAATGGATTGATCCACAAGTATTATCCAGTCATTTACCACTTATTTTTCTCTGTTTATAAATTAATCTCTTAATGGATTTAGGTGTTTTTTATTTTCTAAAGAATAAATCTTTTAATAAGCTAAATGAATGTTATTTTGCAATGTGGTGCCGTGCTACACTAGAATCCTTTTAACATTTGTCTCTCTTTGTTGAACTTCACGACATCCACTCTACAGCCCTATATACAATTCCAGAAAAAGTACAAAATATCTTATAGATATGACTGTAGCTTGAACTTGGAGTTTGGTCTGCATATGCTTTTGTGACATTTTGAAATGATGTGCACCATCTTGATTAATAAAAAAATAAAAATAAAAAAGGTAAATTCTTGTATTCATTTGGTTACATGGGTACTGGTTTTTCCTTTTTCCTCTACTAGAATTTCATAGTCCGCAGATTTGTATGCCACACCTTTCCCCTGCAATTTTATCCATGACCAGTGTACTACTAGGTACTGATATTAACTCCACTATTATTTCATGAACTGTTGATTATGTGATTCTAACAATTAAAACACAGGTGTAAACCATTCCCTACATATCCTCGAACGTATGACATGCTTCATGCCAAGGGACTCCTCTCGCATCTTGCTTCAGAGGGATGCAGCATGACAAATTTACTATTTGAGATGGATCGAATCCTGAGGCCAGAGGTAATTATTCTGTTTATTTCGGAAGTTTTGATGCAACTTATCTGATGTTTTTCATATGTGAATATTTCTAGTTTAAGCGATAAATTTTATTTGTAATATTCGCGTGGTTGTGGCAGGGATGGATCATTATGTCTGACAAGGTTGGTTATATAGAGAAAGCACGTGCTCTGGCTACACAGCTCCGCTGGGAAGCCCGGGTCATCGATCTGCAGAATGGTAGCCACCAGCGCCTATTAGTGTGCCAGAAGCCATTTGTCAGAAAATGATACTCTCTGGTTAGGGAAGTTCCAATATTCGTAGTCATGTCCAGCCTTTTTTTTTTATTCTGGTAATTCCTATTCTCTTGGCTTAGGCATAAGTCAAATCATACTATGTAGAACAAAGTTTTAGGTTGAATACTAGGACCCATGAAACATGTAGATAATAATGAGTAGTTATTTTGAATGTGGGTTTAATATTAAAGGTTGATTTTGAACAGAAGAAGTTAATTTTTGGGGGGAAAAAGTTAAAAACACGGGCTAAGTTAACTCTGTCTACACCCTGAATAATTTATGTGGCTATGAATGGTATTTCTCTTTGACTCGGCTTATAGTGATGGCTATTAAAAGTAATATCATTATTTTTTTTTTAAGTTACTCAATGTAGATGATTTTTATGTTGTTGAATCACCAAAATTTTGGGATTTACATTGCTGAACCATTTGATCTACTGATAGATCGATTCTAGTTTATATTATTTAATATTGTCTTCAACATGCCTCTTCACTTGCAGGCGGAATTTATTTTTCCCGGCAATGTCTAACATGTGCACAATTCATTTTAAAAGGTGCATGTAAGATTCGTACCTAGGACATGTACCTACTTCGGTATCATATTGAACCATTTAATCTAAAAGCCTCATCAGTTCTAACTTATATTAGTTGATGTTTTCTTCAACATACATGAGGCTTTAGCAGAAAAAGTTGTAAATGATAAGAACTTTAAAATGTGCACCAGGACACTAGTCCGTTATGACCTCCATATGAAATTCAGCCTGGCGTGCAACATTGTTGCACAGAGAGATTCTACTCATAAAGATGCAATGGAGATTTTTGGATATTGTAGATTCGAGAAAGATTTGCAGCATAAGCAATTAGTGAAGGTCAAGAGCAGAGGAAGATATACCTTCCCCCCCTTCCCCCGCCTTTTAAAGGAGTTTGTAGCAATTCGTTAATTTATTATTCATTTTGGTTTCCATAATTGTTTATTGTATTGGTGATTGGATTGTGTTTATTCCATTTTTGGCCGCTCTTGCTAAAGCTTGAATGGTGTTCATAGGCCAAATCTTGAAATGATAATGGAAATTCATGGCTCTTACTCCTAATTCTTTTCGAGTTCTCATATTATTCTTTGTGTACAATATGTTATACAGCTTAACATCCTTTATAGTTAGCAAGGATATGCTTGTATTTTACGGTAGATATGAAGCACGTAACATGTGAAGCACATTTTTTCTTTTGTTATTTTAGCAAGGATATGCTAGTATTCATGGCTCTTACTCCTAATGTGTCTCGTTATGATTATGTTCAACTAGCATTGACACACAGTACTCAATCTCTTATGTGCTTCACGTTACCTTTTTCCTTATTTTTTGGATTTTTGCAATGAGTTAAACTAGCTAGACTTTTAATCCAATATATGAAAGTATAAACAGTCTGTTGTCTATCAGTTGTGAACTAAATAACAAAAGAAAAAATGTTAGATGGATAGCCTCGTTTTATGGAGATAATGTGTTAGACATCTATCAGTTGTGAACTAAATAACAAAAGTAAAAATGTTATGTGGATAGTCTCGTTTTATAGAGATAATGTACTAGACATAAAGGGTTGGATTGACCATTTTGTTGTCCTAGTATTGTGAGAAGGCAGTAAACATCGTGGTGTACGTAGATATCTATAAAGCATTTTTCAAAATAAAAATTTAGACAGACTAGTTCTAACAAGAGAATTTATACAATTCGTCTCTAACTTTTGTGAATTGTAATATACGCGGAACTTTATTTTTAGTATTGGACTTCCTCAAATTTTAAAAAATAGGAAAAGTAGTCCGTCATCTCTCGATTTCCCATGCTTATCTCTTGAAATAAATGAATAAAAAGAAAAGAAAAGAAGTGAAAAAGAGCTCATTTTATTGGGCAAATATGTTACTTTTTTTTTTTTGGGTTAATGTTGACGATGTTAACATGTATTTTAGAACTGCACGAGATTGTAATTGTTGTCACAAAATATTTTCCTTAAATTTAATATATTGATGAATGATGCTAATAGTAGTAGATGAGTGAAAAAAAAAATAGAAAAGTAATAGTTTTATTTTAAAGTTTGTGAATATTTTGATCTTCTACTAAAGTTCAGTTAATATTTATTAATTTTATTATATAATAACAATAAGTTTAACTTTTATGTTTTATATACAGAAGATATTTAACTTGATAATCAGGGGGAATGTCTTTCCTTTTTTAAAAAAATTTATATTTGTTATGAATAATAATTGAAGTGTTATGAATAATTGAGAATAATTTGGTGGTTATGAATTATGAGGAATAATTTGGTGGAGGAATAATTTGGTAAAAGATGTAATTATTATATGTGAATGACTATTATACCCTTGATGAAATTATGTAATTACGATTGTGCCATTCGAAGTTTTCCTATAAATAGGGCTTCAGTTATTAATGAAAATCATTCCTGAGAATTCCTTAGAATTCATTCTCTTTAAATTCTCTCTATTGTTTCTATACTTTTATAACACGTTATCAGCACGAGTCTCTAATCCTTTGAGTAATATGAAAGAAGTATGCTCTACAGTTGTATCTTATAGATGATCTTCTGTATCAGAAACTGGATTATTACGAATGAATTAATTCATCCTAATCAATCCTAAATAACTCTCTCTTTGCAAATACATCATTGAAACTTCCTTTTTGTTCATATTCCTCTCCCACAATTACTCATTTTACACAACCTGCTTGGAGATGTCTAAAATCCCAAAATTGGAAGAATGGAGTCCAAAGAATTTTCCGATCACGTAAATGGATTGCAAGTAAATCTCATCCATGGAATAATTAGAGAAAGGGAAAAAGGTAAATCATATGATTTTATAATATAATAATATATTAAACTATAATATTCGTTTTCTCGAGATATAAGGAGTATACGTTATCAAAATCAAATTTTCTCGACTCCATTATACTCGATTTAATGAGAGCTTCGATTTGACACTAATATTGATAAGGTAAACTTTCAAAAATTTGCAAAATAGTACCCCAATTTTTGAAAAAGTTACAAAATAGTCCTTGAACATTTTGATATTGATAAATTGAAGTAGAAAGGAGATAATTTTCAATCGTAAAACATTGATAAAATATTTTTGACAATTTTACCTTTGCGAATTGGAATGGACAATTTTACCTTTAGGGTAAAACCGACCTAATTTTGACGACAGTGAAAAATGGATAGAATATTCATGAAGAAATTCTAAATCCATTGATTATATAAAATGGCTTGAAGTCCATTTGAGTTAAAAGATTGAAATATTAATGTAACTCCCGAAGAGTTCAATTACATAATGTACTTATTCAGAAGGATAAGTGTCTTTCTTATAAGTAATGAGTATTTGTTCTAGAAGAACAAATTTGCTCCCGTAGAAGCAGTTCAATATTTAATTCTCGCACTTTATTTACTGCAATTTAATTACCCAATACCTCCTACTTGATGATGGGTTCAACAGTCACTAAGCGGAAGGTTTTATATATTTCTGCACTTTATATGCTAAGTGATGGGTAATACCTTCTACTAAGCAGATCCTACTTTCTGAAGAAGTAGTTAAACATTATGCAATTTAATTCTTGCTATTTAAATTAGTGAGATTTATATTTATTGCAATAATTCCCATAAGGTAGGTTCGACCACCTATTGGAAGAAATTTAATTTCGGCAATTTAAATTTATGCACTTTATAGTTTGAGTATATTTCCAATGTGGTAGGTAATACCACACGATTGGTGTGCATATTTCCAATGTGGTGGGTTATACTACGATTGGTTATAACGAATCCTACTCAGGAAGAAGTAGTTGATCAAATATTCTAATCATACTCAAGAAGTAGACGATGAGAATAAAATTACTTCTTCATATATACAGAATATGAATGGAGAAAATTGAGCAAGTGGTACTTGAAGTTACCATTGGATAAATAGAAGCGAAAGTAAAATCTTTGAATAGATCCCATGTTGATAAATCAAAGATAATATATCGCATGGAGAAATTATATGAAGTAATCTCATCGATGATATGAGATTGTATTAATATGAGAATAAAATGCTCTTGAAGAAGCATAATCACTAGATTTACGTATTTGAATAAAGCGATATGATATTATTATTACTCAGGAAGAAGTACAAAGCAGTCGAAGTGGAACATATTGAGAATATCAAAAGATGGCATTAAACACTCGAAAATATAGAAATGCAAAAGAATATACATCTTGAATCCATAAATGAGGGATGCGTCTCGAGTATAAATACTAAGTAACTCGCCACCATCAACATTAGGATTCATAATGAAATATTTAAAGGATCAATTTCTTTTTCGCTTGACACCATGATGTAACGGACTGGGCTTCCACGATTCTTGAACATATGAATGAAATTTGATGAGTAGTTCATCAACATTACTAGCGAGAAATAAGTATTTTTCTCATTGTATGAGAGATAAACTTATTATTTACACTCGATCTAGAAACGCTAGTAAGCCATCAAAGAAATTATTAATATTCAACAAACCTATTGGTTTGACATGAAAATTCCATTGTGCAACGAGGCTATATTGAATATTTCCTCCAAAGTATGTTGTAGCTGCCTGGAAGGACAATGAATGCATCACTATTATTCATCATATACATCATGCAGTTGTGGATGGATTGCGCTTGTAGCCCCAACCCTGCTGGACCCATGGTAGAACTGGCTCCAATTCGAGTATTAGATCCAACTAGATGGAAAGGTATTACGCTCGAAACTCTTATTCCCCATGATTGTGCGGCCATTATAAGTCTAGCTAAAAGTTTGTTGTTGGTTCCTCCGTATAGTATATTGATTTCTTGTCTCCCTAACTCTTTTGCGAGTTGGTTTGCCATATCCACATATTGGATATGACCTACCAGTTTAGATCCACCAAGAATACATACGGTTTTAATATGGCGAGGTAAAAGCTGACTTGTATGAGATGATTCTAAAATCTCCATATCCATCTCTACTCCTATCTCTCTTTTGCACTATACTTTTAATGTATGAACATGAGAGATATATGAATCCCTCTATTTAAAGAAAAATTTTCAAACCAATAATTGAGTGCACTATTTACTTTTTGACAAATATGAAAGAGAAAAAAATGCAGAAAAAATTTTTAAGTGAAAATGACATATATCTGTCGGTGATTGAAAAATAATATATATATATATATATATATATATCTTAAAATCGAAAAACAATATTTACAATTACAAGAAAAACATTGATCTTCGTATTACACCGAGCTTCCTTATATTAATATGAGAAAATTATTATACTAAAATTTTCTACTAAATTTACAAACAGGATCTTCTAAAGTAAGTTTTTCAAGACTGTAACGCGTTTGTTGATCTTTGAATTTGGCCCATAAGGCCATTAGCTCACCTTGTACGTGTCCACTAGGATGTGTCTCAAGAGCCTGTTGAATATTATCCAAAGGCTCCTTACTCAATCCATCCTTAATGAATGCTATTTTATCTTCTCGGTTTACGGACAAGTACCCATGATTTACATCGAGTGTCACATGTCCATCGAGCACACTTGTAGCATCCTCCTAATCTTTTTGCTCTCCGTTTCTTTGAAAAACTACTTTTACCCATACCAGGCATGTATTTAGAAGGAATTGAAACCTCACGGATAATCGAACCTTTGCTTCAATCAAGCATCGGATATCTTGTGGGATACCTTTATTCATTAGCATCCTTAATCTTTCCATTACATCGATAAATCCTTTTTAGGATTTTGATCGGTAGTGATGGATAGTATTTTCAAGATTTGAGAGCATATGATCCATTATAATGTATAGACCCTTGTTAGGATGAATTTTGCAATAATTTTGATGATTTATTTATAGAATAATACGACGCGTATGAAATAAGACTCAGATTTTAAATAAATAATATGAAGCGTAAGAGCAACGATTTGAATTAAATAATAGCCGGATGTGATGCGTATGATGTAACTCAGTGTTTTAAGAGTAGACAATAATGTCACCAAAAGATGATGGAATATGTCGGTGAATTATTTCTATGATAAATCATATTGAGCACTATCTGATACTTAGTGAAATCGATATAAGAATTTCTTGAATTAGAAGTTCAATAATACTCGTTTGCAAAACCTGACTGACCATCCAGGGTTTAAATAATTATTGAAATCAATATTTCAAGTGAAGAATTAAAGGAATTCTTCAATGATTGTTCTCGATAAATGATGAAATTATTACTAGCCAATATTGGAAATAAATCCCAAATATATCCGGAATAAAGGATGAGAAATATGGGCCCACTCATCCTCCATGTGGACTACTAGATATTATGATATGGATCCACTAGATAGTCACATGTGTATATGATTCGTAATTTGAAATTTACTGAAATATTTGCTCACGGTATGTGCATGATTTTCAGATTTAATGATAAAGTTAGTAAATATATATCCTAATACTTGAATAAATCCTGAAGGATTTGGTATGCATACAAGTGGGATATTATATGGCAAATTATTTAAAATCCTCAAATAAATTGCCGATATCGAGAATAGAATGCAAACGGTCTAAATTCCCATATTAAAGTGAATGATGAGAACATATATGATTAAAATCATACCAACTGTATGAGTTTTGGTGTTCTAAATTTTCTCAGTATGAGGGGGAGTATTAAAGATTGAAAATAATATGTGAAATGCATCATGTTATATCCTCGCAATTGAAATACGAACTTGAAGTTCAAAGATGCATAAAAGATGCTATGAACAATTACATATATCAGTTAAGATGCTTTGATAAGTTAGCACTTGAAGCGTTGATATTATAAGATTTCCCAAACATATATATCAAAGCAAATTATAAAAGATGGTCTTAATAACGGAGGCATATGCTCTTGAAGAGTATATAGACATAACTATATTGTGTAATCCTACAAGAGGATTGATAATGAGATATCTCGATAAGTTATGTCGATATGGGGAAAGAAATGAAATTGAAATGTGTCGACACGATATGAAAATGTAGCGCTACATATGATCAATGATAATGAAAATATTGAGATATATTGAAGATGATAAATGGTGAATGTGAAATCCTTAACTTATGAGATGATGAGATGATGATGACTAGTGCTCAAGTTTAAAGATAAGCATGATGGTCATTATATGTTGCATGCTCATGAAAGTTAAATTACCGATTGTGTGTGTAATGCAGAAAAGGAAATTAAAGGATCGGGTGAGCTAAACCCAGTGTTTATGAGTACCCTAAAGGGTGAGCTAAACCTGGGAATGAAATAACCTATTAAGTGAGTATTAAATGTTAAATGATATATTTTAAGTGTTAGTTAGTTATGAAGGTTTACTTATATGTTTACATGTTTTTACGATGAATTTATATGCTTTAAATTGTGTGTTTGGAGACATGTGTTCATGGTGAATGTTTTGTAGTTGTGTATGAAAATTGATGCACTCTAAATGAACGAAGAGTATAAAACCAATGTATATGATACTCATACAAATGTATGAAAGATTTTGAAATGCTTGCAGCATACTTGTATAAAATACGCGTTGCACTCTTTTTCCCTTGATTGAGGTTTTATCCCATTGGGTTTTCCTAGTAAGGTTTTTAATGAGGCAACTTTAAAGGCGTATTCACATGAATAATGTACTCTTTTTCCTTCATTAGGGTTTTTCCCACTGGGTTTTTCCTAATAAGGTTTTAACGAGGCATATTCATGGTATATTGAGAACGATAGGAGAAATTGATCTGATGTATCTATTGGATCAAGTTATAATGGAGCTAATGCTTTAGATCCAAACGATGATGATATTGAAATCATTTACCGTAAGTAAAGATATCGATTCTCAAGATATGAAATCAAGCGGAGACCATTTATCTTTTTCTTTCGATCAAGTTTTTCCCACCGGGTTTTTCTTGTGAGGTTTTAACGAGGCAAAGACGTGAATACTCATATCTTGATAGACATCGGGGGAGCAATGTTTTGATGAAGCGATATAACCACTCAAGCTATCCCGCAATCGTTTTGGAAGTTTTTTCCCAGTGGGTTTTCTCCAAAGCAGTCAGGAAGGCATTTGTATTAATAGTCGTTCGAAGTGTTATGAATAATAATTGAAGTATTATGAATAATTGAGAATAATTTGGTGGTTATGAATTATGAGGAATAATTTGGTGGAGGAATAATTTGGTGGAGGAATAATTTGGTAAAAGATGTAATTATTATATGTGAATATTTATTATCCTCTTGATGAAATTATGTAATTACGATTGTCTTAATTCGAAGTTTCATATAAATAGAACGATTATTAATGAAATTCATTCCTGAGAATTCCTTAGAATTCATTCTCTCTAAATTCTCTCTATTGTTTCTATACTTTTATAACAATATTTATACTTTTTTATATTTTGTATTTTTCGGGTATTTTGAGTCCTTCCGCACGTGAAAGTCATGTGGCCGGGTCGTCGTATTCGGGTTTCATTCTACTCGGACCCTCCGTCTCTACAAAAATCGACGCGAATAGTACCAAAATTTCCCAATTCGATTTCAATTCCCTCCAAGACCTCGATAATCGAATCTCCAAATTTGCCCAAATTTTCGATTATAATCCTCAAATTGAACACACGATCCATTCAATTCGTTTCACGATCTCTCGATTGACCCCCTTCTCAAGAATCTCTCGATTGACCCCCTTCTCAACAATCTTCGTCGAGTCTGCCAAATTCTAGGTTTTCACTTTTCGATTCTCCGATCTGTACGTTCCGACCCGTAAACTTGTTAATTATTTTTATACAAGTATCCGTCGTTGAATTATTCTGGTATTTGGATTCAGAATTAAGTTATTTGGAGCCCCTTGGAGATCTAGGGTTTCGAAATTTGAGGTGTTCCTTTAATCTTAGGGTTCGGCTGAGCTGTAAATTAATTTGGGGATCTGGTATGCCTATTTCTGAATTGAAATCTAACATATAATTTTTGGTAATTCGTATAAATTTTCGTCAAGCTAGGGTTTGGATTTCTTTGACCCAATTCGATTCCCACCCCACCCCCCACACCCCCCCCCTGCGGGCCCGGCGCGACCCATCCATAATTTTCATGCTTGATTACATTGTAAATTGTAATACGATATGCTAACTGAGAATTCTCTACTGATTTGTCTGTATATTTCTTTGTGATTGATTAATTTTTTTCCCTGTAGGAATATGAATACTTTTTTAAATATAGTTCACTATCTTAATGTAGTTTTAAAGTTTTAATTATTCCTTATGTATGAAAGTGATCTTTCCTTCCACATAGAATCCAAGTAACTGTCAGCTGTCTCCTGGTATTATTCTACTACTGTTCAATACGCATCAATGTAACATTTGTTATTTGCTTTCATGGGGTCTAATGTGTGATAGTGAACCAATGATTCTCAATAAACAAAATCGTTACACAAATAATCCATATAAATTTGTTCACGTGATAAATCACTTGTTTCCAGCATTGGCGCCAATATAATGCAATGAACTACAATACAAAAGCATGGTTTAAGTGTTCGGAACTTGTTTAACGCCTTGAATTTAATTCAAAATGTGACTGTCATGGACTCAAATCTTAGTAGTTTATACATTCCAGGAGTATTATGTCCAAGCATTGTTGCATAATAAAGCAAATTGCTTTCTTGTTGCTGCATTTCAATTATTGATGGTAGACATTCAGACGTGTCTTGCTTGTTGGTTCTGTATAGAAAGCCAGGTGCCCAAGTCATAGATGGAATGCTACTACGCAATATTATGTACAGTACTTTCCGTGTCTCATGTTATTCTTTCTTTCCTTTTCCAATGTAGTGGACATGTAATAAATAAACATTCAGTAATAATACATTGTGTGTAGTTTGACACCATTCTAAAGTCTCCTATTGATTGCCTCATTGCTGTAAATACGAGATACCATGTCACCCAGCATAATTTTCATTTCAAATATTATTTTTCAATCATGTTGTTAACTTTTGTGATTTTTCTTTTGTCATGTAGTACATTATGGGAGTCAAAAGGCTTGTTGAGGAGGATAATTTCCAAGAGCCGTCTTTAAAACATGCTAAACGACTTGATTGTGAGGATAACCTAGCTCCATTTTCTGAGGATTTTGCTCATTACCAAACTTGTTCAAAAGCTGATATACAAGGTACAGCTTAACCATTCTACATACCATGTTTAGTAATTCTTATCAAGAAAGGTGTTCATTATTGACATGCTTCGTTTTAGAAGTTTGTTCATGATCTATTGCTAGTCTCATAGAGGGCTGGAGGGGCCCTATAAGGAAAAATATTAGAAGTTTTCTATGTTGAAAACTTCCTTTACGTGTCTTAGGAAAACCTTTTATGCCTGTCTGAAAGTATCTCGGCGAATTATTTGTTGAAGTAGGCAGCCTGGTTTCTGGCTTTTGCTTATTCATGCTATAATATGGCAAGGCTAATGTGCCCTGGTGCAGAGATCAAACTATGTTTTGTTGCATTCTTTGACTTTATTACTATACTTTGTTGTGCCACAGGAGATAGAAACAACTCTTGTAAACTGCAGCTTGATGTGGCGATCGAAAATGATGATATGCATGCTGCTTCTAATGTAGCTGACAAGGACTTGGAGACTAGTATACCTTTGTCATGGGCCACCAGCATCAGTGGGGATGACAGTGTAGGATTTGAGAATACTTCTCGCTGGTCTCATTTTCCAGAGAATTTTGACTTTTTGGATCCTAATCGAGGACAATATCAGTTAGAGGATGGATACTCATCTTTGTTAAATAATCCTCCGTCGAAGAAAGTTCCTATTGGACTAAACCATCAAGCAGATCTTCCACCATGGGATCCAAATCTTACTAGGAAAGGTTGCTGGAGTTCAAACTGCTCCACCGAAAGTGAACAAAAACTTATGGGAACTTGTATAATTCCAATGCCCGACTTAAACACTTCTACCTATGGTGAGATGGAAGTTGGATGTGGCCGAATTGACTGTGGTTGCTTGGACGAGGGTTCAACAAGATGTGTGCAACAACACGTAAATGAAGCACGAGAAAAAATAAAACAGACCTTTGGGGACAAGAATTTCATGGAACTGGGATTTTGTGAGATGGGAGAAGAAATGGCACACAAGTGGACCAAAGAGGAAGAAGTAATATTTCACGAGGTTGTTTATTCTAATCCCGTGTCACTTGGTAAAAGGTTTTGGAAGCATCTGGCTATGGTGTTCCCACTCGAACAAAGAAGGAGATCGTGTGCTATTATTATAATGTCTTTATTCTCCGCAGGCGGGTAGTACAAAATAGGTCTAAATTCTTGGAGATTGATAGTGATGATGATGAGTGGCAAGGTACGTATGGAGGCTTTTGTCGGTTAGAAAGACAGGAAGGTAAGGAGGAGGAAGAAGAGTCTATAGTCGAGTCTTTTGGTGATCAAGATATTCATGAGGATCATTTAGATTATTCTTCCTCCCAAAATGATGATGGGGTTGATGACGAACACGATGATGATGATGATGATGATGATGATGATAAACACGATGAAAAATTACATGATGGCTTTAGAGTCCATTGTAATCCAAGCAAAATTGAAGACCTAAATGTTGAAGAAAAACATGTCAGTCTCTATTCCAAAACTCAGTCCCAGACTCCTACATATTTCTTAGACTCTGTAGTCGGTCCTGGGAATGTGGAGCAAGCTAGCAGTCACAGAGCTGATCATACAAAATATTCATCTGAGGTTACACCAGAGTCGAATGATGATTTTATTTTTGGGTTTGCAATGGGGTCGTATGATGCAAACATATGGGATGATGCCTATTTGACCGGTCTAAAAAAATCAGTTGATCTTTTGCCAACGAGCAATATGATTGAAGAAATATTTGGACCCCGTGATTCTTGGATTAACGACTCAGACAATGAGAAAAAACATTAACTAGTGCATATTTTGAAGCCTATTTACAGCATTTAATCTTGATTTCTTCGGCCTTGTGAACAAGGTAACGAGGTTCGATTGAAAGAGGGTACCTTGAAAGAAAGCTTTCGGTGTCTTCTTCCTCCTTTTGTATATACATTTTTTTCTGAGAAACTCCATGACTGGTTGGAGGTTCTGCCTGAACTATGTAGGACTCCATTTTTGTATGTTCAATAGAAAATCAAAATCTGCCTTATATGCAAGTCGGTTCGGTGAGTTGGGCTGGTTTATAATCTTGGACTCTGGAAAAAGGCTTGAGACTTGCTTGGGCCAGAGGGTTTGTGGGCTTGCTTGTTTGGTCCGATTTGACTTGAGCCGTGCTTGTCTTGGACTGAAAGACATGAACTCGAGCCCAAAAGAACAAAATGTGCTGTTTATGTAAGTAGCGGCTCCAGATCGCGTAAAGCTCGTGGGCTTTTGGTTCATTTATCTGTAATTTTTCTTCTTAATTAAATCAGTTTATTTTTCTACATAAACTTGTGTCACTGTTTGTTTACCTAGATATTTACTAGTTATCTTAAATTCAGTATCCGATTATTATAAGTCCAAACAGGACATTATTTTATTTTTGACATTTGGGAAACAACGAATCTGAGGGAATAAGTATAAATACACCTCTGCGGAGTGATAAAATGGAAATAAATTAGTTGGGTGAGACTATTTATACCCCAAAGTTTACTTTATGCACCCCAAAGTATCCACATTTTCCATTTTACCCCTCCAAATGTTAAAAAAAAAAAAAAACCAAACGAAGAGAAGAGCCTGCCATGGTGGCAACCTCTTTTGTTGCTGGAAGTGCTGTTGAAAATTGTAGCTCTTGAGGCGAGGAGGGGCGGGGGGGGAATGGCAGCAAATTGCAGATGTTCTTTTTTTTTTTTTTTTTTTTTTGGGCCCTGGTTGGTCGAACAGTTTCGAGTGGTTTGGCAAGCCGAACAGCTTTGAAGCTGTTCGGCCGTTGACGGCTGAATGATTTTTTTTTTTTTTTGTAAGTATTTTTGTGGGGATATTTTTGGAAAAGTTGATTTTTTTGGGGTGTGTTCAGCATTTTTATGGGTGTGAATAGCCTGTCCCTTAAAGGTGCGTCACAAGAAACAAGGGTGGAGGAATTACTGAAGCCAAGAATTTGAATTGTGAAATGTAGAGATTCAGAGAGGCAGATTTGAAGTTGTCTAACCACCTCGTAAAATGTAGACTGAATTGTTCTTACTCATCGAGAATGAGAGAGCGTAATTATACTATTAGTTTAAAAAATAAATTTTAGAGCATTGTTTTAAATTGACATTTTCAAATGATGACAGATTTTTATGAAGTAATAATAGGGTAAATATCGTTACATCGACACTTCTCGTCATTAAGGAATGATATATTTTCGGTGTTGAAATTTTGTTAAAATTCCAATATTGGCTTGACGTTGTCATACAATAACAGGGAACTGGTAACTAGATCTTGCTGTTGTATAATAGTAAAAAAAAATTGTCACGTCAAATATTGAATCTTTAATAAAGTTTCAACATTGAAAATATATCATTTTCGTCCCACTACTCAACAAAAATGTGAAGATATGTCCTTAATCGCAATTTGCAGAATTGGCTTCGGTGGGGGACCCACGATGGAGAGAAGGATCAATTGGTGGGGTGGGGAGAGGGAATGTAGTGGGCTGCAGGTTTCGCATCCATACTAGCTACCAAAAAGCTAAGAAGAACCATCTTTTTTAATTATTATATGAAAGTCAAAACTCGCTTTATCTACCTTCAGAGGGTCCCCCACCCCCACCCCACCCCACCCAGAACCCACCCAAGGAAAATCGGTTTAATTGATATATTGTTATGAATAATAATTGAAGTGTTATGAATAATTGAGAATAATTTGGTGCCAAGTTATGAATTATGAGGAATAATTTGGTGGAGGAATAATTTGGTAAAAGATGTAATTATTATATGTGAATGACTATTATCCTCGATGAAATTATGTAATTACGATTGTCTTGAATTCAAGCTTTCATATAAATAGCTGATTATTAATGAAATTCATTCACGAGAATTCCTTAGAATTCATTCTCTAAATTCTCTCTATTGTTTATACTTTTATAACACGTTATCAAGACGAGTCTCAGCGCTGAGTAATATGAAAGAAGTATCTTTCTACAGATTGCATCTTATAGATGATCTACATGTAAACTGGATTATTACCAATGAATTAATTCATCCTCATCAATCCTAAATAACTCTCTCTTTGCAAATACATCATTGAAAATTCCTTTGTTCATATTCTTCTCCCACAATTCCTCATTCTACACAACCTGGCTGAGAGATGTACGAAATTCCAAAATTGGAAGAATGGAGTCCAAAGAATTTTCCGATCACGTAAATGGATTGCAAGTAAATCTCATCCATGGAATAATTAGAGAAAGGGAAAAAGGTAAATCATATGATTTTATAATATAATAATATATTAAACTATAACATTCGCTTTTATCGAGATATAAGGAGTATACATTATCAAAATAAAATTTTCTCGACTCCATTATACTCGATTTAACGAGAGCTTCGATTTGACACTAACATTGATAGGGTAATAACTCGTTTTGAAATATGTTATTATCAAACTTTCAAAATTTACAAATCAAGACACCAACTTTTGAAAAAGTTACAAAATAGTCATTGAATATTTTGATATTGATAAATTGAAGTAGAAAGGAGATAATTTTCCAATCGTAAAATATTGATAAAATATTTTTGACAATTTTACCTTTGAATTGGAATGGACAATTTTACCCTTAGGTAAAACCGAGCCTAATTTTGACGACAGTGAAAAATTGATAGAATATTCATGAAGAAATTCTAAATCCATTGATTATATAAAATGGCTTGAAGTCCATTTGAGTTAAAAGATCGAAATATTAATGTAACTCAGAAGAGTTCAATTACATAATGTCTTATTACAGAAGAATAAGTGTGCTCTAATAAGTAATGAGTATTTGTTACAGAAGAACAAATTTGCTCCGTAGAAGCAGTTCAATATTTAATTCTACTTTATTTACTGCAATTTAATTCTTGCAATACCTCCTACTTGATGATGGGTTCAAGCCGTCACTAAGCGGAAGGTTTTATATATTTCTGCACTTTATATGCTAAGTGATGGGTAATACCTTCTACTAAGCGGATCCTACTCTGAAGAAGTAGTTAAATATTATGCAATTTAATTCTTGCTATTTAAATTCGTAGATTTATATTTATTGCAATAATTCCCATAAGGTAGGTTCGACCACCTATTGGAGGAAATTTAATTTCAATTTAAATTTATGCACTTTATAGTTTGAGTATATTTCAATGTGGTGGGTAATACCACACGATTGGTGTGCATATTTCCAATGTGGTGGGTTATACTACGATTGGTTATAACGAATCCTACTCAGGAAGAAGTAGTTGATCAAATATTCTAATCATACTCTCGAAGAAGTAGACGATGAGAATAAAATTACTTCTTCATATATACCGAATATGAATGGAGAAAATTGAGCAAGTGGTACTTGAAGTTACCATTGGATAAATAGGCGAAAGTAAAATCTTTGAATAGATCCCATGTTGATAAATCAAAGATAATATATCGCATGGAGAAATTATATGAAGTAATCTCATCGATGATATGAGATTGTATTAATATGAGAATAAAATGCTCTTGAAGAAGCATAATCACTAGATTGTATTTGAATAAAGCCAATATGATATTATTATTACTCAGGAAGAAGTACAAAGCAATCGAAGTGGAACATATTGAGAATATCAAAGATGGCATTAAACATTCTAAAATATAGAAATGCAAAAGAATATACATCTTGAATCCATAAATGAGGGATGCGTCTCGAGAGTATAAATACCCGTAACTCGCCACCATCAACATTAGGATTCATAATGAAATATTTAAAGGATCAATTTCTTTTGCTGACACAGTGAGTGCGTGATCGACGGACACAGGCTTCCTGATTCTTGAACATATGCATGAAATTTGATGAGTAGTTCATCAGCGATACTAGCGAGAAATAAGTATTTTCTCATTGAATGAGAGATAAACTTATTATTTACACGATCTAGAAACGCTAGTAAGCCATCAAAGAAATTATTAATATTCAACAAACCTATTGGTTTGACATGAAAGTTCCACTTTGTGCCAGCGAGGCTATATTGAATATTTCCTCCGGTGTGTTGTAGCGCTGGAAGGACAATGAAAGCATCACTATTATTCATCATATACATCATGCGATTGTGGATGGATTAAGCTTGTAGCCCCAACCTGCTTGGACCCATGGTAGAACTAGCTCCAATTCGAGTATTAGATCCAACTAGATGGAAAGGTATTACGGCTCGAAACTCTTATTCCCCATGATTGTGCGGCCATTATAAGTCTAGCTAAAAGTTTGTTGTTGGTTCCTCCGTATAGTATATTGATTTCTTGTCTCCTAACTCTTTACGAGTTGGTTTGCCATATCCACATATTGGATATGGCCTACAGATTAGATCCACCAAGAATACATACGGTTTTAATATGGCGAGGTAAGGCGACTTGTATGAGATGATTCTAAAATCTCCACATCCATCTCTACTCCTATCTCTCTTTTTGCACTATATTTTCAACATGAGAGATATATGAATCCCTCTATTTAAAGAAAAATTTTAAAACCAATAATTGAGTGCACTATTTACTTTTTGACAAATATGAAAGAGAAAAGCGAAATTTTTCTTTAGTGATATGACATATAATTGTCAGTGATTGAAAAATAATATATATCTTAAAATTGAAAAGCGATATTTACAAATAAAAGAAATATATTGATCTTTGTTATTACACGAGCTTTCTTACATAAATATGGGAAAATCATTATGCTAAATTTTTCTACTAAATTTACAAACTGGATCTTCTAAAGTAAGTTTTTCAAGATCAGAACGCGTTTGTTGATCTTTGAATTTGGCCCATAAGGCCATTAGCTCACCTTGTAATGCGTGTCCACTAGGATGTGTCTCAAGAGCTGTTGAATATCATCCAAAGGCTTCTTACTCAATCCATCCTTAATGAATGCTATTTTATCTTCTCGATTTACGGACAAGTACCCCACGATTTACATCGAGTGTCACATGTCCACCGAGCACACTTGTAGCATCCTCCTAATCTTTTTGCTCTCCGTTTCTTTGAAAAACTACTTTTACCCATACCAGGCATGTATTTAGAAGGAATTGAAACCTCACGAGATAATCGAACCTTTGCTTCAATCAAGTATCGGATATCTTGTGGGATACCCTTATTCATTAGCATCCTTAATCTTTCCGGCCTACATCGATAAATCCTTTTAGGATTTTGACTCGATAGTGATGGATAGTATTTTCGAAGATTTGAGAGCATATGATCCATTATAATGTATAGACCCTTGTTAGGATGAATTTTGCAATAATTTTGATGATTTATTTATAGAATAATACGACGCGTATGAAATAAGACTCCGATTTTAAATAAAGCGTAAGAGCTACGATTTCGGAATTAAATAATAGCCGGATGTGATGCGTATGAGCTCTAACTCCGTGTTTGAACAGTAGTAGACAATAATGTCACCAAAAGATGATGGAATATGTCGGTGAATTGTTTCTATGATAAATCATGTTGAGCACTATCTGTATACTAGTGAAATCGATATAAAAATTTCTTGAACTAGAAGTTCAATAATACTCGTTTTGCGTAACCCAGATGACCATCCCGGTTTAAATAATTATTGAAATCAATATTTCAAGTGAAAAATTAAAAGAATTCTTCAATGATTGTTCTCGATAAATGATGAAATCATTACTAGCCAATATTGAGAATAAATCCCAAATATATCTGCAATAAAGGATGAGAAGTATGGGCCCACTCATCCTCTATGTGGACTACTAGATATTATGATATGGATCCACTAGATAGTCACATGTGTATATGATTCGTAATTTGAAATTTCTGAAATATTTGCTCACTGGTATGAGCATGATTTCAGATTTAATGATAAAGCTAGTAAATGTATATCCCAATGATTTGAATAAATCACTGAAGGATTTGAGTATGCATACAAGTGGGATATTATATGGCAAATTATTTAAAGTCCTCAAATAAATTGCCGATATCGAGAATAGAATGCAAGCGGTCTAAATTCCCATATTAAATTTGAATGATGAGAACATATATGATTAAAATCATACCAAGCTGTATGATTTTTGGTGTTCTAAATTTTCTCGATATGAGGAGTATTAAAGATTGAAAATAATATGTGAAATGCATCATGTTATATCCTCATAATTGAAATCTGAACTTGAAGTTCAAAGATGCATAAAAGATGCTATGAACAATTACATATATCAGTTAAGATGCTTTGATAAGTTAGCACGCCAGAAGCGTTGATATTATGAGATTTCCCCAAACATATATATCAAAGCAAATTATAAAAGATGGTCTTAATAACGGAGGCATATGCTCTTGAAGAGTATATAGACATAACTATATTGTGTAATCCTACAAGAGGATTGATAATGAGATATCTCGATAAGTTATGTCGATATGGGGAAAGAAATGAAATTGAAATGTGTCGACACGATATGAAAATGTAGCGCTACATATGATCAATGATAATGAAAATATTGAGATATATTGAAGATGATAAATGGTGAATGTGAAATCCTTAACTTATGAGATGATGAGATGATGATGACTAGTGCTCAAGTTTAAAGATAAGCATGATGGTCATTATATGTTGCATGCTCATGAAAGTTAAATTACCGATTGTGTGTGTAGTAGAAAAGGAAATTAAAGGATCGGGTGAGCTAAACCCAGTGTTTATGAGTACCCTAAAGGGTGAGCTAAACCCCTGGGAATGAAATAACCTATTAAGTGAGTATTAAATGTTAAATGATATATTTTAAGTGTTAGTTAGTTATGAAGGTTTACTTATATGTTTACATGTTTTTACGATGAATTTATATGCTTTAAATTGTGTGTTTGGAGACATGTGTTCATGGTGAATGTTTTGTAGTTGTGTATGAAAATTGATGCACTCTAAATGAGCAGAAGAGTATAAAACCAATGTATATGATACTCATACAAATGTATGAAAGATTTTGAAATGCTTGCAAAGATACTTGTATAAAATACGCGTTGCACTCTTTTTCCCTTAGTGAGGTTTTATCCCATTGGGTTTTCCTAGTAAGGTTTTTAATGAGGCAACTTTAAAGGCGTATTCACATGAATAATGTACTCTTTTTCCTTCATTAGGGTTTTTCCCATTTGGGTTTTTCCTAATAAGGTTTTAACGAGGCATATTCATGGTATATTGAACGATAGGAGAAATTGATACGGTGTATCTATTGGATCAAGTTATAATGGAGCTAATGCTTTAGATCCAAACGATGATGATATTGAAATCATTTACCGTAAGTAAAGATATCGATTCTCAAGATATGAAATCAAGCGGAGTATACTTTTTTTCTTTCGATCAAGTTTTTTCCCATGGGTTTTCTTGACAAAGGTTTTAACGGCGACGCGTGAATACTCATATGCCGATAGACATCGTGGGGAGCAATGTTTTGATGAAACAAAGTATATAACCACTCCAAGCTATCCTGCAATCGTTTTGGAAGTTTTTTCCCTTGGGTTTTTCTCCAAACAGTCAGGAAGACATTTGTATTAATAGTCATTCGAGAGTGTTATGAATAATAATTGAAGTATTATGAATAATTGAGAATAATTTGGTGGTTATGAATTATGAGGAATAATTTGGTGGAGGAATAATTTGGTGGAGGAATAATTTGGTAAAAGATGTAATTATTATATGTGAATGACTATTATACCCTTGATGAAATTATGTAATTACGATTGTATTCAAGTTTTCACATAAATAGAGCAGTTATTAATGAAATTCATTCCTGAGAATTCCTTAGAATTCATTCTCTCTAAATTCTCTCTATTGTTTCTATACTTTTATAACATATATATATTTTTTGAATAACGCTTTATCGAATTAGCTAAGCGTTTGTTTTAAGAAATATGTACATGTTTATTAACCAGTGTTACAAAAATTTATTTAAAAAAAAAATTGTTTAAGTATAAAATGCGGGTAACAAGCTTTTGAGTTTAGCATTCAAAATAAATAAATAATAAAAGGGCATTTAAGTCCGAGTTGACAAACTTTCACCTCATTTAAATGAAACAGTTCCCCGCGCACGGGTATTTTAATCATTCTCATTTACATTTTAAGATTGTGTGAGATTTTATGATTCATCAGTTTGTCAATTTTCAACTGGTTCAATTCGTGTGCGTATCAAAAATAGACTGCATCATCTATTTAATCAATAAAATAAAAATCCCATTTATTCACTTGTCCAGTGAGTTAGAATCCATTAAATGCGTTGGAGATAATCTTACTATGTACACTCTCAATATTAAATATTTATATAGTTTTGAAAATTAGATTTACTTCTTTTTTTTTTTTTATGTGCAAGCATTATTATTCACAGGTAACTTTTGTCTATCATTGGCAATGTGACATTAATTGATTTACTCATTTCAAATCTTATATTGAAGATACCAATTAAGGATGAAATTAGTCACAATCAACTAATTAAGTATGACATCAACAATGATAAATATCTTTATCGTTTTTGTACATTGTTTGGTAAATCTTTATTGCTTACTATCATTTCATATTCATTGTCATACCATATCTACATTGGTGTCAACTTAATTATTTTCCTCTTAGAGTCACACTCATAATCATGGATGAAATATTCTGCTCACTTCAATTTCACATAAAGGTAAATTAACTAATCATTATTATTAATCAGTTACAGGTTGAACCAAAAATTGGATTAGATCTGACATGGAAATTTGAAAAAGAAAAAGAAATAAAATTAAAAAGACGGAAAGAGATCAATAATAATAAATATATTCTTAGAGGTTATTTGAGGGCCCTCTTTTCTTGAACACTTTTTATAATGTTTGGCAAAGCTTAAAGGTTATATCGAAAATTTCTTACTTTCGAGTAACTTAGCATTTTCAATTACTTAACACTTCTTGTTCTATGCACTCTGCACATATTTGATTAATACTCTATGAAATATTAAATAAGCTTAACCAAACATGCAATTAGAATATGTTAATTTTACTTGCTTATGAATTTAAAGTAATTGCTTATCTTTGACACGAAAATAAGACCCCATTTAAAATGAAAATGTGATTTCTAACTTTGACAATTTGTTCAATGACTATTAGTTTACTTCTAAGTGATTTCGATGGTTTAGCCAAACATGAACTTGTGTTGAAGCATATCCTCGTAGACCATGACTCTTGACTCCGAGTCTTTCATATTGCTTATATTTTTCTTTTTAGTTCCATCCTATTTACCTAACCAACTATAGTAAATTCACCAAGATGTTAATATTTATTAGTAGTCCTAACATGTCATGATATCAACAATGTCATACTTTAGCAAATGCCAATATTGTAGTGCTGATATTACACTAATATATGAACACATATACGATAATCAATATCAAAAGTACCACATCACTATCGAGTCAATCACTCTATAAGCACTGATCATTGCAAATAAAGTCTAAATGTGTTGTCTCATTTGAATCCCGCTGTCTATCTCATCCATCAAAACAACGACTTCCAATAAAAGATAAAATGAGATACCAAGATCTGAACGCTAATAAACACATCTTTTATTCATTTTTAACCACTCATTTAAATTTTTTGAAAGAAAAACACATATTAATTATAACTTTTGACTAAGTAAATCTTTGTGGAGTTTAATCATTTATGCCACTCTGATTTATTCAACCCCAAATCCCACTCCTTTTCTCAAAGACTTTTCTTCAAGTTAAAAAAAGTCCCATGAGCTTTGACTAACAAAAAATTCTAGAAATAAACCTCATAAAGTTTCCAACAACTCATTTAATTTTTATAACAAACACCCATAACATTTAATCTCCTGTGGATTATGTAAATCCAAATCACTAAATCTATAGGAAATGCACAAATTATATATACACACACCTCCATGGAGGTGGAGCTAAGAGGGGGCTTAACTTTACATATGAATTTTTTTGCTCCTACAATATATTTTTCGCATTTGCTAAGTAAATTTTCTAGTTTTACCTTTGTATACCACAAATTGATTGTTTATTTTATTTATATGTGTAGTTAATATGAAATAGCGTCCCTGTGAAAAGAGTAATATGTTGCTCAATAAATCTTAACCGTCGGATTTAGATCAACGAAGCTGTCTCTTGTAAGTACACGTGCAACCTATCTTTTGTTTTCTTCCCATGCATGAAATACTCCACACATGGCACACAAACAATAAAAAGAGAGAGAAGTAAAAATAAATAAATAAATAAATAAGTATGTTTATATATACACAAGGAGAGAGAGAGAGTGATGGAGAAATATAGGGAAGAAAAAGTCATTTGCTTCTGTTTTATTTCTTTATCTGTTCAAAAGTTTTATTATTGTCCCAAGTTGAACTCTTCAAAATCTTGAAACTATTATATGTGGGTGTAATTTATACTCTGTTTCTCTATAGAATTAAATGAATTTCCTTTTCTAATTTCTAAATTCTACCCACTGTAAATTTTTTTACTTCCCATAAACTGTCACATGAAGCTATAAATTCTGTAATCCATGGCGATGATTTTAACTTTCTAAAGCTTGTTTTAACTTCTCTGATCTGGGTTTTCTTTCTTTCCTCATCAATCGAACTATTTGGGCTTTATTGGATCAAGAAATGCTACATTGGTGGGCAATTTAAGCGGGTAAATTGGTAAATCTCTTGCTGTTCTTGATTTTCAGTATTTGGGATTTTTTCAATTTGTTGTAATTCAATGGAGGTGGATCAAGATTTGAGGTTTGTTTGCAAGTTGTGTAATAAGAACTATCCTTGTGGGAAGTCACTTGGGGGTCACATGAGGTCTCACATGACTGCAAATGCTACTGAATCTGATGAATCAAACATTAAAACGATGATGTTCACCAATATCAGTTGTAAGAATTTTTCAAAAGAATCTAAGGTTGTTGCTGAGTTTTGTAATGGGCAAACAAGTTATGGACTAAGAGAGAATCCTAAGAAAACTTGGAGGGCTGTTGGTGCAATTTTCCCATCTCCAACTCCACCTGAGAAAGTATGTAAACAATGCGGGAAAGGGTTTCAATCTATGAAAGCTTTGTGTGGTCATATGGCTTGTCATTCGAGTTCGAAAGATGATCAATCTTGGACTTGTGAGAATCCTAGGATAGTTATTGACAGTCACTCTGACACCGAGGTTGTCGAAGATGGTCGATTGAGGACAAGATTGTCTTTAAAGAGTAAAAAGTACAAGAATGTAGTTGATAATTCGTCGTCTATATCCGAGATTGATGAGCAAGAACAAGAGGATTTAGCCTTGTGTTTAATGATGTTGTCTAGAGATTGTGGGAATAAGGGTGGTGTGAATTCACTAGTTGAGTCTTGGGATAATAACTCCGTCGTGTTAGAGACTAAGTCTTCTTCCATTGACATGAAAGTTGGTCAAAAACAATGCTTAGATTATGTTCCTAGTATGATGAAAATCGAGGATAGCAAATTGAAAGCAAAAGCTATTGCTTTTGATGATGATGATGACGACGATGTAGAGAGTTCGGATTCTGGTTATTTCTTAGATGAATCCACCAAGCTCGACTCTGATTTATCTGATGATGCGTTCTATAAGAACACTTCTTTTAACCATTCCAATAAGCCGTTTATCTTTGAGAAAGAGAGAATGAAACAAGTTACTAAGGGAAATGGATATGGGACAACCTTAAACTCTGCTAAGATTGAGTCTCAAAAGAGGAAGTACATTTCCGAGGGAAAGAGGGTGGAAAATGGTTCTAAAGAAGTGCGCAATAAAGCTCAGACGACGAGTAAATATGAATGCTTGAACTGTAAAAAGGTGTTCAATTCATATCAAGCTCTTGGAGGCCATCGACCCTGCCATAAACGGATGAACACTCGCTATGAGTCACAGTACGAGACTGCTGAAAACAGCCTAGATGACAGTGGACTTGATTACAGAGCTACTCATAAACCAGTTGCCAAAACCTCATCTTACATTGTGGACAAAAAGGTTAATAAACCTAAGAAAAACAAGGTGCATGTGTGTCCATTTTGCCATAAGGTTTATAAGAATGGCCAGGCATTAGGGGGGCACAAGAGGTCTCATTTTCTTGGTGGTCATTGGGAGAACAATGTTAGAGCTCGAGAAATGAAGCCCGAGGTTTCCAATTTACTTGATCTTAATCTACCAGCTCCTGAGGAGGATGAGGATGATGCTCCTCCGGTTTGATTTGTTTCGTATCGACCGTAAGAAACATTACATTATCGTTCGTTGCGTCGCATTTTTGCATGTTCTATGAATGTGCCTTGATTTTTGACTTGAAGTTGTTCTATCTTTTTGGTTGAAACATTGACATGAGTACCAAATTGTTTTGATAAACTAGTTGCAAAGATTAATATGGTTGCAGATTAATGCTACATGTACATACAGGTTTACATCCATGTAAGATTTCAAAATCCTATGAAGTAAGATCCCTTCACGTGATTTTTATATATTACTGGGTAGTAATGTTGTCTATACAAGTAATATATTCCTATCAGTCATGTTGTTGTTGGAGTTTACTAGGTTGTATGGGGCTAAACCTTACGCAACTATGCCACTCCATCCTTATGACTGGAGAGCATTCTCGCTCTTTGCCTACTAGAAGTTCGCTAAGTACCATAGTACATGCTAAATTTCATCGACCGTGCCACCTGAAGGGATAGATTTCCATTCCCTCGTCAAGTCAATCCGAAAGCTTTTAAGTTATGACAAGATAATCTGAAATGTGTTGGCTAAGTCTTCTTTTTCACTTGTAGTCACTTTAGGACATTATCTTCCAATGTGGACCATATGATTCTATCTTTCTTTGCACTTTTATTTCTTTTCTCTAGACAGAATTTCATGCTCTAGAGCCAAATTATTTTTATAGTTGGTGGCTTTCTAGTATTGAAACTACAAAGTGTGCAACATAATGTTGTTCGATAGTCAATGTGTTTCTGTCAAGTAATAATACGCCAGCAGAAAAAAACTTGTTTGAAACTACTATAGGTTACCATTGGCAATTTCCTTGTTCTTAGAGACACGTAATAGTTTAAGAATATGTGGTCAAAAAGGGAGCAGTGGGAGAATGTGTGGTAAAAAATGGAGCAGTGGGAGCCATATGACTTAGAGCATGTTTCGGAGTGCCTAAAAGCTCCTTAAAATTGTCTTGCTTGACAGCATCAAAAGTGCTTCAAAGCTTCTAAAGGTTTCTTTTTCTAGTGCTGCCAAAAACCCTTTGAGGAGGAGCTTTCCAAGTGACCCCAAACTTATGTAAGAGCAAGGTTTATAAAGCGTAAAGTAAGTAAAAGCATCATGGACCCTCGAGTTTTTTTTTGGGATACTTAAGCGCGTTTTTTATGACCTTTTGTCCAAAGCTTCTCACCGGCGCTTAACGCTTTTTCACACTTAAACGCATTTTATGCATACTTTTTAAAATACTGCTTAACGAATACTATCTATATTCTCTGTCTCAGATATGTTTATAGTTTATTATATGAATAAATAGCTATCAAATTCACCTCGACTTCGTCTATAGTGACTTGTATATCCAAAAGTTCCATTCTCACTTTGCCAAAAAAAAAAAAAAGTAAAGATGAAGCATATATAATAACTATTTGGCACTCCATGTCTGTTTATCATTTTGCATCATAATCTGTCCCCTGGCTTTTTGACTTCAGCGGGTCAACTCATCCTGCACCACACATAACATAAAATGTCCACTAATTTTTCTGATTCGTTTGTCACGGTTCTCTCCCCCCTCCCCAAATTTGTCAGCTCAGTTCTTTGTATTTTGATCCCACATAAGGGGGGACAAGGACGATTGCAAGCTTACCCTTTTTTTTTTTTTTTTTTTTTGAGTTTAGATTTCATGTCTTGTTTATAAAAACAACCGATATATTGCAGTTTATTTATTTTAATTAGATGAGACAGTCTAAAAAATATAAATTGGGATAACAGATCTCAACTCAAAGTATTGAATGACTGAATCCTCATTCCTTCGTTAAAGGATCGAACGAAATAACAAAAATTAATACATAATGTCAACCCTAATACTATTTTATGATGCTGAGGAAACAATGGGCAAAGTTGTATTGCATTCTCACTGGCAAGTCATGAAATAATGGGTGAATAGGTGTGGGGGTAACCATAACCATACAAACATGTCTATTGCTCTTGCTTCCAACTGACTTCACACATTTTGATGACTTGATGGTGCAGATGTAACTAACAATTGTGAATGGACTGGATCACTGGATGGTGAGCTAAAAGAAGGGAAAAATAAATGGAAACAACATAAATAAACTAAGCATAGTAGGGCTCTAAATCTCCTTTTGTGATACTTGTGGGGTTAAAGTTTGATTGTGTCATGCTACCAATAGGGCATACTTTTTTGGTCTTAAGACATTGTTATTAAGTTTGTTAGGGAAGTAACATTTATTTATTTTTTTTAAAATATACTTTCATGTAGTCTCATTCCAATATCTATTTGTGAGTATTTTATTATACCCACTTGGGGGATTTATCCCCTCCACTACCAAAGGAGAACACATATCAAAAATCTGTTTACCATGCTCACTCGTGGGCATCATAGGCGCTAGTCAAGCCCACCCCAATTCTAACTCATATAAATGAAACAATTGAGAGAAGGAAAAAATTTATACCGTATATTGGGACTTTTGGGAATAAATTAGACCCTAGCAGCTTATTGCCTAGACTCGTATTCAAGACATTTGACTTATTTTATTTTATTTTTATCTTCAACTCAATTTTACCTCAAATTGTACTTTCAAGGTCCACCATAATAGTTCATTATTGCATAGGGTGCGGCTAAACACGCCCCACTCTTTTCTCTTTACACCCATGTACTAAATACACCCACGCACCCTCTTTTCCTTTTTCTTTTTTTTTTTTAATCATTCATAACTTACTGAATACACCCCCTATTTCTAATTTTATCCTTTCACTCATTAAAAAACAAAAAAACCATTAAACCCCTTTTCTCTCTAGCCTTTGCTCGAATAAAAGGAGAGGAAAAGTGAAAACTCCATCTAAAAGAATGAAGGGCCAAAATCAAGCTTATTTGCAAATACGAACAAACAGATACTTATAGCGATGGAGAAATTTACAATACGTAATTCAAAATTTTTGCACATCCCTCAAATATGTTCAACACTAGTTCATCGAACAGATCTGAGGTTGTTCGAATAGTTTTGGCCAAACAACTATTGAGGTGTTCGACCAGTTTGAGGTGTTCTGTCAACTTTGGGTGTTCGACCCATTTTGGCCGGACAACCACTTTCTTTATTTTTTTGTTTTTATATTAATTTGTTATTCATAATAAAAATTATTTATATTTAATAATAATAATAATATTAATTATTTATTTATGATAATAATTATTTATATTTAATAGTAATAATTATTTATAATAGTTATTTGTCCATGGTAATAAATTTTATATTTCCAATTATTATTTTTATAGTAAACTATTGGTCTTCGGTGTGAAGATGTCAACACTACAATACAAAATAATAGTCAATTAATTACATAACCAAGAATTATATAAAAATTATTATATATAATTAATATTAATTACAATAATTTTTAGAGTTATAATTATCATTTTTGTAGTAAGTATAAATATCAAAGTTATTAATATGGATAAATAATAATAATTATCATTAAATATAAATAAAAAGAGAAAGAAAAAAAAATTTAGCTGACATTGGTCAAACATCACTCATGATGTTCGGCCAATGTCGGCCGAACCCCATGAGTTTTCTTTGGCTAACATGGGTTGAACATCACTCATGACGTTCGGCCAACACCACTCAAGATGTTCTAAAAAATGGGGTGTGTTTAGCCGCACCCTAATGTATATTCTCTTCTCTACAGTAAATAATTGAATGTAGAATAGCAAAACACATAGGACTTAGAATATTTTTTAACCCACAAATTTAAGCTCCAACAGCTTTCTAAAAAATGATAGACCAATATTTTTCTGTTTTTGCACTAAATGGGAAAAATATTGAGGCCCAGTAACTTTGCCGGTATATTACATTTCAAGGTACAACTTACTTTGGCATATTACGAACCTATGGATTTCAAGTTTTTTGAAAAATTTTAGTTATTTGAATGACTTCTTTAAAGACGTCAGTTCGGCTCCCTCCTTTGTCAATTCCTGGCTCGGCCGCCGGTGGGCATTGGAGCAAAATCGCACCTTCGCATTAAATAAGTAGCACCACTTGTAGTTCTTTAAATGTACTCATATATTTGCTTTTGTTTTTTTAAACTAAAGAAATGTTTCGTAGATTTAGATAGGCACTAACGGCCGAAGACATATACATCGGTAAACAATCAATCCAAGAACAACAACCGACCAAATGCAATGCAATAGACGCTAACATACGGGCCACTCCATTTCCCTCACGGGGACGTAGCGACACGAACCACAGCTAACCTCTAATAACAAATTTCTAATTTCCTGCAAAATATGCGCATTAGAGGCAAAAGGAGATTCCGAGGTAATACTTTGTACAACTCGTAGGGAGTCGCACTCAACAGCATGAATTGGAACTCCTCCTTCAAAAGCCAGCAGCAATCCATCTCTCAACGCAAGTGCTTCGGCATCTTCAGATGGAAAAGAATCTGGGAAAACGTTGAGACCTCGTCGCAATCGCAATGCCTTCTTCATTCCGAATAATGGCACCATGGCCCATAACTTCCATTCCCATTTTAACCGTAACATCTTTATCGAGCTTAAAGTTACCTCTAGATGGTGTTGACCATTTAACGGTGCTAGGGGAATTCCTAAGAGAAACCTCAGCCTGAGAAACACATCCAAATTCTTCAACAAGAATCATGCCTTTATTGACTACATCCTTAACAATAAGTGAGAGGCTGCCATGGAGAACTTTGTTTCTATTCCACCAGAGAAGCCACATGAAGCAGCAGAGAGTAGGAAAATCCTTTTTGGGTGAGGCTAAATACACCCACTTTTCTTTACTGAGTACACCCCCCTTCTCATTCTCGTCCCATTTTACCCTGCATTAATGTATTTTCACAAAAATAATTTTTGCCCTCCGTAGTCGCGTGGAAAGTTATCTTAATTGCATTAAAGAAACTTTACCTAATGACCTAAAATTCGTATGCTATGGCATACGAAAATCACTTATTTTAAAAAAATTTCAACCCTCTTGAAAAACACACTGTTAGAAAGTCATTTCAATGTATTTTCATATATAATCATTGTTTGCCTTCTACACTTGTGTTTTAAGTTATTTATATTGCATTCAAGAATTTTTTCTACTCAACAGCACCCATATTTTTCCATACGTGACAATAATGTGATATCGAGGTTGTTCGAATAGCTACTTGAACGAACCAAGCTTTAAATCAGTAGTAGTACAGCAATGGGTCGATGTTGATCGAATAGCTATTTGAACTAACCAATCTTCAAATTTGTACCAATAATATAATGTTTTGATTAAATAGCTACATACTTGAGCTAACCAATCTTTAAATCAATGACGATAATGTGACATCGAAGTTGATGAAATAGCTAGTTGGGTCAGGCCAATCTTATTTGAGAGACTGGGTCTTAATTGGATCAAATAGCTCGATGGAACTTAATAATTGATACCATAATAAGATTTAGAGTCATATTTCAAATTGTTGATTTTATTAAGAACAACAATTCACATACTTATATGTTGATTATTTATCTTATATTTTCATAATCGAAGAACATGTATAAAAAGAATAAAAAAAAATTGTTGATTTGCATGAGAATCTCCTTGTATACAATATTTTTGCATGATAAAGATTCTCCGATTTCATTGAAAGCTTTGCATTTTCCATAGAAATTCCTCTTTAAAATGCGATATACAACTGCAAATGAGAATTAGCATATATGTTGTGGAAGATTTGTTTGCTCTTGGGCCTTGTTTATATATTGTCATTAATTGCAAAACAAAAAAGACAAAAACCTATTTGCTAATGAGTGAGTTTGAATGTGTATCCTTCATCAATTGTAGTGCTTGATGGCATGCATGAATTAAATTAACAAGAAACTTCGAATTACCAAGTAATATAATGTGTTTTTGTTACTAAAATTAGATGTCATTAAATTGTAAAAACAAATCTAATGTTATAAAAGTATAGAAATAATAGAGAGAGTTTAGAGAGAATGAATTCTAAGGAATTCACAGGAATAATTTTCATTAATAACTGAAGCCCTATTTATAGGAAAACTTCAAATGGTATAATCGTACTACATAATTTCATCGCGACATAATAGTCATTCACATAAATAGAATAATATATTTTATTTCCTCGAGGCTCATGCACATTATTCTATAACACTCCCCTGAATCTAATTATTAATACAAATGTCTTCTGCACTGAGAAAACCCAATGGGAAAAAAAAATTCCAAACGATTGTAGAAATCCCGGAGTGGTTATATATTGCTTCATCAAAATATTGCTCCCTAACGCCTATCGGCCCAGATATTGAAGTATTCACAACTTCATTAAAAACCTCAAGAAAAACCCAAATGGGGAAAAAACTTGATCGAAGGAAAAAGAGACTGATTTCATCTCGATTTCATATCTTGAGGACTGATATCTTTACTCGTAAAGGATTTCAATATCATCATTATTTGGATCTTAAATCATTCTCTCTATTATAACTTGATCCAATAGATACACTCGCGTCTATTTCTCTTGTCGCCTCAATATACCATGAATATGCCTCTAAAACCTTATTAGGAAAAAACTCATGGGAAAAATCCTAATGAAGGAAAAAGAGTACATTATTCATGTGAATACTTTAATGTTGCCTCATTAAAAACCTTGCTAGAAAACCCAATGATAAAACCTCACTAAGGGAAAAAGAGTGCAACGCTGTATTTTATACAAGTATGTCGAAGCATTTCAAAATATTTCATAGATTTGTATGAGTATCATATATACATTGGTTCATACTCTTCATTCATTTCACGTGAATGAAATTTTAGATGCTATACAATATCATGTTATATTTAGTGTATATATGCAATCAACAATTCGATCTCATTTTGTCACTATATCGAGATATATACCTAAATCTCTTTCTCGGAGATTTCATAGTTGAGATTGGGCGTCGCCAATAAAACCTTGTTTGAGAAAACCCCGCTTTTGGGACAAAAACATCAATCAAGGAAAAGAGTACAAAGATATGAATTTCAACAATATCAATGTAGATATTTTGATGGGCTTGCAGACCGACATAATAATACATTTGAAACCTCTTCAAGAGTTTTATTCTCATTTCTCATTAAACCCGCATGAACACTTTAATCATAAGGGCATATATTTCAAAGATCGCCATTTTTTGATGGATTTTAATATCCTCACTATTATTGATAGTATGTAGCGCTATCTTTTCATAGTGTGTCGACACTTTCAATTTTATTTCTTTCCCCATATCGACATAACTTATCGAGATATCTCATTATCAATCCTCTTGTAGGATTACACAATATAGTTATGTCTATATACTCTTCAAGAGTATATGCCTCCGTTATTAAGACCATCTTTAATAATTTGCTTTTATATATATGATTGGGGAAATCTCATAATATCAACGCTTCAAGGCTAACTTATCAAAAACATCTTAACTCGATATATGTGATTGTTCATAGCATCTTTTATACATCTTTGAACTTCAAGTTCATATTTTAATTGTGAGATATAGTATGATGCATTTCACATATCATTTTCACCTTTAATACTCTCATGCTAAGAAAATTTAGAACACTAAAACTCATATATGTTCTCACTATTCATTTTAATATGAGAATTTATATAGTTTCATTCTATTCTCGATATTGGCAATTTATTGGAGGACTTTAAATAATTTCTTACATAATATCCCACTTGTATGCGCATACTCAATCCTTCGTGGATTTATTCAAGTATTGGGATATACATTTACTACCTTTATCATTAAATCTGAAATCATGCCATACTATGAGCAAATATTTCAGAAATTTCAAATTATAATCATATACACATGTGACTATCTAGTGATCCATATCATAATATCTAGTAGTCCATATGGAGGATGAGTGGGCTCATATTTCTCATCCTTTATTCCAGATATATTTGAAATTTATTTCCAATATTGGCTAGTAATGATTTCATCATTTATCGAGAACAATCATTGAAGAATTCTTTAATTCTTCACTTGAAATATTGATTTAATAATTATTTAAACCTGAATGGTCATCCGGCTCGCAAACCAGTATTATTGAACTTTTAGTTCAAGAAATTCTATATCGATTTCACTAGTATCAGATAGTGCTCAACATGATTTATTACTTTCATCATATGTATAGTTCACCGACATATTCCATCATGTTTCTGTAGTATTATTACACATCACTGCTCGCTGGAATCGTGAGCACATACGCTTTCATGTTTCAATACTGCTCAACGCGAGCCTACTCTCATACGCTGCTATAAATTATCCGCACTTACAAAGATTCACCATAATAATGGTCCATATATAATAATGGATAATTTGCTCTCAAATCTTCGAAAATACTATCCATCACTACCGATCAAAAAATCCTAAAAAGGATTTATCAAGTAGGCTTGAAAGGTTGAGGATGCTAATGAATAAGGGCATCCCAGAGATGTTCTGATGTTTAATTGAAGCAAATATTCTGACATTATCTGGTGAGGTTTCGATTCCTTCTAAATACATGCCTGGTATGGGTAAAAGTAGTTTTTCAAAGAAATGGAGAGTAAAAGATTAGGAGGGTGCTACAAATGTGCCTGGGTGGACATGTGACACTCGATGTAAATAAGTGGGGTACGGTTCTAGTAACCGAGAAGATAAGATAGCATTCATTAAGGATGGATTGAGTAAGGAGCCTTTGGATGATATTCAACAAAGCTCTTGAGACACATCCTAGTGACACGCATAAGGTGAGCCGATGGCCTTATGGGTCAAATTCAAAGATGAACAATCACGCTATAGTCTTGAAAAACTTACTTAGAAGATCCTGCTTTGTAAATTTAGTAGAAAATTTTAGTATAATAATTTTCTATATTAATGTAAGGAAGTTCTGTAATAACGAAGATCAATGTTTTTCTTGTAATTGTAAATATTGTTTTTCAATTTTTAAGATATATGTATATATATATTATTTTCAATCACCGATAGGTATATGTCATTTCACTAAAATTTTTTCTCTCGCTTTTTCTTCTTCATATTTGTCAAAAGTAAATAGTACAATCAATTATTGGTTTGAAAATTTTTCTTTAAATAGAGGATTCATATATCTCTATATTCATACATTAAAAGTATAGTGCAAAAAGAGAGATAGGAGTAGAGATGATATGAGATTTTAGAATCATCTCATGTCACCTTTACCTCGCTGTATTAAAACCGTATGTATTCTTGGTGGATCTAATTGGTAGGTCATATCCACATGTGGATATGGCAAACCGACGTAAAAGAGTTAGGAGACAAGAAATCAATATACTATATGGAGGAACCAACAACAAACTTTTTAGCTAGACTTATAATGGTCGATCATCATGGGGGAATAAGAGTTTCGAGTGTAATACCTTTCCATTTAGTTGATCTAATACTCGAATTGGAGCCAGCTTCTACCATGGGTCCAGCAGGTTGGTGCTACAAGCGCTTAATCCATCCACAACCGCATGATGTATATGATGAATAATAGTGATGTTTATTGTCCTTCCAGGCGGCTACAACACACTGGAGGAAATATTCAATATAGCCTCGTTGGCACAGTGGAACTTTCATGTCAAACCAATAGGTTTGTTGAATATTAACAATTTCTTTGATGGCTTACTAGCTGCTCCTAGATCGAGTGTAGATAATAAGTTTATCTCATTTAGCGAGAAAATACTTATTTCGCTAGTACTGTTGATGAACTACTTATCAAATTTCATGCATATGTTCAAGAATCAGGAAGCCCAGGTCCGTCGGTCACGTATCATCGTGTCAAGCGAAAAGAAATTCTGATCCTTTAAATATCTCATTATGAACCCTGATGTTGAGGGTAAGTGTACTGAGTATTTATACTCGAAACGCACCATTCATTTATGGGTTCACATGTATTTTCCTTTCGCATTTTTATATTTTCGAGTGTTTATTGCTATCTTTGATATTCTCAATATGTTCCACTTCGACTGCTTTTGTACTTCTTCTGGAGTAATAATAATAATATCATATTGGCTTTATTTAAATACAGAAATCTAGTGATTATGCTTCTTCAAGAGCATTTTATTCTCATATTAATACAATCTCATATCATCGATGAGATTACTTCATATAATCTCTCCACGATATATTTTCTTTGATTTATCAACATGGGATCTATTGAGCATTTTACTTTCATCTATTTATCCAATGGTAACTTCAGTGTACCACTTACTCAATTTTCTCCATCAATATTCAATAGCCGTGAAACCTAACATTCTTTTATTAAATGCTTCTTTAAGAGCATTTCTCATCATATCACAATATACTAATCTCATAATGAGATTTTTCACCACGGTATATTTTCTTTCTCTTTATCACAATGGGATTCTTTTGAGCAATTTCATTTCATCAATACATACAACTGGTAAATTCCTTGCATCACTTGCTCAAATCCCTTCTTAATATCAATATAATATTCATATCGTAATATATAAATCAGCTTATCCAATTGTGGGGTTTAATCCAACCACATTTGTAATAAGTATTCTAAACGCAGTGGTATATCCCACCACATTGAAAATATTCATACCAATCGTGTGATATAACTCACCACATTGGAAATATATGTAAATTTAAAGAGCGTAAATTTAAATTGCAGAAATTAAATTTCCTCCAATAGGTGGTCGAACCTACCTTATGGGAATTATTGTAATAAATATAAATTTACTAATTTAAATCGCGAGAATTAAATTGCATAACATTTAACTACTTTTTCAGGAGTAGATTCTGCTTAGTAGAAGGTATTACTCTTCACTTAGCATATAAAGTGCATAAATATATAAAATCTTCCGTTTAGTGATGGTTGAACCCATCATCGTGTAGGAGGTATTGCAAAGATTTAAATTGCAATAAATAAAGTGCGAGACTTAAATATCTATAGAATCAAATTTGTTCTAACTATTTCTTCAAAATATAATTATTGTCAAAGTAAACGGTCAGAATCGAAATATCTGCTGGCCGCCAACTGCACTGTTTACAGTAAATTGTCGGCAAAAGTGATGCCTACACATATTTCTTTATAAAACATTAATACATACTCTGCTGCCAATCGCTACCAGCTCTGTTTATAAAGGGCCAAGACATATCTCTTTATAAAGTTTTGACATTATAAGCATTAATACGTAAATATTCACAAGTCTAAGGACCCTTTTGTAACTTTTTCAAAAGTTGGGGTACCGATGAAATTTTTTTGAAAGTTTACCTTATCAATATTGGTGTCAAATCGAAGATCTCAAGTAAATCGAGTATAATGGAGTCGAGAAAATTTGATTTTGATAATGTATGCTCTTATATCTCGATAAAACGAATGTTATAGTTTAATATATTATTATATTATAAAATAATAATATAATATATATAATATATACCTCTCCTATTCCTTTCGCTTCCATTTTGTCACTTAATTTTGAAACTAGTATTCGTCGAGGCTTGGAAAATTCCACTAATCGACATTGACGCATTGCCTCAGATGGAATGTGATTTTATAACTGGAGGTTGTGGTGCTATGTCGCTTTAGAGAGAGAATTATTGCAGAGAGATTTTATAGAAAATTGAGTATTTCAAATTGTAATAATCCGCTCGACATGTACATCATCTATAAGATGCAACCAGAGCATACTTCTTTCATATTACTCAAAGGGTTAGAGACTCGGCCGATAACGTGTTATAAAAGCATAGAAATAATAGAGAGAGTTTAGAGAGAATGAATTCAAGGAATTCACGAATAATTTTCATTAATAATCAAACCCTATTTATAGGAAAACTTCAAATGGTATAATCGTAATTACATAATTTCATCAGGGACATAATAGTCATTCACATAAATAGAATAATATATTTTATTTCCTCGAGGCTCTCATGCAGATTATTCTATAACATCTAATAATTTATAACATGCGTGTGCATTCATTATTTATTCAACCTCCTTAATAGTTGTGAAAGACAACTCAATCTTGTCATTTACATTTTGGTATTTCTCTTTAGACCTTATATTGCCATTTCAGATAAATAAGAATCCCTTTCCAATAACATTGTAACATTTATGGATTGTCTCATTAAATGATGTTACTTATATTTTATTTATATCTAAAAATACCATATAAAGAGGAAATATATATATATATATATATATATATATATATATGTATATATATATTTGTAAAACTAAAAAGTTACTATTTTCTATGAATTAAGTTTAACATTAAAATCTTGCAAGCCACTTTTAATATAGTAGAGATAGGACGAGTTGGTAAAGTTTGAGTGATTGGATTCAATTATTGTGACTGTCCGTTAAACTTTTCGACACGTGAAGAAATACATCGAAAATAATATTTAACACGATTTGACTCATATTATCTGTCTAAATTTTCTAATGACTTGGTTCGGCGTTATTCACCAAGTTCACTAGGGAAACTGAAATAAGTCCTGTTGAAATGGTATATGCTAATGCATGATTAGTAGCACGATCTTTGTAGACTTTCAATTGTGGCACCACTTTCTGTGATTTTCCCTGAACAACACCGATGATTTCGATCGAAATAAAGTACATATGCTAGCTGCAATAATTATTTTATAGTGCTTCGCTTCAAAATTGCAAAATTAAAAAAAAAAAAAACTAAAACCATTGCCTTTTTGGATCTTTCATCAATATGAACAAAAAAAAAAAAAAATCAAATAAAGTCACTTGATGAAACACTTTCTGTTTCAGACGTATCGACCGGATGTGTGTTCGGTAGCACTCATGTTTCTCCCTGCGTGACAATAATGAGATATCCAGGTGGTTCATATTACTTGAACGAACCAATCTTTAAATCAACGACCATAATGTTATGTCATGGTTGATCAAATAAATTGCCAAAAAAAAAAAGATAAAAATCATTGCTGCTTTACTCTTTCATCCATACGAACTGGTCAATTTTCTAGTTTTCATTTTTATATTTTATCAAGTTGAATAATCGAGAGTATTCTTTAATTTACCAGTGAATTTATACTTTGATTCAAGAAGTACTCGTGCTATTGAGAAAATAGCGAAAGCAAGTTACAAATTTGTTGTAAGCAAAAATAAATATTAGATTATTAATTAAATGGAAAGCACAAATAAAGAACTTTAATGAAAAATTGACAATCATCAAATATCCTCATTTTGTAAAATCTTTGAAATTGAAACTTTAATCACATTACAAATTTGACAAAAGTAAAAAGGACTTAGAGAAGCATAGTGAGATTCATTTCTAATTCATCACAAGCAAATAACTGCAAAATTAAAATTATTACTTCAATCATGCAATCTGAAAACAAAGAATTTCTACATCACTAACGAATAGAAACAAGTACTATAAATATCGAAAATTTCTTACTCTCGATTAACAGTGGAATATTTTGTCTGCCTGAGATGACGGTATATTTGAATGGAAGTTAAATCGAATGTTGCGGAAGGGGATGCTCCAAAGGGGTGACCTGAGAACACAAGTGGATGGGGCCAAGTGGTAGCCACTCTACCTTGTGTTCTCAGATTCACTCCTCTGGGATGAGCCCTTGTGTGTCAGTTGAGCCAAATCAATGAATCACGTGTAGCGTGGTGTGGGGAATAGATTTGAACTTCCGTTTTTATAGTGCTGGATGGATCATAAATGTACTTGACTTGTGTAATTATGTGCTCATTCTATTGACACCAAAGGGTTTTGTGGCCCCATATCTCGACGTGACAGTTTTAATATCTCCCAATACATAAATTTAATCCATACAAAGAAAAGTTATTTTAGGCATATTCCAACTGCAAAGATTAAACATTATCGAGCGTTCGTATCTTACGGACGCCGAATATTTTGATGCCAGATGACTGTTAAATTGATGACAACACGCGAATGAGTAGAAATTTTCAATTTTTTTCATTTCAGATGTGGCCACGGCCAAATTTAACAATATTTTTGGCCCAAAATATTGTCGAACTTTGACCGGCGGTCACGCCACTACAATTGCCGGAAAAATTTAAAATTCTGAACTCACTGCGTGCTGATTCTAGATGTCCTGATTTCAAAACTAGTCGAATCCGACCATCAGCCCAGGCGTTCCGTAAGATACGGAACGCTCGATGGTTTTAGAAAAGTCCTGATTCCAACTGGTAGTAATATCTTTCTACATTCGTGAGATCGCTCATGATCTCATATCAACACTGTTGGCAGGAGATCATGTCAATATCCCTATTTTGGAGAAAAAATATAGCTTATATGTCACCATTAAAAGAATTATATATTATTCATCTCATTTAATATAGATGTTAAAAAAAAAAATTTTGAATTTTCCAATGACGTGGCGCCCTATGAGGGGGCCACATCACCCTGTTGGCAGGTTGGCATGAGATCTTTTGCGTTCTTGAGATATTATGTAAAATTGTCATGAATTTGCCATTGTTATTTTATTCACGGCATTGAAAAATGGTGTGTAATGTCTGTATAGGTTTATACAAAGAAATTAAGGGGAAGAACAAATGAAGGACATGAAAGTAACTTCATTTGACCTCTATTAATGTAGATATGGACATTTGTGTACACACATCATTTTTCAAGACATAATGATTATTTCATTCTACCATCTATCAATGTAGTAAACTTATGTGTACACATATCATTTTCCACTTTAAGAATCGAAATTGTAAATTTGGATTTCTATTCTATGTGTTACTCAAGTTCTTTCTTTTCGTTTCGTTTCATTATCTCTGAACCACTTTTCACGATCAGTCTGAACCATCTTCCCATAAAGATGTTATTCTAGATCATCTATTCATCTTTGGCAACAAGTTATTGTTGATAAATTATCTACTTTGCATGGTTCCTTTACCTATTGGTAAACACGGCGTCAGTTCTTGATGGATTGTCACCTTGTCCGCCACCATCTCCCAAATGGCACTATCTCCGAACCCTTCATAACGTCATTATTACAACCCGCTCACTTCTTTACAAAGATACACAGGGTACATCACTTTCAATTCTTACTTGATAAACTCGCGCTGCTCCGTACTCTCACATCATGAGTTTGGGGTTTATTTTGGTCCTTTTACTTACCTTTACTTCGTATTATCTTGCAACACAATGTAAGAAAGATAAACACCTATATGTAATATACCAAACAATGAGGCTCCTGGTTGTCTTCTTCAATGGCCTAAATCTTCTTCAGTCATACGAATATGATTGTTGATTTGTTGTTCTCCATTAATAATATCAATTGTGACAACATACATGATACACGTATGTGTGACAATTCAGTTTTCTCATTCTATCATTTATTTTCAAAATCTGTGAAACTTTCACATAATTCAGTTTTCTCATTCTATCGCTAAAAACTTTCACATAATTTATTTCTTAATCTATTTGTCACCTTATTCATTCAAGTAGTATTTTTTATCCAAATGTCAAGGTCAGATTAATACGCTTGAGATGCAGTCATGCTGAATATTCTGATTGGATAGGATACATAAATAGAAATTGAAACAGATCTTAACTCTTACAATACATTTGATGGCGATTATTGAGAAAATAATATTTAAATGTGTGATGAGTAAAAAGTGAAAAAATGATTTAGAAAATACTCTCTCCATCCCAAATATATAGGCTCTTATTTCTATTTTAGATGCCCCAATTATATAGGTTATTTTCTATTCATTTACAATTATACCCCTATTTAATTTGTACACCCTAAAGGTTTTTTGATAGTTTCAATGACTTCTTAAAAGCATTAATAAGGGTAAAATAGAAAAACTATTCGTATTATTAACTTTTCCAATAAAAACTTAATCCGTGTGAAAAATCAAATAGGTCTATATATTTGGGGCGGAAGGAGTGTAAAACTATTGTCAAATAATTATAACAAATTTTTTTTTTAAATAAAAATAAAAGATAGAAAAAGTTACCAAACAAGCTAACTTCCTAAGGCGGCTATCACGACGCGTTGATAGTAATCCTATGGTGGCTATCACGACGCGTTGATAGTCCCTATTTATTCACAGGCATACCTTCCACTCCTCCCTCAAATTCATCCCCTCCACTAATTCATTTTCATTTCATATCTCAACAAGAAGTTTACTAATTTCCTCGGATTCACTTTCTCAATGGATTTCTTCTCCGACAAAGATGAAAAAGGAAAGCCCACCTCCGATCGGCCAACCGACCCGCCAAAGCAGTCGAAATCAGAGCTTTTGCACAGCGCCAAGGTGGTGGCTGAAGCCCTCAAATCCCAAGACTTCGACAAGGCCAAGGTCGCCGGCGCCGCCGCGGACCTCCTAAACGCCGCCTCTCAATATGGTAAGCTAGATGATAACGAGGGCATGGGGAAATATGTTGATATGGCTGAGAATTATCTCCGCAAGTACCATGGTTCTAATTCCACCACCACCGCCGATACACACCACTCAACCGCCACCGCCACCGCCACCCCTGAAACAACACATACATCAGCCAATTCGGATGGTCATTCTAAATATGGAGAATATATTAAGATGGCTGAAGGTATGTTGAAGAAGCACTCCGGTAGTGGCAGCGGCGATGGCACTACCGACACCTCCGCTGCAGGCCATGGCCACTCCGGCGGTGGTGGTTATGGAGAGTACATGAAGATGGCTGGGGATTTCATCAAGAAGCATTGATCTGTTGCTATTGAATGAACAGAAAATGGCACATTCTTTGCTTTTATCAAAACCGCATTTTTGGCCTTGTTGTCTTGTTGTGTTTGATGGATTTGCGTATCTCTCTGTAAAATTTGTGTTTAGTATTATATCAGAATGCGGTTGAAAATGCGAATAAGTTATATGGAAATGTGTGAACTCATAAAAAGAATAAGGCCTTTATATGCTCTCATATCAAATTGTACCGTGTTATTTAAATTAGAAATTGTTGAGGTAAAATGTTGGTAATTATTTATCTATGGCCATTGCATGAAAAAAGAGGGAACTTCATTTTTTATTTTTTAATCAGAACTACAATTTTATCTACTCTGATATCACGATTTACAGCATTACCTAAACTAGATGTAAAATGTTGCAAATTTTCGCTTAATTGCCTTGTTGAGAGTAAAAAGTAAAAACTATACATTTAATACAAATATATACAACTGTTTTATTATTATTAATGCTTTCTATTGATGTGAATGAAGAGTTAAAAGCATAGACACTTAGATGGAAGTTTTCCAGTTGCCCTGATTTTGTTAGCCTTTGCTTTCACTTTAAACTCGTCATTTCTTCGATTTTCCCTTGCCTGTTCCCTTGCTCCAGCGGCTATCTCGTCAATTCTCGCAATATGGTCCCGATACTTCTTGATGGCTTTCGTCCGTTTCTTGTCCGATAATTCATTCTGAAAAAGTGAAAATGTGTCATCTTTTCGTGACGACATTTTTTAGACAGCAATATTATAAGGGATAACGATTGATGTTCGTCTCTTTCTCAGTACTGTTCAGTACTGCAATAGCGTGTAATATCATAAAGTATTACCTCTGTCTTCATTAGTCGACGTCTTGCTTTTTCTTTCTTGTTAGTCTCCCATGTATGGATTCGGATTCTCAGCTTCTCATACCTGAAACTTCAAACATTAAAATCTACATACAAATAATATTTACAAGATTTAAACACAGAGATGTTTCAGTTTGGCTGGGTTGTCTCTTATATGTCAATAGATTCATAATAAGCGGTTAAAAGTATAATAATAGGATAAGGTGCAATACTTTTCCTCAATCTTGGCCATTTTTGCTTTTTCCCAAGAATCCGCCATTGTGTTGAACTGCCTATTGGTCTCACCCCGTCGAGGTGTGGGTTGTCGGGGGAGTGATGGCTCGGGCATAGGCGCCACATTTTCTGGCTTTTTACTACTTGTTCGAGTCGGCACAACATGTTCCGCCGTGTTGCTCCTTGTTCGAGTTGGCTCTCTGGGGATATAAGGTTCATCGGCGTTACGAGGCACCATTATTTCAGGTCGAGTATCGTCGAAAGACGGCGTTTTCCTGATCGCCGGTGAAGGGAATCCACTTGTTGGCCTGCTTGCTGGCCCCATAGCATCTTGATCATTTGAACCCATGTTTTGAATTTCATCTTATAAAAAGATCATTTGTCAATGTCGGACTCGATAAATATTGAATCCAGTATGAAACTGCATGTTGAAGATGATAGTTAAATTAATAAATCTATACCTGAAAATGAAACGGAACGCTTCCTTCGACCTTGTGTTGTACTGGGAGGGGTGTCTACAAGATCATAGGCTCTTCCATTGCGTTGATCCCAAATTCTCCACTCTTCCAGTGAATTAACTGCAAAAGCCGCTGCTGCGATTGCGGTAGGGTATTCGAGTTCATCGTCCGAGTAGCCATAACCCAAATTCATTTTAGAGAACTGTCTTCTTAGCCAACTTTGGCTTCTCTTCTTCTCTGCACTTACACATTAGTATTGATATTTCCGAAAGATCACTGTTGTTCACCTACCCACAATGGATATGTGCTATTATGTCCATCTCAAGTTGTACAAAATTTTCAAATTTCAAATATTTGTCGTCATGCGTCAAAGCACAATTGGTGGTGGACATATTAACACCTACCTATTGTCTAATTGGATAACAGATTGTTTCCTCTAAAAGGTTGAGGTTTTTCAGATGTTAAAAAGTGTACCTCTGAAAGATTGAGATTCTTGAGGCGGCACTCTTATGTCTTTCACACGGCTACTCTCTTTATTTGCCTGTCCTGCACCTGAATATCTCGACCTATGAAAGATTATACGTAATTTTACCGTCGTGATAGTTGTGTTCGTGCAATCCGAGACGATGTAATTCGAGTTACCTCGTTTGCCTGATCAAATTCTCCATTCTTTAAGAGGGCGCTTTATGTGAAACTTGTGACATAAGAAGTGTATGGCAAGAAGCATATATGGGAAGGAAAGAAGGTTTATTATAGGCAGTTAATAAGAAGCAAACACAGATATTCTTAGGATGTGAGAACTGATTTTGGATCTTTAAACTTTGAACAAAAGCATACTTTTCTTCTTCCTGACAGTAACTTTTATGGGCAGAAAATTTGCACGATCTTTTTGGCTTTCAAAAGAAACCTTAATTTACTGTCGCGTAGGGAAACCTTAACAGAAAGATTCTATGGTAGGAAAACATATTCTGTAGGTTTGCTTGGTACTCCTATTCAATAATAAGAGCAACTCCAATAGCCTCTTTATATTTAAAGAGTATCTTTTAAGAAATAAAGAGTATTTATTAATTTAGAGAGTGGGTTTTTATATGCTCCAACACACTCTTATATTTATAGTGTAGGTAAAGTATTGAATTTCGATTGATCTCAAATTTGTAAAAGTCAATAAATAAATATATCTAGAGGTGTGAACGCATTAAATGGGTAAATACAAAACCAAATAAAGAATATATCTAGAAGTGTGAATGCATTAAATGAGTAAATACAAAACCAAATAAAGAGTGAGTTTGGCTCTCCAAATTTGAAGAGCCAAACCCACTCTCTAAACTAAAAAGCTAATTTAAAGAGGCTGTTGGAGTATGATTTTAAGACCATAATCTTTAAATTAAAGAGTATTTTAAATTTAAAGAGTGTCTTGGGAGATCTTCTAATGGCTACGTTATATTCGGTGCTCTATTTGCTAAATACTTTTTCGTGAGATATAATTAACTAAATAATGTGATATAATATTGATTAACTAAGAATGCTAGAAAATTTTCCTCATTGGACTAGAATCATCACACACAGAATCACCGACTGTCAGAGAATTTTTCCACAGGGGAAGCAAAAGTGAATTTTCGAAAAAAACCCTTCTTCCTCATTCACTCAGAAGCTCCTTAATCTTTTTGATTTTGTCAGAAAATTATTACAACAATCAAATTCTGCTGCAGCAAGCTGTATGTTATATTATATAAGGGAAAAAACTCAAAAAGTGTTCCTTTCCTAGAGTTTGTTAGTATGTCGCCTTACTGAAAAAAAAAATAAAGCTCAAATGTCTAGTAGATGCCTTAAGCTGCTCGAAAAATGTAGAAATGTGAAGCAACTAAAGCAAGCTCAAGCACAGATGATTACATCTGGCCTAGGAACCAATAGCTTTGCCCTCAGCAGGGTCTTGGCTTTCTGTTCAGACCCAATTCACGGCAGCCTCTCTTATGGATACGAAATCTTTAAACACATTCAAAACCCCACAATCTGCATTTCCAACACGATGATCAAAGCTTTCTTACTCAAAGATGAATACATTAAACCCATTCAGATATTCAAATCCATGTTGAGAAACGACATGTCTCCTGATAATTACACACTCCCTTACGTGCTAAAAGTGTGTTTAAAGAGGAAAAGTTTGGATCTTGGGGAGTTGATTCATGGTTACTGCTTGAAATTGGGTTTCTTGTTTGATAATTATGTGGGCAATACTTTGATGCTCATGTACGCTGGTTTTGATAATTTGGAAGCTGCAAAATGTGTGTTTGATGAGTTTTCTTCGCCCTGTGTTGTTTCTTGGACTGTTTTGATTTCTGGGTATGGTAAAATTGGGGATGTTTATACAGCTAGATTGGTTTTTGATGAAGCTCCATTGAAGGACAGGGGGATTTGGGGTGCAATGATTTCTGGGTATGTGCAGAATAATTGTTTCAAAGAAGGATTACAGCTGTTTAGAGTAATGCAATTGAGTGGGATTCAACCTGATGTGCCAATATTGGTTAGCATACTTTCTGCATGTGCTCAAATGGGCTCTCTTGAAAATGGGATATGGATTCATAGTTATGTGAAGAAACTGAGATTGCCATTGAGTGTGAAACTCGGGACTGCTTTGATCGACATGTACGTGAAATGCGGGCGATTGGATTTAGCAGACAAAATGTTCGACGAAATGCCAGACAGAGATGTTGTCACATGGAATGCTATGATTTCAGGATATGCAATACATGGGAAAGGAGATAGCGCACTTGAGATGTTTAAACAGATGCAGAAGGTAGGAGCAAGGCCAGACGAGGTTACGTTTGTCTCGTTGTTCACTGCTTGTAGCTACTCAAACATGGCAAATGAAGGCTTAAACTTGCTGTATATTATGATTCATGTGTACAACATTGAGCCGAAAATCGAGCACCATGGATGTATAATCGATTTTCTTAGTCGGGCCGGGCTTATTGAAGAAGCTAATTATATAGTTCAGAGAATACATGTTTCAAGCTCTCCCTCTGAAGCTGCAGTAGCTTGGAGGGCATTACTGAGTGCCTGTTGTAGACAAAGGCAAATCAGTGAAGCAGAAGTTGCAGCTACGAGAATTGCAGAGTTGGAAAGGCATAGTGGGGCCTACGTTCTGCTCTCAAACGCTTACTCAGATGCAGGAAATCACAGTGAAGCAAGGAGGATTAGGAAAGCGATGAGAAGTCGAGGGGTCGAGAAGATCCCGGGCTGCAGCTCGGTTGAGATTAATGGCGTTGTGCATGAGTTCATTGCTGGGGAGAAGATGCATTTGGAGATGGGTAAAATATATGAACTACTTGAAACCATTAGCAAACATTTCGGTTTTTCACAGTGTAATCCGAGTTAGTGGTGGTGTTAGAACGAATGTATCAATGAAATTGTTTTGGAATTCTTTTATTGCAAGTGACCGTGAAACTGTGCAAATTACAACTTCACGAAAAAAGAAATAGAGAACAAAAATCAGCAAGAAAAGCTCAACATCTGGTGTTCAACTATTGCTTCAACAAACATAGCTTCTACTACTCAAAATGAGGTTAATTCACTTCCCTATCAAACGACGTGCACGTTGATTGGCTCCTTTCACTCGAGAATTTAGTTCATCTATGTCACCTTGAAAGTAATTGAGGTCCTTGTTTTGCCTGTTGTCATTTAGCTTTTGTTGGTTAATAGTTGTTACACAAACATGGTTATAATAATTACAATATGAACAACATAAAACTATGGTTTATAAAGATAATCGACGAACCTGTCAAGTTCAGAACCCATGACAGTAGCCATGCCCTTCAATTCACACAATATGTTGCTGAGATCTGAAAGTGCATCATCTTGCTTTCCCTTCTCCACCTGTCAATGAACATTGAGAATAATCAATTTCCACCATGGATGCATATACATTGTAATAAAATCACATTTTGTTATTAATTATATAACTCGACTTAGCAATAAATCATCGGTAATGTTGGGTAGGGGAACATACCCACAAGGACTTACTTCTACATGAAATTATGCCCTTATCAAACTTTGATCTTGTTCAAATAGGCCCCTTGTGGGAATGTTCCCCGACCCACATGTGGGTAGGGGAATATTACCGATAAAATCACATCTTATTACTAAATATATACCTCAACTTTCTGGAAGGTGTTCGTTGCTTCAAAAGGAAGCGTGCGAGAAACAGGCCGTCCTTTAGGTGCTGAATCCAAACCTAACTTATCCCTTTGAGTCGAGCTACTCTGTTTTCCTCTATCATTCTCATCAGTTAACCCTAAACCATAGTTAAGATATACTAAGTTTTCAAATCAATAGAGTTAAGAGAACTGAGAAAATAAATGGAAAATGGCAATACCTCTTGAAGTTAGAGGCCCCGTGATGTCCCGCAACTTCTTTGGCTTCCACGGCATAGAAAACATGCCTCCCAAACTATTCAACAATTTCTCCCCCTAAAACAAAAATCATTAATCACACACTCATCCCTATTTATGTCAATGAAAATATTGATGCAAAGTGGATAGCAACGTAATATACCCTGCTCAAATCTCTATCAATATCAAGAGCCACGGTGTGAGTCCTGTGGATTTGCTCGCCTTGTTGATGCAAGGTCTCTAGGGTTCTCACACCTTCTAGTCTAATGTCCTCTGCAATCTTGAGGCAGTTGTTAACTGATTTTGTCGTCTCTTCAGCCTTGATCACTGCATCACTCTCCAATTCTTGCACAGACATGCTGTCAGGGTCTCTCTTGGATTGAACGCTAGAGTTCTGTTCGTTCTTGAAGGAGTACAAACTTGATGAAGATGCCTCTTTCCCATCACCATCATCATCATCAAAAGGGTTGTATTTTAGGTCTTGTCTAATGGACACTGGAGCAGAATAAGATCTTCGTGTATGTTTAATAGTTGGTTTGCAACCAGATTCATCATCGGAATCGAAGGGGTTGTAAGAGTCAACTGAGTTTTGCTTAGGCAGATTACAGGCAGGTGATTTGTTAGACCCAAACATCTCGAAGAATTGGTGTGCGAGCGGAATCGCTAACAAAGATATACAAATCAGCGACTAGAAATTTCAAGAAAATACACGATCGAAACAAGGGAATCCACAAGTAAACACAAATTAAAGAGAAAGGAGATGAAATTGTACCTGATTGAAGATTTATCAAACGGATCTGTCAATTTGTGCTTGAAACCCTAAATTCGCTTAGATTCTGCAATTCTGCAATGCAAAATTTCTGCTAAAAACAGATCAATGAAGTACCAAGAAACGTCAGAGAGGAGAAAATCACAGTGCATAAAATTCCTCCCCTAAGCAGGAAATTGAAAATAATTGTTGCAAGAAAATAGAGTTTCTGAAATTTTCTGTTTTGCGATTCGAGAGAGTGAAGAAGATCGAACCACTCTGGGGCGCGGCGGAGAGCCGGATTGAGAGACGAATGGTTTATTAATTTTTTAGAAATTTCTGACCGTTGGGACTTGACAACGACGCTCCAATTTGAATTTAAGCAATTTACAGTTATGCCCCCTTCATCCTGTTATAGCAAGAATACATGTTTCCTAAAACCTTTTCCAGGGAAGAAAATAATTTATACCGAAAATGTGCAAGTAGAAAAATATTTGTTAAAATAGTTTTTCCATTTACTTCGAATAATATTATTATTTAAGAAATTACAGTTGAGGTCCTCAATATACGTGAAATGGAGCTATTAGGTCGTCAATTTATGGAAGAACACATTGGAATGATTGGATCTATGGGGTGGAAACAAACATTTCATCTATGAATGAAGAAAACTTTTGGTGGCCGTCAGTATACATAATCATTCGGCTGGCTTCTTGTGTTCTTTCAAAATCAACATCAGGATCTCCCAAAAAGTTTCGACATGTTAGTCGATCTTCAACTTGGAACACTTGAGGATCACATAATGCTACTTGGGTCGTAAGCCCGATGCTCGGCGTAGTCGTGTACATCATCAATGATGTATAAATAACAATCAATTAATGTCACATCATTGATGATGGATCATCACCAGTTTTGAATGGCATTGCTCTACTTCAGACAAAGCAACAACTGACTTATAGATTGCGCGATGTGAGAGTATTTATATAAGTTATCATTGATGTACATTTCAACACAACTAGATCCCGGTGACTTCCTCAAACCCCTCGTCTTCATCAACTCTCTAACTCGGCTCAACCGACCCCATGCTCCATTACAAGCATATAGATTCGACATAAGCACAAAGTAACACGCATAGTGACTTCCTGAGCAACTAGAATGAATCCCACATCCATGAACAAAGCACCACAGATAGCATCACCCAGTCGAACTGGCATTTTCTCCATGAACCACACACTTCCCCAAGCAGTCCAAAACGAACCAATACATCAACCATACATACATAATGATAATGCCTTCTGGAAGGAACGAAATCATATACCTCACATATTGTCTTAAAATATCTCCACCCCGCGTTCATCACCACACATCCTTTTCTTCACATATTGTGTTAAAGTATCTCCGCCCCTCGTTAATCACCACACATCGTTATCTTCAACTGTCTGATACAAGTAATTAGCATCTTCTGTTCTATGATTCTCGGCATACATGTGGACCAGAGCGTTTGTCACATTAGCATCGTTTAATCCAAGTTTAATCCCGAGACTATGAACTGATGACCCCAAATTCAAATACCCTAATTGAGAACAAGATGAAATCACACTCGCCAAAGTAACTTCATTGGGAAAAATATATTTCCATTTCTTGTTTGTAAACAAGAGCAATGCCTCCTCTGCATAGCCCTTTTGGAAATACCCAACAATCATAGCAGTCCAAGAAACAACATTGACTACACAAAACTCGTCGAAAATCAAACGGGCGTCTAAAATATCCCCACATTTCACATACATATCCAAAAGGGAAGTAACTAAGATAGGGTTCATCTCAAACCCATTCTTGATCACATACCCATGCACCCACTTCCCCTGATGTAAAGAGCCCAATTTTGCACATGCTTTCACCACACTTCCAAAAGTGTAGTCATTTCCTTCGACTAAACCATCTCTCATCCGGTTAAACAAAACCAACCCTTCATGAGCACAATCATTTTGCACATACCCAACAATCATTGATGTCCAACAAATCACATTTCGACTCAAAATCCCTTCAAAGATTTTGCTAGCAGTTTCAATATCATGGCATTTGGCATACATATCAACAAGGCCTGTTAACACAAAGCTATCAAGTTTCCCTACCTTAACTATGTGACCATGCAATTTCCTACCTTCAATGAAATTCCTCAACTCAGTACACGCCTTCAACACAATTGAGAACACAACATAATCCAACACAATAAAGTTTCTTATCATGAATTGATAAAACCCAATAATGTCGTAAAACAAATCATTCACGAAGTACCATCTGATCATCAGTTTAAAAGAAGAAAAATCTGGGTCAGGAATGTTGTCGAACAACAAACGGGCAAACTTCACATGCCCAAATGAACCGTATAAACTGATCAATTTGGATCTCAGCAATGGATCGCCTGCTTGGCCATCAACGATTAGAAGAGCGTGGATTCTTTGGAGAGAATTTAGGGACTTGCAAAGATTTAGAAGAGGGAATAATGGGCTTGACGAGATGGAGTGAATTGAAGCAAGTGTTGATTCCATATGACCGGAATCTGGTAATGAAGTAAATTTTCTGGTCCTTCTGGATTCAAAAATTGCTCTTGAGATGGTGAAACGAGGGATGTTTCTGTACGGTAATGAGATTAGCTTCATTATTTCGTCGATTTTCACATCTTTTATTGCGTTATATTAGTTTCTGGTTTTCTCGTGCACAAGAACTCCCGCCATTTATATGGTTCTTTAACCCACGAGGAAAAATTGTTAGCAATGTCCCTTGCCTCTCACAATATTTGCGAAATTAGTCCCCCAAAGTTTTGTTAGTCTTTTTGTGTCTCGAAATTGTTTCTTGGTTTAGGAAAAGTGGAAAACTACTAAACTAGAGAAGAGTCATGTGGTCTGATAGCATCCAAGTGACTTTCCACATCTGTCCTTACAGGGTTTGATTCTCTTCCTTACAATTCTTTTGTAATTCCAAAAAGAAATGAAAAACTAAAAATTTTATTGAAATTAAATTTAATATTTACACTAATTAAATATAAATTATGATAATAGAAATTAACAATATAAGAAAAATTCAGTCACACAAACAAATTTGGCATTCTGACCCCTTGTGTCTAATACGATATTTCTGGTGATGCATGAGTGTACATTCAACATATTATAGTTCCATTAATATATTTACTAAGATTCTATTCTGACCACGTTGTGTCTAATGCAATACATCTCATGATATACGAGAGTGTGCGTTTAATATATTATATAATTTCACTAATATATTTACTAGGAATCTATGTCCGTTGTTCCTATTACGAGTTTTGTTACACGAACAAACAAACAGAGCAACATTGCAACAAACATGATGACAAAACACATATGTCATATGTGGCACAATCATACTTTTTTTTTTACTTTTACACATTACATCATTTTCAAAATTAACAACCTCTAAAAAATTATTAAAAAAATTGAATAACCCTTGGAATTTACGTCATTTGTTTTATAATATTATGCATGAAATGAAATGAAACGAATTCGAATCCCCAATAAAAAAATTTAATCACCATCTGCTTATCCTTTAACTGTATCATCCAATTAAAGACAACTTAGATCATTAAATTAAGGAAAATGATACTTGAATAAACATGTGACAAATTGGGTGTGTAATGGTTATTTTTATTTCGGAGATAATGCGATGTTTGGGAAAAAGGAAAAAAGGAAGAAAAAATTGCAACACTTGTATAATTTGTTAATCTGTTTGTCAACCTATTTGTTCAGGTTATATTTTACTTAAATTAATAAGATATTTGATTGTGTACTTAAACTCTAGTAATTGAATAAGAATAGTCATCAACAAGCTAAAAATCGATGCAAAACATATATAAAAGTCATTTAGCATCGGCTAGAATTGACATTTGGTGTGAATATATTCTATAAAAAATATGAAATGTTTGGTCAAATGAACAAATTAAGGTGGGTGGAGTGGTGGGGACAAAATGACAAAAGGAGGATATGCTGCTCCGAAGAGACAGAAAAGGCAAACTGAAGATGTTAAAAGCTTTACTCTGATTGGTTGAATGAGTATCTACGAATTCTCAAGTGCGATCGAACTCAAACGAACGACACCCACGTCTGTCTTTATCCACACACCAACACCTGTACTTCCTAAACTATAATAATAACATAATATATAATATAATAAGGAATTGCCATATCTTCTCTCTTCCCCACAACCTACTTGTAAAGTTTTTCTTTAATTTTTTTTTTCTTTTTCTCTTCTAGGGGAAATTAATTTTATTTTCTCTTCTGGCATCTTGCACATGACTTTTATATATTTTTCCTTTTAAATTATCGCATCTAATTAAAACAAGCTAAATTATTGATTAATATATCTAATTGTATATATAAATTTTTTGCTTGGATGTGATGGTGAAAAATGGAAAATATGAAATTGGATTTAAATTTTCTATTGATCTGTGCAAATTTCAACGTGGCAAATCAAATTCAATGCATAGATACATTAAAAATTAAGAATAGATTGACATAACTATTTTCAAAATCACTATTCTTTGAGGTCAAAATAAAAAAATAAAAAAATCACTTTTATTAACCCTGATTTTCAATCATATATTTTATAGTGTAAAAATGATATGTTCAGAGATTGAATTAGGAAATGAGAACACTTGTACCAAAATGTCATTAAATGCTAGATTTTGAAATTTTATTTAAGGACAATTTGATCATTTACTTTACTTTTAACAGCAGATCATCTCAGAAAAAAAATTTAAAAGATTCTCAAACAAGCACAAAATTTTCCAAACTCACAAAATCAGCTAATGTAAGGTGTATTGAGAAGAAATCAGGTAACATTATTTCTATATAACACCAAGTCACAAATTATGAGCTGAAATGACATTTAGAGGCAACAACAATCAACTCATTCCCCAAAGTCATAACACAACTTTCTCCATTAATCTTCCTTCCCCTCTATAAATTTAGCAACCACAAATCTCCGGTGTTTTCGAATATTAGCTCAAGGACACGACCGGAGGATTACCTGCTGGGCACCTCTGTCGGCGGGGCCGTCTAGTTGTCTTCCCCCACCCCGTTAGGCTTCGATCGCCCAATGGAGTGCAAACTGGAGTTTCGACAGTCCCAACGATTTTCAATCGCCTCCCTCGGGCCACACCGTTTCTTCTACCCAATCCAGAACTCCAAGGTTGTCCGGTGGCTTTCATCAGCCCTCCAAATATCTGAATATCCTCTGTCACTTCGTGCCTCGACAAAGATGCCAAACTTGGAAGAACATCCCGTTGAAAGTCCTTCCGCTGTCTTCCTCTCCTCGTCTGGCCCCTGCGGGACCTACTTGGCAACGAGGTGGATCCCACTTCGGGGATGAACGGCTTAGGCATGTAGTCTTCTTCCTTGGTCTCCGATAGTTGCAACGTCGTGGCCTCAAAATCGTCTATCTCCTTCTGGACATCTTCAATAGAGGCATTATCGTCTTTGTCTTTTGCAAATGACGAGACAACATCGGCAAACCAGAGGATAGATTCCGATAAAGAATCTTTTGACGGGTGGCAAATTTTATCCTCGGTTTGAATTTGCTGACCAGATGATGACATGGTAAATATCGTTTCGGCCGCATTCTTGATCACATCATCCTCTACCCAATCGGCTTTATTTTCGTTGGGTTGCGAAGGTGTGATGACATCATCCTCAACCTCGAGAGGAGCTGGAGCTTCCAGATCTATCTCCAGTACGATCTTCACATCTTCCTCACTAACACAAGTGTTCAAATCAATTCGATTATCAATGCTTGTACATTTAGGAGGCGTTTTATTATCGACAATCAGCTCCTCGACCGGTAAATTCTCCCCAGGATCACAAGCGAGATTGATATCGATCAAAATATTTTTCTTTTCACTTTTCATGTCCTTTCCTTCGGAAGGGCAATCAAGAGTCGCCGAGGTGGAAACAATGGGAGACGGCTTGTCTTTAGGGGCATTGACAATTTCGAAAATTGGAATCCCAAGAATTTTCCACTGGGTCCCACTTGTCTCGCCTTTAGTGCAGGTCCCACAATCATTAGATTCCGGTTTCCTAGGTTTAGCATCCACAGCTTTGTCGACTGGTTGATGTCCAAGCCAATGAAACATCGACGGTCTGTCTGGAGGACCACTACTTTTATCCACTACATTGAGATCTTTCTGACGAACAGCCTCCTCTGGCAAACTCTTTGTAGTTGGGGGTTCAGAAATGATGTTATCGCCCCTACCACACTTGAGAAAATCAAATCCCGATGAAGGTGAACTAACTGGTTTTTTGGATCCTAGGTTTGTGGAACCAGGATACAACCGAGAACTAACGTTCCACTTGTCACCAAACGCTTCTTGACTTGGACTAGATGGCTGCATAATCCTACTTGGGATTGTGGTGATCTCTTGACAAATGCTAGTTGTTGGCTTCATCCAAGATGAGACTGGCTGAGATAATGGAGTGGCAAAGCCCGAGGAGTGTACAAATGGGTATGAGCAATTTCTCATGGAAAACTCTAGCCCACGGTCGAGCCCATTTCTCCATATATCTTCACGATTATGTCCTGTTAAATACTTTCTAGGAGGATGATAAGCCTCGTTAAGCAGATAACTTCGAGCCGTTAAACTCGAGTCACCATTAGTGGGCCCTGTAAAAGATTTGAGATATTTGTCAAAATTTTACCCTCATAGCAGCATATATAGAAAGATGATAAGGACATTGAAAGTCGATCGATATCATGGAAATTCATTAAAACTATATACCTGCTTCGTTTTCATGGGAAAGGGGGCCGTTTAAGAAAGGAAAGCCCGCATTTGGTTTAGCCGATGAATTTATGCATTTAGTGTACAATGGAGTTGTTCCTTTGTCAACCACAAGAGGCTCATTTAGATCGGCCAACCGGTGCAACCCATCTGGTTGGCCCAACCCATCTTCGGTATCAATGTACTCATCAGCCGGAAGTTGAAGATCGAACAACTTTTTCCGTACTTTAGAGGGTCTAAAGTCCATTCGTTCATAGTCCTTCAAAGGACACCAGTTTTGCAAAGGGGTGCGGCCAGCTTGCGTGTTGTACACTTTGGTACAACTCGAAGGAGAATTTACAATATCAGCCCTTGACGTGTTTGACAAGGGAAAGCCCATTGTATGCCATTTCTGAGCATCGTCCACTGGTATTTGAGATCCTTGATGAGTTGATGACGATGATGGTTCGACTGATGATGCCCAATGTTTATGTAGTTCTTTCCTCTTGATTTCTTGCATCATGCCCCTTTGAATTCCATATAGACGATGAAGTTCATTAACCTAATACATCATCAAATTATCAGAAAGCACACGGTACAAGAATATGAAAGTTTTCTAGTACTCCTAGTGTACTCAATAATTGGTACTTCTAACTACTAAAAATGCTCAGTGTGGGTTGGTCTCAAGTACTGAGTCCGTACATCAAGAGTACTAGAAATTTTTCCAAGAAAAGATACCTGCTTCTTGAAAATAGTCTCGTGTTCAAGTATTTTCTGTCTCAATGCATTCTTGTAATACCCGGGATAGCCATAGCCGTCGGATATAAGCCTAGGCGTGATCCCATTGTAACATTGCCCGTTTGTTAAGTTCTTATCAACATTAAAAAAGGCCCAGCTACTACAGCTAGAATCGTCGTTAAGGTTCCTCATAGAGCAGTACTCGGTTAAATAGCTTTCACAGTGCAATTTTGTTCGCATCCCTGCAAAGAATGTTCCAAGTAACGAACATTATAGTTCATTGAGTCTATGATTTACTAAAATTGAAAACAACCTTAAAGTAGAGAAAAATAGTAATAATGCAACCGAAGATTTCATATCGTATTGAATGATATACTACAAATGTGAATGACAACAAACCGACTCCAAACAGAGTTCGAAAATAGAATCAAAACTAAAGTAGCAGAATTCAAGAAAGAAATGCATTAGTTGAACTTGGAGCAATTCAACATAGACATAATATTGAGAATTTAGAAATATCAGTAATTTAAATGGCAACATAAACACAAGAGACAAGAATTAAAATTCAACACCACATCAAAATAAGTAATTTCAATTAATTAATCACTTAAAAGTTAAAAACAATTTAATCAAATCAACCATTTACCATCCAAGAAACAAAAACCCATAATCTGGTCAAGAAAATGCACAAATCCAATTATCCATACTAATAAAGCCCATAATCTAAAATCTAAGCAATTATAATTAGATAATCACTTATAAGTAAAATTAAGTCAAAACCCATAAATCTGAAAAATCAGAGCGGGATAAAAGTGATAATTACCTCATACCCACATCCTGGAATCGCTTCCCCTCAGGAACCATTATCAAAATAATTGGAAATTTCAGGGCTTTTGCAGAAGCAACAAAAATAGGCAGAAATAGGAAAAGTAATTAAGATTGTTTAGTACTTCAAATGAAACAACAATAAAGTACGAGGTTTGGTAACTCAATTGAGGAAGCTTGGATCCTCATCAAACTTGGAGATTTCGATCTACTGGGCCTATTTCTCTCTCTAAAAAAGGGGAAAAAAGCAAGTTCTAAAGGAAAAATATACAGAAAGAAGGAACTTTTGCAAGTGTATAGATTACTGGAAGTAATAGTAATATTAATATTTTTGTAGAGAGAGAATGAGAGATCCCAGATAAGAAATCTTCACAAAAGCAAACGACCTTCTAAGAACAGTGACACGAAATTTGTCAACATCTGGTCTCTTTTATTCTCTGCTTTTTTCTTGAATTTCTCTCTCTACAACACACACACACTCTCTCTCTCTCCCCATTATATTTCTGGATTTTTAAGGTTCATACATAGGTTCACTGTTCGCGCATGCTTGAGAGAGATTTTAATTTTAGGGGAAATGATTTTAGATGTCTAGTTAAAAATTAGGTACCGTCAAAATAAATCTAGTTAAAAAAAATTCTTACAGCAATGAAATGCAGGGTATATTTGGTAAAATAAATTGATAAGTTAGCTAATAACTGATTAGTTGGCTTATAATTGATAAGCAAATTTAAATATTAATATTTGAAAAAATTAACTCAAAAGTTGGGTCAGAAATATAAAATGATCGAAAATGATATATTTAAAATAATTATATTTCTTTTTTTTTTACAAAAAAAGGTAAAAATTGAATAAAAAATAAAAAGTCCACAAGTTTATTTGAAAAATTAGTAAAAAAACTTTTCAAATAAAATATTTCAACCAAACAAAACTTATTTAAATATGAGGAGTTTATAAATTTTCTAAATAAATTACAAACTAATTTATTGTGTTTACTAAACATACCCGTAATATTTTAAAAATGAAATTAGAAAAACACACAAACAAGCACATACTCCATCTTCCACGTTGGGTACAGATATTAATGAGTATATCTATTATTGTAATGTAAAAATGTGTGTGTATTTAAAATATTGGGATTCACAATTGTATTTCATTCCATTACTTATTAGTGTTTTCAAACAGATTAAAAATATGAAGTATATTTGAAAAAGAAAATTACTTATAATCTAAAGAGTACTAAAGTGGCGAAAGGATTCGGGGTTAAAGCATTTCTAATGTCGGAGGTAAAACCCAAAAGAACAAATAGTGTAGAGCAAAAATGATCTAAAAGCGAACCAAATTTTAACTTTTTTCACCTTTGATAGAATGCATTTATTGATGGAAAATAGCTTTTCCATTTTTGACAATAGATTTTTTCACACTTATTTTTTCCTTTTCGATTTTTTTCCCTTAACTTTTTTGACCTAACATTAGTATTGCCCTAAATCAAATAAGAGTACATTAGTATGTGAAAAACTTGAATATTACTAATGAAAGAAATATGACTATCAATGAGACAAAAAAAACAATAAAATAAAACGCAGCATATATAAATGAGACTGCATATGTTGTATGGCATGATATGTTAATTATTATATCGTTATATTATAGTTATACAATTGAGATATAGCAATCCTATATAAAGATAAATTATTATCATTTTTTCATCTCTCTAGATGATATTGTAATACGTCGCATCATTGTATGACTAATTAGAGTTTTATTTATTATCCACTAACAAATATATACTCCATAGTCCATCTGTCTAATTATATATATTTCTCTCTTTTTCATAGATTAAGAATATTGGAATATAAATAGTACAAGTGATTTTTTCTATATTTATTTAATGAGTCTAAAAAATTATTAAAATGACTTTACGAGATGTAAATTAAATGGGTGTATAATAGTAAAAGAATAAAAAGATATATATATATATATATATATAATTGAAATAAAAATATCTCAGCATTTAACATAAAATAAATCGTATTCCAGATTTATAAATATATTATTATAAAGGTAACATTGTACTACTTGTAATAATCTTTTCTCTAATACAGTTGTTAATAATTTGGGGATTAATAATTTAATTTGACCTAATGGTAAGACACTCTCTTATCGATTTGTCCCGAATTTAAGATACCCTGCCCCATCCCTATAATCCCAAATTTACACTAAAAATATATATATATATATATATATATATATATATATTTAATTTGGCATTAATCGAAGGTTTAGAGTTTTTCTATTTCAGAAGAATTCCTGTCTCGGCTAATACCGTGAATCAGAGTCAGACCAAGACTGGGCCCTGCTTCTGACACTGTTGGTAGGAATAGGATGAGGTTTATGAGAATTACGTAGCTAACCTTTTTTCTGACTAAAATTACGGATGTGGGATTGGTACATGTGCCTGCTTTCGGTTGGTCGATGCTCCGATTGTCTGCGTGTACTACACCTGACCTAGTACTAGATTATACGACAAGTGTAATTTGTACACGTGGCGTGCCTTTCTTTTTTCTCCCCTAACATCAAAGACCTTTTTGTTATGAATAATAATTGAAGTGTTATGAATAATTGAGAATAATTTGGTGGTTATGAATTATGAGGAATAATTTGGTGGAGGAATAATTTGGTGGAGGAATAATTTGGTAAAAGATGTAATTATTATATGTGAACGACTATTATACCCGATTTAAATTATGTAATTACGGTTATGCAATTCAAGTTTTCCTATAAATAGAACAGTTATTAATGAATTCATTCACGAGAATTCATTCAATTCATTCTCTCTAAATTCTCTCTATTGTTTTCATACTTTTATAACACGTTATCAAGACTTAGCCTCTACCATTTTGAGAATAATATGAAAGATGCTTCTACAACAGATCTTATAGATGATCTTCAGATCGTAAACCGAATTATTATAAATAACCTAATCCATCTCCAATCAATACTTATTTTTCTTTTCTCTCTTATCTTTTCCCCACTTTCTCACGCCTCACTCTCTCTATCTTCTCAATCACTCACGAAAAACATTTACGCAGTAGACAAAGAGTTGCTGGGCAATTCAAGAGAATTGGCAAATGGAGGAAATACGTGTAATGCTCAATCGCTTTCTCCAAGAAAATGAAAGATATATATTATATTACTTTATACTATAATAATATATTAAACTATAATATTCGCTTTCTCGAGATATAAGGAGCATACATTATCAAAATCAAATTTTCTCGACTCCATTATACTCGATTTAACGAGAGCTTCGATTTGACACCAACATTGATAGGGTAATAACTCGTTGTTTGAAATATGTTATTATCAAACTTTCAAAATTTACAAATTAGTACACCAACTTTTGAAAAAGTTACAAAATAGTCCTTGAATATTTTGATATTGATAAATTGAAGTAGAAAGGAGATAATTTTCCAATCAGAAACATTGATAAAATATTTTTGACTATTTTACCTTTGCGAATTGGAATGGACAATTTTACCTTTAGGGTAAAACCGACCTAATTTTGACGACAGTGAAAAATGGATAGAATATTCATGAAGAAATTCTAAATCCATTGATTATATAAAATGGCTTGAAGTCCATTTGAGTTAAAAGATCGAAATATTAATGTAACTCCCGAAGAGTTCAATTACATAATGTACTTATTCTAGAAGGATAAGTGTCTTGTAGTAAGTAATGAGATTTTGTTCTAGAAGAACAAATTTGCTCCCGTAGAAGTAGCTTCAATATTTAATTCGTGACTTTATTTAATGCAATTTAATTACTGCATTACCTCCTACTTGATGATGGGTTCAACCGTCACTAAACGGAAGGTTTTATATATTTTTACACTTTATATGCTAAGTGATGGGTAATACCTTCTACTAAGCAGATCCTACTCCTGAAGAAGTAGTTAAATATTATGCAATTTAATTCTTGCTATTTAAATTCCGTAGATTTATATTTATTGCAATAATTCCCATAAGGTAGGTTCGACCACCTATTGGAGGAAATTTAATTTCGGCAATTTAAATTTATGCACTTTATAGTTTGAGTATATTTCCAATGTGGTGGGTAATACCACACGATTGGTGTGCATATTTCCAATGTGGTGGGTTATACTACACGATTGGTTATAACGAATCCTACTCCAAGAAGAAGTAGTTGATCAAATATTCTAATCATACTCTCGAAGAAGTAGACGATGAGAATAAAATTACTTCTTCATATATACCGAATATGAATGGAGAAAATTGAGCAAGTGGTACTTGAAGTTACCATTGGATAAATAGACGAAAGTAAAGTGCTGAATAGATCCCATGTTGATAAATCAAAGAAAATATATCGCATGAAAAGCTTACATGAAGTAATCTTATCGATGATATGAGATTGTATTAATATGAGAATAAAATGCTCTTGAATAAGCATAATCACTAGATTTACGTATTTGAATAAAGCCAATATGATATTATTATTACTCAAGAAGTACAAACAACAAGTGGAACATATTGAGAATATCAAAAGATGGCATTAAACACTCGAAAATATAGAAATGCAAAAGAATATACATATCTTGAATCCATAAATGAGGGATGCCTCGAGAGTATAAATACTCGTAACTCGCCACCATCAACATTAGGATTCATAATGAAATATTTAAAGGATCCGAATTTCTTTTTCGCTTGACACGGTGGTGTGACCGACGGACTGGGCTTCCACAGATTCTTGAACATATGCATGAAATTTGATGAGTAGTTCATCAACAAGATTAGCAGAAATAAGTATTTTTCTCATTGAATGAGAGATAAACTTATTATTTACACTCGATCTAGAAACGCTAGTAAGCCATCAAAGAAATTATTAATATTCAACAAACCTATTGGTTTGACATGAAAATTCCACTCGTGCAACGAGGCTATATTGAATATTTCCTCAAAGGTGTTGTAGCGCCTGGAAGGACAATGAAAGCATCACTATTATTCATCATATACATCATGCGCTTGTGGATGGATTGCGCTTGTAGCCCCAACCTGCTGGACCCATGGTAGAACTGGCTCCACCCGAGTATTAGATCCAACTAGATGGAAAGGTATTACGCTCAAACTCTTATTCCCCATGATTGTGCGGCCATTATAAGTCTAGCTAAATGTTTGTTGTTGGTTCCTCCGTATAGTATATTGATTTCTTGTCTCCCTAACTCTTTTACAAGTCGGTTTGCCATATCCACATATTGGATATGGCCTACCAGTTTAGATCCACCAAGAATACATACGGTTTTAATATGGCGAGGTAAAAGCTGACTTGTATGAGATGATTCTAAAATCTCCATATCCATCTCTACTCCTATCTCTCTTTTTGCACTATATTTTTAATGTATGAACATGAGAGATATATGAATCCCTCTATTTAAAGAAAAATTTTCAAACCAATAATTGAGTGCACTATTTACTTTTTGACAAATATGAAAGAGAAAAAGGCAGAAATTTTTCTTTAGTGATATGACATATAGCTGTCAGTGATTGAAAAATAATATATATCTTAAAATTGAAAAACGATATTTACAAATAAAAGAAATATATTGATTTTTGTTATTACATCGAGCTTTCTTACATAAATATGGGAAAATCATTATGCTAAATTTTTCTACTAAATTTACAAACAGGATCTTCTAAAGTAAGTTTTTCAAGACTGTAACGCGTTTGTTGATCTTTGAATTTGGCCCATAAGGCCATTAGCTCACCTTGTAATGCGTGTCCATTAGGATGTGTCTCAAGAGCCTGTTGAATATCATCCAAAGGCTCCTTACTCAATCCATCCTTAATGAACGCTATTTTATCTTCTCGATTTCTGGACAAGTACCCCACAGATTTACATCGAGTGTCACATGTCCATCGAGCACACTTGTAGCATCCTCCTAATCTTTTTGCTCTCCGTTTCTTTGAAAAACTACTTTTACCCATACCAGACATGTATTTAGAGGGAATTGAAACCTCACCAGATAATCGAACCTTTGCTTCAATCAAGTATCGGATATCTTGTGGGATACCATTATTCATTAGCATCCTCAATCTTTCCAACCTACCTCGATAAATCCTTTTTAGGATTTTGATCGGTAGTGATGGATAGTATTTTCGAAGATTTGAGAGCATATGATCCATTATAATGTATAGACCCTTGGTAGGATGAATTTTGCAATAATTTTGATGATTTATTTATAGAATAATACGACGCGTATGAAATAAGACTCCGATTTTAAATAAATAATATGAAGCGTAAGAGCTACGATTTCGAATTAAATAATAGCCTGATGTGATGCGTATGAGTTGTAACTCAGTGTTTGAACGAGTAGACAATAATGTCACCAAAAGATGATGGAATATGCTCGTGAATTGTTTCTATGATAAATCATATTGAGCACTATACAGATACTAGTGAAATCGATATAAGAATTTCTTGAACTAGAAGTTCAATAATACTGCTTGCAAAACCTGATGACCATCCCGGTTTAAATAATTATTGAAATCAATATTTCAAGTGAAGAATTAAAAGAATTCTTCAATGATTGTTCTCGATAAATGATGAAATCATTACTAGCCAATATTGGGAATAAATCCCAAATATATCCGAATAAAGGATGAGAAGTATGGCCCTCATCCTCCATGTGGACTACTAGATATTATGATATGGATCCACTAGATAGTCACATGTGTATATGATTCGTAATTTGAAATTTATTTAAATATTTGCTCAGCAGTATGAGCATGATTTTCAGATTTAATGATAAAGCTAGTAAATGTATATCCCAATACTTGAATAAATCCCTGAAGGATTTGAGTATGCGCATACAAGTGGGATATTATATGGCAAATTATTTAAAGTCCTCAAATAAATTGCCGATATCGAGAATAGAATGCAAACGGTCTAAATTCCCATATTAAGGCTGAATGATGAGAGCATATATGATTAAAATCATACCAACTGTATGAGTTTTGGTGTTCTAAATTTTCTCAAAGATGAGGGGAGTATTAAAGGTTGAAAATAATATGTGAAATGCATCATGTTATATCGTCGAAATTGAAATACGAACTTGAAGTTCAAAGATGCATGAAAGGCTATGAACAATCACATATATCAGCTACGATGCTTTGATAAGTTAGCACGCTAGAAGCGTTGATATTTCCCCAATCATATATATCAAAGCAAATTATAAAAGATGGTCTTAATAACGGAGGCATATACTCTTGAAGAGTATATAGACATAACTATATTGTATAATCCTACAAGAGGATTGATAATGAGATATCTCGATAAGTTATGTCGATATGGGGAAAGAAATGAAATTGAAAAGTGTCGACACGATATGAAAATGTAGCGCTACATATGATCAATGATAATGAAAATATTGAGATATATTGAAGATGATAAATGGTGAATGTGAAATCCTTAACTTATGAGATGATGAGATGATGATGACTATTGCTCAAGTTTAAAGATAAGCATGGTGGTCATTATATGTTGCATGCTCATGAAAGTTAAATTACCGATCGTGTGTGTAGAAAATCTAAAAGGAAATTAAAGGATCGGATGAGCTAAACCCGTGTTTATGAGTACCCTAAAGGGTGAGCTAAGCCCCTGGGAATGAAATAACCTATTAAGTGAGTATTAAATGTTAAATGATATATTTTAAATATTAGTTAGTTATGAAGGTTTACTTATATGTTTACATGTTTTTACAATGAATTTATATGCTTTAAATTGTGTATTTGGAGACATGTGTTCATGGTGAATGTTTTGTAGTTGTGTAAGAAAATTGATGCACTCTAAATGAACGAAGAGTATAAAATCAATGTATATGATACTCTTACAAATGTATGAAAGATTTTGAAATGCTTGCAGCATACTTGTATAAAATACGCGTTGCACTCTTTTTCCCTTGACTGAGGTTTTATCCCATTGGGTTTTCCTAGCAAGGTTTTTAATGAGGCAACTTTAAAGGCGTATTCACATGAATAATGTACTCTTTTTCCTTCATTAGAGTTTTTCCCACTGGGTTTTTCCTAATAAGGTTTTAACGAGGCATATTCATGGTATATTGAGAACGATAGGAGAAATTGATACAAAGGTATCTATTGGATCAAGTTATAATGGAGCTAATGCTTTAGATCCAAACGATGATGATATTGAAATCATTTACCAGAAGTAAAGATATCAGTTCTCAAGATATGAAATCAAACGAAGCAGCTGTACTCTTTTTCCTTCGATCAAGTTTTTTCCCACTGGGTTTTCTTGACAAGGTTTTAACGAGGCAGCACATGAATACTCATATGCCGCTGATAGACATCAGGGGGAGCAATGTTTTGATGAAGCAAAGATATAATCACTCCAAGCTATCCTCGCAATCGCTTTTGGAAGTTTTTTCCCACCGGTTTTTTCTCCAAACAGTCCAGAAGACATTTGTATTAATAGTCATTCAAGGGGGAGTGTTATGAATAATAATTGAAGTGTTATGAATAATTGAGAATAATTTGGTGGTTATGAATTATGAGGAATAATTTGGTGGAGGAATAATTTGGTAAAAGATGTAATTATTATATGTGAATGACTATTATACCCTTGATGAAATTATGTAATTACGGTTGTACCATTCGAAGTTTTCCTATAAATAGGGCTTCAATTATTAATGAAATTCATTCCTGAGAATTCATTCGAATTCATTCTCTCTAAATTCTCTCTATTGTTTTCACACTTTTATAACACTTTTTTTTTATACTACCTCAATCCCATAAATATAATTCATTTTTATTTTCACAAAGATTAAAAAAATATAATTAATATTATTGAAAAAATAAAATTTAAAATTATTTTCTTAATATACCATTTTATTTATTAAATATTTTATTTCAACTACTCTATTTTGATGATAACAATATATATTAAATAAAAGTATAAAAAGCAAGTAATATTTTAACTACATCTTTAAATGGAATATGACCTGTATTTTGGAACGGAAGAAAAATAAATAGTAAACTATATTTGTGAGACGGAAGTAGTAGTTCAAAACATCAAATACTTGTTTGAAATGTTTTTTTTCCTTTCGAAAATAGACTTGTTCGAAATCTCTTTTCTCTAAATAAACCTTTCTTTTATTTATTATTCACACGTTCACCACTCATTGTAGGCTTATTTAATATAATCTATATCTATATCTATATATTAATAAAACCAGCACATTTTCCCGCCATTTTCACATATTTTTCTGAATTAAAAAATCAATTTTTAATTATGGGAACGAGTTTTACCGCTTCTACATGTCTTTTCCAACTCGACTTATCACCCCTTATCTTTTGATAGAATCACTCCTTATCTCTCAAATTCGGGTTATTATCATGAGTATTTTTTTAAATCTCTCATCCATATCTTTTTACCATGAAAAAAATGAAAATATGTTATTATAATTTTAATTTTACATATATTTTAAATTATAACTTGGCCATAAATCTCCCCGTGCAATGCACGGGAGAAAATTCTAGTTTTAAATAAAAAGTTATTTCTCACTCGTGAATTTCAACTACTCATTATATTATTTGATTTTTTTAATTAATTTTTTTAAACTTTTCAACTTCTTATCTAAAAATCTTTTCCCAATAATTAATGAGATTTACATATACTGTATACATTTTTACTACTCATTTCTATATGTTTTAAATGCAAAAGAACGTTTAAACATTATAAGAACAACCATATATGATCTAATTCCTATGTGTAATTTTGATCAGCTATCCAAGTTTGGATATTTTAATGCACCAACAGTTAACATGGTGTGCATGAAATTGGGTATAGTTTCACAAAACTTGTGGTTTCATTCATCACATATCAATTTTGGGTATATTAGCATATTCACACTTTTGTACATGATCAAAACTATGCCTACGTGGGTATATATTATTTTACTCACGACAAAAATGTCACTTCAATGTTAAATGACACCAATTAATTATATGTGTACCGAGATGATTACATTTAATGTCAAAGTTATAAGTATATTATGTGCAATAAATAGCGTATCATTTCCAATTGTGCTACACAAAATAATAGATGACACAAAATTTTATACATCGTACACTCAACATTATCTTATTTTGAACTTTTATATATGTCATGTCACTTGAATAATATTTTCTTCCCCCCCTATGGGGATAAGTTATTAAGGGTGAATGGGAGTCATTTTTAATGATTTTTAATGGATTTTAATGTGAAAGAAGAGAGAGAATGAGTGGAGGTGAGTGGTTGAGATTTATGGATGTGATGATATATGTGGATGTGATTGATTTAGGAGAGAGAAAAAAGTGGAAAAAAATGGTAAAAAGTGATAAAATTTGATAAAAGTTACTCCCATTCGGCCTTATTATCTCAATTGTTTATGTGCAACAGTTGGGGGCAAATACACCTATAATGGGGTCCACCAATAATAAGTCCACATGTTAGCATATTTATAAGTAGGAAGAATAACTCATTTTCATATCGGAATGAAAACATTCACCCATGTCATCATAAATTACTTAGCATTATGTTAATCTTTACATGCCCTACTATGTTCACTTCCGTATCCCATAAACACATATAATTAACTTTATTATTTAATTTCCCATTATCACATAAACAATCTAGATGATAATAAATATATTTATCTGTAAGACAAAGTCGGTGGATAACAATATTTGAAATCAACACCTAAGCGAGTCTTTTGTTTTTTTTTTTCCTTTTTTCTTTTTTAAGTAAAAACTAAGTTGTAACTCTAATGGGAATCCTATGGAACATGCCATATGTTCATTATTAAATGTTAACTTGACCAGAATTTCTCCATTTTCTCTCTAATTGAAAATTTTGTTCCAATAGTAGTAGATTTTTTTATTATTTCTTTTTTTAAAATCTAAGTACACTGTAGAGATCGTGAGGGTGGTATTTTGACTCGAATTTGAATCAAATATATTGGCAAGAACATATTAAAAAAATATCTTTTTTACTAAGACAAATCTCACTGTCCCATAATAAAATAATAAAACTAAATCATTTTTTTAATAAAATAAAACTAAAACATAGTAGCTATAATAGAAGTTAAACTCAAATATAAATGAGATAAAATTCCACCAATAGGAAAATAGTGGTTATAATATTTTAAACAAAATAATACATTACATGCTATTGACGAGGTGATTTCTTTGACAAAATTTGTTCAATAATTAGTTTTTATGCAAATATATGACACATAATAAATATATATATATATATATTTTTAATATTTATCTATGACTTCTTCTCTTTTTAGAATATATCAAATACTAAAGGAAGAATTGTTTAATGACAAAATTTAAATAGTTTTGATGTAGGTTATTTATTAATATATTCTTTTCTTAATTTAATTTTACAATAATATTATTTATAGTAAGTGACTATTGATTATCATCATTTCTTCTTTGTTTAGAAATTTAAAAAAAAATGAAAAACCTTGTTACTTTAAAATTTTGACCACAGCGGTTGTTTGACAAAACAAATTTGAAAATTCATTATTCTACGAAAAATTAATTTTCAAATTATTTACTTCTTTATCGTACATTCTCCATAAAATCTCTCTCTCTCTCTCTCTCAAACTTTGCTAGACAAGCACCAATATTGGTGAAGATTTGCCATCTATTGCAAGTTTTTAAGACTACTTAAATGTTTCCAAGAACTATTTTACTTATATATATCACACATATTTAAATTCACTAAGAACGATTCGAGATTAATCCACTTGTAGTACCTTTATAAGATCTTGTAAGGTACCCACAATGGGAAAAAAAATGATAGGTCGGGTGAGACTTCCACCATCAAAAAGAAGCATGTATTATTCATCTAACTTAACGTAGATACAAAAAAAATAAAAATTTTGGTGTGATGATGTGGCGCCACCACGTGCCCACAGTGAATACCATATGGTATCCACTGTGGGTACCTGATCAAAATCGTCACTAAGAAATTGAATAAATTTCGCTATCAAAGTTAGAAACAGAGTAATAATTACAATGACACGCACATAGTTATCAAGTGTCAACTAACCAATCAAGACATCAAGACCCAAGTCAATCATGTCAATAATACGTGATTTTCTTTTTTCTTTTTTATTTTTTATTGTTGTTATTTTTTATTTTTAATAGAGATTTTCTTTTTTTCTTAATTTTCATAGTTTTGTAACTTATCTGGTTAGTGACATTTCTAGTCATTGTCATGGAAAATGTGAGAAACTTTCCAACTAGTGGAAGATTTTTGCTGACTTAGTGCTAAGGCCCCCGAAAAGTATGTCATGACCTAAATCCGCTATGAAATACTATTTATTTGTTTGGATTTATGTAATGGTTGGCTTTTTTGGAATTTTGTCATTGTGGATTTTATTACTTGTACAAATAAATATACTTGGTAAAAATCTCTTCTTCTATATATCGCATTACTTAAAAGGTCGTTCGTCATAAATGTTCACATCACTATTTAGCATTTGTAAAACCATTTGTATGACTAGCTTTCTCGTGCAAGAAAAGCCATAGATGGTTTCTCAAACATTCGACCCAATGCGTCATCAAGGAGGGTCAATATTTTTCGTTAAAAAAGAAAAATGGAACATCTACTTTAGTAAAAAGTTAAAAAAAAAGATAGTTCAAAAAACAAAATAAACAATAAATAAGAGAGTAATAAATCTATAAGATTAGTGTAATATAAGCCTATATATGTTTAAAATTCTTTTATATGTCCAAGGGGTATGATCTAGTGATGAGACATCCCCTATCGATTTTTCCTGGATTCGAAACACCACACGTCACCCATATGATTCCCAATTTGTACAAAAAAAAAAAAAATCTTTTCATATAAACATTAAATTCAACTACTTTGTCAAAATTACACATCAATATCAATATTAATTATTATCTACAAATCTCGTAATCTAAACTACTATTCAACATACAATTTTAAATTTCAACAAAATAAAGTTTATCTGCACACAACTAATTTAAGCGCACTAGAAGAACAACAATAGTTTTGATCTCCTTCCTATATGGGAAGGAAACTCAGGCCATGTGTCCTTCCTGATTGGAGGGGGATCTTGAGCGAGACCTTTTTTTTTTTTTTTTTTTAATTGACACGTAGCGTGCATTTCCTCCCCGTGGAGAGGAGATCACCATTCAAAACAACAGACTCTAAAAACAATTCCAATGGACACTTTTTTCTCTCTCCTCTTTACTTTTTTCTTTCTCTATATTATTATTATTATTATTATTATTATTATTATTTAAGAGAAGCAATATATTATTGAAATCAAAAGGTTAAAAATGCAAAATGAAAAGAAACAAAAATCAATTGAAAAGCAGAGAAATAAAATACATGTCTTGCTGGTTATGATTATTGCCGGATAGACCTTTTTACTTTACTTTATCACTAGTGGCAGTAATGGATATAAATAAGAAGTGTCCATGGAGGCAAACCAAACCTTGTTAGTGTATGTGTATTTATGAGTATTTATGAGTTTTGATGTGAAATAGGAGAGAGAATGAGTGGGATTGAGTAGTGGAGATTTATGTAGTACAGTGGGTCCCAGAAAATATATGGATGTAATTGGTTTGATTTTTGATGTGAATGTGTTAAAATGTGTAAAAATTTGTTAAAAATACAACAATAATTACGGTGTGCATGTGATCATTCGTATTTGATCCCCATTTTTCCCGTCCCTTTCAGCCTTTCTTTGTTCTTTATTTTGTTAATTAATTTTAATTTTATTGGGAAATTGGCACAAATGGTCCCAAAAAAAGTGCTTCAGCTGCGAGTTTGGTACAAAATAAAAAAATATAGCTCGATTGATAAAAAAAAAAATTTATGCGAATTTAGTCCAAATAAATAGAATCCGTGCAATCTTTTTTTTTTTCCAGTTTTTGCTATTTTGTCTTTTTCTCAATGGGCATTATGGTCATTTCGCTTAGGGTAAATTTCTACAAAGGTCCCAATCGTTGAAGATTACTAGAATTAGGTCTCAAAGTTTAAAACATGTATACTTTATTTTAGTCCAAAATTTTAGCTAAATTGCATAATTTCACCATTTATTTTTTTATATATTTATTTGGTCAATAATTAATTTTATCGGATTAATTTGATCATAATTCATAGTTTTTATAAAAAAATATTCAATACTGTAGCCTTTGTTTACATTAATGTCATAACTTTTAAAAGGTTATTTAGTATTAATACGTGCACATTTTGATTTTAACCAATAATTAATAATAAATATAATTATTTTACCTACATAAAGTTTTGGTAGAATATGTTACCATAAAAAATATACATAATTAAAAAATAATAAAATAAAAAAATTCAAAAACCACCCTCCCCAAAGCCCCATGCCCACCACCCCACCCATGCCCAGAACCACCAGCAACAGTTGGTGATGGGTTCGAACACCATCAAATTTGGTGGTGTTTGAACAGCACCAGATCTAAAGCTTATCTATGTGTTAATGGCGTTTTGGTGAGTAACCAAACATGTCTTGGGGATTGATTGTGAAATCACAGATATATATTCCTACAATTCTTTTCAAGAACTGCAACAGTCGATAAAACGACAGTCAAATAGGGGTTCATTACATTGTCGACCTACACGCTCTATACAAATTAACACATGCATTGTGATGCTCTTTGAGCTTGGAAAAATAAGAGTGAGGCTATCCGAGAGAGTGAGAATTCTTTATGGGTGGTTACCCCTCTCTACTTAGCCGATGATTTTCCCCAAATTTTGAGAAACAAAAATCAACAACCCTTCAAACAACAAAAGCAATCCCATTCTTGAGCTATATTCTTCTCAACAGCTCAATATTATCAAGATCAAAGAGAAGCATAAGAGCACCTATGATGATTCCTTGGATTTTTAATTTATGAATCCAGGGTATTTATTTATTTATTTATTTTATGTTGTATGGAACAAGCTCTATCGTTATGTGATTTTGTGATGCCGCAAGTGGCGGCGATGTGGTGGTGGCGGTGGTCGCGATGGATTAGTAGTTTTTCTATTTCAATTCCTGATTGCACAAGGTTGTGATGATACTACAGGCGGTTATTGACAGCCACTAGTAACTGGTGGCTTTCGAATAGGTGGCGGGTAAGGTTCGAGATTCTAGGGTTTTTTAATTTAATTTTTTTTATTTTTTTATTTTTTTATTATTTCTTTATTTTATGTATATTGTTTACAATGACATATTTACACCAAAATTTATATAAGCACAAAATTACATTTATTATTAATTATCGATTAAAATCAAAATGTGCACATATTTAATGCTAAATAAATTTTTGAAAAGTTACGATATTAATGCGAACAAATGTTACGCTATTAAATATTTTCGATGAAGACTATTGAATTAGTATGAAATTAATCCAATACAGTTAATTATTGACCAAATAAATATATAAAATAAATAAATGGTGAAATTATACAATTTAACTAAAATTTTGGACTAAAATATACGTGTTTCAAACATTGGGACTTGATTGTTGCAACCTTCAAAGATTGGGACCTTTGTAGAAATCTACCATAAGCGAAATGACCATAATACCCCTTGAGAAAAAGACAAAATAACAAAATTGGAGAAATTTTCGGTAAGATTGGACGGATTCCATCCATTTGGATTAAATTCACAAAAAAAAAAAAAAAAATTGATCAATCGAGCTACATTTTTTGTGCCAAACTGGAAGTTAAAACTTTTTTTAGATCATTTGCGCAAATTTCCCTATTTTATATTATAGTATAAAATTTTGAATAAAAATACCTAAGTCGATGTCGATCTATCCAAGATAACATGAAGAATATTTAATTAAGCACTATGTGTGACACGGCTGATTTTTATTGAGTACATAAACTGTATATCCTTTACTTCTCCATCAATCAATAAATACGTGATTAATTAATATTAAAAATATCACTTAGAAAATATCGCCCTCAAAAATTACTTTCGATAATAATAATAATTCCGTCAAAAAATGATAAAGACAGAATTCTCAAAAAAATAAAATAAAAATAAAAATAAAAATATTCTTAATTAATTAATTAAAATAAAGTAAATGATAAAGACAGACTATTAATGTTCTGCCAAGCATAACATAAGAATTCGTGATAGCTTTGCTGTCGTTTGGGAAAGTGGTCGGCTTGTTCACAAGTTTGTCCGTCAACTCTTGCTAATTTTTATTCTAATTTTCTCTTCCCCAATTTATGGACCACCGTTGCAATTGCTTTCAACTTTTTCTTTTTCTGTTTCTTTTCCTCTTTTGCTTTTCATAAAGAGAACAAACATATATTCATTAACAAATGTTTTTGTTTTTATCTATTTAGCGCTTGTATGATACAATTAGTTCAAGAATTATTTTCCGTACTATCATTTTACTCACTCATTATACAATTTGACAATATTTTCTTTTAGAAGTATAGATTTACTATCATTAATTTTTCTCTGACATTATAAAAGCATTAGCGTGACGATACTGGTTATATAATTAATTGGAAAAAAAAACTAAAATAGCCAAAAAAAAACATAGAAAAATGATGGTAAATCTGAATTTCTCAGCCATTTTTCTATGACATTATAAAAGTATTAGCGTGATGATATTGGTTATATTAATTAGGAGCAAATACTAAAACAACCAAAACGTCATAGAATTATGACAGTAAATTTGAATTTCTCAACCACAATCTCATAAATTATTTTTCTTCTAATCTCTATCAAGCATCCTTTTAAAATAACAAATAAATTAAATATAACATCGGAGCTACAGGAAGCTGCGGGTGGCGATGATCTCAACAGCATCACGTAGTGTTTCATTTTCTACTTGGCAAAATTTTTTTCCAAATTTTTTTTTCCCAATAATATGTTTTTTTTAGCAAAATTTCTGAATCCGCCATCAACACCGTTTCTTGATTATCATTCCATTGAGAAAATTACAAATTGGTAGCTGCATAGATGGACGGGTGGCCTATTGCTTAATGGACTTCAATTGATTTTGTCAATAATAATAAAGGTTCAGGTGGAACGTCGCCGTCGTAACCGGCTGCGGCCCGCCAGAGGTGGTTGGCCGTACCAACTCTACAAATACTAGTACTAATTTAAACAAGGAGGAATTAATTAACATTAACGACAGTACCTTGTGCCGTATCAGCCCGACCACTCTAATAAGTATGTCCCCCATTAGCAACCATATACCATTAACTTTGTTTTGGTACTTCAATTTAAGGATTTACTCAAGACAGAATTTAAGGATTTACTCAAGATTTGAAAATAATCTAATGAGATGATGTCTCTACAATAGTGTTCAAACACTAATGAGCACACAGAATTACTTACGCCACGATCGCTTTAAATTGGTCCCGACTCCGATTTGAAATCCCTATGATTTAGATTCATCATGCCAAGACGGATCTTCGGTAATTTTTTCAAAATTTTATGCGACATCATTGATGCCGTTGCGGCCAAACTTTTTAGCTAATTTTGGCCTAAAATTGGCTAAGCTTTGACCGCCCACTAAGATCCAACAAAGGTCGCAAAATTTTGAAAAATTACTGAAATCCATCTTGGCGTGATGAATCTAGATCCTATCCCTGATTTCAAATCAAGGCTGACGGATTGAATCTGTTCTATAAGGCCAGAGTTACGCTGCTACTGCTAGTGTTTGAACACTTCTGATGTCTCTAATTATAAATTATAAACTCTAACATATATTCTTTATAGAAAATAGATTTATATTCTTGAAACACACTACAGGGAAGGCCCAAAAAAATATATATATATATATATATATATACTCCTCCGTCCCACTAAGATAAAGACTCACCATTTTTCATACATACAAGAAAAACATCTTAAATGTTTTTGGAATTATAAGATATTCATATATTCTTCCAATTTTACCCCTATTGAATGGTCAAAAGTAGTGTAACATATTTAAATATCTTGGGAGATGAAATATCTATCTTGATGTTTAAGTATTCCAATTATCTTAAATAGTGTATTTTAAGATACATGGAAAATAAATTATACATTCAATAAGGAAATTTGACTATAATTTGTGATTTTATTAAAAGATTTAATATTTGCTATCTTAATGTGATTGATTTAAGATATATATATATATATATATACATACACACACACACACACACATATATATATATATATATATATATATATATATATATATGAAAATGACTTCAAACTAAAAATGAAAATTGAAATAAAAAATAAATAGTATTTAATTCTTTTATACTCACATTCCGAGACACATACAAAAAAAAAAAAAAAAAAAAACTCTCCTATCTTAATTATGTAAGAGTGACAGCAAAAGATGGAAATGAAATTATTTTCCATATAAGATGGAAAGCAAAAACACCATACTCCAAAGAAATTCAGTTTTCATGGAATTGTCCAAAAATAAGTTTAAAGTGCTTATACCTAGTGTTGGCAATGGATCGGATCGGATTCGGATCGGATCGGCCTAATCCAAATCCAAATCCAAATTCAAATCAAACACTTCGATCCAAATCGAAATCCAAATTCCTCGGATCGAATTGGATCGGATCGGATCAGACCAAGAAAAAAAATCCAAATACAATCCATATTGATTTAGATTTTTATAAAAAAAAATAAATAATAAAAATAAAATAAAAAATAAAAAATCAATTCGGATCGGATCTGATTGGATCAGACCTGATCCGATCCAAATCCAAATCCATTTCGGATCAGCCGATCCACGAATTTTCGGATCGGCAAAAAATTGCTCCATTCGGATCGGGTATCCATCGGATTTGGATCGGATCGGATTTTTCTGCCATCACTACTTATACCATGAAATTTAAATTCTATTTCCGTATTTGCATCAAATACAGAATGGGAAATTTTCATGGGAAATATTTTCCTCTTTCATCAAATTCCATGCAATCAAACACACCCCAATCCTCTTTTTGATTATCTGAATTAATTCTATCGTTCTACGTCCAATTATATAGATTTCTTTCTATTCCTTTACGATTATTATACATTTATGCGTCTATTTCATTTGCATATGGTAAGGTTATTTGATAGTTTCAAATTTTTTATTTTTTTTAATCTCATAGTAAGGGTAAAGTAAATATATATTGTTTGACTTTTTAAATGAAAATTTTAGTCATAGATATATAGTGCGACCCGGTGGAGGATTTTTCATGTGTCTCTAAAAAAGATTATTTTATTTTATCAAAGAAAGAGTCAAAAGCGATTATTCTAGCAGCGTTTACTATTCCCTTGCAGTACTTGTCAAGCTTCAAAATCTGTAACAAACCTGGCAATTAATTAACAATATCATTAACCAAAAACCAGTGATAATCATCCTATATTTAGCGTAGACTTGAAGTCAATTCTAGCGACATACATACGTATTCCCAATCAAACTTTTCTCTCTCCGTGCCATCCTCTTTTTTTGGCACTCGAATCCCAACATTCACGCCATTTCACCACCAGGTGCGCTCTGTTTAGCTTAATTTTTACTGTTTGTATCCATTTTTGTCAATTGTTCTGAAAATCCTGTTTAATTTTGCGGTTTACAGTTTAAAATTTTTCAGAAAATTTGATTCCGATCTGTGTAGTTGCTGTTTCTCTGTAATATTCGCGGTCAATACGCCAAAGTCGTAGGGTCTGAGCGCGTCTGTCGGTTCATTAAATTTGGAGAATTTGAATTTTGCGATGAAGAGATGGTGATTCAGTGGATATCTGGTGTCGGTGTTTAGAGTTCATTCAATGTGCGGTTACTGGAAAGTTGAAATCGAGACCTTGTAGGTACTGTAGTCGTCCAGAGTCGAGTAGTTGAAAGTCTCTGTTGTTGTGCTGATCGGGCTCTTCTTTATTGTTGCAGTTGATGTTATGATTGTTGCCGTGTTGACCTGAAAGTTGGTGGTTTTCTAAGTTTCGATTGGTGACCATGAGTAAAATATGATCCCCGCAATAGACTAAGAAAATGAGTTATAAAATGTATCTGTTTTTGAACACTTGAGAAAAAAAAAATGTAAAAGAGTTGAGTCTTTTCGAGAGGGGATGCTTACTTGAGTGAACGGAAATTAAATGAAGAGGTCAGTAACATATTGATCTCCGGGTGACATATGCTGCCGGACATTGGGGCAACAGAACTACCCTTTTAGATCAGTTTGGCCTTCACCTGGTTGCCCTTCCAGTGTGCTTTCAAATGGTTGTTAGAAATGAATCAATGACTACAGGGTGTTTATCATAGTCTTATCCTGTCTTCTGATTTGGGGATTTATTAATGACTGATGAGTGATGAGTCGTCTTTACTTGAAGTCAGAATCGCCTTTTCCGACAAAGCAATTATGGAACAAACCAAACTGTTTCGGGTTGAACTTAGACCATATGTCAAGTAATTGATATAAGTCAAGTTAATTTCCTTAGTCTCTTGTGTGTGTCATAGAAGATCAAGGATTTCAACGCTTAATACCCTACTTTCCACCCTGACCCAAGTGGAAGAACAAAAATGTGAAAAGAATTAGTTTGGAGATTGGTTTATTTTGTCCTGTGCTTAATCTCTGCATTAATTGTAATTCTTACCTGGAACTCGGATTTCCATGTAAGACATTGCCACATAAGTGTGTTCTAGCAGTGGTAACATTCTTTTCTGATCATGTACTGCATTGCACTAGGTCAAGGAACGGACTTCGGGATCTAGAGTGTATCATTGGCAGGATTCGTCCTACACCGTGTTGTAGATATAATTTAACAATTAACATTTTGGAACAACTTGTCTACAATTACGACTCATTGGCGTTCTATAAATTCATGAATTTTCTACTTGTTGCAGACACCATTGCATTCGCATTTGGATGAGCGAAGTTTTCTGAAGTTTGGCCTATCATGATAATTGGATCTATGGAAGTTGAAACACCCAAGTAATTAACAGAAATGAAGAAATGGTACGGTGGTGTTCTATCCACATCGTTGTTGATGTTACTGGTTCTTGGGTATTATGTGATAATAAATCCAATCAAGGATAGTTACATCCCAATTTCTTCATACTTAAATACAACAAATCCTATTGAGTGGATAAATTCAGGCTCTCCACCAGCACTTCAGAATCCTATAAACTCTTCTCAGCTAATATCTACAGAAGCTATAGTTTCTGATCTCTTTGCCCAAAGGAACCTATCAAATGAAGAACTAAATTCTTTACGTACATGGCACCAATTGAAACACTTGATTAGTCATGCTCAGGGCTTAGCTAATGCTATTGAGGCTATAAAAGAGGCTGGTGTTGCATGGATCAACCTAATGACTTCAATTGAAGATGAAAAGCTTCACATGAATGGGAGTTCACAGAAGAAAGGAAAAGAGAAGCAATGTCCACATTTTCTCAGTAAATTAAATGCCACAGAACTTGATGGTCGGGGATTTAAGCTGCATGTTTCTTGTGGCTTGACTCAAGGTTCTTCAATCACAATTATTGGCATTCCTAACGGTCTACTTGGAAATTTCCGGATCGATTTGACTGGTGAACAGATTCCAGGAGAGCCAGAGCCTCCTATCGTCTTACATTATAATGTTAGACTCCATGGTGATAAGATAACCGAGAATCCTGTAATAGTCCAAAATACCTGGACGGTCGCGCATGACTGGGGTGAAGAGGAACGTTGTCCTTCTCCTAATCCTGAAAAGAATAAGAAAGGTATATGCAAATCTCATTTCACTACATCAGAGTGTGGATTGCTGTCATTAATTTTAGCTGCTGCAAACAATATTTACTTCTTTGTGTTGTGGTGGTATTTCCGCCCATCCTCATTGTTTTCGGGGCCTGCATACGGCTACTCTTGAAGGGATGATGTAATTCAGAATGTCACTCTTTCTGCTGAATCATTAAGATCCCGTGGAATAGTGTTACACCGAGTTCGATAATTTTATGAGCTTATGCACATACACCAATATTTCTAATAAGTTCATTGTCAAATAGGCGGATATTTCTTACTTTTGCTTTTATCTCAGCTTACACTGTTAGCATTCACTATTACCATTTTCTGCTTCGTTGCTTGGATACGTTTATTGTTCCCTTTTTCTCCTTTTGAAATTATTATCATATACTACTTTTTCAGATTTTTCTGAAATATCTGGGAAAGTGGATAATGTGGGTTGCACCTTTCGAGATATAACTCCATGTCAATAGAACTCCTTATAATTTTTTTAATATACGACGAAACCTAGGGTATGTTGTGTACCAAGCATTAGATGCGTAGGCATTTAGTAGTTTAAGTACATGTCTTGCAAATAGTTTATTAATGGGTTTGTTTGCCGGGTGTCTAAAATTAGGTACACGAGTGGTGGAAAAGCGACTTGGAGGGAAATATGTGTGAATAAAAAGTAGCTTAGGAAAATGAACAAAGTGTTTGATGAGTTTCAAGTCATATACTTTATTTCCTGCCACTGCATTTATTATTTTTGGTGATTGCCTGCATTATATAAGCTATTGAAATTTATGTCAGTTGATGCCCTGGAGCAATGCAGTGAGATGATTGGTAAAGCTGACAATCGGACTATCAAGGCTAACAGGCATGTCAATGGGTCATCAAAGATTCCTATGTTTCAGGATGGGGGACGAAAAAAGTACTTCCCTTTCAGGCAAAATGATCTGTTTGTTGCTACACTCAGAGTTGGATCAGAGGGCATCCATATGTCAGTTGATGGGAAGCATGCCACATCATTCAGTTTCCGCGAAGTACTCTCTCTCTCTCTCTCTCTCTCTCCCCACAGACACTGAAACACACACCTTTAATCACATTTGTTGATTGACATGGTGAAGTAATGTTGAGTTGACTCTCTGTCTCTCTTTTGCAGACTTTAGAGCCGTGGGTTGTTAGTGAAGTAAGGATTTCAGGAGACATAAATATAATGTCTGTTGTTGCCAGTGGATTACCGACATCAGAGGATTTGGAGCATATAATTGACTTGGAAGCTCTTAGAGCTACTCCACTTCCTCCAAGAAAAGAACTGAAACTCTTTATTGGCGTTTTCTACTGCCAATAATTTCAAGCGCCGGATGGCAGTTCAAGATCATGGATGCAATATGAGGCAGTTCGATCTGGAGAAGTTGCAGTTCGCTTCTTCATTGGCCTGGTAGGTCAAGCCTTGGTAACTAATTTTCATTCTGCTTGATTTTTAGGATCTTTGCCTGTATACATGAAACATAAAGTGAAAATTTACTTTCAAGTGTAACAAGAAACTTACTTTTAAAGAAGTGAAATGTGTTGCATGTTTCCAGCATAAGAACCAGATGGTGAATGAGGAGCTCTGGAATGAAGCACGGACGTATGGAGATATCCAGCTCATGCCTTTTGTCGACTACTATAATCTTATAACTTGGAAGACAATAGCCATCTGCATATTTGGGGTAAGTTTCATTGTCCCCAAGTCCCTTCATTACTACTGACCATCCCAGGTGCCTTAACTGTCCCCTTATTTTCCACAGACACAATCAGTTTCAGCGAAGTTTGTTATGAAGACAGATGATGATGCATTTGTGCGCGTAGATGAAATCTTGGCTTCTTTGGATAGGATAAATGTCAATCGTGGTCTTCTATATGGTCTTATCAATTCAGATTCCCGCCTCATCAAGTCCAGATAGCAAGTGGTATATTAGTCCCAAGGTAACTTTATAACAAATTTCAAGTAAATAAACTTCGCGTTATAAATTTGATAAATTTTGTGTCTCTTCTTTTCGATGTACTTTTTTTGATCATTAATCTCTTCTTTTTCTTAACATATGAATTATTTAAGGAATGGCCTGAAGACACTTATCCTCCTTGGGCACATGGTCCTGGATATGTCGTGTCCAGTGATATAGCAAAGATGGTTTACATGATGCACAAGAAAGGCGACCTAAAGGTAAAAATGCCAGTGCAATATCAATTATCTACATATACTCGTAGTTCAATTGATGTCAAGTTTACACAACCATGCAAAGATGTGTGGATAATAAATGAATTCGCGATTCCAGATATATGGTTAATATTGAAGTTTGACTTTGATGGTCTGGATAATATAAAAGAGGTTTAATGTTACAGATCTTCAAGCTTGAAGATGTTGCTATGGGAATCTGGATTTCGGCAATGAAGAAGAATGGCTTGGAAGTTAAATACGAGAAAGATGAAAGGATTTTTAACGAGGGTTGCAAGGACGGTTATGTAGTTGCTCACTATCAAGGTCCCCGAGAAATGCTCTGTTTGTGGCAAAAAATTCAAGAGAACAACCGTGCTCACTGTTGTGGCGATTAACTCATCACACCCGCCTCTAGTCTTCTAGGAGTTCCTTTCATTTGTTTAGATTAGTCACTACGGTTGCTAAGATTTTGCCCTTCATTCTTGAATGGCAGAGAGAGATTTGTAACATATGTAGAGAGAGGGAATTATGTATTTGTATAGAGCATTCAAGATTAATTTGACCAAACAACAGCAATACTAGCTATTGTATTACACGTTTATTCATACAATACAATCAACATAACCACTATTCCACATTTGCAGTCACATTTCTTGTCTATTTGGTTGTCTCATCTAATTATTAGTTCCGTTTTACAGGACCATTGATAGAATCGAAAACGAGACAGTATATCTAAAACAGAATACAAAGCGAGACAGTATAACTAAACTTGACAGTATAGAGAAAAGATGCAAAACACCAAGGTAAAGTATAAGCCATGCGTTGGAGAAGGCAAAGGCACACACAAAAGCTCGACCGGGCCCTTCACGCAGACATACAGCCAATGCCATATCGAGTATTAGGGAAGACAAGAAACAAGCCGCTGCAAATAATCCCCACCATCAATGGAAAACTCTGCATGACTTCATCCAACTCCTTAGCATGTCCAGGGAATAGACAATCCGTGACACGATGATCAGAGAACGAAATAGCAACAAAAACCAGTACCGACATCATCGCATGGACAAAATCCGTAAACCCAACTTTATACCTCTCATCTCTAGGCACTTCAACTCCAAGCCCAGGCTTGAACACTGCCAATCCCTTTGGTGTTACAAATCCATAGTAAACTTTCCCGTCAGGCCCACGAAAACTATCCGTGAAGTGGAAGAAGAAACACGACAAAGTGCATAGGCCCAATAGGACATGGATCATGAGAGTCGAGACGTGAGAGCATTCGCCTTTGCCGTAGACAGATGGAAGCACCATTTCGAATGTTAAAAGGGTTCCGGTGGGTAAGAAGTTTACTAGCATTGATGTTTTGGAGAGTGTTTTTTGCACTCCGCTGGCTAGTGCTCGCCTTTTCCGGCCACCTGGTCGGGGTGGCTCGGTGGTGTGGTCGACCGGTGGGGAAGAAGGGTAAAGGGCTGGTTCAACTTGGGGAGAGGCGGTGTAGATTCTTATGCCAACTCCTTCTGATTGGTCCATTTTGTTTTTTTTATGGGATTTGAGAAAGATTGTTTCGAGAGAATATGTTTTGTGGATTCTTCACACAATTTGAGATTTTGAGAGTCCAATGTTGTGATGATGACAAGATGAGGGAGATTTATAGAGCGGTTTTTAAGATAATAACTGAAATTTTGAATTCTCAAACGGTTGATAACTGCCAACCGCATCCAAAGATTATGGAAAATAGTAATTTGTTCAAAAAACTTCTGGCCCCTTATCTTTTGTTAGCGTTACCAAACGGACTGTTATAATGCCATTATATGTGGTTCCCCGGCCCGCCCGCCCGCCCGCCCTCCTTCCTTATACATAAAGATTTGCAAAATGGAGTTAAAACTTGTTTGATCCTCCACATGTAAATTATGTGTAATTATGAATTATATAATGCAATTTTGATCCATATCAAAGGTTAGTATAATAAGCATTTTAGGACTTGACAACGGTTGAAAGAACTATAACTAGTATACCGTTTCTTGACGGTGGAAATCGATTGTAAGAATTGGAAAGAATTAAACGACAAAACAAGGATTTTATGATTTAAAATGACATACAATAATTTATTCTTTATTTTGTGTATATGAGAGTAAATCTCTTTATAATCAATGATTATAATCTATTACGAAAGTGTTATCGATATGAAATAATTTGAACACATTTAAGGCCACTGTAGTTTATAATCCGTCACATACGAAAAATGTAGTGTGTAAAATAATTTTAGCACATTACTGCTTAAAATCATGACATTCATGGCTTGTATATCGAAATTGTTGCTTAGTGCCTTAGTGGAAGTAATCGATCAAGCAAGCAATTATCGCACAGCCCTACAAAATAGAATAATTCACCAAGCACCAAGCAGCCTTTCTCCCGACTGCAGCCCACAGAAAAACACATAGAACATCCACAGATACCATCAAATAGTAATTAATCAGATGTTGACAGTCTGTGCTCATAAATTCCATATTTTTCTCCTTAAAATCTCATCTCCTTCACTGCAGAAGCCCATCTTTGATCAATAAACAGTTCATCCCAATTAAAGAATGGCTTCAGAAACCCACCACACTGATCAGTCATCTTTAATCAATCGCTTAATAAATTCAAGAAACAGAGACCTCTCCCAATTCTTCCCCTTCGTTCTAGGTTTAAACTCCATGTACCCACTTCAAGATTCTCCAAATCCACCCACCCCACATGATAGAATCATCCTCATAAACCCTATAACCCAAGGCATGGTTGTGTTAGAAACCAGTGAAGTAAGTTTTGACTCTCTGTTTAATCACATGTTGAGTGAGAATACTCAACCACCAGCCTCAAAAGAGTCAATTGAGGCTATGCCCACTGTGGAAATTTCTGGTGTTGAAGAGTGTGTGATATGCTTAGATGAGTTGAAGGCTAAAGAAATGGTTAAAGAAATGCCTTGTAAGCATAGGTTTCATGGAGATTGTATCAAGAAATGGTTGAAGATTCATGGGTCTTGCCCTGTTTGTAGATATAAAATGCTTGTGATTGAGGCTGATGATGATGTGAAATATAAGATTAATGGGGGTAGAGATATTTGGTTGAGCTTTGGATTTAGTAGGGAAGAGAGAAATGGAGAAAGTGATCACAGATTGTAGATGGATGGAATAATGATTCATCTTTGAGTCATCAAGAAATGGAGGACTGAAACCATTTTGTAAGAACATTTTCCCCCAATCTTGTCGGATTGACATGGACTTACGCTGTCAATGAATAATTTTTGTGTGTATTTTGATTGTTTTGTGCTGTTTTTGTCACATGATTTCAAATATTATGCAATGTGATTGAATTTATTTGAAGATTTTGCGTTGGAGTTTGGGCTCTGATATCATATTAGGATATTGGTTTCATTTTAAAATGTCAATGATAATGAGGAGGTTTTATCACCGACTCGTAGGAGGTTTATGTGCCTCTGTGTTCAGCTTAAACCAAACACCCTCCCCCCCCCCCCCCTCTCTCTCATCCTTATTTTATCCAAGCATTCATCAATTTTGTTTCAATTTTTCACAAATCTCATCGAATTCGTATGCTTCGATCTCATTACAACTTGTTACTCATCTTAATTTTGTAGAAACTTCAAGCTTTGTAATCCCTTTTACAGATCCTACCACCACATTGGTTGCATGATTTCAACCATTGATCTTTTTCTGATAAAATTCTTATCAGTTTCTTGTAGAAACCGTCTCATGCATTCAGATTCATTGCATAAAAGCGGTATACTAGTACTAAAATTCCTTATGCGGATTAAATTAGATGTCTTTGATGTGGGCTATGATTGAGACTGGTGTTGGGCTATAAACATTTTTGTCCTTGATTGAATTTGAAAGATCCAAGGATATGCAGAGAACATATAGCATCTCCAATGATAAATATACTACAGAAAGTTCATTGTGGTCCAATACACAAATCAATGTACATAATCTCTGTTAAAGAGTACCAAACTTTTCTGTTTCTATGCATTAAAGATTCTCCTTAAATTGCTCGACTGCATTGCAGTTCAAATCTATCATTCTTCGACCAGAATCAAACTGTGTCATGCATTCACCATTCAAATCGAAGGTCTCTGATAATCCAAAACTCACTGATTCTGTCTTTTCGGCGGGATTCATTTCCATTAGCGATAGAACCTCGAAGTTTCTCTTCCTAGTACAGGTGTGAGAAACCTTATTCTTCTCATTGTCTGACAGAATCTCGAAGTTTCTCTTTCTAGCACAGGTTTCTGAAACCTTATTCTTCTCATTGTATGAACACATTGGACGAGTTTCTTCGTGTCTGCCCGAGCTCTCAGCTGACGTCAAGGAACTCTCGGGCGAGGATCCAGTATGTCTCTTCTTTGCATCTTCTGTGAACAACTCTTCATTCTTTGTCAAAACAGAAGACAAAGGATTTGGATGTTCAGCGTCGACTAGCGCGACTAATTGGGAAAGTTGAAATCTTGCATGTTCGGTTGAGCTAGAACTATATCGAGCAAGTGTTTCGTGTGCCTTTTTCAAGACTGATTGTAAGTACTTTCCTTGTGCCTCAATTCTCAACTGCAGATGTCTTTGCACCTATAATATGAATAGATTCAATAGCAGTGAGAATCATGGGATGTGTAGGTTTTTTTTTTTTGAATAGACGAGATTTGCAGTTAATACGCCTTTGACTGAGTAGCAGAAGTTATGTTATACCTCAATTTGTTCGCGAAGTTTCCTCTGAACTTCCATTTGAACCTGTAGAGCATTAGCTACCTGCAAACTTCTGGTAAAACACAAAAAAAAAAAAAACCAAAATTGGTAAATATTCGTTCATCGATTCGATTTTGTCCAATGCTCTTAAGATTACGATTAATCAAAACTATTACTCATTAATCTGATTCTCCTCTTCATCACAACTCTTTCCGTTGAAGCGACTTTCTTGTTCACTATCCTCGTAATAGGATTCAGATTGTTGATTCTTCCCCATCCTGTATTTCTGCAAGCAAATGTACATACATACACGCCATCAGAGATTCGACCGTTCTGAATAAAGTTTGTGAAGGAAAAGAATGTTGTAAGTGTAAACAAGAATCTTGCCTGTAAATGGCTCTTGAGGTGGTACAATGTCAGTCCACTAACACCCATCACCCTCATTACGGATTTCGGTGTGGCCTCTGCATTGATGAATCACCAGTATCAGAATACAAATATTAGATTAAGATTTAAGAGTCTGCTCTCTTTGTTGTTTTCAGTCTGTTTTATATAGAAAACTTGTCTGTTTTCATACTTTTGAAAATGCATTTTCGCAAAGAGAGAAGAGTTTCGTGAAGAGAACTCAAAACGGATTTTCAATAAAACTACGATACCCCTGTTTTCTTTCTGCATCCTCGAAATAGAAAAAATGAAAATGAATTCAAAACTCAGAACTGATAATCGAAATGCAAAGAGAACAACATCTAAGTTTTTATACATAGAAATGATTAGGATTGAATTGTAAGTCTTTATACTCAACTATTTGCACCTCCAAGCTGATTAACTGCATCGACGAACCTTTCGTGCAGTTCTTGGGTCCATTTCAATCTCGGTTTTGCATCACCGGATAACATCAAGCTCATATCTTTACACCGGACGTTTTTGAAGAGGTGTTTATTGTTTTTCGCAGGCGAAGATGAAGTGTTAGACGAGTTTTTTTCCTTGTTTTCTTGGGCTTAAATGGGTGGAAGATGTTCTTCTCTTTATATAGCACAGGAGTCATTGGGGTATCCTGTGTTCTCACTCCATATCAGGAGACATAAGTGGGGTTATGTTGGGAGAATATATGCAATGAGCTGTTGTCCCTTTTTTCCACCATTTCCCATTTCATGATCATATTACTTTAATTAAAATTTTCATTTTTTTCATTTTGTTTTAAGGTTTTTTTAAATTTTAAATTTTATCTTTTTATGCACTTTTGTTTCTTGTTTGACTTGGAGGGGTGTAGAGAATCTTTCATGAAGCAAAAATTTGAGTCTTAAAAGTAGATAAAGATGAAAAGTGTATGATTTGTTTTTACACATACATACACACACACATACACACACGAGTGTGTGTGTGTGTGTGTGTGTGTGTGAGAGAGAGAGAGAGAGAGATATTCCAGATGAGTTAGGCAGCCCCACCATGTTGTATAATTGCTGCAACTTTTCTAAAACTCTGGAGAAACCTTCATGGAGATTTTAATGATGGCAATGCTTTGATGAAGATGAGAACCCTTTTGTCCCTAAGTTTTTGTTAGGCGTTTAGATGGATGGCATAATTAGTATATCTTTTTCGGTTTAACTTCTAATATTTTTCACCTTTAATTTGGATTCGCTTGGGAGTTGATTTCACTGATCTCTTTCTCACCGTTTATCACTCATCAACAATAAAGACATGAATTGTGATTTAATCGACAATTTGAGAAGACTCTTACACCTCAAAAATCGCATCTATCGTCAATGTCTCAATGAGATTTTAAACGTCAACTAATACATGTCATTAGCATGCTTGTTGAAGTATTCGTTGGAAATGTATCCAATAATACTATATGCGAAAGAATTAACGAAAATAGAAGGGTTAAACAAAGGTGACAACCGAAAAAGATATTCCTTCATACAAGCCATGCAATTGCATGCATGGTTAAAGTTATGGGAAGTCGCTTATAAGAAATGAAGAAAAATACAAAATAAGTAGAAAGTTGTACGAGTGTGGCAGTTTAAACTCGCTTGGATTGGAATAATTTTTTCTGTAGAAGTCGTACAAATTAAAGTAATCGCTTGGTACTTTAACCAAGTTATCATTCAGTTGAAAATTAGAAATAGTACAAAATTTGAACACATGTGACTTTTGGAGATCGGATGTGTCCATTCTTGAAGAGTTCGCATTATTTCATCCACAATGGTTGGGTATCTATAAATAAACATCATATTTCACTTGTATATGAGTATATCATCACAAAACACATTACATTTTATGTCGTGTGTACCATTTTCATCAAAATTTTCACATTGTTTTAGGTTCTTGGAAAAAAGTTTAAGGTACGTAGGACCTTTCCAATTTCCTCATTGACTAGGCTTAATTTAAATTCTGCAAATTATTTGTCAACGAAGACTATTAAACATTCAAACCATCAAGTGTGGCAAATATAATTTCAATTAAGGACAATATTGAGCACACGAACAAGACATTTTCTTTTTTTTTTTTTCTTTTTTTTTTCTGGTTCGTAATAAAATTTTCATTGCTCTATCTTTGTTTCTCCTTCTCCATTGCCAGTTTACCAAAATGTCGATTAAGCTCTCAACCCCGGTTTTTTGTGACAAGGCTTACCCATGACTAATTTGAAATAGAATATTGGCTAATTATCTTCACACTATGAATTTTAATAAATACACCACATTCTAATTACCTCAAATGTTCTTAATGTTTACTTTTTAATGCAATTACATCCTTACATTTTTTTCCTTCAATTATTATTTTCAATGTTTCACTATTTGTAAATTTGATCTGTATAGATAGTTTTTGTTTGAAATTTTATTTATTTAGATATTAAATCACTTATTTATCCATGATAATTTTAAATAATATGAACTATAATATATAGAAAACCTGAACATTGCTTGTTAATTTCAAAGAATGTTACCACAATATTTAAATATAAATTAATATTTATGTAGAAAGTAAGTTACTTATTAAAAAGTCATTATAAAAAACGTAACGTAAATTTGAGGGAATAATTGTAGTTATAACCAAAGTTGAAGTCTTTTTCATGCAATTAAAATATCGTATATGTGACACATTATTTAGTGTGAATATAATAAGCGTAGAATATTTTCTTTTCTTTTTAAAATCCCAACGTAGAGTAAATGACAAAACTGTCCAAACCGATTCCTTCTCTTGTTTCCATGCAAAAGCGAAGCCAACTAGCCAGCAACTAAACAGTGCCTAAGAAAGTAATTTCTAATTTCCACCATGTCTTTCATAGATTATTATTTCATTCCTTTGGCAATTTCCACCATTTCTTTTCACATTATTATTTCTAATTGTCTAATTTCCACCATCGTTGAAAAAATTAGATGAAAAATTAAATTAATTATAATTAAAATAAAAATAACATTATTTAGAATATAATAACTTGTTCAATTCATCGTTTTAGAAAATCGCTTTTCTTTAATATTATAATCCTTTTCATTTCAATACGAATTTTTAGTTTTTAATAAATATTCACAAATCATTTTTTCCAAAAATGTTTCCAAATGTGCGTGTCAGTTTTTAAATTGGCTTACAAACAATATATATCACAAAATTAAAATCTGTGCTTTTAAACATTACATTATTTGAAAATTCAATTGTGATCAGTAAATGACTATATCATTATTTATAGATTATTTGTCATAGTTTTTTTTTTCCTCCATAAAACAATTTGTCACTTGAAATAATGTACTAGTACTCTAGTACAGATTATTAGTGGTGTCTATAATTTTCCCTTTACGTAACCAAAATGGAAAGCGTCATGAAATAAAAGGAGATGGAGAGTGGCAAACAACAAATCTTGAAAGTTGAAAAGCTATTTAGATTATATCAATCAACCCTCGAATTTCTTGGATTTCGATTGATGGAATCAAAATCCAATGATTGATCTTCAAAGGATTTTCCATTTCATATTTTCATTATACCATTTGTTCATCTGGACTCCTAGTTGAAAATAGTAGCTTCTCTTTCGATCAAGTTAGAGCTGGGTTGATACATTAATTTATTCAAATAATTATTTTTCACTATCGTTTTTAATCACTCCTATCAATTATTTGACAATTTTTCTAATTCTTTTTTTTTTTTTGGTTCATTTGTCAGTTGAGTATCTAAAAATTAAATTTTTTTTCTATAATCTCTATTAAACATAATCTTGGACAGTCTCAATTTTTTTTAGAATTTTTTAGTTATTCTTTTTAATTATTTTCCTTTTTAAACCAATAATTGTGGTTCGTGATACCATTAATTTTCTTTTCCATTTTGTAACCTTGGGGCTTCGTTAGATACCCTTTTTTTTGGCCTATATATATCTTCTATTTTATTTCACATCTATAGCAATGGACATCGTGTAATTAAAGATGGTCTTGAATGCACTTCGAAGCATTGAAAAATGGCTATAAACAACAATTTCATATAAATAGATAGAAACGAACAACGATACTGCTGATTGACGTTTAGTTTTTGGATTTGTGAACAAAATTGATGGAGTTGGTGAATTAGACCTAACTTACAACGAACTTAGAAAAGTACTTAAGATTGGATGTGTTAACATGAAAAAGTTAAAGATTAACTTATTGTAAATTGTAACATGCATATACGAAAAAACGATCCAATTATTTCGAAAAGGGAAAGTAGGAGCCTTTCTCTTTAACCGGCTGCAACAAATGAAGGTCCTCACTTTAATATATTCCCAACAAGTAAAAAGAAGATTGGAATTCCTAAGGTGCACAAGTATATAACAGAAGGTCCACTGAATCAAAAGTCACTTAACCACAAATTAATTGAAAGTAAAGTCCATAATCAATTCTTATTCTTTTAGTGGGACCCATAGAGGACTAAATTGTAAATAAACTTTCACAAAGCATATATAAAAGAAGGAAATGAGAAGAGTCTGGCCTCAGGAATCAAGAAAAGTGAGACAAAAGGAACTATCACCTTCCCACTAAAGGATATTTGCTATTTATCCTATCAAATTTGTGTATATTTACATTGTTGTCCCTTTTTAAGTGATGTGAGCAATACATCACCTAATGGTCTTTACTCTTGCACGATGACATCAGCCTTGATGGGAATTTTTTACTTAGTACTTCATCATTTCATCACAAATTGTGGTCTGTCATAATAAATTAGATTTGAATTCTCTATCATTTCATCATTTCATGAGTAGGATTTTGAAACGTGTATCAGTATCTACTCTGAGTAAATTTGTGTGTATACAATACAATAGTATAAGTAGTTTATTCCAACCAAAAAAAAAAAAAAAATAGTATAAGTAATGTATTTTATTTTTTAGTTATCTTTAAAAATAACTTTCACTGTCGAGAAAATTTTGTCAAAAATAATTTTGATATCCTATCAATAATTGACACACTTATTATGTCAACAATTTAAAGGAAAATTAGGCTACATAGTACATACCCTACTTAATTAACTCTTGAGATTGGAAAAATACCATTATAAGCCAAAAAATAAATAGAAAAATATTTTATCGCACATTGGCACAGATTAAACCTAAGCGATCACCTATGCATAAACTAGGCAAAAGGCCCAGAAATTCCTAGGCGATCGCCCAGACATTCATGGGCGATTGCCTAGCTATAATAGTTTTCTTTCTTTCTTTCTTTCTTTTTTTTTTTTTTTTTTTTTTCTGAATTCTTTGTGTATATCTAGTTGTGACTTCTTCAATATGTTTGTGACTTTTTGGTATTGTTTTAACAAGTTTTTTTGTGAAATTTTTTAAACCCATTTGTGACCTAGCTTTTTTAACAAATCATAACTTTTCCCATTTGTGACTTTTTATAATGTTATTTTTAAATATTTGTTACTTTTTAAGAATAATTATTTATGAGTTTTCTAATTCGTGTGTGACTTTTATTTTTGTTGTTCTTGTAACTTTTTAAAACGAATTGTTACCTTTCGGAAACCCTTTTGTGACTTTTTTCAATATGACTTTTTAAACTAATTGTAACCTTTTTCGTATATTTCATGACTATTTAAATTGGCGTGTCACTTTTGTTTTTGTTGTTTTTGTGATTTTCTAAAATCCGTTTGTAACTTTTTTGGAACTCGTTTGTCACCTAAAATAATAATAATAATAATAACAAAAGGACACTTTTGCCTTGTGCGATCAACCAAGGTTTCTTTTGGGCAGCACGGGCAATCGCCTAATGGGATCGCCCCGTGCAAAGGGCGTACGCGAATTTTTCTAATCTCAAATATAAACAAGAGCATTTGTCTAGATAACTAGCTCTATCAGTATTTAACACATTTACACTTATTAAGTCAACCATGTAGAAAAACTTCATATCGAACAGTCTCGAAAAAGATTTAAAATTTAATCCGTTTATCTTGCGTGCATTTAAAAACTTCATAATTATGGTGCACCCGGGTGCACTTGATCATTTTCAGCATATATACTTGTAAGTACTAATCACATATTCTTGAAGAAATAATACCTTTAATCAAGCATTCTTCTGAAACATCAATTTTCTTTAGAAAGAGTGTTAAACAACCTCTCAATTTCTAGCTCGATCTATACTTCAACATTGAAGTCATTGAAGCATTCGTAGGATCAAAGCATTAGAAAGTTATTTCCAAGAAACTTCTTCACACTTCTCTTACCTTTTATGACAGGGTTTTTTAACTAAACCAAAATTTCTTTGTTCCATCCTGCAATTTTCCTCGAAAATTTGTGGGATCCTCACACACGCCGACACACGACACACGCATACACACACACGCCAAGTCATGAACTTCTTACGTAATAATCTTGCAACTTCCTTAATCCTTAATAACCTAATTCCTTGGGTATAAATATGATGAGCAGAATGCAGATGGTGAAGAATCACAAACAATATCACTGGTGTGAAGATGGAATTGACACAATCAAACACCATTTCATCTCTGATGACTGTACTATTTAGAGTCCTTTGTGGGGACATCAAGAATTTGTTTCCAAGTGTCCACTGCATTCTCCAAATTTTTGGGAAGTTTTTTCTTACGAAATGGAACCTTTGCAGGATAGCCAAGCCATCTACTTGTGAACAAAAACATTCGTATAAAGAATCAAGAATCCCCGAGACGACAAACGTCGAAAAGTTTCACATTACTGAGTTGAATGCGGTGATGAGTAGACTCGGTATAGAACGTGCAGAAGATGAAGAAGATGAAAAGAGTAATTTTTGTGCCGATGAATTTTCGGGATTGTTTGATGAAGAGCCAAGTTTGCAAGAGATTAAGGAAACTTTCGATGTTTTCGACATTAAAAGAGATGGGTTTATAGATTCTGATGAACTGCAGAGTGTTCTTTGCAGCCTTGGCCTGAAGGAAGGATGTGAACTTGAAGAATGCAGAAGAATGATCAGAGCTTTTGATGATGATGGTGATGAACTAATTGATTTGAATGAGTTTGTTAAATTCATGGAGAGATGTTTTTATTGAAGGCCTCACTGTAAAGAATTTTCAGCTGCTAAAAACAGAGGCCCCTGTAATCAGAGAAGACGGAAAATATTTATAAATTCTAGAACATAATAATTAATATTTATTACCACAACTCCGAAAAATGCATCCAAATTTCGAGATCATTCTTTATCATTTATGAAAAGTGTTACAGCATGTGGTCACTGCTTATAATAACTGATGAATAATGAAGAGAATGAATGGATATAAGAACCCTAAATTTTCTATTGACAACGAAAGGAGTGATTGTTCGAGTGAGCTGATTTGCACGACCGACCCTGTTAGCATATTCATCAAAATGAGTTTTAATGCATTTTTTCAAATTTCAAATTTTGGTCAAATAAATCACATCCATATATCTTTTTCCTCATTAAATCTCCACCATCCAACTCCACTTATTCTCTCTTTTCCTACTCAGAAAAATACATTAAAACTCATCCGCTAACACCTAAGGTCCACAAACTAGTTTTTTAAAATTGGGAACATAATAATGATGGACAATGAGGTTGGCAACACCAATTCAACGGGAGGTTGGCAACACCAATTCAACGGGGGATGACCTGATCAGAAGTGAGATTTAAAAGATAAAAATAGATTACAAAACTTCAAATTTCTATAAAATTAATCGAGATAATAAGCCGCGGTGATTGGTGAACAAGAATAACTCAAAAATTGGAATAAAGTCTTTCTCGTGTGTTTTCAAATGAAAGGAGTACAACAGAATATATAGGAATTACACAGAGGATACAGCTAAGGAGGCTAAACTAATTTCCTAAACTAATTAGCTAAAGATAAGGGAAAAAATAATACAATTTAGGAAGTTAGAATATATGATAGCTACACAATCTCTAGAATAATGGAGAATAAAATCTCAACACTCCCCCTCAAGTTGGTGCATAGATGTCACACATGCCCAACTTGTCGCGAAATCTTGAGAACACTTTATTTGAAACTGCTTTGGTGAGAATATCAGCTAATTGATCCTCGGACCTAATTTTAGGTAACTCCACGAGTCTTTCATCTAACTTTTCCTTGATAAAGAACCTATCTACCTCCACGTGCTTAGTTCGGTCATGTTGTATTGGATTGTGAGCAATGTCACAAGCAGCTTTATTGTCACAATACAATCTGATTGGTCGTGTAGGTGCAAAATCCAAATCTTCCAAAAGGAGTTTTAGCCATATAGCTTCACAAATTCCAAGAGCCATACCTCTAAATTCAGCTTCTGCACTTGAGCGAGCAACAACATTTTGTTTCTTGCTTCTCCATGTAACCAGATTACCGCCTACAAAGGTGAAGTAACCAGAAGTTGATCGTCGATCATTCACTGATCCAGCCCAATCAGCATCGGTATATACATCTATGTTTTGGGAATCTCCATTTTTTGTGAACAATATTCCTCTTCCAGGAGCAGACTTCAAATATCTTAAAATATGCATTAGAGCATTCATATGTTGCTCTCCTGGATTGTGCATAAATTGGCTAACAATACTTAAAGCATAAGAAAGGTCCGGCCTTGTATGCGCTAAGTACATTAGTCTCCCTACAAGTCTTTGGTACCTTCCTTTATTAACTGGCACTTGATTCGGTTCAATACATAACTTCAAGCCTTCTTCCATCGGCGTTTCAGCTGGTTTGCATGCTGCCATACCTGTTTCATGTAGGAGGTCCAAGGTATACTTTCGTTGCGACAAAAAAATTCCTTTATTGGATCTAGACACTTCAATTCCCAGAAAATATTTCAAGGAACCAAGATCTTTCATTTCAAATTCTGTAGACAAATACTCTTGCAATGCTTTCCTTTCTTCAGGATCATTCCCGGTAACCACCATATCATCCACATATACGATTAGTGCAGTGATCTTTCCTTGTTGCCTTTTTAAAAATAGAGTGTGGTCTGAATTGCTTTGATGATATCCAAAAACTCTCATTGACTTTGTAAACCTTCCAAACCATGCTCTTGGAGATTGTTTTAATCCATACAATGATTTCTTCAACCTACACACCTTTTGACCGTGTTTTTCTATTGTTATACATCCAGGCGGAAGTTCCATATAGATTTCTTCAGATAATTCTCCATGTAAAAAGGCATTCTTTACATCAAATTGATGTAACGGCCAATCCAAATTTGCAGCTAAAGATAATAAAACTCGAACAGTGTTGATTTTAGCTACTGGTGCAAATGTTTCGGTGTAGTCAATCCCATAGGTCTGGGTATACCCTTTTGCTACAAGTCTTGCTTTGAATCTTTCAATTGTGCCATCTGCTTTATATTTCACAGTGTAAATCCATCGGCATCCCACTGGCTTCTTTCCTAGTGGGCAATCAACGAGCTCCCAAGTTTTATTCCTTTGTAAGGAATTCATCTCTTCATTCATAGCATCTTTCCATCTTGGATCGGCTAAAGCTTCCTGCACACTGTTAGGAATAGCTACAACAGATAATTGATTTACAAATGCCTTATTTGACTCTGACAAATGGTGGTTAGAAACATAATGATTCATAGGATATTTGACTTTACTGGAAAGTTCAGGTTCATATGTTGGTTTGGGAATACCTCTGGTAAGACGCGGTGGCAATTGCCTTTTTTGCAGTTCAGGTACTGAGTTAGGAACATCCTCAGCTGTCGATTGGTGTGGTGTATCAGTGATGGATTCTGATTCAAATGACGGAGTTGTGTCTTTAGCCGGTTCTACCACTTCGACCGTATCTAGATGATCACTATTAGAATGATCCACAGGTATACCACTCATATTCCAATCACTGTTTGTATCCAAGTCGCCCCCACCATTGCTTTCAGAATCAATTTCTTTAGAACTAGGATAATCACACTCTAGAATATCAACATCTAAAGTCTGAATTTCCTTATGGTACTCCCCCTGAAGTTCAGGCTCAGAGGAGAAATACATCGAATCTTCATGAAATACCACATCCATCGTGACAAACATACGTTTGGTTGGAGGATGATAACATCGGCAACCTTTTTGGTGCATAGCATATCCAAGAAAGACACATCGAAGAGCTCGTGGAGTCAACTTACTCCGTTGATGCTTATGGAGATGAACAAATGCCACGCAACCAAACACGTGAGGTTGCAAATTTGGAACAGTTGGAGAAACCACTGTTTTAGAGAGTGCATGGAATGGTGTTTGAAAATCAATGGAGCTTGAGGGTACCCGATTAATTAGATACGCTGCCGTGGTGAGTGCTTCTCCCCAATAAGATAGAGGCATGTGAGCGTTGATTAGTAAAGCTCGAACAACCTCTAGTAAGTGTCGATTCTTCCTTTCAGCAACCCCATTCTGCTGGGGTGTATTGGAACAAGTAGTTTGATTGATAATTCCATGTTTATCCAAATACTGTCGAAGTTCAGAACTTTGATATTCTCCTCCATTATCACTGCGGAGAACCTGTACGTTGGCATTGTACTGAGTTTCTACAAATTTGTGGAATTTCTGAACTAATGAGTTCACTTCACTCTTAGTCTTCATTAACCACAACCAAGTCATTCTTGTACAATCATCAATAAAGGTAACGAACCAACGTGATCCACCTAAAGTTGGGATCTTTGATGGACCCCATACATCAGAATGTATAATCATAAAAGGATGAGGACTTTTATTCAAAATTAATGGAAATGAAGTTCGATGACTTTTTGCCAATTCACATACATCACATTGAAAACTAGAAAAACTCAATTTCTCAAATAGGCTAGGAAACAATTTCTTTAAATAACCAAAGGAAGTATGTCCTAAACGTCGATGCCACAACCATACTTCAGCTTTCTTTTTCTCATTCGTAGAGCTATCCACTGTCAAAGCTTGGCGTAATTGATCTGAACTCTCTGTCACCAAGTCCAAATAATACAGCTTCCCTCGCCTAACACCACAACCAATCGTCTGCTTTGTTTGGATGTCCTTGAACACGCAAAAATCAGGCCAAAAAATTACAACACAAGATAAAACTTTGGTTAGTTGCGAAACCGACAGTAAATTATACTCTAAAGATGGAACAACCAAAATAGAATCAAGGTTTAATGTATTAGTGAGGTTTGAAGACCCTTCACCAGTAATCGGAGTTGTATGACCATTGGCTGTGGAAACAAAGTTTTGTGAGGGCTGTTTAATATGAGAGACAAGCGTAGAATCAAAGGTCATATGGTGTGTGGCACCCGAATCAATTATCCATGTACTATTAGAAACATGTGCAGTAGTGTTTAAAGCCGTACTATAATTACCTGTAGTTACCACCAATGCCGAGGCCCTTTTTCCACTATCATCATCAGTAGTTGTTTCAACAACGGCAGTGGTGGGATTTTTCTTGAAATTCTTCTTTCGAGGAGCGCGATTATGATCCCACCATTCCGGATATCCAACAAGTTCATAACAGCGATCTTTGGTGTGCCCAGTTTGATCACAATGAGTGCATTTATAAGTAGACTTGTCAGTGCCTTTGTTTGTCTTTGATCGGTTCCGCATTACCATTGCAGCAGCCTCAGAATTTTCAGGTTCTCCAGTTAGCGTTGTACGACGTGCTACCTCTCGTCGAACCAGTGCATAGCAATCTTCCAAATCTGGAACTGGCTCTTTACGCAGAATCTCTCCACGGATCTGATCAAACACACCATCTAATCCGGCTAAAAATATATGTACCCTTAGTTTTTCAATGGACTTCTGGTATGCAATAATGTCATCTGGATCTTTCATGACAACTTTATCCCGATGATCTAACTCCCGGAATACCTCAGTCAATTCTCCATAATATTCAGAAAGAGATTTTCTACTTTGTTTAGCTGAGAAAGCCTTCTGGTTCAAAGAAAAAATTTGCAACTCATCACTTCCATCATAGAAGGCTTTTGACAAGGCATTCCAGATTTCAAAGGCAGTGGGTAGGCGCACGTAACGCTTCATAATATCTGGAGCCATAGACATCAACAACCATCTCTTCACTTTTTGATTTTCGGCATACCACCTTTCATATCCATCATCCGATTCTGCAGGCACTTTTGTTTTTCCCCGAATATAAGATAGTTTCTCTCTCTCAGCGAGATGCATCTCCATCAATTGTGACCAAAGACCATAATTTGATTCACTCAGGATGATTCCTGCATTGAAGGATCCTTCAGAATGAACAACAACAGGAATCGATTTTATTCCTGATGATTCCACATGTTTTTCGCTCATTTTTCAAGGATTTCAGATCTCAGAAAGAGAATTTCAGATTTCAAAGTGGTTGGCTCTGATACCAACTCAAAAATTGGAATAAAGTCTTTCTCGTGTGTTTTCAAATGAAAGGAGTACAACAGAATATATAGGAATTACACAGAGGATACAGCTAAGGAGGCTAAACTAATTTCCTAAACTAATTAGCTAAAGATAAGGGAAAAAATAATACAATTTAGGAAGTTAGAATATATGATAGCTACACAATCTCTAGAATAATGGAGAATAAAATCTCAACAGAATACGCGTGTGAAAATGATAAAAGATTGACAAGCTTTCGAGTAAAATATGGAGGAAAAAAATGTTTTTTTTTTAATTTTTAAATAGTGAAGATGTTCGGGGGAGATTACAAAAAAAAAAAAAAAAAAAAAAAAGGGGTTCTGATGGTGTAGTTAAAAGGTTTTTTTTGGAAATATGAAAGCTATCACATCTAATTGAGATTTTTTTTAAGGAATTATCTTAACCCAGAAATTCAAATCTGAAATAGTAGTAGAATTTATTTTATTAATATAAAAGGGAGATTTAATACTTTACATTCGATAAAGCAATACAAACTGGGTATAGTTCAACATAGCCGAAATAAAACCTATTCATATCTAAAGACTAATCCCACATTAGCTAGCTCAATCTTATCAAAGTAAGCCAAACTCTTTACTTTGCCATGGAGAGCTTCTAGTAAAGCAAGAGCAAACTGTCTCTCTTGGTACCCCAGATTAGCTAGCAGTCTACCATGCTGTTTACCTCTCTCCACACATGGGTGAATTTCAAATACATTTTCTCTTGGAATTGTCACATTTTCACAAGAAAATATTGAAGAGTCCAAGGAGCAGAGTACTTACTGTTACAAATATTAATCACAACTTCAAAATTAGATTCAATCCACATAGACCAGTAATTATATTTCCAATAAAGCTCCAATCTCGTGAGGATAGTCTTCATTTCAGCAACCACAATGAAAACAACACCAAATAATCATAATAAGCCCCAATGATCTCGCCCCTGCTATTTCTGAGGACCACATCTAGTCGAGAAATAATGTATGTGAAAAATAATTTTTAAAAAGATCTAAATGCGAGTGAAATCCCAAAATAAAAAATTTACGATGTTGGAAATTCGGTCAAATCATTTAATTACAAATTTTGGTGTCGAGTGTCGCTCATAATCGGGTGATCGGCTAGTGCGAAACCTAAAGATTTTATAGTTCGATGCATTGCATCGCTGATCACCCTGTGTAAATGTGGGCAATTGCTCGGTACAATAGTGGATGTTGCCCGGATTTTAATTTGGCGATTCCTCGACACAATTTATTTTCTTTCCTTTCTGTTTTTCTTTTTCTTCTTTTTCTAATTGCCTATTGCATTCACTATTACACATTCTTTTTTTTTTTTTCTTCCACTCACACCCTTTAAGAGGATCAATAATGATTCCCCACCTACCCCCAAGTAACTCAAACCACGATCTAATGGTTATAAGTGAAGCGTCTTACCGCCTGAGTTCCATTGTGTTAGTGCATTATGACACATATAATAGGCGCAATTAAATATCTTGTCATTTTACAAAAAATAATTGTTAAAATTATTATTTAACCATCTCTTCATTTTTGTTGGAAAATTGGCACAAATGATTCAACTATATATATATATATATATATATATATATATATATATCGCTATTGCGAATTTGGTCCAAAATAAAAAACGGTGGTGCAATTTATCCAAAGAAATTTTGGTTCACATTTGGTCGAAGTGGATGGAATCCATCGACTTTTGTAATTAATTAACTCAAATTTTACCTTTTTATCCTTTTCTCAAGGGGTATTTTTGTCATTCAACTTATGATAAAAAGGTCCAAAATTTTAGAGATTATTACAATGAGATCCAAAAGTTTGAAACATGTATACATTAGTCCAAGGAAAAAAAAAAAAGAAAAAGAAATAACCACCAACCACTCCCCAAACCTCTAATTTGCATCAACAGTCGGTTGGGGGGCTTTCCTCTTGGAATTCCGGTGGCAAGAATTCCAGGAGGAAAGGTTCCACTGGCCTGCTTTTTCCATGGTGGGTCGTGAATCACAACCCACCAAGCGGGTGGGTCGTGATTCATGATCCTCCCGCAATTAATCGACTAGGGGTCCTTCCTCCAGTTTTCTCGCAAGAACCCTCTGGTCGATTACTTGCCCAAATAGGTTTTGGAGGGTGGGGGGTCGGGGTGGGTGAAGTAGTTAGGGGCAGTTTTTTCGTTTTGAAAAATAATTTTATTTATTTAATTTTTACATTTTTATATTTTATGAAAAAAATTATTGTTTTATTTTATCTCTATACATTTTTTGTTTCATTTAGTACATATTCCCTAATATTTAAATTATTTTTTTCTGCAAAAGAATTTAATGGCGATACAATAAATGGAGAGGAGGGATTTGGGATGGAGGTTGGGTTGTGTTTTATTTTTTTTTTATTTTTTTTTGTATTTTTTATTATTTTTCTATATTTGGTATTTTTTTATAATAATATACTCCTACTAAAATTTTATGGAGACTAGTTCTTGTAAACGTGCTTTGCACGTTATTTTAAAATACATTCTAAAATATTTTTAAATTAGATAAATTTAATCAAAATATATTTTACTTATAATATATTTTCTACTTATATATTAATTATTCGATTCAGTATATAATTTAATTTGCTAAGAGAAAAATTTTGGAAAAGATAAATTTAGTCTGTGAGAAATGGTAACACGTTTAAAAGAACTCATAGTGTTCTCATGCCTTAGTAAATTTCAATAAGATTTTTTTGAGTTAAAATTTATTACTTGCATGATAATTAATCAAACTTCATCAATAACTTACTTTTCAAGAAGGAATTGATATTAAGAGACTTCAGTTTGATAGTTAAAAAGATAGGAAAAAATCATTCTTTAGGATTTGTTTTCCGCTTATTTCAATTTTAAAGTTATGTACTTTTTCATTTCATTTCGTTAACATTTGATAGAATTAGTGCATGCAATCAACTCTATACTTTTTCATTAAATAATGACGTCACACATATATTTGAAAATAATTTAGGGAACTGGAAGCTATCGTCAAAACGTAGAGGAAAAATAACGAATGATAAACCAAAAAAGAACACAAACAATGAGAAAATGGAAAATAGAGTGACAAAATAAATCATTTTATGTTAGTGTCAAAATGTTTTTTAAAAAAATTAAGAATTGTTCATAATTACAATTTAAAAGGGCAATTGAAATGGTGTTTAATAATTTCAAGGCATGATGCAAATGTAATTTAATTTAAAATGTGAGGGTAAAAATGGAAAAAAAAGTTTCCCATCCTTTCTAGACTTTTAATAGTAGTATAGATATAATAATTATAATTATTGTCAATTGTTTGGTTCAAGTCAAATATGCATGTATCTAATTATGAAGAAATTTTTGAAAAATTATAATATTAATGTAAACAAATACTAGTATGTTGAAAATTTTCGATACAAAACTATCTATTAGTATCAAATTGGTTTGATAAAATTAATTATGAACCAAATAATATATATATAAAAAAGTAAATTATACAATTTAACTAAAATTTGGACTAATGTATACATGTTTCAAACATTAGGACTGATTGTAATTAATAATCTCCAAAAGCTTGGACCTATTGTGCAATTTATCCTAAATTGAATAACCAAAATACCCTTTGAGAAAACTACAAAATATCAACATTTGAGTTGATTAACGGCAAAAGTGGACTGATTTCATCCATTTGAACCAAATGCACACTCACTGCTTTTGGATTAATTGGGCTACCTTTTTTATTTCGGATTAAATTCGCAGGAGCCATACTTTTTTTGGGACGATTTGAGCCAATTTCCATTTTTTGTCAAAAAATTTACAAGTATCGAAAATTAATTTTTTAAAATCTTTTTTATATTTAGTATTGCATGCATTAGTATTTTTTAAAATTTTTTCTCAATTATTCTACACAAATTTTTATTACCGAAAAATTAATATGCAAAGTTTTACATATAAATACTTTCTATAAAGATCTTATCATTACATATGATACACAATCCAGATTGCATAAATTCTCCAAAACGTAATATTCAAGAATCCATGTTCAAAAATATCGTCGTGGCTTACCTACTTGAATGATGTTGATGATGAAAATTTTGACAATAATTTTATAACAACTGATACGATATTTTTTTCTTACACGATAATATAATGGTTCGAATCAAAATTTGTAAACCATTATTAAAATCTATAATATTATATGTTTTGTGTTTACAGCTCCTAGCTCTCCATTTGAGGACACTTCACACATTGGTCTCATAATTGATGATTGTCGTAAAATGGTGACGAATATGCCTAGAGTCACCTTTTTCCTTTTGTCGTCAGTCTGCGAACCACGCCGCTCACAGGCGGGCAACTGCTGGTTCTTTGCAGATTGTGTTGAATGGTCGGGGTCTCCGCCGACTTTTTTCTATGATGTACTTATTTTCGATACCATGAATGAATAAAATTTTTCCTAAAAAAAAAACTAGTTGGAAGCACGTGCGTTGCACGTGATTTTCGAATGTTATTTTGAATTTATTATATATTTGGTGTTTTGTTATTGTATTCTTTCAGCGATTCGATCTTCGAACAAAGTTAAATCCTCATTCTTGGTAAACTTAATGTAGAGAGGCGTCAAGATGGTACTTTAGGAACATTCAGTACCCAATATGAGAGGAAATAATAATTAGCCTTTTACGTTGAAAACATTAAATAATGACTTTTCGGTTGCTAGGGTAATTGATTAGAAATTGGGAGGGTATTTTAGGTATAAAATGCTTTACACTTGGTAGGCTCTTTTAAAAAATAGAAGATAAACTATTTTAATCGTCTCGTGCATCACACATGAGAAATACGAATCTTTAAAAAGATCTAAATGTGAGTGAAATCCCAAAATAAAAAATTTATAAAACTGGAAATTAGGTCAAATAATTTAATTACAAAAATTGGGTGTCGCTCATAATTGGGTGATCGCATCGCAGCGCCAGTCCGAAACCTAGAGATTTTCTAGTCCAAATCTGGGCATCGCATCGCCCCGTGTAAATGTGGGCAATTACCCAATATAACAGGGGATGTTACCCAGATTTGAAGTTGGCGGTTCCTCAACACAATTTATTTTCTTTGCTTTCTGTTTTTCCTTTTTCCTTTTTAATATCTTAACTTTTTGAATGGCCTGGTGCATATACTATTACACATTCCATGTAGTGCATTATGACACATATAAATAGGTGTAATTACCCTAATGGAAAAATTGTACCCTAAAAATTCAAAATAAATTCCAGAAAATAGAACAAACGACCCAAAATGGCTTTGTTCTCATGATCCAGGACTCTTGTAGTTACGGCCGTTCTGGGAGTGTTTTCCGATTATATACGATTTCTGTTTTGAAATCCGAGACTAGATCTAGATTCAACACGATGAGAAGGAGCTCCAACAATTCGAAAAATTTTTTAACGATACTGTACCTACCGGTCAAAGTTTTTGGCCACATGAGACTAAAGCCGCAACCAAAAATTGCCAAAATCCATCATTCGTGATTGCGAGTTACATCCATTTGGTCGTTCCGCTTCAGGATGGTATCATTAGCCTCAGGTAGAGACTTGAACTTCAAACTACCGAATTACAATTATTTTTTTCTTTGAATCCACTTGATCATCTATTATTATACATTACTGTATAACAGCTTCGAAAATAAGAAAGTACATTAGAAAAATGAGCGATCTCTATAAAATAATTGAGCTATCGCCCACCTTTTCAACTCGTGGTTGAGTGATTATTTCAATTCGATGATTTTTGAAATATGCGACGTAGAATCTCTAATTTTTTTAATTTTCCCAAACAAATTGTTTTTCTAGAAAATCTGCACAAGACAATTTGTATGAGATTATCGGTCTGATATTACTTAGAAATCTTTTTCGTTTTTTTGAAAATGGATTCAGCTATTTGCCCATGGGCTAACCCTACAATTATCCACTGGGCAAAAAACATTATAAATATTTATACAAAAAAAGATTAAATTAAACAATGCACAACTTGTCCGGTCCCAAATAGTTTCAGAGAAGCGGTTACACCTCAGATGCAAGAAACGCAGTCGCCTATTGCTCCTCCGAAGAATTTCACGGCGAGGCCTCTTTCTCTTTCTCTTTCTATATTATTTGCCGAAAATTATTAACAGTAAATTCCAACGCTTTTGTATTTGTTATTACTGTTATCTAATGTTCTACACCAGGACTTTTGAGATGACGTATGAATTCAATGCTATTTTTCCCAGTTGGGAAATTTGACTTGTCGATCCTCTAGGCGGTAGTTCACTTTTTTATAAGATTATTTACTGAATTTAGCAGCGTTACTTTAATAGGTTCCTTTTAGAATCGAAATATTAGCTATTTCTGATTTAAAAAGTTGAGATTTTTTTATTTAGTCATACGTGGAGCGGTGGAGGTGGAGGCGTGGGATAATCTTGTGAATGTTTAGGTGGTCTTGTGTTTTTGATACAGGGACACATTGGTTCTGCATTTTGCTTTTTCTGCATTTTGCTTTTGCATTTGATTTTGATTTGGTTGATTTTAGCATTTTAGAATATGATGCTGATTGAAGTTTTGATGTTGTTTAATAACGGGAATAGGTTTATGCATGTCATTGAACAATGGACCTGAGGAATGATTATTCTGGTAATGACGGGATGAAAAGAAGGAACCCTAATGATGAAAAAGAATCTAACGGTATTGGACCGGTGGATACAGTTTACCGTTATTTGTGTCCATTGAAGAAAATTGGGACCATTATTGGAATTGGCGGTGATATTGCTAAGCAATTGAGAGCAGAAACCCATGCAAGGATTCGGATTAGTGAGACTATCCCAGGGTGTGATGAACGAGTGGTGACCATTTATAGCACAAGCGATGAAACCAACAGTTATGGGGAGGATGTGGTGTCACCTGCACAAGATGCCCTCTTTCAAGTCCATGACAAGGTGGTTATTGAGGAGTCGCCAGTAAATGGTGCATTTGAGGAGTCTTTGCAAGTCACTGTGCGCATGCTTGTGCCATCCGATCAGATAGGTTGTGTGATTGGGAAAGGAGGACAGATAATTCAGAAAATACGCAATGAAACTGGCTCTCAGATTAGGATTTTGGGTAGCGAGCATTTGCCACCTTGTGCTCTGAGTACTGACGAACTTATCCAGGTACTATAAACCATTTCTTCTGTTTTCTTATTTTCTTTACTCAGATTAATTTATTACTAGTGTTGCATATAATGAAAGTTTTTGACGTGTGTTAAGCATTGTATTTTAGTATTAATAGTTGTCTGGTGGGATTTTGAGACTACGCATGCAGGACAGACCTTTAAGAACCAATCAGATGGTTCACTGTCTAGTAGCTTTCGTTTTTCTTTTTGTGATCAAATCAGTAGCTTGGATTTTTAAACATACAGAGATTCTGCAAATTCAATGATTTCCTAAATGGTTAGGATTATGAACTCTGTTGTTTTCAGGCTCGTTTCAGTATTCAAAAACAAGGAAAATTTTGTAAAGAAAACTCAAGTGACTTTTTATCGTTTTGAGTGTTTTTATTGAAAATATTTAAGGTGAAATTTCATGGAATGAATGATTAAAATTCTCTTTTGATAGATATCACAATGCGAGAAATATTACATTAATGCTATTGTGTGCCCTGAAAATAAAATGTGCAGCAATTCTCATGGTTTTCTGATGCTTTCTTTTGGTTGTGTTGTGTGAGGATTGGAGGAAAAATATTAGCATTAATTTTTACAGTTGGTGAATGTTTAAATCTCAGATAACAGGGGAAGCTACTGTTGTGAAGAAAGCTCTATACGAGGTTGCATCTCGTCTTCATGAAAACCCCTCAAGGTCACAGCATTTGCTCTTGTCAGCAGCCAGCATTTATAGATCTGGAATAGCATTCAACAATCCAAATGTTGGTGGCCCTCTTGCCGGTGTGCCTTTGGCTGTGGGCCCCTATTGGGGTTCTTATACTGCAAAGGAGGTCTCAATTCGATTGATTTGTCCAACTGAAAATATAGGAGCTGTGATTGGGAAAGGTGGTGTCATTATTAAACAAATAAGACAAGAATCAGGGGCGTTCATTAAAGTTGATAGTTCAGGTGCGGAAGAAGATGATTGTGTTATATCCGTATCAGCAAAGGAGGTGAGAATCACTCCATGTAGTATAATGCTATTCATAGCTGCCATCATCAGTCATCGCTGATGTGGCAGTTTAACTGAATATCATGATAGCCTATACATAACATTATTTATCATAGTCACCAATAACCGAGGATATTTGTGTTCTAAATTTTGGTACCTCAGATGTTTGATGCTCCTTCCCGGACCATTGACGCGACAATGAGGTTGCAACCACGGTGCAGTGAGAGAGCAGAGAGAGAATTAGGTGAACCTGTTATCACAACTCGCCTACTAGTATCAAGCTCAAGAATTGGATGCCTTATTGGTAAAGCTGGGGCCATAATCAAGGAGATGAGAAATATGACGAGAGCTAACATCCGCATTCTTTCGGACGAACATGTTCCCAAAGTTGCTTCTGAAGATGACGAGATGGTGCAGGTTGATGACTTTGTGCACATGTTAACTTTTTTTTTTCATTTATATAGTTGTGACAAATGAAAAGTTGTTAGGATGATTAACGTGCAAATAAGTGACTAAATATTTCACATGATGCTGACCAGATTACTGGAGACCCAAATGCAGCTAGAACTGCCTTACTACAAGTACTAATGCGCTTGAGGGCAAATATTTTTGAGACTGAGGGAACTTGCCTGATTTCCTTCACCTGTTCATTACCGACAGGCGCCACAGGATGTTCCCAATGGCCAGAAATATATGGGCCGTGATAATAGACCAAGAAATCATGGATATTCAACTTACACCGGTGGTTATGACTCCAAAAATTTGACACCAAATGAAAATTATAGGAGTTATGATACTTCACAGGTATCTTCTAATAATTTGTTTAGTAAAATTGATGTATATTCCGTTTCTCATAATTAGAATCACACTAAGGGCTTGTTTGCTACGGGATTAAGGGAGTGATAAGATTTGATTTTTTAGGGTTTTTTTTATGAATTTTTATGTAAAAGAGGAGAGAGAATGAGTGGAGTTGAATGGTGGATATTTGTGTAGTACATGTAGATGCCACGAGATATATGGATGTGATTAATTTGACCACAAGAAAAAAATAAATAAAAATGTGGTAAAATGTGGTAAAATTTTCATCCTAAAACGAAAATCATTTTTTCAGTTGCCATTATCAACCACTTATTTGAGACAATTTTGATATATTCTTTTTACCACCCGTCTTTACTTTTCTAGTACACATTCAATAATCAATTTTTCAAAAATCTCTATCAAACATACCCTGAATTTCTAGTGAGTGGTAATGTGGAATCCTTTTACGAGACATGCACATTAGCGTGGGACCCTTTTCGTCCATTGTCCCAAACTACCTTATCCATGTTCAATGCTTTAGATTGTTGGTGAAAGTGATTATGGAGCATATGGGGTTTATTCATCAGATCATTCTGGTGTTGCTGGGTAAATTTTTGTCCCTCCTAGAATTTGTCCTCCCTTTCCTCACCCTCAACATCTGTTATCTCTTATGGTTCTTGAAAAATCTCAGTCTTTCTTTAAAGGTTTGGCTAAATCTGATTAGTTCATCAGTGCTCATAGTTTTTGACCAACCTTACCAGGTTATCTAGCCAGAACCCAGTTTCATCAGAAAATCTTTGGTTATTAGAGTTTCTAGCTGTTAGACATGGAGGTAATATACATCTTTTGTGCACTTTCCTACTTCTACGTTAACTAGCCATAAAGTCATACCAGTTTTCTAATGATTTTTTTTTTTCTTGCACAGTTCCTTAATACAGTTATGGTGTGTAGCCCTGAGCTAGCTTAATTGCCTCTTTTGATGATGCCTTCAACTCAAGACCAGATCAAGGAGACATGAGAAAATCTTACCTATTCTGCCCCTGGATTTTTCTTTTCTTTCTTTCTTTGATGTCTCAAGTGGTGTCTTGTAATGAAAGTTGTTAGGTCGATTATGGTCTTGTACTAGCTTGAAGGTTTCTACTTTTGTTAAGTAATTTTAGCTTGCCCAAGTTCAATTCCAGTGAAGTGTTGCTTAATTGTAAAACTTTTGGACAGGGTTACGAGTATTGCTCATTTGTTTTCATTACATCTTTACATCTTTATAGATCTCTCTTCCCATGGTATATGTGTTTCTCGATACACATCTTTTTTATTTTTTCTTTTTTCTTTCTTTTTTCCCCTCTTGATATCATATCACATTTATGTACAAGTCACCTTTCATAGTTTCGTTAATAATATTTGTGCGAATGAAATCTTGAATTTATTTAGAACTGCTTTTGGCTGGCTGATGTTACTGAAATGCAGGTTTGTGATCTTGTTATTCCAGGCCAGTAACTTATGAAGTCTCTTATATCTTACCGTCCTAACTTGATCTGAGCATTTACATTTGATTTAATTGACAGGTTTGGGAACTAATTCACTTCTTCCAGCATTTACTGAAAGGTATGTTCTTCTGTCAATTGTCAAATGCATTTAATAGGGTATGAGGTTGTAAGATTGTCGTCGATCATGAACGATTAGGGTATGTAGCCGCCTTTTTCCTCCCCTTTCCATAGTTCTTATTTTGATAAAAAAGATATGTTCTTGATTTTTGAATTATGAAATGATTTGGAATGCAGTATTATGACTGTGGAGATGGTTGTAGTGGCTAGCTTGCCAATTGACCTTAGCTTGTTTGCCACAACTTTAAACAACGAATCATTTTCTCTCTTATCATTTTTAAGCACTCATTACATCGATTTGACAATTTATATATATATATATATATATATATATATATATTTGTTTTTATTTACTTCTCAACCATACAGCTAAAATCATTTTAAATTTTAAACTCTATCAAACATAGCCTAAATTGTCTTCAAAAACCATCCTTATTATTCCAACATAAATAAAATTTTAAGTGATCTGTTATTTGGTGGCTTATTTATCTTTCTTTCATCGTTTCCAGTGCCTTTTTATTGTGGCTATCCTTTTTGAAGTTGAAGTGGAAGATATATGTTATTTAAAATTGGACCACTCTTTGTTAACTTTGAGCCAAGGCTAGTATTGCCGTAGTTGTTAAAAGTTAAGTTATTTTGGATCTTAAGAACTATGAAAATGAACCAAAGCAAGTGACTCATGCAGTCGATTTCAGATTATTCGGAAAACAGAGATGGTTGTTATAGAGATGTACTAGATGTTGACGTAGTAGAGCTTACGAAAATGAACTTTGATTGAACATAATTCAACCTCTTGTTTCTAATGTACACCACACCCCCACCCCCCACACACACACACACCCCCACACACACACTCACCCACCCACCCTCACCCTCTTGAATGTTGTAATGGGATAAGCGTGCGTGTTTGGCCTACAGGTTAATCTGTGTACTTAAGTTTCAAAATAAGTACCATTTTTAGTGGTCAACATTGTAAATAAGTTACTTTATCTTGTCGAGAAGGTAACTTATTTTCAAAAGAAGTGAAATAACAAATGAGAAACATAACCAACAGGGTTTGAAACAAAAATTTTCTTAAACTTGAATTTTACCTTTAAGATTAGAAAAAGATGCTATTATCATGAATGTGAAGCCGAGCTCGTTGGAGAACATCTGCCAAATTAATTTTCCATGATAACGAGATCATCCGCCTTGTAGAGATTTATGGTTCTTTTGCACTTCCTTAAATAGAACTTTTATTGAGAGCACTATGAACGGGAAGGAAAATAAAAGGGGCTGTTGTTGGTGCGTAAGAGAGCTTTCCTCTCATCCAGCTACCATACAAAGAGTTAACTATTTATTGCTCTGGTATTTGAAATGTTGTTAGGCTAAGCATATGTTCCAGTCAACTTTTATTTTGCTAAAAGTTAAATTTTTAGGTTGAATGGTGGTGAGGACTATAAGATGTGTGGACAATTGTGAGCAAACTTGAGATGTGTGGTTACTATCATAGTTTGACTCTACCGGATAGTTGACCTTAATTTTTATGTTAAAAAAAGGGGAAAAAAAAAAGTTCCACAAAGGCTAAATTTCATGGATTGGGAGACAAATTAGTAGCCATGGCATGTCAGATTCATTTTTTCACAGAATGACAAGCAAAATTTCATGAATGTTCTTAGTAATTTTTTAACATATGATCTTTGTTTGCTCTAGTACACAGTACTCAGACATACACCCCATCTGTTATCTTGAATCATGAGTACGAACAAGAGAGGGATTATTTATTTATCTATAATTGTATTTGTATCATTGCAGCTTGCTAGAAAGTGGAGCAGGTAGAGTTCTAGAAAGATGTGTTTGTAACTCTTTGTCTTTGGGTTGCTGAGAGAAGCAAAAGTATATAGCTTCATGTCAGCAAAACCTAAATCCACAGTGGCATTTTCTGATTGGTTTATTACTTAGGAACATCAAAACATGCTTATGTCTGCTAAATTTGTATAAATTCATTGTTTTTTCTTGAACACTTCCGACAGTTGAATTGCACTTTCCTTCATCAAACACTCAATCAAGCAGTGAAAAATGAAGCCAGAAGCGTCAGGTGAAGGTGGTGAAGTTACAAAATTACCCAGGGGTAACAGGGTTATTGCCATAATAGACCTTATTCTAAGAATTGTGGCCATTCTTGGAACATTGGCAAGTGCTGTGGCTATGGGGACGACCGATGAAACCCTTCCGTTTGTCACTCAGTTCATACGATTTACGGCTCAGTATGATGATATTCTGTCCTTCAGGTTAGATATTGTGTGTATTTTTTATTTTTTATTCTTTATGTCTTTTCATCTGTTGCGAGAAAAATTGACCCATTTTTTCTATCTTTCTACTGCAAAGGGTTTTTGTGATTATAAGTGCAACAGTATGTGGATATCTAGTATTGTCTCTTCCAATTTCCATCTTTCACATACTGAGGAGCAAAGCAGCAAAGACTTGGGTACTGCTAATCTTTTTGGACTCGGTAAGAGATTTCTAACCTCTCTTCTTACTTTGAAACTCAAACCACTTTACTCGAAGATGCTTTTGTGACTCAAGTTTGGCCAGAAACTACAAAATGAATACGATGGGCTTAATTTTGAGATTGTCAGATGGAGCAAGTTGAGAATGTATTGGATTTGTTGCCTTTTTGGCAGCTTAAGCTTTTAGATGCAACGGTTTAACATACATAGTAAACCACAGTTAAAGTAGATAGTTGTAAATTCAAGTTTGTCCCTTCTCTTAAGAGCATCTCCAATGCAATGTTGTGGATTGGACATGAGGTGGAGGAGAGAGAGAGGATGATTATTTTATTTGAAAAGAAAGAGAAAGAAGTGTAAGGAAAAAAAAAAAGAGAGGGAAAAGTGAAACAAATGAGAGAGAAATAAGTTAAAAAATAATGATAAAACAATAGTAGATGACGTCTAGACATTCATCTAGATGAAGAAAGAGTGTGGAAAGTCATGATGCAAAAATGACGAAATAGTAGGATAATAAATGAGTGAAAAGTGATTTGAAAAAATAGAAAATTGTAAAAGTATGGATCCAACATTAATTTCTTGTGTCTTTCTCTTTCCTAAACAGACAATGTCTAAATTTTGGGCGGAGATGCTCTTAGTATAACATTTACATGCTAGTAAAACTGCTTTCATTTCAAACAAACAAATTAGGAGATAGAGAAGTAATAGTTGCTTTGGATCTTTAAGTGAAGTTAATGAAATCCCAGATAGAGTGATGACAAAAGATTCATATACACCGACTCCCGAGCTACGACTTAGCCGCTGTTAGATAAACTTTTATTTTGCTAAATCCAAACTTTCAAAGCCTAGTAGTGGTGAGGACTATGAAACTTGTAGATAATAATGAAATTGGACGTGTATGTTAATTGAAGTTTGACGTTGACTGAGTATTATAAGTAAATTTATGGGTAAAAAATAGTTACAACGAACACAGATAGTTTGTATTAAACAGGTTTCTTACAGCCTTAATCCCAACACGTTAAACCTAAAAATGTTGCAGATAATGCTAGCTGCAATCACTGCTGGAGCCTCAGCAGCAGCAGCAATTGTGTATTTAGCACACAATGGGAATGCATCAGCTAACTGGAATGCCATTTGCCAACCATTCCAAAACTTCTGTGAACGTATTTCTGGTTCTCTTATTGGTTCGTTTGGTGCTGCATTTATTTTCGTTCTACTTATCTTTCTCTCGGCCGTATCATTATGTAGGCTCTGATCACTTTTAGTAATATACAACTTGGTGCTTTCTTAATGCTATGTATTGGAATACTAAATATCGAATAATGAATTAGATTTTAGCTTGTTTTTCAGTATAATAAGATCTCGTTTGACAAATACATTGCCTTTTATAGTTATGCAAAAAAGGCGACGAGATCATCGATTGATTTCAGTGTCTTCTCGTAGTATAGATACGATTCATACACCTTTGGACTCCGAACGTAACGATCAAACTGTAAAAGAAAAAAGAAAACCCCCGAAGTTGAAGTTAGATACCGTATATCCTTGAAAAGGGGGGAAAGCGATATTGATATGAGTAATGTTGTCCTCCCTCTCGAGGATAGAGCATGTCCACTGCAGATGTGTGAGCATCAACGACGATGTGATATTGCCACATCATCACTTTTGCTGACATGGCTCCACCATATTAGCAGTTGGCATGCTTTATCTTTTCCCCACTGGGGAGGAGAACATCTACGTGAACTAGTGCTATGTAGTACTAGACACAGTTATATCATAACCAAACGTGCAAAGCAGAGTCTTTAGGCTAGCAACTAACCTCGGTCATGTGATCGACTAACTCATTGGCAGTTTCAACATAGGAGTTTCGTCGGTTTTCGGGCACCATTGGCATGGCAGTTTTCATGTCTTGTTGAAGATAAGCTTGCTTTAATCTTATATAATGCAAAACATACACCCATGACATTGTCTCCAACATGTCTCTTATACTATGAAGTCCTTCGGCTGTCTGCCGGATTCTTGCCACCGAATCTTCAGGCGACAATCCCGGTTCAAAGTACTTCTCTCGGAGAAATGACCGCGTACCCCAGTTCTCGGCTAGTGCTGACGGGGTGGCGTGGAGGCTTAGAGCCACCGAAGTGGCGAGAAATGACGTCAAAAATCTTCGTCGTTGGGTCAAGGTTTCTTGATTGAGGATTGTTGTTTGGATTCTTGGAAGTGGGTGATGATTGTGGAGATCATTTTTGTGTGCGTTAGTGATTTGGTTGTGGAAAAAGGCTATGGAATTTGAGAGGAAGAAGCTCATGGTTTAGTTTTTGGAGAAATTTTGGGGGCTTTGGAGCAGGTGGTGTGGATTAGTTTGTACTATAACATGGACCTTTGCTTTTGGTGACTTGGTGTTCATTATCCTCTTCTTTTTGTTTAAATTGCCTCGTACGCCCTGTCTTATGTGAAACATTAAAATAACCCAAAAGGAAGGGATCGTGGCCATTTTGCCCCCTCAAAAATTGTGGCACGCGAGGGGTTAACTGTTCGTTGGATAAACAATTAAGAGCAACGCAACTTGTACTCACATAACTAACATATATGAGATAACCGAATTTCGTGAAGTACATTTCATGTGATTGGATTTTGACACATTCTGCGATTGTAGAGGTGGAGCAGAAGGTTCATTGGGTTGGCGATTAAACTTGCAACCTTTTCAAATTTTGCTTAATATATGTAAATATACTGGGTAATTTACCATTACAATTTATTTTCTGTTCTCTACTAAGTGAATTATTTGACTTTGACGTCACTCTTACATATGTATGTATGTATATTTTTAATACGCTGACTGAACAAACCTAAAAGCACCTTATAACTACGCCACGCTCTACCTGGGTAATTAAAAAGCGTGTTTTACAGTGAATCGGTGTTGCCTGATAGCATTGACAAGATTTTGTAACATAATTTAATACATTGACCATAAGTTTGGCACTTTTGCAAAGTTGCTACTTTTGATCATTATCCATTTCCTAAGACCATGTTTGTCCCTGCAATTCGTACAGTACTTGATTCACAAAACATGGCTGCTGCTGCTGTTGAATAACTGGTTGCTGCACTTTGTCTAACTGATATTTCTCTATGGTGTTCAATGGGACTTGGTTATGAAATGTCGCATTATGCGAATTGTAATCCAAAAGTTGGGAAATTGATCCCAAATAATCAAAATCCCATAGATGAGTTAGAGAAGAAGGCCTTGGAAATTTTAGGTTTTGTGGTTTAATGGCATCAACTGCAGTAGTCACAGTTTGAGTAAGAGGATTCTCTGCAATTTGTGTAGTTGGTCTTCCCAAATTCTTCTTCTTGTAGATTCTGCATAGCACCCAATCATCCAACTACATATGCATAAAATATCGTTAAACCTTGTATAAGATTCTATTACAGAAATACATTGATATAAGAACAATAAATTATGAATTGCCTATACCCTCATAGGGCAAGTTTGATTGAGAGATTGTGACTTCGATTCAATCAAGCGATATTCATGCATAATCCAATCAGTTTTGATGCCCTTCGGGGGCCTTCCTGTGTAGAATACTAAGGCTTTCTTAATACCCACGTTTCTTGATCCATTATAAATGGCTTTATCAGTTCCCGTGGCTTTCCAATAACCAGATACGGCCGCTCTATTTGGCCTCACTCCATTTGGATATTTCCTATCTCGCGGGCTAAAGAAATACCATTCGTTTTCTCCAAACTCGGCTTTTTCTACATGTATAGCATAACAATCAATCAGTATTACAAAATAACGATCTTCAAAGCATATCATGATTAAGTAGTGTAAAAATAAAATTTACACTATCGTAGACCCTTCAGCTTGTTGTATGTGACATCCAATATAGTATGTCAAATACATACTTGAAGCATGTTACCAAGAATTTTTACCCAATGTTCTTTTGCAATATGCGTATTTTAACAATATCATGGTTTATATAGAATTTGAAGCATGTTTAGTATATTGGACATGACACGTTGTATCACCATATGTTTGATATTGTAATGGTTCTAAAACGAGTTAATGAACAGAGATGTTACTCATGTTTATTAAGTATACTAACCAGGCAATTCCCAAGGATCAAATTTGTAAATATCAACTTCCTGAATAATTGAAACCGGACATGGCACCGAGGTTGCTTGTTTTCGGAGATAACACATTATTAGTTCTTCATCTGTTGGGTGGAACCTAAAACCAGGAGGAAGCTCAGAAAAATTTCCCACCATTTTTATTTCTTTGGAAGAAGCTCAAAAGAAGAGTTTGAAATGTTAATGTTTGTTTAGGAGATGGATACCCCTTTTATAATTGAGAAATGATTTTTGTCTTATTCTAGGGTTGGATTAATAAATTGTTTGCTGTTTTGACTTGAAAATACACCTCGTATAGATGCATCATGCATGCATGTATATTGCTTTGGTTAATTTGTTTGTGTTACTTTAACAAACTTCATTCGAAGACTTTCAAATATTTAAATTTCTAGTCAATATTAATATGGCAAGAAAATTTTGGACTTTTTGGTGCTACATTAATGGATAAGTGATAAATCCAAGAATGATCGGGAACACTTGAGCGTTCCGTAACGTACGAAACATTCGGGCCGTTTCCAAACCTATATTGATATCCGTTTTGAAATTTGAAATCATATCTAGGTCTATGACAGTGATGGGAGCTCAAGCAATTCAAAAAATTTTTTGACCACACCATGGCCGCCTGTGGTCACCGGGCAAAGTTTTTTGCCATATTTTGACCAAGAAATATTCAATTCAAAAACTTTAATCAGTGGCCATGGGCAGCCACGGTATCGTCGAAATTTTTTTTGAATTGCTAGAGTTTTCCATCGCCGTCTGGGCTGAATCTAATCTCAATTTCAAACGCGATTTGATCTAACTGAAAATGCATCGAGCGTTCCATAAGTATGGAACGCTCGATGGCACTTGATCATCTTTAGTGATCAATATGCTCATACTCGACTGTAGATTGGTGCTTGTCAAAAAATTAAAAAAAAATTATAGATTGGTTAATTGCGTTCAACTAACAAAATTTCGGTCAATTGTGACAAGTGCGTACAAATTTAATCGATAATGTGATTGATTGGCGATTACAACATGGTGCACACAAGTTACAGTGAAGCAATCGCTCGGTAACTAGATTTAGACATACCCGTCTAAGAGGAATTTGACGTATGCTTTGTAGTTAGATTAGAGCTATGATTTTTTTTATTTTTTTTTTTCGTAAGTTAGAGGACTATGATTTCATTGGTGAGTTTTTACACATTAGTTTCTTGGGTTTTTTAACTTTAAGCACTTACGTGTGATTTGATATTAGATTTACTAAAATTATATATATATATATATATATATTACATTGCCAAGCTTAGAATGTGTCCATTTATTTTATTTATTTTTTAATATTAAGAAATTAACTTCTAATATTGGATCAAAGTATCAAACATTAAGGGTGTGTTTGATTAAACTTTTTTTTTTTTCCAGGAAAACTCTTTTTCCAACTTTTTTTTTCCATCATTGGCTATTTGATTGTACTTTTTTTCCTGGAAAATATTTTCCAACTTTTTTCGATTTCCGTTCTTTTCCTTGTTTTAAAGGAAAACGTATTCCTTGAGGCAATGTGGTTTTTATTTTTCAGGAAAAGTTTGATTCTTTTTTTTTTTTTACTTTAACTATAAAGATAAGGAAAATGATCAAATTTCATAAAAAAAACAAAAACAAAAACAAGAAAAACAACATCATTTTTCAACTTTTAAATTAATCCAATCAAACACCTACAATTACTATTTTCCATAGAAAATCTTTTCCTGAAATTCATTTACCCGGAAAACGTTTTCCTTCCAATAATTTTTCGAGTTTGCAATCAAACACACCCTAATATCAGTCATATATATACTTCCCATAATTACCTGTTATATATCTCTACATTCCATAATCTCTACTGTTAGTCTATTATTGAACTAAAAGGTATAGATTATTGCAAAATTAAATAAAAACGCATCCTTATTTCATGAACAATTCCTCACAAAGTAGGTAATAGTATCAAATTACCTCACAAAACGACATCCATGAGGTGTTCAAGAAAATGGGCAAAGATAAGATTGGATAAAAAAGAAAATGTAATCCAGATTTCAGTTCTGGTTGTTATCTTGCCACGTCATAATCAGGGTTCCTATTGGACAAATCAGGGCCGGTTCTCTCAAATTTGTAACTATTTTTTAATCATATAATATGACACGTTTTGGGATTTCATAACTGGATCAAGATTATCAGGTCAAAGTTTGAGGATATTCTTTGAATCTCTTGTGCGTGGAAACGTTGAAGTATAAATTTCAAGGCAATACACTAGCGTGTACGTACATACCATCTTTTATTATAGAGGTGAGACTTAATAATATTATATAGAGGTGAGACCTAATAATATAGCGAGATATATGTATACAGATCGTAAATACAAGACCCATACATAATTTTACAAGACACCCGGTGATTTTCTTCGTGGGATTCGCTTAAATCCGAAAATTTTGTTGGATTCATCACGACGAGACGGAGCACCAGCAATTTGGAAAAAAAAATTTGGACACCGTGGCGGCCCGTGGTGACCGGTCAAAGATCAGTCAAAGTTTTGGTTAATTTTGACCAAAAACTTTGACCAATCTTTGACCGGTCACCACGGGCCGCCACGGTGTCCAAAATTTTTTTTCCAAATTGCTAGAGCTCCGTCTCGTCGTGATGAATCCAACAAAATTTTCGGATTTCAAAACTGAATCCGGACGAGGGAGAAAATCACACTAAAAGTTATAAGCTACAGACACCTGCACTTAACATTATCATATATGCATACTTGATGGATAAATAGTATTCCCTCCGTCCCACTAACATAGACAAGTATTCCTATTTTGTCCGTTCCAAATTATAGTTCAATTTCCTTATTAACTGTATAATTTATTTTCCATGTACTAAAATACCTCTATTTAAGATAATTGGAATACTAAATATCAAGCTAGATATTTCATCTCCCAAGATATTTAAACATATTCACACTACTTTTTGACCATTCAATATAGGAGTAAAATTGGAAGAATATATGAATATCTTATAATTCCAAGAATATTTAAGATATTTTCTTAATATGTGTGAAAAATGGTGAGTGCCTATCTTAGTGGGACGGAGGGAGTATTGATTAAATTGTAATATTTCATAGTGTGAGAAGGATTAAGAAAACAATTTCCCATTGAATAATTATTTATCAGGTAATGCTGATTGAATCAATAGCGGTATATTCTTATGTTAGGCACCTTTTTTTCTTTTTTCTTTTTTTTTTTTTTGTGGGCTTCCTTTATGGTAGAATTAGGGATGCCAAACGAGATGAGCCGAGCGGCTCGGCTCGTAAAATTTGAGCTCGAGTTCAGTTTGTTTCCGAGCTCGGCTCGACTCATTTGTGAAATGAACCGAGTGACTCAGCTCGTGTTCCAATCACACGGCTCGGATTCGGCTCGGCTCGTTTGGCTCACGAGCTGAACCCAAGTAGTCCACGAGCCAGCTCGTGGACCTTTTGATTTTTTTTTTTAAATACATGGTTCACAATAGAAATATAGGGGTCTATGTTTGTAACTATGACGTGATTGTTTTGTTTAGTTATTTAGCAATATAAAATTACTCATTTCTTAAATCAAGTTTTAATTATGAGCTAACGACCCGGTCCCCTTGCTTTATGAGTCAAACACGAATTGTCCATTTTTCAATTTCTTGGCTCAATCCAAGTCCAAGTCCGTATTTTCACGAGCCAAATCCGAACTTTTGACCAGTTGAACTGAGCTAAATACATGAGCTCAACAAATGCTCTCAAGCCCAACCTAATCGCCATCCCTAGTAGAATCGAGGTGCTCTTACAACTTAAATATGGAAAAACATTATTTTCATTATTAGAGAAGAAAAAAGCATCGATTCATAAAAAAAAAAAAAAGGAAAAGAAAAAGAAAAAGAGAAAGCATTATTTTCAAAAGAACTGTGAAAAAGTTAAATTTTACATGGATGTATTAATATAATACATCATAATGGATATGATTAAAGTCGAGAAACACATATTATATTTATCTTTTGCAAATTTAGTCTAGTACACGAACCCAAATTGCTATATTAAAGTCAAGTTCTATCATTTAATTTGGCAATGAGCATGACATAAAACCTAAAAAGAAAAGTTTGTGGACTAAATTTGATTCTTTTTATAATTATGATAATGACTAATCTTATCCCAATTAATTATAATTAAAATGCTAATTAACCAATAAGCGTAATTAAGGAGAGAAAGAATGAGAGAATTCCATTGATTGGGTATTTAGAATCTTGAGTTTATCTTCAAGGAATCGTACAATTATCTTCTCATCTTTGAGAGTTTGTGTATGTGTCTCATTTTACATCGAAGAATGGCAAAAGGGTTCATTTATTGTACCCTTAACTTTATCAAACTTTAATTCTTATTTCGTTTTCATGACATCTTTTCCCAAAATATATCGAACTTCAATTAAAAAATAAAGACGTACTTTGTATTTTTAAATTTTATTTTCTTCGAAACCAAATTATTGAGTAAAATCGTCAATTTTTTAAGGTTGATATGATAGATACTTGTTGCTTAGTATATGCTGATGAGTGTCAATGCTTATTAGATAAATTTTAATTAATAAGTTGTAACAACAAATGGACTTAAATAAGAGAAATTATATGAAAGTGTACTATAATAGCTGATTGGCAGAGTCCGGTGCTACTTTTGTAAATAATAATCATGTTGCGCAAGAGCAAGCCCATGTTACGTATCCTGGCCTTTTGATTACCTCATTGGTGATTGAATTGGGACTTCAAGAATAGAAGCATCATTTGACTCTTTTACACAAGGATCACAGTTACCACTCTAAGAAAAATAGCACAATTTCCTTTTTTTAACACAAATGGCACCCATATAACATAAACAAAAGAAAATCATTCTAAACTGAGAATCATTTACACAAACATAGATCACAATTGTTTAAGAAAAATTCAAAGAAATCCACTATCATGAGGCTCGACTCGCTTATTTATGACAGCTGATAGCTATCTCTATGCTTCGACTAAGCTTAGGATCGGCTCGGCTCAGCTCGGCTCAACTCATTCCTTCAAAGCACGACTCGGCTCGACTCCACTAAAGCAAAACCTTCATTGCTTGTTTTTTCATTACTTTCCCATAAACTCCTCTTCCCAACTTAAATGCTTTGTCCATTTCCACCACTCCATTCTTATACCCACCCACCCCTTTCTTCAATCCTCCTTCCATGTACAATTTCACAACCCTTTCATCACTCCCGACTGCATCCACAACACTATCAACAAATTTCTCAATTGGAGGAACCTTTTTTCCCCATTTCCTCATCAACTTCTCTGATTCATACACCTTTGAATATGCCACCCAATAAGATGCTCTCAAATACCCTTTTGCTCTTCCCTTAGCCACCAATTTCCTCATACTTTCCTCCAACTTGTACACCACCCCACCCATGTCGACCACTTGCCCTTTCCCTTTCCCGAGGATCATCTCCATTTCCTTCATTTCTTGATTTGAACGACAAATATCGTCCTCGAACTTACACCTCTTGCAATGACAATTAAACCCCCAATTCCGAGCCATTACTCTACGCTCGATGAGGGGGGTAAGGATGTCAAAATACGCAAATGTAAGCTCTTCGCCAGCTTTAACGTCTCTCGAAGCAAGAACTACTAAGTGATCACCAATGTGCAAACGCCTAATGTTGGGATCACAAGAATGGTTGATCAAAGAAGGTAAAGCCCACAATCCTATACTTTGATAGTCATTGTTTTTGCCTAAAACTTTCGAACAAATTGCATTCTCAAGAATTGAATTCACTTCCAAGATTCTCAATAATTTTTCTATTTCAAGCTGCTTATTATCACAAGAAAAGTGAGTAATGTCACAAACCTCAGGCCTAAACATATTTATCTCAGGAACTTCCATCACATCCTCGTTTTCTCCTCTTGATAAAATTGAAATCAAATCTTTTGTTCTTCTACATTTTTTGGTTGAGTCAACCACTTTATCAATGAAATTCTTCCAAATAGCTAATTGCAAATTCTCACCTGGATCTTGGGGCACTATGGACCTATCAATTGCAATGGCCTTAGTGACAAGCAATATCTTTCCACAATCGACATTCTTCGTCGTGAATAAACCTCGACCCCTTATATCAGACTTCTTGATCTCCACTGGGCCCACATACTCTCCTAATTCTGGAGGGTTACCCCTAAAACCTTCAAGAACCCAATCAGAGACGTCGATTCCACCGGTTCTTGAAAGAGCTTCAAGTTTCTTGCATTTTTGCAAGAACCCATTAATGATTTGAGAATTCTCATTGGCTTGAGGATCAAGATTTGCGGCTAAGAAACACTCCATTGCTAGACTATATTGATTCAATTTGAGCAAAATCTTGCCCTTGCAAATTAGAGTCTTGAAATGGGATCTATCGATTTTCACTGCTTCACCACAATCCTGTAAGGCTTCAGGGAATTGCTTGAGACGAAATCGGGCCTCGGCCCGGGTGGAGAAAGCTAAGCAGATGGGTTTTTGAAGCTTCGCAAGGCGGTCTGGAGGAAAATGGCTTGAATTGTTGGAAATGTAATCTTGGTAGAGAGTGATGAATTGAGAACAGGCTTGAATGGATTCATTGTATTGTTCTAATAAAAGAAATTCTGTGGCTTTAGATCTCAGATACTGTAATTTTGCTTCTTCAAGATCCATATTTTCCATTAATTCTGGTTCTTCTTGTTCCATTTCTCTCCTTCTTTGGTTTATTATTTCTTGAATCCCTCTTGGATTTCTTTATACTGGTTTAAATGTCTGTTGCGTGATGAATTTGAATTGTGGATTTGTAACGGTCAGATTTTATTTACTACTCGTTTGATTCTCGGGGTAACCGTTGGTGAATTATATTTTTCCTCCAAACATTGACGACCATTTCGGGACCGTTTTTTATTTTACTTTTTCTTCTCTCTTTTCCTTTCTTCTTTTATTTTTTTTATTTCTTCATCTTTATATTATAAAACTTAAAGTGCCACCTAGGCAAAGATGCCTAGGTGGCAGTGCCATGTTTGGCACTATTCTTAAGAAATTAATTGGTTTCTAATTTAATTTTTTTACTTGCCTTATTTAGTGTTGATTTTCTTATTTTATATTTTTTAAATGTATTTTATTTTTTTACATATATTAAAATTTTATTAATAAAAACGTGACAAAAACCAAAATCACAATTTAGAGTATCTATCAAATTAATTCTGGAAATGAGAATTAATATTTTCTATATATTTTTTAATTTTAATTTTTGTGTATATATATATATATATGTATTTTTTATTAATAAAAGTTGAAGCGCCAACTTGGCAGTGGCTTTTCATTTTAGAATTTTTTTTTACATATTTAAACAATTAAATAAAAATTCTCTTTTTTACTTTTACCACGTTAAAATATAGTTTTAAATAGTTTTCACAGATAATATACATTGAGAAGTTCAAATAGTGGGCGATTATTTTAGACCAACTATTGAGTAGCTAGCTAAATAATTAAATTAATAATTAGTTAATTAGAAAAGAAATAGAAAACAATCACGTCCATGTCCCATTTCCTCATTTCGCAAGCCACTTTAAAAAATAATTATTAAAATTATCATTTAATTATCTCTTCATTTTTTGTAAAAAATTACAAGTATAAAAAATCAAGTTTTTCAAATTTTTGATATTCAGTGTTGCAAACATTAATGAAAATATGATAAGAGATCAAAATTACAACTTACAATCCCAATTAAATTAATTCTAAAGATGATAATTAATTTTTCTAATACATTTAATTTTTGAATTTATTATATATTGTAAGTTGTGCTAACATGGCATTGTGCTAACTTGGTACAATGCCATGTTAGTAGTAACATATTAGTACGCATTTTCTTTTAAAAAAATCAAATTTACAAATAAATCCTAAATCTTATTTTATTTTTAAGAGGAATTTATCTCACCCACCTTTATGGAGGTTCCCATGCTTACATGGCGCCACATGAGGCCCTCTGCTCAATCGTAGGCCATGTGGTATGTGAAACCTCCCCATGTTGGGAGGGAATCATTTTTGCTATTTTTAATTCGGTCCTTTTTAAAAAAAAATGATTCCATACAATTGTTTTTTAAAAAAGAACAAACAAACAAAAAATAATTTTGAATTCAGAAATAAATGTTGATTGTTTACTCTTTTAAAATTTTGAATCTATATAAAAATTCACTTAACTATATGATTTATCGATTGATGCTTTGTTTGTTACTTAAATAAAAAGAGGAAAACTCAAATTGTATACGTGGTTTATTTAAAAGATTTTTTTACTCAAATTGAATATAACAAATGGACTATATTTTGTTGATTGCTATTATTTGGTATGTTATTTTATTAATTGTTGACTAACAATGCAGATCGATAAAATAAAAAAATTGATTTGGATATGATCGAAATTCAATTCAATATTCAAAGATCTCAGTATATTATAATAATAAAAAATATCCAATAATTGTCACAGAAAAGAGGAAAACCTGAAATTTGATATGGTTCAATTGATTCAATATTCAATATCAATATATCATAGTAACAAAGTCAAGGGCAATCACTTTGCATATTGGTATTTTATTAAAAGCCGATATTCATTCAATAACAGATGACGATCTAGAGTTAACGCATGCAAATTTGAAGGTTCTTATATATGATAGAGACGAAAAACAACAAAAAATGATGAATGTTTTCAAAAATATTTCAAAATTTTTAATTTTTACTTACTTTGATTCTTCTCTTTTATTTTTTTAAAATAGCGATATGAGTGTGGCTAAGGCCACGCAATTCAACACGCAGTTAGTGGGACTTAAACATGAGACTTTTAGGTCCTTAACCTTTATCCTCCTAATTAATTGGACAAGGTCTACTTGATAATTTACTTTACTTCTTAATAGATTTACATTGTTTAATTCGTATATTTTAATTTTATTTGAAATACATTGAATTCTTCCCGTGCATCGCACAGGTGTAATACTAGTTAATCATTTATAATCCCATAACTTCTCCGGTAATTTCAAATTTCAAGCATTTATTATCAACAGCAGTAAAAATTAACTTAGCTGGCACTTCTCACAAAACTACTCACAAAATCATATTTTTACCGGCATATTCAATTATATGTTTTTCTATGTTGGAAAATATTTATTTACCAGTATACCATCTTCTCTAATTTTAGAGTATGTTGGGGTAAATTTTTACTTTAAAAAATTCAATTGTTGAATTAAATAGTAGTAGAAATTGCGAGATGTATTGATAACGCTGACAACCCTAAAATTAGGCGATCTAGGTGACTACTTAAGGGCCCCCAATTTCAATCTCGCCCCAAATTTTCAATCATAAAATGTCTCAATATTAAATTTTGCCTAGCTGCTCAACCCTAAAATCTCAAGATTGATCCTAGTCAATGGTAATGAGTAGTTGAGAATTGATCCCCACTTGAGGGTCCAACTTAAGCCAATCGGTTGCGGGGAGGGGGCGGGGCGCCTCAAGATCTGGGGAGAGAATCACTTGTGATAAGTAGTTATATGTGATGTGTCATTATATTCATTTTCTCGTCTTCATCAGCCAAAACTTTTGACCACTTCTTTTACCGTCAGCAACGTAAAGCAAGACAAAACAAAGCTTGATCACAAATTAATTGATTACAAACATTGCTAATTGTTCCGTAATTATCCCAAATCCAAGGACGTAGATTTATTACTTCTTCAAGAAATACAGCCCATCTCTAAATTCTAACTTCTCCTCTGCCACTAAACCGGACAAGAAGCTCTGCAACTGTTGAAGTGATTTGTCATATGGAGGATCAGCTATACAAAACATCTGCAGCGACACATCTCTCTCGATTAGTACGATCATTATGTATTTCACACCCGAATTACAAATTTAAAACCCGATATTACCTTGAGCGTATTATGAATGCGGTCCAACGCCATGCTACCAAAATTGGTAAGCATTCCCGTGATAAATTTCTACAACGCATTTTCTATTATCAGTCAAAATGTGATATGATAGCATATCTATCTTGTTAAAGTATGTATATAACTATGTGAAGTATTTAGACTATATAGGAGTAACAGGCATCCCCCACTGCTGACATGGCACTGCCACGTCAGCGGTGGGGATGCGTTATCCTCCCCCGTGAACATTACTCGACTATATACCTCATAAACTGTCATTTCTTTGTGTAGTTGATCTTCAACAGAGGCCACTGATCTCTCTCCATCCTCATCACCACCCACAAGCTCTTCACAGCTCCCAACATTACCTCCAGTCTTTCCACTGTCAGCCAACGCTTCGACCAAAGTAAACTTAATATCAGTAGAATCTCCAACTGATTCTGCAATAATCCCCTGATTGCCCAAGAAATGGAAAAAATATATAAGGGAAAAGTCATCACTACAATAAAATCCAGTAATAGCAAAGTGCATTGCAGTAACTACCTTGCTTATCCAAAAATTTATCCTCCGATTCAAGATATCCACAGGTACACCAACAGCAGCAGCAAGATTCTTGGAGGTCCAACTGAAAACGTGATATAGAGATTTATATACCATGTGGTAAGATCATTGTGATCAAAACATAAACATGGCAAAACAAACAACGGCCATTATTCACCTTGTTTTATCTTGAAACTGCATGATAATAGAAGCATGAAGCGGAGTGACTGTAAACTGTAGCGCCCTACCTTCAAATTCTAGCTCCAACTAAAACAAAGAAGCAATCCAGAGAAGTTAATGGTTTTGAGCAAAGAATGTGAAGCAGAAAAGAGATATATTAATACTACACCAATTTGTATTGTATATAGGAAATGACCATTAATGGTGCCAGGATTGCAGGGTTTTATATTCCTTGACAGATTTTAAAGAGCTGAAATTTCTGAACCTCACATAACCATAATGTTAATTACAGTTATGTAAGACTTATTTCGCATAGGTCAGTCATCTTAGAGCATGTATGGCAAGTAGTTTATAAACATGTTCCTTTGGAGGCTGTCTTTAAACTAGGCAAATGAGTAGAGGAATGTGGTTTAATGAATTGTTTGTAGATAAAAATAATTTCAGAGTATTTATAAACGGGTCTCTAGTTTATAAAACAATTATCAAACATGTTATGATTGTCTAACAGTTTGGCAAGTGAATGGCTTTAGAAAGAGGATATAAAGTTGACAGTAAGTTTATCAAAATTTAGGCATTTATGAAGTTTTTAAGTTTTTTGCATTTCAGAATGTACGAGGAACTGTAAAATACAACTGAAAAAAAGAATGATCTATTTCAACAAAATACTCTGTAGCAACTAACCTTTACAGTACCAAGATTTTTTTTCCACAGGAGCTTACGAGGGGTCTTGACTTCATGAAATCTTTTAGCATAATCACTTAGAAGCTGGTCCACTGGCGCAGGTAAATTAAGTGCCTCATCCTGCGAGCACTCTTTAAGTTCATTCAAAAAGTAAACCAAAAGGAGATAGTAATGATATGTTTTTCTTAGGAATATAGGAGACAGTACTCAAACCAAAAGATAAAAGAAAGCATTGATTACAAATTCCCAAAAGAAGAGGAGAGAGAGAAGTGTCTATGGGAGCCTTAAAATTCTCGATACGAATATGGAATTTCGTATTTAGATGTTCAACCGAATTAAATATAAGAAGCATGAGAATTTATAAAGCGATTTGCATGTCCTTTGCTATGCCCTAATAAATATATAGCAATGCACAGTGCTATGATGGTGGAAAATTGGAAATCAGACTTTGGGCGATGGAACAAAACAGTAGTGCTTGCATTGGCATCATATCAAATATGATTATCAGTGGATAAATCCCTTAATGAAATCAAAAAGGAGAAAAACCCCTTACAACCTCACAAGCCTCTATGTTTTGGAGTTTGCTCAAGAAATTATGTTGGGTAAAGTACATATATTACATTGCACTGTTTTATCAAACAAATGTATAAAGGAAAAGGGTGGAGAGCAAGAGGGAGGGAGCTGCATAAACAGATATGCATAAAACACTAGTACTAGTATGTATCCTGAGCACAAGTACTCCCTCCTGCTCTCAAATTCTGAACTATAATTCAACAAATCACATAGAAAGTATATCGTAAAACCTATGATGTTCGGACTCAGGTATGGGTGTCGGGTATGAGTGCGTATACAAGTATCAGATCCTTCATTTTAAAAATTTTAGGATATGGTGACACGGCTACAACAGGGTCCAAATTTTAGAAAAAGTACACGAACTCGTCTTATAAACTTAAAATTGATTTTGGAAATGTATATTTTCATAGTTTTATGTGCATTCTTGATGAGTAGAAAGGAGCTTCTTTTAATTTGAATGATATAAAAAATTTTCTTTTGACTTAAAGGATCCGAGAAGGATCCCATACCCAAGTATCTAACACGGGTACTTCTTCAAAAGCGAAGAGTCCGAGCAACATCGCGTAAAACTTCTGAATATTTCTCACTTCTCTTGGAAGCCACAATAATGTGTAACACTAATGTCAATAGATTCCCTTTTTGACAGCTAGATTCCCTTTTTGACAGCGGGACTAGGTGGTGCCAATACCGTTTAGGGAGAGCCCAAATACCTGGATAGGTGGCCAGAAATTTGTTGAGATAATGGTAGCATTAATATTATCCAGAGACATCTCATGCTCCCGTGAATCAGCAGCTGTATAAAATTTGTAAAATCTAGCCATCAATATTTGCAAACATATAATAAAATGATCGTATTGCAAAACTGCAAAAGGAAATGCCATGTCTGCCCTCAATCTATACACGACAAGTGCAAAACCTGGTTGAGCTTGTTGCTTGATGGTTGCTTTTATATTTGTGTTGGTCCTTTCGAATCAATCAGATCATTAAGCATTATTTCACATTTCTGCATGCTGCTCTCTCCAAAATGAATCTGCAAGTCCCAAACATTAAGGTATGTAAAGCTTAAAGGTGGAAAGCAAAATGAAATGCCAAGTTGCAGAGAGTGAGAGAGAGTTATGTGAACTACCTTGAGAAGTTCCAAAGTGCGTATTTCTGAGTCGATGTCATAATCTGATTTGTTCAGAAGTTTTTCAGCCAGCATAACACGATATTCATTGACAAGCTGATCCTTCGAACCAATTATGCCAACAATCATACCAAGAATGTCAACTTTCCTTCGGTACCTACTACCCTTTAAGGGGTCTGCCTCTAATGGATCAGGCTCCCAGCTTAAGGATATTTAACATTGGAAGAAATATCAGAGTCAAAATCATGAAAGCGATGTGAATACGTGAAAATCATGTCATTCAATGTATTATATAATGGTATATGTATAAAATTCAGCTTTATGTTCCCTGAAAAGTAAATACCTTTGTGCATTAATCCATGCTTGTTTGTCATCAGCGCTGACTTCATCATCGAGGCCCAAGTTTTCTTGATTTTCTTCATCTCTATTTAATTCTTCAAGAAGACTATCTCCGGCGCTCCCTGATCCACTAGGATTCCCACCCGCTCCATCCGTAAGCATGGTAACAATACATTTAATGGTATCTTTCCTCCCCCTCAAGTATTCCCTAATTGGTTCACCAACAGCTTCAAGGAACACTCCTGCAGGATCTATAGTTCGAAGGGCCTTGATAGTTGAAACATACTGGTGCAGTATATCATTGGTGGAAGCACCAGCTGTAAGCAACCGGTATCGTAATTCAGTGATGAATGAATCAACAAGTTTTGAGTGCTGTCCGGTATACAAAAGACACTGTTTCAGGTCTTCAATAGCAGGAGAGCTGCAAAATTAGGGAGACAATTGACCATTCTGTACATGTATGCATTAATAACAAAACATTAATCAGATACAAAGCAGCTTTATTATCCTTTTAGATAAGAATCTCAAATGCATCATCCAACGTGAAAAAAATCAAACTTGCCTGTCCGGATAATCCACAATAATTTCAAAAAGTTTCGCAATTCTCAAGTCTTGCAAGGTTTCATAAGCAAAATACTCCAGGCGCAGCTGCCATCTGACAAGTCCCTCAGAGGGAGTTCCAGTTCCATAATAGTTATAGGATGGATAAGATGCCAAAGGTGATTTAAGACCAGGCGCGGGGCTCTCAGTGCTTTTAGAATCGCCAAGGTAAGCAAGAAGGGCATGCAAGAATTGGAGGGGCACAGCCTGCATAAAAAGTATCCTATTTCAGAGGCAATTGTTAAAAAAAGATAATGTCATTCCTTATCAAAGAAGAATATAAAAACTTCAGGATGTTGTGGAGAGATGGAAAGCCATAAAAAGAATAATGAATATCATGGTATTTGATGAGTTCAAGTTAAATATTTGACGGGAGAACCAGCCATGCCTACAAGAGCTACCTGTATCCACTGTTTAACTGACTCCAACACTGAACTCCTAAAATCATCACCAGCCAGCTCATGTACTTTAGTCTGTCAAGCAATTAGAGAGATAAAAAAATGTTTTTTAACCAAATGGATGAATAGAAACACAAACAAATTAGTAGAAAATAAGTTAAAGATCTTGATGATTCCCCGCACCTCACCAGCCACTGCACGCACATACGCACGCATAAAACAATAAATATGTTCGAGGAGAATGAAGAGTCTGGATCTCAAAAGTTACAAAAGAATGGCAACATGAGAAATAACAAAAGCAATGAATTGTGCTCAATGCCAATGAAGAGTCTGGATCTCAAAAGTTACAAAAGAATGGCAACATGAGAAATAACACAAGCAATGAATTGTGCTCAATGCCAATGAATTGATATCGCAAATGCAAACCTTCAATAGGAAAAATATAGCCGATGCATAGGCATCTTCAGCCATTGAGGTAAAGCCAAGATTCCTAAGATCACGAACGACCACCCCAATGTTCTTCACAAGTTTGTTGTTCCCCAAAAATGTTCCATGGCAGTGAGATCCATCAATATCCATCTTCCCACTTCTGGATGATAAGTGGCTTTTCTCATCCAAGTCCATTTCATCTTCTGCGTGTAATGCATTATCATCCTCATCTCCCGTAGACATGATTGTATTTAACTCTTCCAGTCTTCCCTTAAAATACCAGTGAAGTACGTCTGAGAATATTATGAGATAGAAATACCAATAATTAAAATTAATACGTTTCACAGGTATAAAAATATTATGATATATGAAGCATCCTTCCCAACCCTCATTTCCAGTATCTGGTTAGTAGGAGATTAAGGGATGAATAAAAAAACAAAAAGGGAAACATGAAGAAGTCCAATGGCTGCCAAGATCGAAAAGGATGATTGAGAACGTAAAATCCATATTTTCTAAGCGATATGGGCAAAAGAGGCAGTTGGTATCGTCGCAATGGGGTATCTTCACATGCAGATGCAAGATTGAATCTGCATTTGTGGCTTATAGTTCAAGTGAAAGAAAACAGAAATCGATTGGCGTAAAGCAAAAATATAGCGGTCCACCTAAAATCAGAACGGTCTCTTTGAACCAATCTGCAATATGCAAGAAAACAGCACAAACCAATAAGCCAAAAACACATAATTTGGCAAGCCCCTGAATGCCCTTTTCATTGATCCATGGGGTCTTAATAACAAAATGGCAATAGGTCATGGTTTTAATCTAATCACATGACACCAAAAGAATAAAATAAACAACAATTTTCTCACAAACACATATTACTCTAACTAAAAGCATAGTAAGATGCACCATGTGAAAATATGTGCATGATATTGATCTTAAGAGTTTACAGCGATAACTAACACACCCATTCATATACTTCAAAAACTGAAGACACCTTCATTAATTAATATCTGCTTGTTCACTACACACACACGAGATGATTTAGGAAACATGAATCAAATAATTTTAACACGAATATGCGATGGACATGAAAATAGAATACCTGGAAAATGCCGAGGAAGACTGGCCATCAAAACTGAAGATAAAGTTAAATGCGACTTAGAGAAAAGAAGGCTGCATTTTGCATCAGAATTCCCCAGTCCATCCGACTTAATTTCTGTGTAGGTTTGTAAAGCATGAACCAACAATGATAGGCACTTCTCCAGGTATTGTTTTTCAGATGATATCTCTTCCAAAGCATTGTGCACTACTTGCTGGATCCCATCTTGCTGATCCTGTCTCAATATTTATTAAGACTTTTTATATTGAAAGCATAAATAAAGTGCTGCAATCTTCTATGAACCAATAGAAGCTTTAACTGAAGCGTGCAATATGAAGAATCTTCTAACAACAAAGAAAATTTGTTTCAAATGGAAACAAATCGAAGACATTAGACGATTACCATGTATAACTACTTAAGTAAAGTTAAGATTTCTACTAGCATAATCATTTTTCTTCTAAGACTTGTTTGCTCATAACAATTTTTTATCAGATCCTCACATAAACTAAAGTGGCATGTTGGAAAATTTGTGGTCTAGTCTCGGCTCATTTATCATCACATTTTGTGTTATTTTGCATCTTGCAAGAATTTCTTGTTTTAATGTGTTCTGAATGCAAGGTATATGACGTCTGACTGATTTTCTACTTTGTTCTGGATATTATATGCCCCAACATTCTGGCCATCAAATAGTTGTACATACTCATTGTATTACATTCTTGTTCATAAAGTTATTAGTTAGAAAGCAAAGGCAGTAACACATCATATCATATCAAACACCATTGTCTTTCCTCTCTTTTCTTTTGGGTCTAAATGACCTTGTCACGTCTGTACGTACCTGATCATTCATTTCTAGAACTGTAGGATCACTGTAGGCATCAAAATGCCTCCAAAACCTCGATGCCCCATTTTTCTCAAATGTTTTCTGTTGCAAAACAAAATATTAACAAAAGCTTTCAACAAATATGGGCACAACCCACATACTATGATGCAGAGAAATTATCATTCCTTGTCAATTGAAATCCCACATTTCACGTGCATATTGACAGTGCCCCTCCAGAAACTATTTTCTATTTAACAGTAAAGCCCTTTCTATTAAAGGTATCCATAATTTACTGACATTGTTATTTAGATTCTTCGGGAATAATGGTCATGTTAAAGATTATTTCTATCAGTTCATTATTCAACGCTCTTCTACCACGGAAAATGAATAAAATGACATCATAAAGTAAGCACAGAAGGCATAAAATTTCAGTTGTGGATTTGTTTAACATTTAATTGTCTTATTATTCAACTCAATTAAAGAAAAAAATAAATAAATCTTTTGCAAAAAATTAAGCTTTATTTTCATATCTTAACTACTGGTCTTTTGCTCACCCAAATTGTTTAATCTTTACCATGACAAGAAAATGTAAAATATCTACAAGAAACTGATATCAAAATTTTAAATCAAATTAAGTCCATTTTTCCAAAATTAAGGCAAAAAGAAAGCTGAAGATACCTCAACGGAGCAAAGAAAGTGTTCAATGACCAAAGACTCTAGTCCGCCGACGCAAAGACTCAGCACTTGTTTCACAAAATCCGAGGAAAAATCGCCATTCCGTTTGAGAAGTTCTTCTGTGGCTAAGCAAAATCTGTTCCAGCTTTCGTCAATTTTTCCAATTAAATCTGCAGTCAGAGAATCCAGAATCGCCAAATTGCACATCGGCGATGATGCCGATTCATCCACTGCACCCATTTCTCAAAACTTCTACTATCAAATATGTGGATTTGTGTCTCCGTAAACTAACATAAAGAAACCTAATTCAGTATATAGATACAGATAATATATCGATGTTTATGTTCGTTAGTTTTTTACATTTGTTGCCGCCATATTTAACATTTGAACAGTGTTTGTAAGTATAGAATGCTTTGGGGAAGAAGTGAGGTTTCGGGTTTTCAGAGGGATTTTTTGGGGAAAAAGTTATTTACTTTAGTTTGTGTCGATTGAGTCCCTACGCTTCATTTTGTATCGAATTAGGTTGATAGATTTTAGCTTGATTACATTTCACCCCAATTTTAAAAGACAATTTTGAAACGTGTAACTAAAAATTGAAAAAATTATGGCAAATGATTAATATGTTTAGAAAATAATAAAACCTTCATATCGCTTAAATGTGTGGTTCAATTGTAGTGAATTGTTGAAGATGACACTAGAGAATAACGAATTTTTTAATAAGTTATATTACACAAGCTCTATAAATAATTAGCGGCGGATCTTATTTGATAATGCCTTTTTCATTAGAAAAACTATAATTTTTAAGAAAATGTGTGATTAAATAGTAAAAAAAAAATGTATGAAATATTATAAATTTTGTGATTCATGTGGTTCAAAATAAAGATTAAAAAATGATTGTTAAATGATATTAGTATCAAAAAGTTTCGCTAATATGACTGTAATACACGATATACATTTTTATTTCCTCAAAATGAAGCACAAGATAATCTAAAGAAAGATTCATTCGTTTATGTTGTCTCAATTTTTATCTCTTTAACTGTCACATTCAATTAAAGCAATTAAACGACTCAAGTTAATACAACATACATATGCGATAACTCATGAAATATGAAGAACAACATGGGCTCAAAACATTGCAAAACTCATAAATGAAACCCTGTCCATCTTTGGAAGTCCCTAAATTCCCTCCCTTGACATATAGCTAATCCAATTCCTGTCCTTCCTCCTTGTCCAATCCCTCTATAATACAATCTCCATCCCTCTTCATCTCCATCCATTTGCACCAAACAAGGCGATCCCACCCCTTCACAATCCCATCCATTCCCTTCACATTTCTCCAAAATTGGCCCAAAATCTTGAACCCTTTTCCACTCTTTCAATCCATCCGACGACTCGGCCAAGCCGATACTCCTCGTCCCATCACCCGACACCCCTTCATAAACCATCAAATATGTCCCATTTTTCTTGTCCCCAACAACCTTAGGATTCACTACCCCACACTCATCAAACCCACCTTTTGAACCTTTTCCTAAAATCTTTCCCAATTTCACCCACCTTATCCCGTCCCTTGACCGGGCTATACCGACCGCAAAGTGCCCATTTTGTACATCGAACGAATGGTAATACATTCTAAGATCACCAGTTTCGTGATAAACAACTTGTGGAGAGGATATAAATAGAGAATCCCAATCTTTATCAGACCCGACATCGAATAATGCTCCACTATGATGCTCACCTTCAATTCTAGCCCAATGTCTTCCATCTTGGCTCATTGCTAAGCCAGGCAATGACTTCAAAATCTTGCTCTTACCCTTGCTTTTGTTACTGTCATCACCAGCAATGTGTGGTCTTTCTGGACTCATGAGGGTCAAATTGTAAAATTCGTCGAAAGATTCAATTTTTTCAGAACTAAAACCAGTGTAGTAAAGCCAGTAAACAGCATTGTTTGATCTAACCTTTGTGCTAGACATAATCACAATTTCACAAGGCCTAATGCTCTGTATATCAAAAGCCCACCAATCTTTACTGCAGTTCATTACTAACCCTATATCAGCACCTGATTTAACAGCTCCTCCACCTCTCTCCCAGTGAATCCCATTACTGGAAACAGCCAATCCAATCGATTCAAAACTAGGGTTTTCACAAGATCTCCCATGGTACCACATGTACCACCTCTCTTCATCATCACTGAGGTACCTTTTCACCACAGGGGACCCAATTTCAAGACTATCCCAAGAATTATTGGTGCCCAAATCGAAGATTAAACCTCTCGAGAATGAGGAATTTGAAGAAGAGAGTGATTGAATTGAAGTGGGTTTGGCTTGTTTGTGAGTTCTTGAATTTGAAGTACCGTCGAAAATTGAATTCTCGTCTCTTGCATTTTCTCTGCTGATGTTTGGTTTTGTGGAGCAGTTTGTGAGGAATAAGGAACCATTTTTGTCTCTCGGATTGGGAGAGAAATTATGATTGAAAATTTTTGCGGTTGTCTGAGGCCAAATTGGGGTGGAAGCAGTTAAGTTAGTTGATTTTGGGAGATAATTGAATGCTGCAATAGTTGCAGCATCCATGGCTGGGGAGAAGTGGAGCCTGATGGGATTGGTTGAATGAATTGAAATATTGATCCGTTTAGATGCTTACAAACCATTAGTATTTTAACACGTGGTTAGGTATACATGTATGTATCTATTATGTAGGAACGGAAGCGACCTGGTGCGTAGATGTGGGCACTTTAGCCGGATGATCGATATGTGCTTTTTAATGGCGAGGGAAATACGTTCCTATCATCCGATCACATGTGAATACCAAATCAACTAGAGTGAGAAAGCTTGGAATAATTAGTAGCAAAATGACATATTTCCCCTTGAGTAAGGGTAACACTATAAATACATACAAAATATATATACACAGATATTTGCACACTAATCGAAGTGTGGTGTCTAAAAACAGAGGTGGGTAGAATGGTGATTTCATTTTACACTCTATTGATGCATAGATACATTTGTGTGTACACTCATTATTTTTTAAGTACGACTAAAACACTGTAATATAATTGATGTCTTACTCATAGTAAATCAGCGATAGAACTAATTTGTCCATTATATTAGTGGCAAATCTGTGTGAAACATAAATTGATTTATGAGGTTGGAAAATTTCCACATAGAATGGTAAATAAAATACTCATATAATGACTATAGGCCGGTAACAGATCAATTCTTGAAATGTGAAAGTGAAATTCTTTTGTCTTTAGGACTACATGGATGGTCAACAATTAAAACCAAAAAGTTCATTATCATGGAGGTAAAGTTGAATTAAAAGAAGTGTGAATAGATATAATGTGGAAGCTAAGGGAGGGGGAATCATACAAAGAAAAGAAAAGAAAAGAAAAGAAAAAGGAAACCAGAAGATTGCCTATCAAGAAAGGTAGCTTGCTAAAATCTTGTGAGTTGTGACTCTTTGGGAATACTATATTTTGAAATCTAAGTTAGAAGGGTTTAAAGAAGTTGCTTTCATATTTCATTGAGACGGTTTTTAAACAAAGACATTATCATTCACTTTAAAAAAAAAAAAAAAAGGTTTGAAGTGTGTCACATGGTCTAGATGAACGAGAAAAATTATTTGTGTATTCTCACTTTTACATTCATACTTATACTTATGTGAGGTATTAGATTTCGTTTCAACGTCATCCTTATCCTATTGCATGTAATTTTGACATCTCATATAACTATAGAAGAAGGTGTAAAAGTAGGCATGGAAATAACATTTCCCAACTCAATAATGTCTATAATGTGCTTTTTTTAACATTGAGAACCCTTTTAATTAGCACAATTTCCTTTAATTTCCCTTTGGAATCTTGAAAGTTTTCTGTTTGGTTGTGCAATATATTGTCAGTTTGAAATATCTTAAGAGGGTTACTCTGGAAACAAACGTTCGTTGTCAAGATAATATGTTCTTACAAAAATTTCCAAAAAAAAAAAAAATATATATATATATATATACAGAGAGGGAGAGAGAGGATTGTCATTTGCAGCTTTCTCTCAATTTTGTTCAGTTTAGAAATTAAATTCGAGTTAATGTTTGTCGATGAAAAAATTTTGATCAAACATGAGTTAAAATTATTATCATTCATTTTTTTCTCGTTTACTCTATCTACTCTCATTGTCATATTTCAACTACGCTGCAATAGTCATCAGTGGGGGTGAACACCATGACCATCATACCTCCACTCCATCACCACCATCAAGCAAATCAAGATCACACCATAGTTATCGGTGGTGAGAGTCCTCCTCCCTATTGATTTTAAACACTGTCGTCATTAAAAAACTCTATCAAGTACAATAGACTGATTCACGCTTCTTTTTCGTATTTATACACACTTATCATCCTTCAATATGTAATAAATATTTTTGTTAATTTAATCGAAAATTATAATAAAATTACAAACAAAGATTCAAAGAAACTTATTCAGATTGTTAGCAAAACATTCATTGCTTTTGGAGTTATTGAAATGAAAAACTTGAGCAAACAACTTTCAAGACCTATTATCTATAGAGTTTATTTGAAAGAGTAATTTTTTTTTTTTCCTTTCTTTCAAGAAAGAAAGTAATGTTTAATAAGAATGAAAAACATATAAAAAAGGGCACTTGTGTTAAAGTGTTTTTTCAAGTAATGCACATGAATAGGAACAGGTAGTTACTAATTTTAGAAAAATTCTGTGTGAAACAACTTCTTTTATGAGTTAAACGGTCACTGAAGTTATAGAAAAATAATAAAACGATCTCTATAACTTCAAACTTGTATTCGCAGTTACCGAAGTTCAAATTACTTTGAAAAATGGCCACTAATACTTCAAATCATTCAAAATAAAATTTAAAGAATCAAAGTACAATTTTATGTCTAAAAAATGCAAGGAAGCTCTATCTTTCTTGATCTAGCGACCACAACCGTATGCTCCAACCACCATGAGCACGAAATCTAACAACCACCAGGCTTCATATTTGCGATAATTTTGCACCAAAATCTAGTGCGATGTTCCATAGAGATCTTGTGTATTTTGCACCAGGTTTTTTGTGCAAAATTGGACCAATTTTTTAATGCGATTTTTGTTGCGAATTTGTGTTGCGATTTTGCGACGGATTTTGTTGTGCTACAATGCACTAGATCTGGTGCAAAATTGAACCAGAAACTTGGTGCGAAATGTAGCACAGAGGGCGATGTCAGCGGGGGTGGATCTAGGATTATTGTTCAACGGGACAAGATTGGAATACAAGTATGGGGGCTTGGAGTGGGGGGTTTGGGGCCAGCAACCCCGAAATTTTTTATAAAATATAACATTTATAATATAAACTTTATATTATTAGAAAATATCTACAAGTGTATTATATGCTAAAAAACTTTGAAATTGACAAGAAGTGAATCAAGAAAAAAATTACAAAATACAAGATAATTATATATTTTTATTGTCTATGGTTTCCTATACCATGAAAATGATATATAATAGTTTCATTAATATCAATTTCTTTTAAATTTTAATACATCTTCCTCAACGTACACGATTCTACCCAATCTCTACTATCCGAATAATCTTTAATTCAACTTCAACATCTAAATTCTATTAGGGAAAATTTGTATTTTAAAAAAGTGATTTTTTTTTTTTTTTTTTGGGCTGTGGGGGATGTCGGAGATGGTTGGATTCATGGTCGTAGCGGTTGGAGCAAGCATTGGCGGTGGTGGTTGGACCCGAGCCTCCCTGCAAATTTTATTTTTAGACATAAAATTGCATTGTGATCCTTACAATTTTATTGTGAATGACTTGGACCTTCGGTGGCAATTCGTGGAAGTAAGGATGTGTTGGATTAATTGCACAAGGAATTGGTTTTTTATGGAAACCAATTCCTTGAAAATTTTCCCACCTCTATACTAGATTAATTTTTCATATAAAATGGGCCAAAATTGTGCTTAAATTAGTTGTACATGAAAAATATTTTTTATGACAAATCTTTGCATCAAACACACAACTACATAAGTGGAAAAATATTTTTCTTGATGTGACATTTTCCATGCAAATCTTGGCACATCAAACACACCCTAATTTAAACTTTCAATGAATACGGATGTAAATTTAAAATTTTAGTAATCGTTTGGTTATTTTTGTGTAACTTTAGTGATCGCTTGTGAAATTATTCCTTCTCAAAATAGTTTTATTTCAGAGCAAAATATGCCAAATCTTTAAACCCAAATTATTGCATAAACGCCAAATCTTTAAACCCAAATTATTGCATAAACACTTACTCTCCTAAATTATTTCATAAAATACTTCATAATTGAAAACTTTAACCCTAACCCTAAATTTAAAACTCTCTCTCCTATCATTTCTTCCACCACCTTTATCGTGGCCCTTTGCTAGAATATTGTCGCGACCTCCTGATTTCTACTCTGCCATGGTTGCACAATCGAGACTTTTGGTGGTCGAGCCATGGTCGAACCAAATCTGAATTTGGTCAACCAGAACTAGATTGAAACGTTGCTGTTGGCGATAGTGTGGTAGTTAATTGTTTGCTCTGATTTGAAATTTTTGTCCTAATTATTAAATTATTAATTTGAATTGTTTCGTTGTTAAATTATTAATTTAATTGTTAGTTAAATTGTTAATAAATAATTGTGAAAGCAATTTAAGCCTTGTTTGATTCATAATAATATTTTTTAAAAAATTTCTCTCTCCTCCTTTTCAATCAGGCATAAAATTATTTTATATTTTTAATATATTATTTTTTATTTTCAATTACAAAATCTACACACAATTCGAATAAATAAAATTTACTCAACAAGAAACAATGCCTTAAACAAGAAACAATGCCTTAAATTGTAAATAAACACGGAAATAACATGTTTTCCTTCGTAGCCCATGGAAAAAAAAAAAAAAAAATCCTTTATTTTAAATGTAAGCGACGACGGAGGGGGTATATGAGAGGTTTAAGGACAGCATTACAGCTGCAATGGTTGGTCCCTTCCCCGCATCTTCAGATTGAAACCCTAGCTCCAATTACCACCTCGGCGATACCATTCAAGAATCAAGATGTCTTCCCTAAATTCCCCAGAAATCGAGGGTCCCAAACCCGAATTACAGCCCACCCTCAATGCCGAAAGTCCCGAAATTCCACAAGAAAAAGAAACGACGTCGGAAAATCAGATTCCAGAAGGATCAATTGAGGAAGGGCATGATAATGAAGAAAACGAAGAGGAGGAGGAGTTGGGTGAATGTGGATTTTGCTTATTTATGAAAGGGGGTGGCTGTAAAGACGCATTTATAGAATGGGAGAAGTGCATTGAGGAGGCTGAGAAGCACGAAGATGACATTGCAGAGAAGTGTTTTCAGGTTACGGCTGCTTTAAAGACATGTATGGAAGCTCACGCTGATTACTATGCCCCGATTTTGCGGGCAGAGAAGGCGGCTGAGGAGGAGGCTGCGAAGGAATTGGAGAAACAGAAAGAGAAAGAGACGTTGAATAGCAAGCAAGAAGACGGGGGAACTTCTGATGGGGCTGAGAAAAAGGAAGGGTCTTGATTTGGGAGAATTTAGAATCATAATTTGATCACTTGGATTGCATTTTTGCAGCTTTAGGAGAATGTCATTGAGGTACATTAATCAAGAATTAGCAATTTTCTCATACAAATTGGTATAATGTTGAATAGTTATTCATTGCTAAATGGAACTCTTTTATGCGAAATGGAACCCTTTTATTTGCATACTTTTTTTATAAAAAAATTAATTACATCAATGAGCAGGCAGTGAATCAGTTCCTCATACTATTGCCTCTTATTGTATATTGTCATCTACAATCTGGGATTGTAATGAGGCTTTCCGTGACTTATGCTGATAAACAAGAAAGGAAAAAATGAAGCTTTTGGGATGGCTATAGATTGTTTTTATACAAGCCCTTCGATATTATCTTGATGATAGTTTAAACTTGGCCGATATGGCTATGCAGTCTTCTTGTAGATTTCATAAAGGCTTACAAATTTACAATTGCAGTGGTTTCTCTAGTAAGCTTTCCATCTAGAGTTCAAAAAGCCTGATAGGCTATAGGGTACTTATCTACCAAGAAACAAGGATTAACAGAACGAGAATGAGCTTTACTAGGCGTCGACCCAGTTCAATATGCTATCGTCTCTTTATATTGCCATCTTCCAATTGAGCCTTTCTGTGGTTTATGCCGGGGATAAAGACTCTAGGGGATAATAAAGAAAAGGAAAATGAAGGTTTTGGGATAGCCATAGATTTAGGATATGATCGAGTTCTTTTATCTAGTTGTTCGGCTAATTACCTTGATGATATGTTTAACGTGATATGGTTATAGATTTGGTCATCTTCTAGAGTTCATAAAGCCCAATTGGCCATAGGATACTCGTCTACCGAGAAACAAGGATTAACCAAGCTAGAACGTGCTATCCCATGCGTCGACTTGGTTCATCATGCTACAGTCTCTTATCGTATATTGCCATCTTCCAATCATGGGATTGTAATGAGGCTTTGTGTGATTTACGCTGGAGATAAAGACTCCTTCATCACCTCCACGTAAGGTGGCGAGGATAAACAATAAATGATAAACTGGAGGTTTCAGGAATGCTATAGATTTTGGGATATGGTCCTATTTAGCAAGTTCTTTGTCTAATTGCCTTTGATGACATGTTTAACTTGCCGATATGGCTACGGATTTGGTCTTCTCATATATTTCATCAAGGCTTCCAATTTTAGTGATTTCTCCCATCTAGAGTTCATAAAGCCAGATAGGCTCAACACTTGATCTACTTTTAGATTAAGTGGTCTAACACAGAATCATATAAGATAAGAGTCGTGAGTTCAAATCTCACCATCACCCATTTAAAATGAAGTGTCCACATGTAAGCTTTGATATTGAGGTGGGGGAATCCTCCATACATGAAGGGGCATGTGGAAGATTATAGTCAGATTGTATATATTTGGAAGGATCTATTACCTTGAATTTTTAGATTATGTGGTTCAATACAGACCGCTCGTCTACAAAAAACTAGGATTAACAGAACTAGAATGTGCTATATCTGAGGCATTGAGTCGGTTCATCGTGCTACTCTCTCATCATATATTGCCATCTTCGAACTGGGATTGTAATGAGGCCTTCTATTTCTTCGGCTCTCACAAGACTTTTAATCCCTACATAATAGTATCACTCTGTTAGGAGCATTTCTAACATTGGAGGTATGATACCAAATAGCCGCCTCTCCTACGATACCAAATAGTCCTTAGGGCTAAAAACTCATATTATGTTGGGTTTGTAGGGAAATAAGCCAAAGGAGGGGACAAGTTTTGGCCCCTCGTTTGACTTTTTCCCCTTTGTTTTTCCCCTTTCCCTTTTTCGCTTACATTTTCCACCCCCACATTAAAAATGCTCTAAGCTCTCTGAATTAAAGCAAGCTTCCACGCCTTGAAGTTTGAAGTTAAACAAGCCTAATAAACTTAGCATAATACTAAACAAGACTGGGACAACATCGTTCAAAATTCTTTTGTTGCCTACTAGTACTTGAAGATAACTCGATCTCTACGAGGAATCAAATCATCCCTAGTATACGTTCTTGAAAGAATACTACATTCAAGGGACTAATCAAGAAACATACTGTATTAAAGATGCTTCTCCTTTTTAAAGAAGCACACCAAATGCCTTAGCTGCAGTGTTGCCACGGACAGGCAAATGAAAATCGAGAGAAAACCCAAACGAGCCATTTCCGAGTTTGTAGATGCGTTAAGCTCCTGCATTTCTTTTTCCCTAGCACAAGCCAAAGCAACAGAGTCAGTGAAAATTTGTGTGCTAGATTGTTCAAACGGAGAAGAACACTTTTGAGTTTTGACTCATTCACCTTTCACGAAGATATAACATCTCCTCGTGAATCGATTCAACATTGACGTACATTCTCTTCAACTCTATTTCCATTAACTAGTCAAAAAAAAAAAAAATATTACGGAAAAAAAAAAAGAAAAAGGAATTGTAATATTCTGATGACTAATCGTCTAGTTGAATGTTTACTTACTTCGATAGAACCTTTCTTTGCGATATTCGGCCAATCCTTGGCATCGACGCCAAACTTCCAGTCGAGGTCAATGGTGACACTAACCGGTGGCTCGTGCTCGGCTGCATAAAAGCAAGCCAAGTAGTCACCTCCCTCCATTGCTTGAAATGCAAATTGCCCTTCAATCACATTGTCCTCATGGTAATAAACATTTCCATATATCGATGTTACCTACATAAACTCGATCAACTCTTTCAGAATGTATGTAGCCCTATCAAGCTCTAATTTGAATAATTTTTTTATTTTAAAACAAACCCATTAAAGAACTCGACGAAGAATTAAAAATATTACCCCAACAGTGATGTTGTGAGAATTTGGTAGGGGGTGTCCGTCATTAGGGTTAACAATGTGGTATTTTCCAAGAGTCATGGAGTTGATATTTATTTCTTCAGCAATGCATTTGGTTTGACCCGACTCCACATCAAATTGGAGTGACTCAACCCGGTCCCATAGCAAGAATCCTGAGATTAAAACAAGAAAAAGGCTACACATTTCGATTTGCATTGTTTTATACTAATAATAACACTAACAAGAAAATGGTTGTTTCTCTTTTTCTTTTTGAAGCTCTTATTTTCAGTGAGCAACATGATTATGGCTTAGATTCTCGATAGAGTTGTGCTTAGATTAGGAGTGTAGGGAGAAGAATTGTATTCCAAGTAGGATTGTGGATTTGAATTATGATTATATACTTTAATTATTATTATTATTATTATTATTATTATTATAAAACAAAAAAAAAGTAATGAAGGTCTTAAAAATTAACATCATCCTAGATAATCATAATTACGAAAAATACATAAAGGTATAAATTGTCACAATTTCTATCATTCTGGTTGAATAGTCATTCTGTCCAATTTTTCTTTGGGTGGCGCTAAATGCACCCCTTAAATTATTCCTTACACCCACATTTTTCGTGGACAAAAATACCATTAATTCCAATTACCAATCTACCATTCGGCCAATGATAGTCGAGTATGAGATCAAATGGTAGACCATAAGAAGACGATCATCCAAATTGGATTTCCGCCAAGCATGGCCGAGTATTAGAAGGCCACGTTTGGCCACCTTTAATTTTTTTTAAGTAATATGTTGTTCATAATACAATTAATTTATATTTAACAATAATCATGTGTTAATAATATTAATTATTTGTTTATAATAATAATCATTTATATTTAATAGTAATAATTATTTATAATAGTTATTTATCCATATTAATAGATTTTATATTTATACTTACTATAAAAATAATAATTATAACTCTAAAAATTATTATAATTGATATTAATTAAATATAATAATTTTCATATAATTTTTTTGCTTCAATTGTTGATCATGTAATTGCAATGTTAACTTATTCACGCTGAATTAATTGGCTAATATTAATTACAATAATTTTTGGAGTTAAAATTATTATTTTTATAGTAAGTATAATCATAAAATCTATTAATATGGATAAATAACGATTGCAAATAATTATTACTATTAAATATAAATAATTATTATCATAAATAAATAATTAATATGATTAACATGTGATTATTATTAAATAATAAATAAATTTTTGCATGAATAAAATTACTATATTAAAATTTTAAAAAAAGTTGGCCAAACATGGCCGAGCCCCTATAATGGGGTTCAACCACTACTTGGCCGATCCCCATAATGGGCTTCTATGGCCGAACCCCATTATGGGGGCTCAGCCTTCTTTGGCCAATCCCCTTTATAGGGGTTTAGCTAAACATGGCCGAACTCCATACCAATGTCATTGGCAATTGGCCAATTTAATTTTGGAGTGTAGGGTGTATTTGTTTAAATGGGGTGGGAGGGTAAATTAGAAAGAAGGTGGGTGTAAGGAGTAAGTTTGTAAGTGATTTAAAAAAAAAAAAAATGAGTGCAAGGAGAGGAATATTAGATGTGGTTAGCGCCGCCCTTTTTCCTTTTTCCTTTTTCAAGGAATTATTCCATTCAATTAAAATTAAAATAACGAACGTTCAATTAATATATTATTAATATTAATTTGATTGTATCAGAGAGTTGTAATCAAAAGAACAATTTTCACATTAAAATTCTTATTTAAATTTTAAATTATCAATATAAATGAATATCATTAGCACAAATGTAATTTGTGAGTAGCATCATTACAAAGTAATTGAACGTTGGTGGGTCGATAATCACAATTATTAAAACTATTAAAATAATAATCAACTGCGTAAGGAAATATTCTCTCTCTCTCTCACACACAAACCCGCACTAACGGTCTCTCCATCATTCTGCCACCCACCTCGCACTCAAACACCGATTGAAGAACAGGGAATTTTATATTATTGCTAATTTAACCTGTTCGATTTGATAAACCACCAACCGTCAAAGTTACGTCTCATTTAATTTCTACGCAATTTCCCTCGTGAAATTCACCGCTCTATCCTACTTTTGTCTCTCTAAATAGCCCTTAATTTCTCGTTTCTATCTCTCAGGGATCCCAATTCTTCAATTTGCCGAAATTTCCAGTTTCTCACAAATCCCACTCCCTGAAAGGCTGAAATCACTCAATCTGTGTTGAAGTTTGAGTCCTTAGTGCAACATATTGTACAGATACATGAAATATATGCTCATATATGCATAGGTTTAAACACCAAATAATTAAGATTAATGCTGTGGGTGTGATTTTGGGATGAAAAGTGGGCGGTGGCGATATGAGGGTTGAGGAGAAATCGCCACCATTGTTGGGGCACAGGATACAGAGGGCACGTAGATTACGAGTTTGGTTCATTGGGGTTTGTTCTAGCATTTTAGTGTGGACATGCTTGTTGCAGCTTGTCTCCATTGGGGAGCTATGGCATCCTCGGCTGCTTACTGGATTAGCAGGCTTCGCCAGAATGCCAATGTCAGTTCGTGTTGAACACTCGCCGCCCTCTTCTCCCCTGCCCCTTATTCCAGCCAGTGAGTAACCTTGTAACCTCCTTCATCTCTATCTGCCCTTGTGATGATTTGTTTAGTAGCATTGAGTAGCGTTAAAGAATGAAATAGAATCTAAAATCTTACACTTTACTATCCTGTCAAATTGTCTATAAGATGGTACATTATTGACTAATTGGTGCTATAGTTTTGATTGTGGATTGCTATATATCTGCCCTTGTGATGATTTGTTTAGTGGGCACTAAGCAAGATTACATAGCATTGAGGAGTGTTAAAGCACAAAAAGGAATTAAAAATCTTGTACTTTACTATCCTGTCAAGTTGTATCTAAGATGGTCTATTGTTGATTAATCGGTGCTAGCTTTGATTGTGGATTGCTATATATGGTGATTTGCATTTCTAGGTAATCATATGCAGTTTTGAATGTGGATTCGTCATGAGTGAAGTAAATTATGACCTGGTCTAGTTTGAATAATGTGCAAAGCATTTACTAATTTAGTTAATTTCCCTTGAGATGTTTAGATAAGTTAAGAATTTTACTTTAGGTAGAAAGTTAACAGCAAATGTTTCTAGGTCAATGATTCTCAAATGTATACGTTACTATGTGTGGACAAAGTTAGTGTCTAGTTATGTCATTTTCCAACATTATTAAGACAGTGCATGTTAGGCAAAATATTTTCATATATTTTTACATATTTTAATTCATTTTCTTTTAAATTTGAATTTGATCAAACCAATCACGTTCGCAGATCTCATGGGACCTGCATGTACTACACAAATCTCCAACATTCAACTCCACTCATTCTCTGAACTCCACTCATTCTCACTATTATTCACGTAAAAATCCATAGAAATTTAAATCCTAACATTCACACATGTTTGATAAGAATTATTGAAAAAATGATTCTTAGTTTGTATGCCTCACAAGTTTAAGATAGAGTCATGTTGAAAAGTTTGCGACTTTACTTTCTTGAACACAGTCTTCAATACAGAGGGATTAACCTGTAATATTACCCAGGGAATTACACAAGTAATGGTTTCCTCACGATCTCTTGCAATGGTGGCTTAAATCAAATGCGTGCAGCGGTTTGTATTAAATTACTTATTTATCCCTTTCTAAAATACTCGCGTCCCTGTTTGACTTCAACTAAATTAGGTGCCTTCTTTTTAGATTTGTGATATGGTGACAGTTGCTCGGCTTTTGAATCTCACTTTGGTCATCCCAGAGCTTGACAAGACTTCATTCTGGGCTGATCGTAGGTATTTATTACTAATTTACTATGAAGAAGTATAACATGAACATTTGTGTGTACTTCTGCTCCTATGTATAAAACTAGGCAGCTTTAAATTGGGTTGTTTTTGGCATGTAGCAATTTTGAGGATATTTTTGATGTGAGACATTTCATCGACTCGTTAAGAGATGAGGTTCGTATTATTAAGAGGTTGCCAAAGAGGTTTAGCCGGAGATATCAATATCAGCCACTTGTGATGTCTCCTGTTAGCTGGTCAAACGAGAAATACTACCTGCAACAGGTTTGTGCAGTTAAAGTCAAACTTCAATATCAACTGCACATAGTACTTATTAATCATTATTATCCACGCATCTTGTGCTCCCCACATTGCAGATTCTGCCTCTCTACAACAAGCATAGGGTGATTCACTTCAACAAAATGGATGCTCGACTGGCAAACAATGGAATTCCCATTGAACTTCAGCGACTCAGATGTCGTGTCAATTTCCAGGCACTTGAATTCACACAGGAGATTGAGGCTCTTGGAAACAAATTGGTACGAATTATTCAAGAGAAGGGACCTTATTTAGCGTTGCATCTGAGATATGAGATGGATATGCTAGCTTTTTCAGGGTGTACTCGTGGCTGCACAGAGGAGGAAGCTGAGGAACTCAAACGGTTAAGGTATTTGACTGATGGAATTTAGCTTAAGCTGACTTTAAGAACTCAATCAAAGTCAAACTTCAATGTTTACCAAACATGTCGAATCAATACTCATTATTATCCACACAACTTGTGGTCCCCACCACTATTCAACCTAACATAAAAAATTTTAAAAAAGAAAGTTTTAGCAAAATAAAATTGTATCTGAATGCACGCTGAATATTATTTCACGTCCACTCTTTAATTCTCTTGCTCGAATATTGACTCAGGTATGCATTCCCTCGGTGGAGGGAGAAAGAGATTGTATCAGAAGAGAAGAGATCTCAAGGCTTATGTCCACTTACCCCCGAGGAAACGGCTTTGATTCTTCAAGCATTGGGTATTTTAAACACCACACAGGTCTATATCGCGTCTGGTGAAATCTTTGGCGGTGAACGGAGACTTGCAGCTCTTAGAGCCACCTTCCCTAGGATTGTGAGTACTGCAACTTCTTCATACTTTCTTCCTTTCCCTTACCTTTTTGCGTGTGTGTGTTGATAATAACAGCTACTAATTTGAGATGTGTGATTAGTATTGAAATTGACTTTGATAACAATTGGAAACCACAAGATGCGTGGATAATGACAACTAGTGATTTGAGACGTGTTGTTGATCCTGAGGTTTGACTTAGTAGAAAGTTAATTTCTAAGTAAAAAAAGTAATCTTTCTAGGTGAAAAAGGAAATGGTACTAAGTCGAGAAGAACTACAGCAGTTTCGTAATCATTCCTCACAAATGGCGGCCCTGGATTTTATGGTTTCAGTCGCTAGTAACACTTTTATTCCGACTTATGATGGGAACATGGCAAGACTTGTTGAAGGTCATCGCAGGTACTATATATAAATAAACTTCTCTTCTCACTAATTTCATCCATATCAATTCATTACTAGATCTTTGATGATATATATTTCTGAATTATTTTGTAGCAGGTATCTCGGATTTAAAAAAACAATCCAGTTAGATCGAAAAAGGCTCGTACAATTGTTGGATTTACATCAGAGTGGGACACTTTCCTGGGACGAGTTTTCAGTTGCAGTGCGACTTACACATGAGCGAAAAATGGGACAGCCCGCTAACCGTAGGATTGCTGACAAGCCTAAAGAAGAAGATTATTTTTACGCAAATCCTCAAGAGTGCCTCTGTGAGAGCCCACAGTGTGATGACTTACTAGGGCTGGCCTATATGTCCTCGGATTTCGGTTGAACATAGACGAGTTTCCACATCTGAGTGATGGACGCAGTAATGAAGAGGACGAAATTGTTTCACTTGCATAAGCCGACACTTGGATTGATGGTAAGATATGATCGACATGTAGATAGGTGCTCTACGTGACAGAGATCGAAAACTTCCAAACGAAAGGAAAATACACAGAAACTTGACTTGGAAGTCTAGTTTTGGATTTTATTTTCTTCATTCATTGTGTTCATAATGTATCTGTAATCTTGTGCCGGTTTAAGCTTTTTGTTGTATTATCACAGGGGTAACACAGTTGCTTATATCATGAAAAGTTGTTAATGCGCAAAATGGATTCATTGTAAAATGTCTACACTGATGAAAGATTGGTGTTCTATGATTGCAGAATGCATTGTTTTATCTGCAACGAACCTTCCTTTAGCAATCCCAATTTTCTGTTTCCCTTTGGGCAAATTCTGTACCCGAACATTGTAGCATCACACAACGGCTTATTGCTACTTAGATCAGGTGATCCTCAAATAGTATACTCCGTCTATAATCGGTTTACGAGGCAATGTGTTGCAGTTCTACCTTGTACTTGGACGACGAAATGTAGAGCCACCGGATTTGTCAGCCGGACAAGAAATGTAGTCACGAGATGTATGGTGATACCAGTCATAAACAATGACAATGTCGATGGATGCGAAAAAGCACGAGATTCAACTCATTGTGAAGGATGTAGTTTATTGTGTTGAGTTTGTCTGAAACAAGAAAATGGAGAAATTCAAAGGTGATCTTGTTTAATTGTCTCGTATAAAAGCTTAAATTACTACTGAAGTAATGATTTTATTTAAGTTATAGCATATTTGGATAACTAAAACGCAACTATTTTGTAAATTTTAGCGACTTTAAACTTTGCCAAACATGGTTAACAATCTTGGTAGACGGACGACTCTAGTCCCTTTCTGTCTCAAACCACCTCATTTAAAAACTTAAGACGCCTTTTTATTCATTTAAATTATGTATTCGACAGATCTATCTATCCAATAGGACGGTGTGATTAGATTTTGGCACGAGGCGGTATATTGTTTTCAAAGGCATTGTTCAATGGATTCATAATAATCGACTAACGAGCCCTCTTGGCCGACGATCCTTACCAAGATGGTGATGTGGTGATCAATATCACATCATAAAAGCATACCTAACACAGCATTCCTTGTGATTGGGAAAAATGTCGTGGTTGGCGTTGCCCAAGGATATGTACGTTATTTCGGGGTAAAATATCTCTATGGTTGGATCACAAATGATCTCCTCTTCATGTGAGGAGGAGTTATTCTCCCCATCTATCATGTGTCAGCAGATGGGGGGAATACATCATTAGAAATTGGGCTAAATTGTTGATGTGTTCTCCCCATCTGCTGACACATGGCAGATGGGGAGAATAACTCTTTCCCACATGGAGAGGAGACAATTAGTGATGGTCGGATATAAACTTCCAAGTTGGAAATTATGGGTGCTTAAAAATTGTGAAGAAGGTATTTGGACCTTGGAGCAAGGAGGGCTAGAGCGGAAAATAGATTCATTTTGTGCCTTTTGTTATATACTTAAACCATATAGTCCTCTTTTACCACTAGCCTTTATTCCACTCGATAAGGACAAAGTGTTATAAAGGGTATAAAGACTATATGTTAACTTTCAATACCAAGAAAAGATTTTATTGGAGAGATGGATTTTATTCCCCATCTCGTAAAAACACACTTTACACTTTGATAATTATCTCACTTTTTCTTCCATTTCGACCCACCAAAATTCCCAAGCCGATGAGGTAACATATATATTATGATCATTTTCCATCATTCAGGGTTAATGTCTATTTGACAAGGATACTTTTTTGTAAATTTTTTTTACAATTTTATTTTAATTAGGGTATGTTTGATTGGGTGTTAAGTTGATGTGCGCGGTATTCCGTGTAAAAATGTGTGATTAATATTATTTTGGGAGATGTGTGTGTGGTTAAAAATGAGTATGAGGTTATACGGAATTGCGTGCGGTTAAATTTATAGTGGAAAGAACAAGCCCTAATATTTTACGGGATCCATCATTTTTATACTTTTCAATCATTTTCAAACTATACATTCTTTAACATGTTGTAAATTAGGTAGACCAAATGGGCTTTAACAATCGGCGTGGACAATGTTTATTAATTATTACGTTTGTGATCTTTCTTGGATAATTTTTCTCTACTACTTAATTTTAGCTATTTATATTTGTTGGTCAAGAAAAGTCATGTTAAAACATCACATTATTGAGGACTAATTTTGAAAATCAAGCACGTACTTCAAAAAAAAAAAAAAAAAGAACGAAAATCAAGCACGGTGACGGCTATATCGATTTTCTTTCCTTCTTCATTTTTTAATATTTTAAATATGCTTCCTTCGATGTGGTCTTAACTCCATGAAACAAGAACATTACGACTTTAATGTGTAGTTATTGTCCCAAAATAATATCCGTTAATACATGTAAAACTACAAACGATAATTCCTAGCAGTAATTATTTTTAGCATCAATATATATACGTGAGTGAGATTTTATTTATGAATCTGCTATTTTATTATATATGTTGTTAAATCAAAGATAATCATGACAATGACAATCAGCAAAATTATAATAATCGAAGTTTACAATTTGATGAAGTTTACAATGAAAAATATAAATTCACCGACTTACATAAGGTCACCAGCGTTTTGTCTTGTAATCATTTCAATGATTTAAATGCAATATGAATACTACATATTTCCTAGAGGTCAAAATTTTATATTGTTGTGAATATACATAGTTTGGTCGGGTTGGCTTTGTTCCCAACGTGGGAGTCATAAGCCCACGCCGACGTGGCGCCTCATTAACAATATATATATATATATATATATATATATTTGGATATCTACGTTAGGTTAGATGAATAATACATAAATGCTATCTGATTGTAGGGGGCCGGTGGGATCCCCAAGAATTTTTTTCCCCCGTCTGTGGGTACCAGAGATGGACCCCAGTTTGGGTTTGCCTTAACTTTCTTTTATTTAGCTGTGTTAGATTTGACAGTGTCATCACATGCATGATCTATTCGGAATTGAAGAGCGAATCTCGACGGTAGCATTAAAAATGCTCCAATAAGGCTATTAATTAACGTGAAACGTGTATAGAACTTGTTGTGTTTTAAAAAAAAAAAAATCTTTTCCAGAAAAGGTAACTTTTCAAGTATGTGTGCCTTGAAACAAATGTTATGAAGAGCCGTTGAAAATATATTTCTTAAAAGAATGTATAGGTCGTTTGACAAATCTTAGAAGAGATCACATTTTCATATATGTATTTTTAGTCACACATTTTCCATAAAAAATATTTTCCACATTTTTGTTTTCAAATGTTTTTTGTTTTAAGGAAAAAAATACTTTTCTTAAAAGAACATTTAGATGATTTGATAAAACTTAAAAGGTGGCATTACATTTTCATATGTTTATTTTTAATCACAAATTTCCTAAAAGATATTCTTTGCCTTTGATATCAAAGCTACACTGCACTGTTCACCAGGCATCAAATTAGGGTCCTCCCTTTTTTTTCGATTAAATCGGCTTGATAGGGGTTGGATCATAGTATATGGAACTAATAATTATGTTAAAGTTGAAAAGTGCGTGGGTGGAATTGGAAACTAAAGTTGTGAAAATTGATGTTACTATCGTTACACAACTGTCAGAAGTACCATAACTATGGCACACCCTAGTGTTTTGGAACATTGGTGGTCTAGCTTCACTATTGATTATGAGTTGTAAAAGATGATTAAAAAAATAAGAAAAATAATTTTAAAAAAAGTGTATCAAGCAAGCTCTAAGTCATTTTTGCATCAATAAAGAAGAAAACATAGTGAAAGAAAAGAAAAGCCCATTATTGACAATGGTTATGCATTAGGAAAGGTTTTAAAAGGTGCGAGATATAGTAAGGCAGTAACTCCAAGCCTTAAGCCTTTGATCCTATACGTGCCTAGGCAAAACATAGGCGTAAAAAGGTATTTTTGATTTTTTAAAATTATTTTAATAATTCTATAGTGATAATTAAGTGAGAAAAAACACATATTTACACAATTTTGTATAAATTTCAACATACTTTTCAACAAAACTATAATTTCTAAAGTATTAATGCCTTTATCGCTAGGTCTCACGTAGTTAGCAAATAAGCAATTCATGCATATAGTTGTTAAACGTAGTCTTGCATAAAGAAATTGCATTAACAGTAATAAGAATTAGTTGTTAATTGGAGCCTCACATAAAGAAATTGCATTAAAGTAAAATGCCCTCGTCTTCCCTCAAATTTTCTAAACATATATATCATAAATTTGTAAGGTATATTTTAACGAGTGACTAAATGAAAAGGCACGCGCATTTTCCAGCCTAAGGACACCCTTGTCTTGCCTAGGCGTGCCTTTTCCAAGTCAATTTAGAATTGACCGTCTTTTTCCCCACCTGCTACTATTACGGGGCGTTTTACACATGCCTCACACGCTATGCGGCACCTTTTCCCTCCTTTTAGAACATTGACTTCAGGGAGTAATTTTCCGAAGAGTACCATACGCCTTAATCCTTCATTTTTACATTCATTTGCATTTCTGTGATCAACATTTTCTTTGGACGAACCGGACACCAACATTTTAAAAATGGACACCGTTCATCCAAAATCCATTACTCCGTGCATGCCCAACCAACCCCCCCCCCCAAAAAAAAACATTCCTTGTTAATCACTTTTTTTCAGAACTTTTTATTCAATAAAGGAATAGTAATTTAGTCTTACTTTCACATGAAACCCTAAACACCTACCTCCATCCAAGCTCTCTCTTCTTCTTCCATGAGAGCCGGTCCTGCTTCAAGGTAAAGCAAGCATCGGTCGAGGCGCCAAAAAAATATTCTTTTACAATAAGAGAAACAAGGTGTCGATACAAACTTTTAAATTAAAAATTTAAACATTTGGGAGAAAAATATAGAAAAATTTGGTCGAAACTAGAAAAAAGGGTGGAAATTTTTATTTTTACAATTTTCCTTGAGCATTAAAAAGTTTGAGGATTGACGTTGCAATTCCACCCCAAACGCCACATCCATCCCGAAATCCTTCCATCGAACTAAGCTGCATTCCAGCATCGAGACCAGCTGACAAACGGATGTTTTACTTGTGTTGGAAAACCAATCGCCATCTCCAATGGGAATGTGAATTGGAGGATGGTGTGGAGAAGCGAAATGGAGACATGTGATTATTTTAATTGAAGAGGAATGGAAAGAGGTTTAGAAAAAATAAAAAGAGGGAAAATTTGAAAAAGACTAGAAGTATAGAAATAAATTCAAAAATAACTATAAAATAATAGTGAAAGAATTCTAGGTAAGTATCTATTTCTATTCATGGCACTAGAATTCATGTAAGTGGGGTGAATGAATAAAATGTGATTTAAAAAAGAGAAAATTAGGAAAAATATATATATGGAACCACCTAACTTCTTGTATTTTTTTATTTCATGGGTGAAAATTGGTAATGGACATATACATTAAAAATGACCCAATGAAATCACTGGCCGCTTGAGGGTGGGGCGGAAGAAGTGTGGTAGGTGTTTTTTCTAGTTATTATTATTATACATTTTTTGTTTCATTCGGTATAATTTTATTCAAAAATTATTTTCTTAACAATAGTATTAAATTACAAATTTATATAGATATAATCACAATATTAATATTAAATAAATAATTTGTTAAAATCAAAATGTCTCTGTACATAAATACTAAAGGTAAATATTTTAAAAATTTATAATATTAATACAAACAAGTGCTAATTTTTAGAATTTTTTGATAAAAATTATTTAATTATGACGAATTTAATTTACTAAATTTAATGCCAAAATGGAAATATGTGGAAAGTTAAAAGTCAAAATTGTACAAATTCAAAAAATTGGGACTAATAGTTCAGGTTTGATCAGCTCAGTCTTGTAGTAATTACTGCATCAGGGTCTTTAGCCCCGTCCGATCTCCAATTTGAAATCCGGGATCGGATCTAAATTAAGTAAGGCGAGATGGAGCTCCTATAATTTTTTCAAAATTTTTGCGACACCGGTGAATGCCGTGGGACCGATCAAACTTTTTGGCCAAATTTTAGGCCGGGAGCACCGTAATTACGGCGCACCCAGGAGCAACGGATCAATTTTAACTAATAGTTATGGAGAATAGTAGATCTTGACGAATGATGCATGTTTTTAAAACGTTGAGTCTTGCTCGTAAAAAAAATGGTTGGGGACAGAAGTCGTAAGGTGTATTTGATTCACTAAAATTTTCTAGAAAAATGTCAAATCAAAGAAAATTTTTTCTTATTTTAATGTTTGATACGAAATTTTTTCATGAAAAATATTATCTATGTGCAACTTTTTTATTCCCAAAATGAGCCATTTTCTTAGAAAATCCAGTTCAAGATGGAGGTGAAAAATTTTTTTCTCTAAAATCCAAATGAATGAAAATACTTTCTAAAAAAAAATCAAACACACCCTAAGTGTAAACATTGGGAACCAAACGTATAATTTACTCCTTTTCAAAATAAGTTGCCAATCTGAAAATATTCAGAAACATGAGGTCCTTACAAGAAAATTTCACCTTCTCTATTCCACTCTCCCAGACACGAAACAGTACGAAAAACAAGTCGTTGGTCTCCTCCTCTCTTCCCTGTCCTGCGATTCTACTACAGATCCGCAATCAGGTAGAACAATTTACTCTGGATCTCAATTCATTCAATTTTTCTTCTCCTCAATTTATCCTATTCATATATTCCCTTCCACATTTTCGGTTAATTTGGAGATTTTGAACTGATATTTCGTGGAAAGAAGAAAGATAGAAGAGCATAGTCAACACTTTTAACTAGGTTGGACGCCTTTAGTTGATTGTCTTTCGTTTGTATTATTCGTGTGATTTTGTTTTGTGATACTAATTAAGGAGAATTTAATGATCGAGTTGTTCAAAATTTTGATTTTGATTCTTTAATAGAACTCGTGCGATTAGTATCAGCTGTTAGTAATTAAATTGGGGATTGGATCTCCAATGGCTAGTTGAGATCTGCTGGTCATCAACTTTTCTAAGCTAAGTTTCACTGATATTATTACCATTATTAATTTTCTTCGTAATTTTTTTTTGAATTTTTTGTTTGAAGTGTTTCGCTTTACCTATGTGGAAACTGGCAGGGTTTCGGTGTTAAGTTATATTTTTTTATGCACTTTTTGGTATTTATGATTTTAATAGGTGTTTTTTTTTGGTAGAATTAGTTTGATAGATTAGAATGGACTTGTAGTGTCTATATGAATATTAAATTGACAACTTAGAGGTTTTTAGCAACATCACTCATGGGGTTGTTCATATCAGGTAGACAAGAATGAAACAAGATGATGTTTTTCTTTTTATTTCCTTTTTAATACGTCCATCCTGTCTCTGTTTTTACTCAATCTGGTCTTCAAAAGACATGCTATACAGTCCACTATCAACATTTTGAATGTTTTGCCTGGTTATCATTCTATGTATTTTTTATGAGAATTTTGTAGAAGAACGATAAATTGTGGCTTAGAATTTGCCTTTGGAAACTCTTATAGGTTGCATGATATCTTAATGTGTGCTTTGGCTTTCTGGGTATGTACAGGCTGACTGAACACAATATCAATTCTTTAAACCTGTCAACAGTCTGGGTGAATATCTCAATTCTCAATGGTAATCAGAAATTTAATGATGGTACCCTTCTTAGGTAAAATGATGTCTTCGCAGACACTGTAGCCCTAAGCTTAGAGGGTAATTTGCAATGCAGAACAGCAGCATTGACTGAAGCATTATCATTTCCTCATGTGGTTGAAATTCTGGTTGGAATTGTCCTTCACTTTATTGCAGTATTCTGTGAAAAAAAATTACAGTTTTACTTGAGGTCGGCTTTCAAAGTTGTGCACTGCATGATTCCCTATCAATTCCTGTGCCAGAACCTAATACTTTACTCGCAAACTATATGCAGATATCATATTGCAGGACGTTTCTTGTTTTGTACTTGTATCCTATCAAGTCCTAAATGCTAGTACGTGCATGGGTATCAGTTTCTTCTGAAGGACGCTAGGTTATGCTTTTTGCCAGGTTAAAGCAGCTCCAATTGAAGTGGTTGTTGTTTAGCTGTTGAGTTTGTGATCTGTGAAAATTAGTTGCTATGGGTCATGTAAGGCTACAATCTGGTATCAGTGGAATTGAAGAGGAACGAGAAGATTGTGGGGCTACCTCTTCCAGTCAGGCCGCTTTTGCCTGTATGATTAATTCAGAAATATGTGCTGTATTGGCAGTAATGAGGCGGAATGTGAGATGGGGAGGTCGTTATGTGTCAGGAGATGATCAGTTTGAGCACTCCCTCATCCAGTCTCTGAAAGCACTCCGAAAGCAAATATTTTCGTGGCAACGTCAGTGGCATTCTGTCAATCCTGCGTTGTATCTCCAGCCATTTCTTGATGTAGTTCGGTCTGATGAAACAGGTGCACCAATTACTGGTGTTGCACTATCATCTGTTTACAAGATTTTGAGTCTTGATGTTCTGGATCTAAACACTCTGAATATTGAAGATGCTATGCACTTTGTAGTTGATGCTGTGACCAGCTGCAGATTTGAGGTAACTGATCCTGCATCTGAAGAAGTTGTACTGATGAAGATACTTCAGGTTCTTTTGGCTTGCATGAAAAGTAAACCTTCTGTTACTTTGAGCAATCAACATGTTTTGACAATTGTGAAGACATGCTTCCGAGTAGTTCATCAGGCTGGAACTAAAGGTGAATTGCTACAGCGGATAGCTCGCCACACAATGCATGAACTTGTTAGATGTATTTTTTCGCGCCTTCCGAATGTTGACAATGCAGAGCGGTCACTTGCAAAAGGGGGCTGTTCTAGTAAAAATGAGGTATGTCATCTTTATTTCTTGTTTTGTCTTTCCTTTTCTGAATGTCTGACATATCATTCTTTCGGTAACTAGCGAAGTAGAAAAACAAGGTACCCACAATCTATGGTGTTCTGTCTTTCTCTGTGGTAGTTCCAGTTCATTGGTGACTACTGAATGATGATTCTTAAGAACATGATATCATATATTGATCTAGATGAGTGTAGTCGAAAATGTTGTTGCATTCTTTGAGTAAGTTGCAGGTAATAAAATAATTTGATTTTTTGGATAAGAATATACTTGAGTTCTTCGGCACCAGAGAAAGTATACTCAGCTTTCAAGGACAGAAAAATGAAAATTGCACTAGTTTTTAAGATCTCAGATGTGTATCCATGTCCCTATTCATGTAACAGCCAGCAAGTGACAATTAACACTTCAAACAATAATAATATTGAAATGTATGATCACACCTTGCAAATTTGATATGCTTTCTACTTCCTGATTTATAGCTAGTAATTTTTTTCCTTTTTGTCTAGTGAAGGTTGCCAGATTTGATAATGATTACAGTGTCGGCAGCAAATCAGAGAATGGAAGTCGAACATCCGAACATGATGGGGTGCCACATCCTGGAGCCTACAATACTACTACTTCCAGCAGTCTAGTTAGTGAAATGATGGATGAAACCCCGATTGGGACTGATAATGGGAAGGATGCTGTTCCTAATGATTTGCATTTATTGAAAGAACCATATGGTATCCCATGCATGGTTGAGATATTTCACTTCCTCTGTTCATTGTTGAATGTTGTTGAACATGTCGGAATGGGGCCCAGAGCTAACACTATGTCATTTGATGAAGATGTGCCACTTTTTGCTTTAGGTTTGATCAATTCAGCTATTCAATTGGGTGGCCCTGCAATTCGCTACCACCCTAGATTTCTGAGTTTGGTACAAGATGAACTATTCCACAATTTGATGCAATTTGGTCTTTCGATGAGTCCCCTGATCCTTTCGATGGTCTGTAGCATTGTTCTCAATCTATATCAGCATTTGAGAACCGAACTGAAGCTTCAGCTTGAAGCTTTCTTTTCTTGTGTGATATTGAGGCTTGCACAAAGTCGCTATGGTGCCTCATACCAGCAGCAGGAGGTTGCCATGGAAGCTATTGTTGATTTTTGTAGGCAGAAAACCTTCATGGCTGAGATGTTTGCGAATTTAGATTGTGAGATTACCTGCAGTAACGTGTTCGAAGATCTTGCCAATTTATTGTCTAAGAGTGCATTTCCAGTAAACTCTCCTTTATCTTCTATGCATATTCTTGCTTTGGATGGTCTGATTGCTATTATTCAAGGAATGGGTGAGAGGATAAGAAATGGATCAGTTAATTTGGATCTGGTAAATCTTGACGAGTATGCTCCATTCTGGATGGTAAAATGTGAGAACTATGGCGATGCTGATTGCTGGGTTCCTTTTGTTCGCAAAAGGAAGTACATCAAGAGAAGGTTGATGACAGGTGCTGATCACTTTAATCGAGACCCTAAAAAGGGGCTTGAATTTCTTCAGGGAATGCATTTGTTGCCGGAGAAGCTTGATCCACAAAGTGTGGCCTGCTTTTTTAGGTATACTGCTGGATTAGATAAAAATCTTATTGGAGATTTTCTTGGAAATCACGATGAATTTTGCATCCAGGTTCTACATGAATTTGCTCAAACGCGTTTGATTTCAAAGATATGAACTTGGATATTGCATTGCGGCTCTTTTGGAGACTTTTCGATTGCCTGGAGAATCTCAAAAGATACAAAGAGTGCTTGAGGCTTTTGCAGAGAGATATTATGAGCAATCACAGCATATTTTAGCTAATAAAGATGTCGCTTTTGTGTTGTCCTATTCGCTAATACTGCTCAACACCGATCAGCATAATGTACAGGTGAAGAAAAAGATGACTGAGGAGGATTTCATCCGCAATAATAGGAAGATAAATGGAGGCGAAGATCTTCCTCGTGAGTTCCTGTCGGAGCTATATCACTCCATCTGCAAGAACGAGATCCGCACAATGCCTGAACAAGGGGCTGGTTATGCTGAGATGACTCCTAGCCGTTGGATTGATTTGATGCACAAATCAAAGAAGACTTCCCCATACATTGTCGCTGATTCCCATCCCTACCTTGACCATGACATGTTTGCTATAGTGTCGGGTCCCACAATTGCTGCTCTCTCTGTGGTATTTGACCATGCAGAACATGAGGATGCTTACCAAACATGTATAGATGGGTTCTTGGCAGTCGCAAAAATTTCAGCTTGTCATCATCTCGAAGATGTTTTGGATGATTTGGTAGTGTCTGTGTGTAGGTTCACTACACTGTTAAATCCTTCATCTATTGAGGTACCTGATCTTGCCTTTGGTGATGATGCAAAAGCGAGGATGGCTACTGTTGCTGTGTTCGCTATCGCAAACACATACGGTGATTTCATTCGTACTGGCTGGAGAAATATTTTGGATTGCATAATAAGCTTACACAAGCTTGGCCTTCTTCCTGCTCGTGTCGCAAGTGATGCAGCTGATGACTCAGAGACATCTTCCGAACCTGGACAGGTGAAGATTGTTATGAATTCATTATCCTCTGCTCACACACAATCCATTGTCAATCCTAAGAGATCTTCTGGTCTGATTGGCCGATTCAGCCAGCTCCTATATCTAGAAACAGAAGAGCCAGGTTCTCAATCCACCGAGGAACAACTTGCTGCTCATCAACAAACACTTGAAACAATTCAGAATTGTCAAATTGATAATATCTTCACAGAAAGCAAGTTTCTTTTGGCTGATTCTCTATTACAGCTTGCACAGGCTCTCATATCAGCTGCTGGGAAGCCTCAGAAGGGTTATACTTCTCCTGAGGATGAAGACACAGCAGTTTTCTGCTTGAATTGCTAATTGCGATCACGCTGAATAACCGAGATCGGATTGGACTTCTATGGCAGGGCGTTTATGAGCACATCTCAAGTATCGTTCAATCAACCGTAATGGCATGTCCTCTAGTTGAGAAGGCTGTTTTTGGACTTCTTCGTATATGTCAGCGTCTACTTCCCTATAAAGAGAACTTGGCCGATTTAACTTTTAAGGTCACTGCAACTGGTTCTCAAGCTTGATGCTCGGGTTGCTGACCAATATTGTGAGCAAATCACTCAAGAGGTAAGTCGTCTGGTGAAAGCAAATGCAACTCACATACGCTTCGCAAATGGGTTGGCGAACTATAGCTTCTTTACTTTCTATCACCGCTAGACACCCCGATGCTTCTGAACCTGGATTTGATGCCTTATCATTCATCATGTCTGATGGAGCTCACTTGTCACCAGCTAATTTCATTCTCTGCATAGATGCAGCAAGGCAATTTGCAGAGTCTCGTCTGGCACAGACCGATCGATCAATCCAGCCATCGATCTCATGGCAGGCTCTGTTACCTGTTTACAACAGTGGGCTAAAGATGCTAGGGACGCTATGGATGAGGTTGAGGCTGCAAAATTGTCCCAAGATATTGGAGAGATGTGGCTTAGGCTCGTCCAGGGGTTGAGAAAAGTTTGTTTAGACCAAAGAGAAGAAGTTAGAAATCACGCTCTAGTATCACTACAGCTGTGCTTAATAGGAGTCGACGAGATTCACCTCCCGCAAGACTTGTGGTCACAGTGTTTTGAAATGGTCGTATTCACACTGCTCGATGATTTGGCTGAAATTGCACTCTCTCAAACCCAAAAGGAGTATCGAAACATAGAAGCCACACTCGTCCTCGCCTTGAAACTGCTTACTAAAGTTTTCTTACATTCACTTAATGAAGTATCTCAGCTGCCCAGCTTCTGCAAACTTTGGCTCGACGTCATTGGTCAGATGGAAAAATATATGAAGACCAAGTTTAAACGAAGCGAGAAGCTTCAGGAATTAGTTCCCGAGCTTCTCAAGAACACCTTGCTTGTAATGAAGACAAAGGGGGTTCTTGTAGGTGGAGAGAGCATTTGGGAAGAGACATGGTTACATGTGAATAAAATGTGTCCATCTTTACAATCTGAGGTGTTTCCTCCGGGTTCTGAGACTGTACAGTCTAATTGATGCAATTTTTGGGGCTTGCACGGATGAAAATTACAGTTTTGGTTATTTTAGAATAAAAACTGTTAGGATTCTTTACTTTAGAATATACTGGCATATTTTTACGTATGAGCAAAACTCTGGTTTTCTTTATTAGTGATGCCCTACTCTTCTGGATGTGTTATTTATTTATTTATTTATTTGAATCACCTGGATGTGTTAATTTTGATCCTATGTAGAGAGGGTCTTGTCAGTGATTTTGGGGTTTCTACTTCAGTTTCGTGACAGAAAATTAAGGACAGCATTATTCTTTCTTTTCATTTGCTGTTTTGGTTGGCTCGATAGAATCCGCATAATCTTTTACTGAATGTTGCTGTACCTCAATGCTAATTCACAGAGCATGATCCGTAAGTATATATATTGTTATTGTGAAGAATTCAACTTAACATGATCACGATTTGGGTTGCATTGCATCCTGATTTGGTGCATTCTTTTGAGATTTTGTGAAAGTTTCTTGTTTAGTTCAATTCTTTTAGTATTGTTTAAAGGTATATTATAATGTTAGAGTTAAGTAGCTATGCACAAAAACGCCCTTTCGCTCCCCCGGGCAAGGGGGCTGTGCACACGCCCGACGTGGCCGCCACGTTTGGCGCGTGCCAAACCATGATGTTATCTTGGTTTTGGCGCCCACGTCAGTCCGACATGGCCGTCACGTCAGGCATGTGCACGGCTCCGTTGCCCACTAAGGAAAAGCCCACAAAGATATTGGTTGATTCTCGATATTGCTTGTCATGATTGTGGAATTTATCTTTATCATGTATTTTCATTTTGCAGTATGGCATAATATGAACCTCCTGATATTTCATCAACCATGATGGACATTTCAGGTATTCTAATACTTGTCTCTATGTTCTTTTATTATTAATCTTTTTCTTTTGTGGTCACAACAGTTTATTGGTTATGCTTAAAGAGAAATCCTTGGGGATGCAACTCAAAGTCATACTAATTTACTGTCACCGTTGAATTTGCATTTACAATATAATGTAATGTAACTTTTAAAGCATTTAGATGCTTTAGTCACTTGCTGAAGGAGTGCTTATTGGTAAATCTTTTGGTGATGAATATTTGTTGACGGAAGTTCGCAACTTTTGCAGCTTATCCCTACGTTACAGCTTAAACAAATTTGATTATATTGTAAACTATAAAACTTAAATGCTCTCTTCAGTACGCATGGCAAAGGAGTCAGCAAATATGTTTCTCAAAATTTTCGCTCTTTTTTTTTTGTCCCCATATTTAAAATTAAAATTGTGTTAAAATGTGATATGTAATAAATAATGAACATGCATGTTGATTTTGTGATTCTAATAATCATACTTCTCAGTAAACTCTTTGAGGTAATCGGAAGACAAATATCACATAAAATCAGGTACCTAAACAACGTATGTTACAAGGCCCATAAGTTATTTACAGAATTCAAGTGCATGTAGTCATGTACTCATGCAATTTTTAGCAATAAGCAAGTCAATGCCTTTTGCAATATAGTATAAGAGAAAGCAATCAAGCATTTAAATATTCTGTGTTTCCCTTCCACAATAATAATAATAATAATAATAATAATAATAATAATAATAATAATAATAATAATAATAATAATAATGAATTTTCACTGCTCTTGGTAGATTGTCAACCTCTCTCTCTCTCTCTCTCTCTCTCAACTAAGATAAGAGCTCCCCTGTCAAAATTCATTATAAAAAAATATTTTTTCCATCATTATTTCCAACTATTTATTTAATTGATTTGATATTTTATTTTTCAATCCCACATTCAAAAGCTATATTTATAAAAATCTGTATGTATCTATTTACTATTAAAACTTTAAAATGAATCCTTTGATCGAATTCCAACATAAATCACCGGTTTGAATATTGGGCGAGTATTCCGTTGCTCACAGTGGGTATCATTACGATAACCACAATGGGTTGGATCAATGACACGTGCCCCCTAATAATGAGGTGTCCCACAATTTCCCCACACGTATCACTGATCCAAGCCCACTATAGGCAACGAAATGGGACTGCTGAATATTGATTAATACTAATTTTTCACAAATATTTTTGCTAATTTCTTGTTTGATTCTTCTTTATTCTCTTACTACTGAAATTTTGAGTTGGTTATTAATTTCATATCAAAGCCTGACCTTTTTCTTTTAGAACCTGTCACCCAGGCCCAGTTCCGAGATATTAGGACTTTAAGCTATATAAATAAATATATATATATATATATATATATATATATATATATGGGGTTGTAGTTTTATTTTTCCTTTACCTATATTTATTCCTAAGAAATCTATGTATTTTTTAAAGAGGTGCATTTTCTTTTTACTTATTATAAGTCCATGATTAATGAATTTTGAAAATACTATTTGTAAATGTTCTTTATTGTCTTTTCTATTTTTGCTAAAAACTAATATATCATTTATATATACTATTACAAAATTGCTATACTTATTAAAAATTGACTCCATTTTTCTTTGAAAGATACTAGGTGCATTTTTTAAACCAAAGGGCCTTACTAACAATTCAAAATGTCCTTCATTACAAGTGAAAGCAGTCAGGGAATACTTGTCTTTATGCATTTTAATTTGCCAAAATCCGCTTTTTAAATCAAACTTGCTAAAAATCTTACAATTTGGTATCTTGTTTATGAGTACATTTTTATCATGAATGTTGTAGGAATCATGTATTGTGTTATCATTTAGTCTTTTGTAATTTATTACCATTCTGCTTTTACCTCTTACTTCTTCTGCATGATTTCTTACTATAAATGCTACGGAATATATATATATATATAGATTTGACTTTAAGCAATACTTGATATTAGAAGTTTAGACAAAACTCGATGTTGATAATTTTTGCATATGAATTTGCGAAGTTTTGACTTTGGAGCCATTTCTTATTACAAAAAAAAAGTTGAAATCTAAGGTCCTAAGCAGCTGCTTAAGAACATATTCTCATAATTTATTAATTCATATTTTTTAAAATTTAAATTTAATCAAACAAATCATATTCATACATCTCGTATGGTCTTTTAATATTATTAAATCTCCACCATCAAACTCCACTTATTCTCTCTCTTCCCATTCATAAAAATATATTAGAATTTGTATGCAAACACCTGGCAATGTTCTCACCAAATAAATTAATAATGATGTCATTGATTTTTATTTTTATTTTTATAAAATGATGTCGTTGATTTGACAGTTCATTAACAATAATTAATTTTAAATGCACTCTCTTAAATATAAAATTTAAAATAACAAATCAATTATCATTCTTCACTCGTACAAATACTCCCCCCATCCGAAATATATAGTTCACTTTGCATTTTCACGAATATGAAGAATTTTATTTGAAGCATACACTTTATTATCCGTGCTCCTGATTTACCCATATTTAATGGGAAAAAAAGAAAAGAAAATCAATAATTGCAATTAAGTATTGAATATGGGTATATTAGCACAATAATGTAAATTAGACCTCTTAATATGAAAAGAAGATTATATATTTGGGGCGCCCCAAAAAGGAAACGTTGACTATATATTTGGAACGAATGGAGCAGTATTTTTTTTTTGTTTTGAGGGGCACTAGTACAAATAGTATTACTTCTTCTTCTTAATTAATTAATTATTATTAATTATTATCATCATCATCATCATCATCATCATCATCATCATCATCATCATCACCGACTGGAGGGAGTCCATACTAACTTAAAAAAAAAAGAGTGATATACATCTTAAACTCAATCATTTTGTCTTCAACCTCTATCGCTTCTCTCCTTCCCTGCCGTCTTCAACATCCGCCCACAGTCCCTTCAATCACCCACCATAGATCTACCCTTCAGTTCTTCCTTCACTCTCGCCTCTTCAATCCGTCTTTGTCTATTGCCTTCAATCATCACTGTTGGAGCATCATGGGCATCAAATCTACAAACAGCTGCTAGAGAAATTGGACCCACTGTTAGATCCACCACGAAGAAGCAGTGGTATACTAGTAGTTGTTGTTGTTGTTGTTATCATTATTATTATCCTGGCCAGAGATTGATTTTCTCCCTCACTTACGGAAAAAATGAAATATCCGCCTCGCGTCTGTCATTCCGTCTTTAACCTCCTTCTCCTCCTCAACATCGCTCTCCTCTCCTCTTCTCTTCTAAACCAAACCGGCTTTCTTCAACATCGCCGCCTCCTTCTCCACCCGCCGTCGCTGGCTATTCTCATCCTCCACCTACCAACGGTCGGATCCACCACAAGATACTATGGTGTACTAGTTGTTATTATTATTATTATTTGTTTTTTGTCTTTTGAGAAAAATTGTAGTACTTGACAGTTGCACAAAAATAGGTGCTCTCACTGACGTCAATAAATACTTACCAGTTTCCACTTTCGGAAGTAAAATTTCTAAAATCACTGGCCAATCCGATAATATTCATAAAGGTCCGACTATCTGCATTCTCATCTTCTACTTTTACGCCTCTCCACTTAAAATTTTAAACTTTATACTAAAATTACCAACTTACCCTTTTTTCCCCCTCTGCACGCCCTCCACCGAAAACAACAACAAAAGGGAGGGGGGAAGAAAATGGAAGGGAAAACAGCCATTAATGGTTGTTGAAGGTAGGAATGACAATAGGTCGGGTATGGGACGGGTCGGCCGAGACCCGCCCCTGGACCCCCGAGCTATAGAGTGCTTCGAATCCGCCCCTGAACCCATAAGTTCTAGGGGCGGATCGAGGGGTAGGACGGATCAATCTTTAGACCCACGAGTTGATGCACAAAATTATTTTTTATTGTTTTTACCTTAGATTTTTCTCATAGAAATTATGAATAGAGTATGTGTCAAACACTTAATCGTGTGTGTAATTTAAAGAGTTCAAAAATATTTATCTTTACAAATATCGGAATATTTTTAGTTATATTGACTTTTCATATTAATTTAGAAAATATAAATATATTTGTGGGTAATATGGCCGGTTTGGGGGGTACATGCTGACCCGGACCCGCCCTAGTATATTTACGGGTTGTAATGTCCGTCCTAGATTCGTCTTATCATCCATTTAGTAGGAGCGGATCCGCCCCATTAGGCGCAGGTACTCGGATTCCGGGTTTGATGGGTAAAATTATCATCCCCAGTTGAAGGCTTCGAAATGACAACCAAAGGGATGAAGAGTAGAAAAAATTTTGGGGGTGTTTTTACCATTATGAGTCGAAACACCCAAAGGTGTTTCGACTAGCAGGGGCCGAAACCCTTTTTTTTTTATTTTTGAAATTGTAGCGACCAAGTTATGGACGAAGAAGATGAAGCTGTGGACGACCAACAATGGTGGAAAACCACGAACCACCATTTTCGTCCAACACTCAAATTTTCTGAACACTTGATTTTTATTTTTATTTTTTTGTTGTAATGATTTGGCCAAAAAAAAAAAAAAACAGAGAGAAGAAGAAGAAAGAGAAGCTTACTACTAACAATGGTGGCCAAACCACTATTAATGTGGTTTCAAGATGAAGAAGAAGAAAGAAAAAAAAAAAGAAGAAGACGATGGGGTGTGTGAAGAGGTTTTTTTTTTCCTTTGTGGCCACGACTAAATGCACTTACCAAACTTACTTAATACACCCATTTTTTTCCAATTTTCAATTATACCCTCATCGTATAAAAAAAAAAAATTGTCTGCGTATATGGGAGCGAACACCCTTAGGCTATTCCCTCCGAGTGGAGTGAACAGTCAAAAAATAAAATAATAATAATAATAATAAAGAAAGATAGGAAAAATAACAGATAAAAAATTTATGTTATTTTTTTTCAAATTTTTTACAACCACTTAAAGTTTTTTTTTAATAATTGTATTCAATACTAACAGGATAAAATCAATTACTGTATCATCAACCAAATTTCAAAATTTATCTTTAAAGTGATTACAAAAAACTTAAAGAAATTCTAAAACTACTCGTCAAAGTGGTTGTAAAAAATTTAAATATTTTAATAATTGTGTTCGACAATAAAGTTAATTACTATATCATAAAAAAATTTTGAAATTTATTGTAACGACCCGCCTTTTCTTACCCACATGAAATGCATTTCATTTATACATTCAAAAGCGGAAGCATTTATATACATGTCAAAAACGTATATTGTTCGTTCACCTAAACTATTACATAAACAAAACAAAACGCGGCCGCAAGATGTTTAGGTTTCCCCCTTCTTCCTCACATCCCACATCACGCTCGGGAGGATTCTCCACCACCGCCTACACATAAAACATCAATGTACAACATAATGAGCCACGAGGACTCAATAGGCAATAGATGCAAATGCTAATGCATGCCATGTTCATGCTTTTGGCCCCGGTTGTGGATCATATGCTTACAAGGCACCGTAGCATCATCATATCATTGGCCGTCCCGCAAAGGTTCTTTTACGCTTTGCGGCGCCGTCGTAATGGCCATCCCCCAAAGGTTTTTTTACGCTTTGGGGCGCCGTGAGCCGTCGTCTAAAGGTTCTTTTACGCTTTAGACCGCCCGTAACATCATACATATTGTAAGCACACAATCTACAACCCACATATGCATGATCATACTTTCATGTCATACATACTTCATCCTCTTACCATTTAACCTCATATGCTCTGCATCATATCATAGCTCATCTTGCATCTATCATTATAACATAACATAACACACATAACACCATCTAACATACTCTAACATAACATAGCATAGTAAACCCTACCATAACATAACCTATCTCTTCACATAACATAGCATGCCATAACTTCCTTCACATAGCCTCATATCATAACATTATCTAACATATAGCATGTATGATAACACATATATTTACTCATCTACTACCTACCTCAAAAGAAAAGAAAGCAAGCTAATGAATTGGTTGGATACTTCCTCTTCTCCATTTCCTTTCTTCTTCCCTTCCTCTTGTTGAATCTAAGATGGCAATTAGAAGTGATTAAATGATCCACAAGCCAAAACTCATATAAAATCCTTAGAATCACCTTTGAGAGTGTTCTCTAGAGTTTTGGGGAGGTTGGGGTCAAAAATGAGGGTAAATGGCCAAGCAAACGTGTATAAATCCTATCCAGAGTTTACATGACTTACATTTACGGTAGTAAATTTCCATGTTCTACCAGTAACTCCCAAATTCTACCGTAACCCATAACCTTCGGCCAGTAACCCATACGATCTGGCCAGTACCCCAAATGTTATACGCCCGTAATGAAGCCTCTGTAAATCCATACATCTCATCCTTCAAACATTACGGCCGTAAGAATACTTATTACGACCGTAAACCCATCATTACGGCCGTATCCTCAAGTTGTACGGCCATAATAAACTCTCTATAAATTTGGCACCCTTCATCACTTACGGCCGTAACAATATTATTTACGGCCATAACCCTATAATTACGGCCGTAAACCATAAACTTACGACCGTAACTATCCAAACTGCAGAATTTTCCTCTTTTCGTTTCCTTTCTCGTCCGGGATGCCGTTTCGGATTCCGGGGGTACCTCCTATACGTCAACTCATATCGTGAACATATCATCTACCCATATAAACATTATCATAACCTCTCCTATCTCTCGGGACGAATTTGGGCGGGGCGTTACATTTATCATCAAAGTGGTTGCAAAAAACTTAAAATTTCAAAATTAATATTAAAGTGGTTGCAAAAATTTTGAACAAAAATGATAGCAAAAATTATATTCACGAATGAAAAATCATATAAAAATTGCTTATTTTTTCTTTAATTTTTTTAATCTTGTTCGCTGCATTTACAGTGAACAAGCTTTGAAAAAAAAAAGTACAGGAGGGGGTGTATTTGTCTTTTTGCTTTTTTCTTTTAAAAAGAAAGTGGGTGAACTTAGTATTTTGATGGGTGCATTTAGCTATAACCTTTGACAAAACTACCAGATATGTATTTTTTATTTGGCCGGAATACTACTTGAGTATTTAAAATGTCTCCGGCGATACTTAGGTCCATGTTGTAATTTATTTACTCATATTGGCCCATAAAACTCGCCGGCGGTGAAGGATGGAATAAAATATTAATTTCTTGAATTTTTATTCTTTTTTACCATTTTTTGCATTATTATTATTATTATTATTATTATTATTATTATTATTATTATTATTATTGGAGCAAATAATCCCAAAAAATGTGTCCACTGTGCTTTTAGTCCAAAAAAAAAATTGTTCAAATGGTCCAAAAAACTTTGGTGTGCGTTTAGTCCATTTGGACGAAATTTATTCAACATCGTGATATTTATTCCCATTAATATTGCAACTGTTCAAAGATTTTTTTAAGATTAAAGATGCGCATATTTTTATTTTAACCGATAATTAATAATAAATATGAGGGAAATTGGTACAAATAACTAAAAAAAGTGTGCCAATGCATTTTTAGTGTGTCCAATACATTTTTAGTCAAAATTAAAAATATACAAAACACCAAGAATTAATCAAATTAAATCAAAAAATAAAATAAAATAATAAAAAATTATAAAAACCCGTCGCCATCCACCCCCACCTCGCATCCCACATGCCGACGCACCCTATCCCACCCTCACCTACCCCACCGCCGCCTTGGCCCACCCTACCCCTGCCCCAAAAAACCACCACCAGCTTGGTGGTGGTTTTTGGGGTCGGGATGGGATTGGTCCCCATGCTGACCAGTGACCATGACCCCCCCATCTTCCCCTCCAAACACAAAAAAAGCCACTGGGTTGGTGGTGGATTTTTTTGGTGTGGGACAACTGGGGTATGGTAGGCGTAGGGGTAGGGATAGGTGGGATATCGGTAGGTGGCATGGGTGTGTGGTGGTGGTGGCAGAGGGTTTTTTTATTTTTGATTATTTTATTTTATTTTATTTTATTTAATCTGATTAATTCTTTATATTGGGTATATTTTTAACTCCTGACTAAAAGTGCATTAGACGTGACTTTTTTGACTATTTGCGTCGATTTAATTTTATGTTTATTATTAATTATCGATTAAAATCAAAATATACGTGTCCTTAATGCTAAAGAAATTTTTGAAAAATTATAACATTAATACGAATAAATCTACGATGTTGGATGAATTCCATCCAAATTGACTAAATCTGCACCAAAGTTTTTTTGGATAATTTGAACAGCCTTTCTTTTTAAAATTTTGGATTAAAAGTACGATGGACACATTTTTTGAGGATTATTTGTGCCAATAATAATAATAAGAAAATACAAAAAAAAGATAAAAAAGATAAAAAATTTAGGAAATTAATATTTTACTCCATCTCTCACCGCCGGTGAGTTTTATCGGCCAATATGTGCAAATAAATTATAAAATGGACATAAATATCGCCCAAAATATTTTTTACGCTCAAGTGATATTTCGGAGAAATAAGAAATACCTATCTAATAATTTTGCCCATGCCCTTTTTTTAGTTGAGGGCAGGGCAGAGTAATTGGGATGAGGTCACATTGGTGAAGGGGGTATTTTGAGTCAAGGGGGTGCGGAGGTAATTTTGGGGGTGTCTTTGGCTGCACCCTATTCATAAACCTGAGGTCCTTACCAGAAAATTTCGCTCCTCTTCTCTTCTCCATTTCTCTGCTAATCACGAAACAGCAGAAAAGCAACTCATTACACTCATTAGTATCTTCCTCCCGTTTTCTCGGCAGGTATCCCCTACAGATCCGCAACCGGGTGGAGCCATTTCCTCTCGATCTTCATTCATTCGATTTGGTCGTCACATTTTCCTATTCATTTCTCCCCTTTCCACATTTCCTGTTAGTCTAGAGATATTTAACTGATATTTCGCTGAAAGAAAGATGAACATAGTCAACAACTGTAACTAGGTTAGACTCTTTTAGTTGATTGTTTTACATCTATAGTGCCCCTGCGATTTTCTTTTCTGATATTAGTTAAGGAGAATTTAGATAATAGAGCTGCTCCAATAATTTGTTTTGATTCTTGACTAGGTCGTGCAAAATAGTATAATTTATTAGTGATCAAGCATTGGGGATTAGATCGCCAATGGTTAGCATAGATCTGCTGATCATCAACTTCTCTAAGCTAAGTTTCACTAGTATTGTGATTATTATTGTTGTTTTTATTATTACTTTTTGATAGTGTTTCACTACTATGTGGATAATGACAGCAGAGTTTAAGTTTTAAGTTGAATTGTTTTATTTTTTTCATGTAACTTTTTGTGATATGATTTAAACTTAACTTTTGGTTCATTATAGAATTAGCGAGAGAGATTTGTAGAATGGGCTTGTAGTGTTTAAATCTTAAAGTGACAACTTAGAGGTGTTTAGTTCCAGTAATGATGGGGTAGTGCAAATCAGGTATGGTAGAATGAGCCAAGCAGACGTTTTCTTTCATTTTCCTTCGTAATATTCCTATGCTGTCTCTCTTGTTGCTCAATCTGGTCTTCAGAAGACATGCTATTCGGTCCACTGTCAACTTTTGGCATGTTTTGCATGGTTGTTGGTCTGTTTATCTTGTATGTGAATCTTATAGAAGGACCATGAATTTGTTACTCAGAATCTGTATTTGGAAACTCCTATAGGTTGCATGATATCTAAATGTGTTCTTTGGCTTTTCTGGCTATGCACAGGCTGATTGCACACGATAGTATTGTTTCAACCTGTCTAGAGTTTTGAGCTAATATGTCTGTTCACAATTGTAGTCAGAAATTTAATGATAGTGCCATGCTTTGATAAAATAATGTCCTGGGCTCCTGGCATAAATTGTGGCTCTAAGATTAATGGGTAATTGTTGCAATGGAGCATCAATTGAAGCTTTATCATTTAGTGCTGTGGCAGAAATTTTTGTTGTAACTGTCCTCAGTGTTACTGCAGTGATTTACTCACGAATTTAGCAGTTTCACTTGAAGTCCTCTTTCAAAGTTCTCTGTACTGAATGATTCACTATCAGTTGCTTGCATAGAACCTTATACACTTCCAAACTATATGCAATTTGTATGCAGACATCGTATTGGGAAATTTTTGTTTCCTACTTTTATCATATCCAGTCCTAAATCGTAATACATGTATCCATATCAGTTTCGTTTGCAGGACGCTAGAGCATGTCTTTGTCAAGTTCTGGCAGCTACCTTTGAACTGGTTGTTGATTACCTGTTGAGATTGTGATCTGCAAAATTAGTTTAAAATGGGGCGTTTGAGGCTACAATCTAGTATCAATGCAATCGAAGAGGAACCAGAAGATTGTGGGGATACCACTTCCAGTGAGGCTGCTTTTGCTTGTATGATTAATTCAGAGATAGGCGCTGTTTTGGCAGTAATGAGGCGGAATGTGAGATGGGGAGGTCGCTATGTATCAGGAGATGATCAATATGAACACTCCCTCATCCAGTCCCTGAAAGCACTGCGAAAGCAAATATTTTCGTGGCAGCATCAGTGGCAATCTGTCAATCCTGCTTTGTATCTCCAGCCATTTCTGGATGTAATTCGGTCTGTCGAAACAGGTGCACCCATTACTGGTGTTGCACTATCATCTGTTTACAAGATTTTGAGCCTTGATATTCTGGACCTAAACACTGTGAATGTTGAAGATGCTATGCACCTGGTAGTTGATGCTGTGACCAGCTGCAGATTTGAGGTAACTGATCCTGCATCTGAAGAAGTTGTACTGATGAAGATACTTCAAGTTCTTTTGGCTTGCATGAAAAGTAAAGCTTCCGTTACATTGAGTAATCAGCATGTTTGCACTATTGTGAATACATGCTTCGAGTAGTTCATCAAGCTGGAACTAAAGGTGAGTTGTTGCAGCGGATAGCTCGCCACACAATGCATGAACTTGTTTGTTGTATTTTTCGCACCTTCCAAATGTTGACAATACAGAGCGGTCGCTTGTGAAGGGAGGCAATTCTAGTAAAAATGAGGTGTGTATCTTCTTTATTTCTTATTTTTCTCTCTTCTTTTGGGAATGTCCTATGCATCAGACTTTTGGTAACTGGCAAAGGAGAAACATCAGGTACGAATCTATTGGATTCTCTTCCTGTTTGCGTGACCAAAAAAAAAAAGTAGTTCCAGCTCATTGGTGACTTCTGATGACCCTTAGGAACTTAGGGCTTTAGCCTGCCTACCATAGCTCCTTTTCACTTGTTTCTAACTAAATAACTTCTACTACTCAATCAATGTCAAACTTTAGTATTAACGACACATCTAAAATCATACTCATGATTATCCACACATTTCAGCGATTCCCATCACTATTCAACTAAAAGTTAGTTTCTAACAACATAGAAGTTTAACGGACCACGTGCTCTATGTTATGCATATTTTCAACTACACACTCCATAAAAGCATAATCTGTTTCTTGTGCCTCTCTATTTTGTTTTTTTTTCTCTTATAACGTTTCCATATTTTTAACCAAACATTCTTCAAAACAATTACTTTTAAAAAAACATTGTCAAACCTCATCTTTCTATTGTATATTGACACAGAATCACAGACCATGAGTGTGTTTACATGTAAACACTGGGTCATGCGTGAATAAGTTGCAAGTGATAAAATGATTAGCCTTTCCGATTCGGATATAGTTGAGTAAGCATGGGAGAAAGTATAATCTATGTTGAACAGACAATAAAGATGGTGTGTCTATGTACAACTGTCTGTCATGTGTTGTGTTGTGTTGTGGCATGTCGTACACTGACTTTTGTTTCTTTGGCAACAGTAATGTATTGGTTTAGCGTAAGATATTATAACAAAACAAATCGCACTATTATTTAAAAAGATTTTAATCAGAAAAGTAAATAATATGTGGAAACTGAAATTATACAATATAATCGAAGAATTTTGAGAAATTTAATCAATATGTTGATTCTTTTCTTGAAAAAGTGTGTCGGTGTGTCGTATACTTGTTGTGTTGGACACTTGTCCATATCGGTGAAACATACGGTACAATTAGCTTTGAAGAAAAAAAAAACTCAAATTTGTTAGATCTGAGATGTTATCCATGTTCCTATGCATAGAATGGCCCAGCAACTAAGTGATTACCATTCACTTCGTGGAACATTATTATCCAAATGTATGATCACGCCTTGGAAATTTGATATGCTTTCTACTTCCTGATTTATATATGGCTAGTAATCTTCTGCCTTTCTGTCTAGTGAAGGTTGCCAGATTTGATACTGATTACAGTTTCAGCAGCAAATCAGAGAATGGAAGTCGAACATCTGAATATGATGTGCTGCCCCTTCTGGAACCTATAATTCTACTACTTCCAGCAGTCTAGTTAGTGGAATGATGGATGAAACTCCGATTGGGACTGATAATGGGAAGGATGCTGTTCCTTATGATTTGCATTTATTGACAGAACCATATGGCATTCCATGCATGGTTGAGATATTTCACTTCCTCTGTTCGTTGTTGAATGTTGTTGAACACGTAGGGAATGGAGTGCCAGAGCTAACACTATGTCATTTGACGAAGATGTGCCGCTCTTTGCCCTAGGTTTGATCAATTCAGCTATTCAATTGGGTGGCGCTGCCATTCGCAACCACCCTAGACTGCTCAGTTTGGTACAAGATGAACTATTCCAATTTGATGCAATTTGGCCTTTCAATGAGTCCACTGATCCTTTCGATGGTGTGTAGCATTGTTCTCAATCTATATCAGCATTTGAGAACCGAACTGAAGCTTCAACTTGAAGCTTTTTCTCCTGTGTGATATTGAGGCTTGCACAAAGTCGCTATGGTGCTTCATACCAGCAGCAGGAGGTTGCCATGGAAGCTCTTGTTGATTTCTGCAGACAGAAAACCTTCATGGCTGAGATGTATGCAAATTTAGATTGTGATATAACCTGCAGTAACGTGTTTGAAGATCTTGCAAATTTGTTTATCCAAGAGTGCATTTCCAGTAAACTGCCCTCTGTCTTCTATGCACATTCTTGCTTTGGATGGTCTGATAGCTGTCATTCAAGGAATGGCTGAGAGAATAGGCAATGGATCAGTTAATTCAGAATTGCGTCCAGTAAATCTTGAGGAGTATACTCCATTCTGGATGGTAAAATGTGAGAACTATGGTGATCCTGATCACTGGGTTCCTTTTGTTGGCAAAAGGAAGTACATAAAACGAAGGCTGATGATAGGTGCAGATCACTTCAATCGAGACCCTAAAAAGGGGCTTGAATTTCTTCAAGGAACGCATTTGTTACCTGAGAAGCTTGATCCACAAAGTGTGGCCTGCTTTTTCCGGTATACTGCTGGATTAGATAAAAATCTTGTCGGCGATTTTCTTGGAAATCATGATGAGTTCTGCGTCCAGGTTCTACATGAATTTGCTGGAACATTTGATTTCCAAGATATGAACCTTGATACTGCATTGCGGCTCTTTTGGAGACTTTCCGACTGCCAGGAGAATCGCAAAAAGATACAAAGAGTGCTTGAGGCTTTTGCAGAGAGATACTACGAGCAATCACAACAGATTTTAGCTAATAAAGATGTTGCCTTTGTGTTGTCCTATTAAGCTAATAATGCTGAACACCGATCAGCATAACGCTGGTTAAGAAAAAGATGACCGAGGAGGATTTCATCCACAATAATAGGAAGATAAGCGGAGGTAATGATCTTCCTCGTGAGTACCTCTCAGAGCTATACTACTCAATCTGCAAGAATGAGATCCGCACAATGCCTGAACAAGGTGCCGGTTTTGCTGAGATGACTCCTAGCCGATGGATTGATTTGATGCACAAATCGAAGAAGACTTCCCCATACATTGTCGCTGATTCCCGAGCCTACCTTGACCACGATATGTTTGCTATAATGTCTGGTCCGACAATTGCTGCTATTTCAGTGGTATTTGACTATGCAGAACATGAGGATGTTTATCAAACATGTATAGATGGGTTCTTGGCAGTTGCAAAGATTTCAGCATGCCATCATCTTGAAGATGTTTTGGATGATTTGGTAGTGTCTCTCTGTAAGTTCACTACACTGTTGAATCCATCGTCTGTTGAGGAACCTGTTCTAGCCTTTGGTGACGATGCAAAAGCTAGGATGGCTACTGTCACTGTGTTCACTATAAGCCCCCAGCAGATATGGGGATTTTATTCGTACAGGCTGGAGAAATATTTTGGATTGTATCTTAAGATTACACAAGCTTGGCCTTCTTCCTGCTCGTGTGGCCAGTGATGCAGCTGATGACTCAGAGACTTCATCTGAACCTGGACAGGGGAAAATTCTTACAAATTCATTATCTTCTGCTCATATACAATCAATTGGTACTCCTAGGAGATCGTCTGGCCTGATGGGCCGATTCAGTCAGCTCCTTTCTATTGAGACAGAAGAGACAAGGTCTCAACCCACCGAGCAACAACTTGCAGCTCATCAACGAACGCTTCAAACAATTCAGAAGTGTCATATTGACAGTATCTTCACAGAAAGCAAGTTCCTGTTAGCTGATTCTCTCTTACAACTTGCACAGGCACTCATATGGGCTGCTGGGAGACCTCAGAAGGGTAATAGCTCTCCCGAGGATGAGGACACGGCAGTTTTCTGCTTGGAATTGCTAATTGCAATTACCCTTAATAACCGAGATAGGATTGGACTTCTGTGGCAGGGCGTTTATGAGCACATTTCAAGTATTGTTCAGTCAACTGTAGTGGCATGTGCGCTAGTTGAGAAGGCTGTTTTTGGACTTCTTATTTGTCAGCGACTGCTTCCTATAAAGAAAACTTGGCGATGAACTTTTGAGGTCTCTGCAACTGGTTCTCAAGCTTGATGCTCGGGTTGCTGACCAATATTGTGAGCAGATTACTCAGGAAGTTAGTCGTTTGGTTAAAGCAAATGCAACTCACATTCGTTCTCAAATGGGTTGGCGAACTATTGCTTCTTTACTTTCTACTACTGCTAGGCACCCGGATGCCTCTGAACCGGGATTTGATGCCCTATCATTCATCATGTCCGATGGAGCTCACTTGCTGCCAGCTAATTTCATTCTTTGCATAGATGCAGCCAGGCAGTTTGCAGAGTCTCGTCTGGGACAGACTGATAGATCGCTCCGAGCAGTGGATCTTATGGCAGGTTCTGTTGCTTGTTTAAGACAATGGGCTCAGGACACTAGGGATGCTATGGCAGAGGTCGAGGCTGTAAAATTGTCTCAAGATATTGGGGATATGTGGCTTCGGCTTGTTCAGGGTTTAAGGAAAGTTTGTTTGGACCAGAGAGAAGAAGTACGCAACCATGCTCTAGTATCATTGCAGATGTGCTTAATAGGAGTCGACGAGATTCACCTTCCTCATGGCTTGTGGTCACAATGTTTTGAAATGGTCATATTCACAATGCTCGATGATTTGGCTGAAATTGCACAGGGGAACTCTCAAACACAAAAGGAGTATCGAAACATAGAAGGGACACTTGTCCTGGCCTTAAAACTCCTAATGAAAGTGTTCTTACATTTACTCAATGAGCTATCGCAGTTGCCTAGCTTCTGCAAGCTTTGGCGGAATGTCATTGGTCGGATGGAAAAGTATATGAAGCTTAAGATTAAAAAGAAGTGAGAAGCTTCAAGAGTTAGTTCCCGAGCTTCTAAAGAACACCTTGCTTGTAATGAAGACAAAGGGAGTTCTTGTACCAACCAGTACTCTAGGTGGAGATAGCATTTGGGAACAGACATGGTTGCATGTGAATAAAATGTTCCCATCTTTACAATCTGAAGTGTTTCCTCAAGGTCCTGATAGTCTACAGTCTAATCCAGGCGAATCTGGTAGAACTCCCGATGATACAGAGACATAATACTCATCCAATTTATGAGATGAATGGTAGGTCTCTTCTCCGATGTTTTTGCTGTGGATATTTCAGTTTCTGTTGTCTTTGTAATGTATGAAGACAAGTGATTGACTCATATTTTCTTTCAGGTGGATGAAGTTGAGTGACATTCTTCTCCAAGACTCCAGTAGATTGCATATACTGTACAGAAGGTACAATTGTAACTCTGTTTCTTTAAGTAGTTACAACAGTTTGAGATATATTGTAGCTCACTGCGACGTGTGAGATTTTGACAGTTGCCTGACCGGTTTTAAAACATTTGAGCATGGTCTTCATGCGTGTATTGCATGTAGTGGTGATAGTTTGATTCAAATGGTATTGGCTTGTTACTGTGGTAATTGGAGGTGTTACTTCATTACTTTAGGACTTTGAAATGGGAACCATCGCTTATCTGCTATTCACACTTAACTGTAAGAAAGAACAACTTGTCGCAAGCAAAAATTCGCATGAAATTAGATACATGTTGAGATCGTCTAGATTAGCAGTGGCTGTATCTCTTCATCAATGAATTTTTCGCTTCATTGGACTCGTTTTTTACACTTCATTCTGATTTCGGTTAAAACTTTGTTTCCATTGTTGAACCCGTGCGATTTCTGCTGCTTTGGATGATCTTAACATGTATTTTAGTGCCACGCGAGTTCTTGTTTGCTACGTGGGAAGTGCTGGATGGTGAACATGCTTAGAAATTTGATGACTGATCATTTTCATTAAAAAATTTTTTTGGTGTTTAAAGTTGGGACAACGTTTATTAATTTTTCACACCATGTAATGTTATTACTTGATTCTCCTATTTCGTTCTTGATTTGCGAACTTAAACTCAATCTTTTCAAGAATAATGTTTGGTCAACGCTTTAGTTAGCTCCTGCTCAGGGTCAGTTCTGCAACAATTGCAAGAGTTAATTCTTTTGCAGAAGTTTGGTTTTCTCATCCCATTTAACATTGGAGACCTTGGCCAAACAAATTAATAACTTATTTCGAGTGGAGGAGAATGTAGTGCGCGTTTTGTAAAAACATTTTCGCCCCGGGGGGGGGGGGGGGGGGGTGTTGGGGTTTAAAATAATTTTATGGGAGAACTTGCGGTCATTGGTCAAAGAGATGTGAGAGCAATAATGGAGAAGCATTGAAGCGTGGAAATAATTTTCAAAGCAATGAAGCATGGTTAAAAATGATTGTTAGAAAAAATGAAGATTAAAAATAACCTTATTATTAATAAGTAAGAATAGTTTGTGGAGATTTTCGGAAAAATTACGTTTCTCTAATTTTATTTTGAATCTGACCATCAACTTGAAAATCATTTATCTAGAAATCTCACCTCGACGAGCACTAAAGAGTAAGAGGCATGGGAAGCGTAACAAATAATATAATGAATTCATGTTTTGATTTAACATCATGTTTGAATCATTTGTCTGGGATTGATTGATTTGTTATTTCAAATGTGATAATCCGTTTTGTTCCCCAATGGGTAGGGTAAAATGCATATATGGGCCAATTTGCACATGGATAATAGTTTTTTACACGGATAAGATGCCTATAAATACTATAATTTGTGTGCAAGTTGGTCCTTGTGGTGTGGACATTTTATTCTACCCACACGTAGATAGGGGAACATAACTCATTACTAATAATAATAATAATAATAATAATAATAATAATAATAATAATAATAATAATAACAATAGCAGTGCGATTATAATTCTCCCGCCAATAAGATGATTATAATTCATATTTTAATTAAGTTTGTATAGTTGCACTTGTGTATGAATTTGATGTATTACTTTAAAAAATGATGAATCAATTACACTCAAATAACTCTAATTGTTATGTTATCGATTAATAAACATCATAGATAAATTTCATCATTATAAAATCATTGATGAATTGCTATCCAAACAAATAGAGATAAATATCACAATTATTACTCCACCCATATATTTTGTTGAAAACACCTAGTGTTAGCGATGGATCGAGTTCGTCGGATCGGCTAATCCAAATCAAATCCAAATCAATCACTCCGATCCAAATCCAAATTCCTCGGATCGGATTCGGATCGGATCGGATCGGATCGAAGAAAAATCCAAATACTGATCCATATTGGTATAGATTTTTATAAAAAATAAAAATAATAAAAATAAATAAAAATAAAAATAAAAATAAAAATAAAAAATAAAATCAATTCGGATCGGATCGGATCGGGCGATCCGCTCCAAATCAAATCCGTTTTGGATCGGTAGATCCAGCGGATCAATGATCCGCGGATTGTCGGATAGGAAAAAATCGCTCCATTCGGATCGGGTATCCATCCGATTCGGATCGGATCGGATTTTCTGTCATCACTAAAAACACCTTCTAGCTTGTTTGATACAATTTAAAACAAAAATTATTTATTTTCAATCATTTATTTAACTTATTTGATTTTTTTTTTCCTTAAACACTGAAACATAATTCTTTTAACAATTATTATGCCTTCTGGAACGACAGGACTTGAAGACAAACTCAAGACTTTGATATACTTTGATAAGGTTGACTTACCAAATATTAGGATCATTAGTTCTAGTTAGACTTGTATTTTATTTCTGATGTTATGTATCCTTTTTCACTTTTGGCTTTAGTTAGTTGTTTAGACATAGGTATGACTAATGCCTTGCTTGTAATCGTTTCATTTTGAAGGTTAGGCATGAAGTCCTCTTTTACTGCGTATAATCTTTTTAATATTAATAAAATTCTACTTCAAATTTGGATTTTCGAGTTGACCTAGTTATCCAAAAAAAAAACCCTTTTTTTTTTTTACTTTTCAAATTTCAATTACACATTAAATTTGTTCCCAAAAAAAAATTATGCATTAAATAAATTCTTTTTAGAAGTCCCTATTTTTTTATTTTTTGAATAGAAAAAAGTCTCCATCAAACATACGATAAATCATAAATGTAAAACTAAAAGCCCTTCCAGACGGGACGAATGATCATAATTGAATATTTATATATTCTCTTTCTTTCTTGTATTCAATTCAATTTATTATTATTATTATTATTATTATTATTATTATTATTTTCTATTTATTTATTATTATTGTGGATCTGGTCTTTCTATTTACCACGTAACTCCGATCGCAACCCATACGCAATGTTCTTGTATTCTCTCTCTCTCTCTCTCTCTCTCTCTCTGTGTTTATAAAACTGTTGCAGCTTAAACAATTACAACTTTCCGCATCTCTCTCTCTCTTTCTCAAATCCTTCATCTATGGCGACCCACAGAATCCACGGCCTTAACCTGTGCGGAGTTCTCTCTGAAACAAAGCGCATAATCAGTGCCCACTCTCGTCATTTCTTGGCCCTCTCTGTACTCTTCCTTCTTCCCCTCTCCTTTTCATCTGTAATCTACCCAACTCTTCAAACCACTTTCTTCGAATCCAATTCCTCAAGCGTTTCTCACTTCCACCGGTCTCTTTACTTCTTCGTCGACGATTCGCCACGAAACTCCCATTCCCTCCTCCTGCCGCTTGTGTATACGGTTTTCGTCGTTGTTTTTCTCTCTATTGGCTACCGCATCAGTGACTTACAGTACTTTTCACGGGTTTTACGGTAGACCGGTGAAATTGGTTTCATCGCTGAAATCGGTTTTGTATTCTGTGATACCCTTTTCTTTACTCATGTTATAATTGACCTAATTGTGGGTTTGATTGTATTGGGATTTGGGGCTTTCTTAGGTTTGGTGTATAAAGGGGTATATATTCTAGGGTTTGAAATTGATTATGACTCAAAATACTTTCTGGGTTTTGCTGCTGTTGTATTGGTCATCGTTGTGTCGCTTTTGATTTACTTGACAGTGCAGTGGTCATTAGCTTATGTGATTGTGGTTGTAGAATCTGAATGGGGATTCACTCCATTGAAAAGAAGTGCCTTTTAATAAAGGGAATGAGATGGAGTTGTTTTAGGGATGATGATGTTATTTGGGATCTTGATTGGCCTTTCGCAACTGCGAGTTCATCTTTAGTTCTCAATGTAGAATCACTTCAAAGAGGAGGGTGGTTTAGTTGGGCCTTTGTATTGCAGACAGTGGTGTACTCTGGTTTTATGACTATATTGATGCTTTACAGTGTAGCTGCTCATACGGTGTTGTACATGTATTGTAAGGCCTTGCACGGGAATTGGCATTTTGATATCGCCGAGGAGTTTGCTCGTGAATATGTCAGCTTGCCGTTCGATGATGGAAAGGTACCTCATGTTGTTTATGTTGTACCCCATTGATTAGCACTTCAGCAGAGCTTGAGGTTGGTAGCTTAAATTATGTCTGAATCCTCATGTTTCACTTGAAATCTGGTAGTGTCTTATTGTACCAATGTATGCAAGTAGTTTGTATGCCTACTATGCAGATGGTGAGAGAATTTAGTGTGTGACTACTATGTGGTAAAGAACGTGGAGATGTTGAACTTTTTAGATCCTTTGATGCATGTACAAAATAATGAAGCATTGATGTAGTTCTTGGGTTTTAAATGTTTATATTTGTACCTTTGTTGTGCTTTCTTTTTAAATGGGAAGTAAAGGATTATCTTTGTATTAGAATTTTATGGCAATCCTTGTATAATTTTCTTGCAGTGCTGGGAAAATTCTATATTTAGTGCAAGGTATGCTTGATTAGATGTATTTGGTGAGATAGTGTTGACGAAGTATTTTGTTTAGAGCATTGAGTATTTGGTACTTCGGGAATAAGATGTTTTTGTATTATTGATGCTCACACTATAAACAAAGGCACCCACATATTTATATCCAATAGCATCTCATCATCCAAAATCCAGACCCACAAATGAAAAATCTTCAAATTTTCAAGTCTTTTCAATTTCTCTTATTTACTACAAGACAGACGAAGATGATGGCACACTCAATTTTGTGATTGTCCTATTCCCTTCACTTGGAAACAGAAGTCTACTCCAGTTACTTGATCCTGAACAAATCTTGAAGGTATCTGGTCACTATCTTCCCCACCGGATGCCTCATATCCATTGCTAGTTGATCTTGAAAACGGGATTTCCTTTTGAAAACCCAGATCAATTGTCGACCGCCCAACAAGTTCTCGTCCAAAGGGTGAAGTTCAGGCGAATCTAAGCTACTCTCAGGCAAAGAAAGAATGACAAATGCTCTGCTTGTCTTGAAGTCACTTATACTATTTTCCACATTTTCAGTCGAAATCTTATAGGGAGGATCCAAGGGAATGCGCCTATGGGAAGTCGAATGCGTTTGCTACCTCGTTTTTTGTTATTATCAGGTCGCTTGGGGCCAACCGGGTCCACTTCTGACAAAACTACCCTTGATTTCAGGGGATATGTATTAAAGTCGCTTCATATAGTCTCTCGACGGGTTGAAGAATTTTCGACTTCATTCTTGCCTCTGCAGCAGCCTTTGAAACCTCATCTGCATTCAATCTTGCCAGTGTCCATGGACTGATCTTTACAGCCATAGGATGATTCTTCTTCTTCTTCTTCTTCGTCGGCTCCTCCATTGCTGTCTTCTTCCCTAGTGAACTTACAGACATAACGTCTGGAGGAACTACATCAAACTACAAGTCACACAGTATTATAAGTAGTAGTGTATATGAGAACCTAATGAAGAATTCAACCATTCAAGTGCTTTTTGGCGTGCCTTTTGGCTTTTTTGACTCATTGGTCGACTTGGCCTCAGACAAACTAGACAGTCGCCTAAGAGCTCTTAGTAGAACATTTTTATTTTTTATTTTTATGTGAGAAAGAATTTTGATACTTTCGTTCATTTTCCAATTTCTAGAAATCTACAAATGACTTTTTTCCCCATTTTTAACCAACAACCATCAATCAATCCCATCGCGAGAAAAGCAGTTATACTAGTATATGAAAAGTCTCGATTGTCAAGTTTGAAACAAAGCCTTAAAAACATCTCAACGCCAATTTGATTTCAAAAAAGAGAAGAAAAATGGCGATAGGCTCCATTTGTACCTGGTTTTCAGCGAAAGGCGTGGTGGTGTATACCCGCCAATGATCTCCTATCAACATATGGCGCTTATGATGTTAATTTCTTTCACGTGTCACCCTCCCCTGAATGGAGGGCCGCACAACCTTTACCAATGCCTCGCTCACATGGTATGTTGATGCCATACGGCGCGACATATTGGTATTGGAGCGGGGCGGGTGTACACCATGCAGTGCAGTGGAAGGTGTTAAGTGTGCATGTGCTGCTTAAATCGGTGAGCGAGGTACATGCAGACATATGAGGACTTTGCTTACCTTCGACTGCTTGTTGATCTTGCTCTCTCAAAGCTATAATATAATCATATGTGTGAATTCCTGTCAACCGAACACAGTAAATATCAGGAGATAACTAGAGAACTCGACCGAAAAACAAAACTAAAGGCTATAGGCTAACCTTCTTTATGAGAAGAATGTGAAAGAAGAATAACTGAGCCAGTGGGAGGGTCGCGATCATAGGCAATATGGTGCACACGGCTTGACATTCATAAGCTCGTAATTTAGGTGGCGGAAAAAGAATTAAAAAATGAAAAAGCTTGTACGATGCTCACCACGATGATCACCAAGTGTATGATGGTAAAACTGCTTCCTAGCTTGCTGGCGATATCAACCGAGCATTTCTTTCTGTCAAGAAAACGTCGTACGAGTGCTTGAGGATGCCAGTCGACCATTGAAGGATAAGCTGCAATCTCAAGTCCAAGGTGCACAAACCATGTACACACATATCAATAATCAATTAAGTAAAAGTAACTTGGAAACTAGACTACTTTCAAGTCAACATGCCAAACCACAAGGGCAAAATCATATCTTTGACAAATTAAAAGATGATACAAAATTCTCAAATATGAACTAGTGGATCTAAGAAATGCAAGAGGAAAAGTTGAAGGAAAAAGTAAAAACACCCCACCTCATCCCAAAACGCACACACCCACCCACCTCAATGAACATGAAATTATACTAGTATACCGCTTATCAGCGATGGAACTTCGACTGCGAGGATCTGCAGAAAATTTCGATGATGATGCACGAGTCAAAGTTATTGAAAAAGGAAAAAGATGGAGTGAGAAAATTTTGATTTAAGGCAAGATGAACAGGAATCAAGGTAAATTTGGGTCAGATGAGGAATTGGGTCAAAGTTCATTGATTCACAGTTGATTCAGTTCAACTCGGTGATCAAAATAATATTAAAGAAAATTAAAATATTAAAGTATCATAACATTTATTAAATTAAATATAAACAAAATAAAATGGAAAAGATTTATTTAGGTCAAAATCAGTGTCGAGCCGTACATGTTCACAGGGGTTTCCCAGTGAACCTGAGTGTGTGACTAGGGGTTTTTTAAGTGGATTTTATGAGTGATTGGACGTGCATTTTAGAAGGGTCGGTGGTTTCCACTGTGGGTTTCGATTAATCCGACTAGTTAGAAGCTTGGGTAGAGATGATTATTGTGTTTAATGACCAAATCATGCATGTTAACACAAGCTAGATGTGAATTGGAGATGACGTGGAAGAGAGAGATAGAGAATATGATTATTTTATTTTAATAGAAGTGAGATAGAAGGATATATAGAGAAATTAAAAAGAGATGGATATATATGACATGATGTCAATGGTTCAATATTTATTTAGTTAGCTTACCAAATTAGATAAATCTCAAATTAATTTTACTTAAACATGTACACAATGTCTATATGTAGTTCAAGTATTAAATTAAATGGTTAACCAAAGTACTAGATATATCTTTGAACTCGTAAATGACAATGCCCTTCAAATACTTAAATTGTAAGATAACATTTCATTTAATTGTTCAATTAAGAAATCTTAAACAGCGTACGTACACATATTTAATTTCTACAATTGCTCATAAAACATATAATTAATATTTTGTCAATTAATTGTACAATTGACAAAGACATACGTTTAATTACCAAAATTATATTGATGAAGACCGATCGATATTTACAATACATAAAACTTACTCATGTCAAAATCCGTAAAAGATTGAGACATTCATTCATGTTAGTTAAAATACATTGCAAGGGATTGGACATGCATGCACTCTTATTCATATATATATATATATATATATATATATATATATATATATATATATATATATATATATTTGCATGCATGACGAAGACGTACACTTAATTTAATTTGTTGGCTCCTTCGAAGGCATGCAATCGCTCGGTTGCTGTGTTAACCTCGATCACTAACACTTTCGTCAACTAAGTAAGATAAATTGAAATCCTTAATTAGCTTGTTAATATATATGATATGTGTATCATGCAAATTAAACTACTGGATCAAACCATAAAATTAATGACATTCAAAATTTCATGCACAAAATCTATTGAATTAATCATACTTCTTAATTCCTTGAATTTAATTTTCTCGACCATAAGCGTATGTTTTCCAAATACTAACATAGCATGTCTCAAGATGGAAGATGGGTTTTGATCCAATATGTGTAAAAAGGAAAGCTAAATTAAATCGCCCATATCCTGGCAAGGAGACACGTTTTCAAGCTAGTCTATTTCATTTTTTGATATACCTAGTTTCATTATCGATTATTTGAAAAGAGTGGCCAAACTAATAAAGCACAATTCCTTCTTATCATTTTATCGGTTGTCATGAGGTTTTTGGTACAATTGTTTACCAAATAATCCAAAACTAACATAGTACGTAACATCTATAATTGGATGAAAGGATCATGCATGGAGGATATAAGATCATAATAACAATATTAATATGTTTCTTCTACCTAAGCTAGGAATTTTATTTTATTTTTATTTTAAGTGTAATTTTTAATGGTAGCACATCAAAGTTACGAAAACATATATAAGTTTGACGTTAATATTGTAAAATATACTGAACAAAAATGGCTCATTGACGACAGAGGCAGGCTAACCACTTCATGCCAACTTGGTGGTTGTGATTCCACAAACGGCTGTAATCAATCTAGTCACTTATTTCACCATCACTGAGATCACTAAAAACATGAGGTTGTTCATCATCTTGGTTGCTTTCAGTTTCCATCAAAGATATTGATCCTTCGTCGTCACTCTCATCATTGTCTTCATATATGATTGGTGTTATCTTAGTATCTTCTTTGTCTACATCATCAATCATCTTTGCATAAAGCAAGTTCAAACTACTTGCTAATTGAAGAACGTGGTTGAAAGTAAAGACTCTAGATTCTATAAACTGATACAAAGAGTTCAAACCACTTCATAATTGAAGAGCGTGTTTCGATGAAGAAGGATAAGAGAACTATGATCATTAATTGACAATGGGAGGAAAAGAATGAATAAAAAAGATGGACTGCAATGAAAAGGGAAACAATATAGAGGTTAGTTTCAAAAACACAAGGGAGAGGTCATTGGAAAGTTCCTGGATTGTAGCATTCTCACATTGCAAATGGTAAAAAAAATTACTTTGAATACGTGCATTTGTTGGTGGATTTCTCATAGATCCATCAACAGACAGCTTGTACCAAAGACAAAAAGCCTACACTAAAGCTATTTTACAGCATAAATGGTAACCTCGGGCAATCATTTACAATCTCTCTTGAAAAAGGAATGTGGTTTTTGATGAATTACGCTGACTGCTGCTTTTTTATTTATTTTTGTTTATTTTATTTTTTCAACTGTTAAGTATGTTATACAACCGAAAGGAGTACTTGTCAAGTAAAAAATCAACTAGTACAAACAAACATGGCATAACAAGAAGGATTATACATAGACCAAAACACCATATCAGAAGTACACATAGTTGGTCCCACTCCCTCATTTGCATGTAACTGAAAAAAGTTAAAATTTAAATTTTAAAATATGTTTGCTTCACTGCAACCAAGGTTGCAATGAAACGGGAGGCAAAGCGTGGATGAAGCTGGAACAGGGAAATGGAATTTTAAAAATTCAGGAAACATGGAAATGTTTTTCTTTTTCTTTTTTTGAAAAACTATGTTCATAGCGTAGAAATGTTACGTAGTAATTATTAGTTTTATTATATAATTTCAATGTCTAACTTGAAAGACTATTTAATATGAATTAGATAACAAAAATATCAAATAAATCCAATCTAATTAAAATTTAAAATTATTGTGGTAACAAAATAATTATTGGGATGTAATAATGCTAAAAATCTTAGATTGAAAAATTAAAAAGTTCAACTAGCATACTTCCAAAAATACATTTTAATGTATTTTTAATTCAAATTTGGTCAAATAAATCACATCCATCTATTTCCCTACTCATTAAATCTCCACCATCCATTCCACTCATTCTCTCTCTTCTTACTCATAAAAATATATTAAAACTCATCCTCTAACACACTCTAAACATCATCACCATCAACATCTATAATAATATCGTTGACATCTTTGAATAACATCACCTCAATTTCAGGTTCATCTAAAGAAAGACTTGCAACATTAAGTCTACCAACATCCTCAAATGTGTGGAATTGATTTCTAACTATATCCCACATTTTAGTTTTTACACATAGTATTTAGGGCTTCTCCTTATGTAAGTGATGTTGTTATGAAAAAAATTTAATTTTCTGCATGGATGTAGTTATGTAAAGTTGTAATTGATTAAGATTAGTTTAATTTAATATTATTATATTTTATTAATTAGATAACTAACCTTTTAAGTTTTAATTATAAATTATAATTATTTCACTTTTTAAATTTTTAAATTTTTGATTTTTACGAAGTTTTCTGAAAGTTTTCCTGAAGTATCCATCAGAATTTCCAAAGAGTTTTGAATTTTATTAAAAATATGAAACTTTCTTAGAGTTTCTAAGGCGTTTCCCTGGAGTTTTTCGTCAAGTTTTGGTTTCTAAAACATTTCATAGACAAAACCCCAAACCTTTTAAGCGTTTACGTGCTTGAGAGAAGGTGGTACAAAAATGGAAATATGAGATGGCGGGATGAAATGAGAATCGAGGGCGTGGAGTTATAAAAATTCAAGCAGCTTTCCTTTTTTTTTTTTTTTGATATCTATCATAATATTATTGAAATATTTGAATAACTTATAGCCTCTATTTCCCATTCATCTAAAGAAAAAACTTGCAATATTAAGTCTACCAATATTCTAAGAGGTGTCGAATTGGTCTCCAACTATATCTCACATTTAGTTTTTGATACATAGTATTTAGACTTCTCATTGAAAGAAGGTGATGTTGTTATTAGAAAAACTTAATCATCAACACGGTTGTAGTTATGTAAAATTGTAACGATTAAGTAAATTAGTTTAATTTAATATGATTATATTTTAATTAATTAGATAATAAAGCTTTTAAGTTTTAACTTTAAATTATAATTATTTAACTTCTTTAATTTTTAAAGTTGTGATTTTTTTATTGGAAGTTTTTAACATTTTTAGTTAAAGTTTTCATGAATCGAGTTTCCAAATTTTATTAAAAATATGAAACTTTCTTAGACTTTTGAGATGTTTCCATGGAGTCTCCATGAATTTTGGTTTCAAACATTTTTCGAGACAAAACACATGCCTATTAAGAGTTTTTGTGTTTTAGAGACTACAACATACAGCAACAGAAAAATGAATTTTAAAAATACACACTCACACAGGTGTCGAGAAGATTTCTAGCATCCCCATAGAACTTACCCGGGATTGTTTAAATCTTTTATGCATGTTGTATCACATATTAGGAACACTTGTTTCTCACTTTTGATGACAAATAAATTTGCTACATGTGTTCCCTTGTAGTGCAAAGCTAAAGAACTACGACTTGTTGGTCATATATTAATGACATAAATCTATTCCCGTTTGATCCTCATTAGGTGCGGTTGTCCCAAATGTGATCAGAGCACCCACGCATGCCTCGAAAATTTGGTGGTTGACATCTCGAGCTCGTGCATTGTCGTAATCCATTGCATCGGTTTTGCTAGGATGCGCCATGACCCTTAAGGTGCTTTCATTTGCAGCGAAGTCGAGGCGAGGATTACTGGTATTGAGTTTAAAGCATATCAATAAGCGGAGAAAGACCGGGATGGTTTGGCGTGAAATTCCACCCATTTCCAGGCTTAGAAACTTCGATGATGT